>JARUPY010000397.1:7200000-8400000 GCA_029817715.1 Melastoma dodecandrum | reverse complement strand
TGGCAGAACCAGCACTCAAGCCACTTGTTCAGAAACCTAAGCCACCACGTTTACCAAACTCTTGCGCTCAAGAAGCTTTTGAGATGGCACCAGTTTCTACAGTACCATTACCCAATGTAATGATGATGGGTAATACAGGTTTTAACTTCCCGCCTATAGATGAACATACTATTGATAATGTTCGGTATTCTGCGAAGATTCCTATTCATACAGAGCTTGACAGAAATGGTCATCCAGTACGCAACAGCGTTCCGGAGACAGTCCTTAACTGGCAAAGCCAGTACGCACTGGTACAGAACTCATCATTAAATACATTTGTCATAAAATAAACTCTGTGCAGGATCATCTACAAGGAACAGAAAAACGCCTGACTGAAAAGCTAGATACTCAGCACAATAAGACCCATGAGGTATTACAAGCTTTTCAGAAAAGGTTAGATAAGATTTGACCCAGATGCTGAAATTGCTAAGCTGAAAAGACAGATTAAGCTGATAGAAGATAAGCAGGCAGAAATCTCCGAAAAACCAAATATGTCAGACTTTTTGAACTTTGGAAGGCCAAAATCTAACCATCCAGCTTTCTTGAACATAGAAAGGCTGGAACCAAGTTTAGAAATAACAAACATTTTGAGTTTTCTTTCATCCATGAGTTTCTAAGTTTCTCAAGGGCAGTAGTCGCAATAGTGGCATCTTAGTTCTTAACCGCTCCATAACCTCTCTACTTTCGATAAACCCAAAAACATTCACAAAACCCAAAATCCAAAAACATTCAGAAAAACCCAGAAAACCCAAATCCTTCTGTTTTCTCTTATGTTTATAACGTCTTATTCTCTTAATGTTTTCATAAACGTCTCTGTTATTTAGTATCTTCTTTCCCAATGATATCTTCATGAATGGTTTATGGTTTATCCTTCATTTTTAGGAAAGGTTGTTTAAGGTATTGTCTTTAATTAGGGAATCTCTGTTATACTGTAAAGCTACCAGCTTCGCCAAAGAAGGACCAATTTGCCGCTTAAGCCATGAGAGCTGTCAGGCACCGGTCAAGGCTTGATATTGGTAGTAGATAAAAGCATGAGACCCCCTTTGAGGAGACAATTCCAAAGACCTCTCTTTCCACAGAACTGGAGAATATGCCATCGTCATATACAAGAATTTGTCACTAGATCCGTGCGTGGAGCTGCTCGTCATTCATTAGACATATTCAATTTCGTATCCGACAGCTCGGTCTTTACTTAGAGTATAAAACTACCAAGTCTGTTAATAATCAGGTTGATGCTTTTATTGCTTATGAGATAAAAACCAATCCCGACAAAAATTGGTTTCTAGATCCTTATCCTTATCAGGTCCGCCGTAGTTGGCAGAAACTATAGGAGTGCAACCAGTATAGAACTTATCTTCGTTGGTATCTTAAGAAATGTTTATATCTAAATTATGTCTAAAGTCTTCCGCTTCTTATTATCTTTGTAAACTCTTGTTTAAAGTTTGATCCTGTATTTCCGATTTTGTACGACTCATTGTCTTTTGTTTTAAACCATGTCTTGTAATTAAATGAGTTGTTAGCCGATCGCGTATCCTGGTATCAGATTATAATAACGTAAGGTATTATTAAATGTTTATGTTAATTATATCTTGATTGTTTTGATGCTAGTTGTTTTAGCGGATTGATCGATATCACTTGAAGATATAACTAATGATGTAGTGAATCTACATATGGAGACTAATATCATGTTGACCATGGTTGTCAAAATTGCTAGTTTATTCGTGTAATCAGTCGATTTTACAATTTTTTGTACCATAACAAGTTGGATCGGAGTCAAAATTGTTTTCTAGTAGGATCATAGTGAAATCGTAGGATTGTTCATGGAATCGTATGAACGAAACATAAATTACGATTTCAAATGGCTGAAATTCAAAGCCCAAATTAAAATCAAATCAGGCCTAAATTAAAATCTACTAACAAACCAAAACCAAAACCCACTATTAAGCCACAACTTAAGCCCTAGCCATTTTTTTTTCTGGTTTGTACCCTAGTCGACAGCTCCTACTTCCCACTCCCAATATGTAGCTCCTACTTACACTCCCAATCGGCGACTCCTACTTCCGTCCTTCATAGTAAAAGGTGTAGTGTTTATGATTGATTTGGCGACGTAAAGTTTGGATTTTGACCCCCCCTCCCATTTGGTTTTGGGTGGTCGAATGCAGGTGAGACAAAGTTGTTGAAGTTGTCGGTTTTGGTGGTTGGTGTCGGAGGGTTGGGCTCGCCTGCTTGTGGAGTCGGTAATATGCGGGTTCATTTGAGTAACTACTAGCTGGGCTAAGGTTTTATGTATTTTAGGGATAACTATATAGACTTATGTTTTTTTAACACATGGACTAAGTTTAGTGTCCAAGGATAGCAGCTATCGTGGTGCTGCTGTATCTGAAATTTATTCTATATGGTTAGTGAAATAATCCCAAATAAGGAAGAGAAATTATAGGTAGCAAAGGAGAATATGGTATCCCTGGATGATTTAATAGCTATCAATGATATTTTCTTTCTAATATAGCACTCCTGCGAGGTGCATATATTTTCACTATTATTGAAGTTGTCCTCTTTTGAAATTCTTTTATTTATCTGGCTATGTCAATCTGAATGATTAGGTTATGGATCTTATTGAAATTAGTTACAGTGCTTTTGAGTTTATTGTTTGCAAATCTGAAATTTTATTTCACTACTTTATTTTGTAGGCAAAGTTATTAGGTTTGGAAGTGGTAGGTCTTCACTTGGTGCACTTGCACTAAAGCGCAAGCCTCAAAAAATGCTTTTTGATTTAGGGAAGATATGGGCTGGGAACATGTGCTGCTGATAGCAATCCCAGGATCATTAAGTGCAAGTATTGTGATAAAGTGATTGGAGGCGTTCACAGGCTAAAGCATCATCTTGCTAGAATAAATAAAGACATGTGGTGTGTAGAGCAGTCCCTGATGATTTGAAAAGGAACATATGGAATGTTGTTTCTATTTTGTAGGAAAGATTGATTAAAAACTCAAAGTTGCCTCCATTTGATGATGGGCAGGCAAGTACGGGTGAACAACTTGATAATTCCTCCCCGTATGGAAAGAATCTCTTCAATAGAAGTGTAAGCTCTCATCAAACGATGAATGCCATTTTTAAGAAAGAACTTAGAGAGGAGGCTTGTGAAGCAATTGCTTCTTTAGACTACAATAATGCCATTCCCTTCAATGTGGCAAAGAGTGAAGAATTTTTGAAGATGTTTGAATTCGTTGCGAGACATGGACTTGGGTTTAAGCCACCTTCTTACCAAGTTATTCGAGTTAAGTATTTGAAGAAGCAATGACTTTGATTAAAGAGCTATTCGGGAGCATAAGAATCGCTAGAAGAACTTTACATGCTCTATCATGACTGATGGATAGACTGACAAGCGAAGGAGGTTTAGTCTAAGTTTCCTTGTTAATAGCCCAAGAGGTACCAATTTTTTTAAATCCATCGATGCCTCTCATATTTGTAAGACTGTTGACAACATTTATAAGACGGTTGATGAGGTTGGAGAAGAGAATGTTGTCCATGTTGTCACAGATAATGCAACAAACTACAAGGCCGCAGGGGAGTTATTGATGGAGAAAAGGAATAATTTATATTGGACTCAGTGCGCTGCACATTGCATTAATCTAATGTTAGGAGACTCTGAAAAGAAAACACTAATTCACAGGGAGGCTATTTCAAGTGGAAAGAAGATAACAGCTTGCATCTATGGAAGAACATCTCTCATTTCGATGTTACAGAGCTACACCAATGGGGTGGATTTAGTGAGACCGTCTGCGACTCATTTTGCTACTGCATATCTCACTTTGGGATATGCTTGAATGACAAAAAGGAGCTTTAATAAGGATATTTACTTCTAATTAGTGGAAGGCTAACCAATGTGTGAAGACGAATGATGGGAAACATCTTGAAGATGTGATTACAGATAAGACATTTTGGAAGAATATTGTCATATGTATAAAGGGTGTATTTCCATTGATCAAAGTGTTAAGGTTGGTTGATTATGATGAGAAGCTGGCAATGAGATTTATTCATGAGGAGATGGACAAAGCTAAAGAAGGATTCAAAGTGTCTTCAATGGTGTCAAAGGAAGGTAAATTTGGCTATTTTATTTTCTTTCTTAACTAATTTACAATCTAAATCTACTTATCATTTTATTATTTAGCAATTTGCCTTTGTGGGAGATCATTAATGCAACGATTGTTATTGGAACCCTAAATTTCATTATAGTTCCGGAATTAAAGATGAGTGTGAAGTGGAAAAAGGATTATACGATTGTCTGCAAAGAATTGTGGGAGATGTTGAAGAAATATCCAAAGATTGATTCCCAACTTGAGAAGTTTAAAAGCAAGTATGGGATGTTTGGAAATATATTTTGCTACCAAAGCACTTAATACCAAGACCCCGACACAATGGTGAGAATCTTATGGGAGTAAATATTAGAGTTGTAGAAACTTGCAGTTCGCATGCTAAGCCTTACATGTAGCTCATGGGGTTGCAAAAGAAATTGGAGTGCTTTTGAGATGACAACTTTCACATGAAATTTTTTTATTTGAATTACAATTCTTAGTTAAATTTTACTAGTTATTATACTTGTCTTCCTATGTTTGTTTAGGTTCACACAAAAAGAAGAAAATGTTTGAAACAAATAAACAATAAATGATGTGGTTTTTGTGATGGCTTACTCGAGGTTGAAAAATAATTAGCAAACAAGGATTATCATATTGATGAACTTCCCTCAAAGGATGAGTGGACCCTTGTTTCTTGAAGATGCGAAATATTTTGACGAGGAGATTGAGACTATAAATGAAGATATAGTGTGAGTTGGAGAGGAAGATGAAGCTAATAGTGTTGGTGATGATGAATTGTGAATTTCAAGAGGAAAATGTGGATGATATGGCCGATGTGGAGATGATTACTTCGATCAAAACCCAAATGATCTATTGGATCCTTAGATGATTTTTGTTATGTTTATATGACTTGACACTTTAGTGAACTATACGAGTCTTTTAAATATTTACAGTGTATTTTGTTTGTGAGCTTACTTTATGTTATGTGGCTTCATCTTGTACGCAACTTAATTTTATGAGTAAAAACTTATTTCTTTATGCTATTAATGTGGTTTGCTACTTTTTATAATGTATGCATCTATATGTGTATTCAAATTATAATTTTGTAAACTCTTCCGATTTTACTTCCGATCCCCCCGAGTTACGATTTTGCAGCCATCTCTCAGTCTTGCGTAGGATCTCGATTTTAACAACCTTTATGTTGACTTAAGCTAATTTTCTAATATTTTGAAACAAGTTTTGTTTATATAATTTTTCAGGTTTTAAGTAATATCATATATAAATTTACTTGTTTTGTAATTATAGAGTTAATTGAAGTATAACTTAGATCACATTCGATTATTATATGATATATTTATTCTTTTTCAATTATGATTATAAATTTTAAAGGGTTAAATCATATAATACTTTTATTAAATGCATTACTATTCGGGTTTCATATTTTCACATGATTAATTAAACGAGTTGTGTCATATATTTAAAATTTTAAAGCACAAACTTGTTGAGACATAATAGGTTTATGACATGAGAAAAATGAATATTTTAGCCTACGATGAAGATGATTCAACATGAAATGCTTGCAATAAAAAGTTGAGTGACGTTTGTAAATCATGTCATGCCATGTCCTTTTGTAAGGAAAGGTTTCGAAGATGGAAACCGTTCATTTTAGTCATGAGGACAAGTAGGGACATTTTATCATGTCAAGTCCATTTACGAGGAAAATATTTTATGGATTGAAATGGTTCTTTGTTTTGCCTTGTTATATACATGAAAAATATTTCAAAAATGTGCTTAAGTAGGATGTCATGTGAACATACTTATGCTGCATTTGGAAACATTGAAAAAGAAAGGAAAAGAAAAGAAAAAATTGAATTTTAGGAAGAAAAAAATTATTAGGACGTGTGTTTTCTTTTTTTTTCTTTGTTTTTCCATGCTCCCAAAAATAATATCGGTGTTTTTGCTAGTTCTATGAATCCTTTTCTTTAATATGTGAATATGCTTGTCATTTTCCACAACTTCAAATATGATTAGCAACATTTATGTCATACTCATTCTCACCCTTAATCACTCCACTATGTGTATGTCAAATATGAATGCAATATGTTGGAACTCAATTGTGACTTCGTAGAGTGTTGATTACTAATAATTTTCAACTTGATAAGATAATCTACTACAAATTTAGTATTTACAAATAATTAGAAAGTATCATGGTTGCCTTATGTAAACTATTCAATATAGTCTATCTAGTTGTAACATGTCTTTCTTACATATCACACGATAGATCAGTGCTAAGCACCCTACAACATTTATATTTATGACATAAATTACTAGTCATAACACCGTATCGATATCCTCAATTTTTTATTTAGTCCATTATTGTACGAGTATATTCGTTAGTTATTGATATGTTAGATCACTAATTAACCGCATTTCACTCATCAACTTATGCATTTTTCCTATTTTTATTATACAACTTTTTTGTGACACAAACACTTGCTCTCCTCTTATCCAATTGTAATTTTCAAATTGCTTGCTTTTTCCTATTTGCGGGGAGTCTTTCTATTTGAAGGTGGATCCACACTAAGTCTCCTGATTGGAAGTTATTCTCTTGTCGTTTGTGGTTAGCTTTTTGTCGATAAATGTTGTTCTTATTCTCGATTAGTGCTCAAATTTTCTGATGAAGTGTTTTGAAAGTGAAGACAACTTCCTAGGGATTATGGGGTTGAGTCCATAAATTGGAATGGTGAAACCTAGGTAGTTTGGCTAGGGTCTCGATTGTAAGCGAACTTTGCTTTGGTAAGTTTCACGTCCCAGTCCTTCTAGTTCTTTGACACAAGAATACGAAGAATGACAGTCATTGTGCGATTCACCATTCACCATCTCTATTTGGCTGTCAGTCTAAGGATGGTAAGCTGAGCTAAAGACTTGCTCAGGGCCAATCTTATGCAAAGAAACTTCAAGTCACGATATGAAGCTATGGACTTGGGCACGTCACGCAACCGCATCACTTCTCGAAAGTAAATATCGATAACATTGGAGGCATCTTCAGTCTTGTGACAGGAAATAAAGTAGCCATTTTTTAGAACTTTTCTACAACTAAGATTGAGTCCTTCTTCCTTTGCATGTATGGCAACCCTAGTACGAAATTCATGCTAACATGTTACTATGGGCACTCGGGTACAAGAAGCGGTGTGTATAGGCCTAGGAGCCAAACTCCACTTTTCGCTCGTGGGCACACATCACATCGTTAGATGAATACACATACCTGCTTCTCCATTTTAGGTTAATTAAATATTCTTACATAGCATCAATATAGTTTTCTTGAATACAAAGTGCCATGTAATCCCTTCTTCATAGACTTCTCGAATGATCAGCTCCCGAGTAAAACTCCTGGGAATGCATAACTTTAAAAGTTTAATGAGAAATTCATTGACTTGATGGAATTGCTCGTAAGCTCGAAAGGTGCTCTTTGCAAAGACTTCTTGAAAATCCCCATCCTCGTTTTACAACTCCTTCAAGTATTTAAATACCATCATCTTGGTTTCCATCATCGAGATGAGAGCTACCTTCCTTGAGAGGGCATCGACAACTACATTCTTCAACCAGGGTTTGTGCTTAAGTATGTGAACGTTTACAGATATTAGACCAATTTGGCATGACGTCGATTGAGCTTGATGTGTTTGAGAGCTTCGTGATTGGTGTGAAACGCGAATTCGCGAGGCAACAGATAATGGCTCCAAGTTTTTGGTACTCGAATGATGGCTAAAACTACTTGTCATATGTCGAGTGTTTGAGTTTGACATCATTGAGCTTCTAATTGAAGTAAGAAATAGGCCTCCCCTCTTGTAGCAGCACTCCACCGATTCCTACTATGGATGCATCTCACTCGACTTCGAAGGTCATCGAGAAATCTGGAATTGCAAGAACAGGCGCCTCACACAATTTTTATTTGAACTGCTCAAAATTGTGTTGGACGACTTCAATCCACATAAAGTTATCTCCTTTTAGACATTATATTAGTAGAGCTGCTATTGTGATAAATCCTTGAATGAAACTTTGATAGAATGATGCTAGTCCATGGAAACTACGGACTTCATTAAAACTTCGAGTTGTTATCTATCTCTTAATAAACTCTATCTTGCTTTCGTTGACCTTGATCCATTTTAAGTAACACCACGATCGACTCGAAGAACTCACATTTTTTGAGATTTCCGAGCATCTTCTCTTCTCGAAGCGTTGTAAACACTTTCCTTAAGTGATAAATATGCTTTGAGGGTGTTCCAACTATAGATCAACATGTCATCGAAATACAAGATGACGAACCTCTCAAAGAATGGCCTGAACACATGGTTCATCAACCTCATGAAGGTGTTAGGGGCATTCAAAAGACCACATGACATCACGAGCCATTTGCATAACACATATTTTGTCTTCAACAAAGTCTTCTGTTCATTGCCTTCCTTCATGTGGATTTGGTGATCCTTGTTTTGTCGATCTACTTTTGAGAATACTTGTCCACCATAGAAGTTGTCCAGCATATCGTCTAATTGTGGAATGGGAAAACTATATTTCACCGTGACCTAATTGCTTACTCGATTGTTTATGTACATCCTCCAAGGTCCATCTTTCGTAGGCACGAGTAGGGCCGTCAACGAATAAGGGCTCGTGCTCTTTTGAATCAGGCATTTTTGAAGTACCTCGTTCACCTGCTTCTACAGCTCCTAAGCTTCCACTAGGTTGCATCAATAGGCTAGTCGATTAACAGGAATGAGTTAAGTACCTAGTTGATCGGATGTTGTACTCCTTGAAGTGGTGGCAACTCGAATGACAACTCCTTTGGAACACATCTTGAAACTCCTTTATCAATGATTCTATGTAGGGGTGCTTCCTTGCCTAGTTGGGTCGTCTCGAATAGAACCAATATGAAGGCCTCCTTACATTATCGTACAACTTGCAAAAATTCAAGATCTTTGAGAAGTTCTTTTGGTCGAGACATTAGGGGTAGGAATGTGATCTTATTCTCATAAATACTGATGAAATAAGTACTGTGGAACTTATCACGGGAACAAGATGAGGGTCAGTGCTCGTCGTCTATGGATGCTTGAGTGAGGCTGCTTGGGCAATGTCCATGGGTCAGAGCGCATGGACAACAATGAGCATAGGTGCGTTCATTGATACTTGATGGATGAAGTAAGGTTCGAGGCGGTGCTCGAAAAATGAAGTTGGGCACGTAACGCAACATGACCAAGATACTCAGGCGAGGAGGCTTGAGTGATGCTCGTGGGCGATCTCATGAGCAAGGCTCGTGAAGAGGCACGAGCAATAGAAGCGTCACTTTGTGAGGGGGCGTGTATTAAAGGATTTTGACCCTTGAGAGGGTGGTGTTGGTGAAAGGATGTGTTCCTTGGGCGATTTTCCCTTGAACAGCCACAACACTTGTAAAGGGTGCATAACTTAAGAAAGGGTGCGACCCCAAAGGGTATTAGAGGACGGTTACTTGTAATACCCTTATGAATGGTTATATCGCTTAGTGAATAGCCACGACCCCTAAAAGAAGGCTTGTAAAGGGGCTTAGGCAAACAACTTGAGAGTTGTACATTCCGTGTTCAAAATAAAGGTTGAGTTTTCTCAAAGGAAACGCTAGATATGAATACAATGGCTTCCGTTGTGTATTTGTAAGTGGTTGGTTGTGCTCTAGGGCGTGTTACAACTCCCAAAGGGTGATTTACTTGATAATGAGTTTTACTCCTATGACAGAACCCATCATGTCGGGTTCGTCGATAATAGTGTCATGTCTGCAATGACTTTCAAACAGGAACATCAGGGTGGCTATGTTTCAAATCGCGACTTAGGAACGATATTTAGGGTGTTTTCGAAACTGAAATTATAAGCAATTATTTTTTCAGACTAATGATTAGTCCTTACAAACCTCTAAAATAACTAAAGAGCGAAAATAATTCTTGAAAAATATTATCCTTATTTGTCTTTCACAAAGATTCATCCTAAAACACGACTTTATCTGTGTGACACATGACGTCATGGTTGTCAAAATCGCGATTTTAATCGTGTAATCGGGCGATTTTACGATTTTTTTCACCCTAACGAGTTGGATCGTCGTTAAGATTGTTTTTTGGTGAAATCGTGGTGAAATCGTAAAATCGTTCGTAGGATCATAGGATCGAATCGTTCGTAAAATCGTAAAAATAGCTGACATCGGGCCCTAACAATCCGAAGTCCCAAACCCACCTAATCCTAAGCCCAAAGTCTGAAAGCCCTAGCCCAAGCCCACCTAATCCTAAGCCCAAAGTCTGAAAGCCCTAGCCCAAGCCCACCTAATCCAGCTGTCCTAGATTCCTATCAGCCGATCTCACTCTCACCCCCGAGTCTCCCTTGCCGATTTGCTCTCACCCCCGACCCCGAGTCTCCTTTGCCGATCTCGCCCCCAGGAGCAGCCCCCAAGCAGCCGGCATTCCGAGCTCGCCCCCAATCTGTCTGTGTTTTCGCCTTCGTTATATTTGCGTAGGTTTCACCCCCTTCTTCTAATTCTTATCCTTTTTTTCGATCTGCGAATTTCTCTGCCGTAGCGCAGACCGTGGTTGCTTTTTCAGATTCATCCGTGTAGTCTTTTTTGTTGGTGATTGGTGGGCACAAACTGGGATGTCAATATTGGAGGAGCACTGGACGTGAGATCTTTCATAAATTCAATGAATGTACTGAAGACATACATATTTTTCCAGCAAATAGCCTGCCAAATTCTACCTAGAGCGGCCACCAACAATGAGCTCTGTGGCGATGCCTTATAAAGGGGGGACATAAAGAAGTCAGGAGAACTTGTCTGTAACAAGGGATGTTGATTTGTTGATTTCTTTACATTACAAGATGTCTGAAACTGGAAGTGGTAGTTCTTCACATGTTGCACTTGCACCTAAACGCAAGTTTGCAAAAAATGCTCCTGAAGCCAGGGAAGATGTGGGTTGGGAGTATGGTGTTGCTGTTGATAACAATCCAAGGAAAGTTCAGTGCAAGTTCTGTGAGAAATTGTTCACTGGAGGTATTTACAGGCTAAAGCATCACCTTGCTGGAACAAATAAAGACGTTGGAGCTTGTAGAGCAGTTCCTGATGATGTAAAAATGAAGATGATGGAGGTTTGTTGCAGTTTGCAAGAAAGACTTATTAAGAAGTCAAAATTATCTTCGTCTGAGGATGGGGAAGCAAGCACGAATCAACTGTTACAGAATTCATCTCAATCTGGGAAGGATCTCTTCAAAAGAAGTGCAAGTTCTCATCAAACAATCAATACTATGTTCAAGAAGGAACTTAGAGAGGAGGCTTGTGAGGAAATTGCATCTTTTTTCTATAACAATGCCATTCCCTTTAATGTGTCAAAGAGTGAAGAATACCATAAGATGTTTGAATTGGTTGCTCGACATGGACTTGGGTTCAACCCACCTTCCTATCATGAGATTCGAGATAAGTATTTGAAGAAGAAAGTAAATTCGACTACAGAGGCTATTCAAGAGCATAAGAATCATTGGAAGAACTTTGGATGCTCGATCATGACTGATGGGTGGACTGACAAGCGAAGAAGGACTATTTTGAATTTTATGGTTAATTGCCCAAGAGGTACTATTTTCTTAAAATCCATCGATGCCTCTCACATTTGTAAGAATGCTGAAAATGTCTATAAGATGATTGACGAGGTTGTTGAGGAGGTTGGAGAAGAGAATGTTATACAGATTGTCACGGATAATGCATCAAATTATAAGGCTGCAGGGTAATTATTGATGGAGAAAAGAAAGAATTTATATTGGACTCCTTGTGCTGCCCATTGCATTGATCTCATGTTGGAAGACTTTGAGAAGAAAATACCAATTCACAAGGAGACCATCTCAAGTGGAAAGAAGATAACCACTTACATCTATGGAAGAACATCTCTCATTTCGATGTTACAAAGCTTCACAAATGGAAAGGATTTAGTGAGACCAGGTGTGACTCGTTTCGATTTTATTTCGAATGAGAACATCTCTTATTTCGATGTTACAAAACCTATATGTATCTTAGGTGCGACTCGTTTTGCTACTGCATATCTCACTTTGGGATGCTTGCATGACAACAAAGGAGCTTTGGTGAGGATGTTTACATGTGATAAGTGGAAGGCCAGCCAATATACAAAGACAAATGATGGGAAACATCTCGAAGAAATGATTACGGACAAGACATTTTGGAAGAATATTGTCATTTGTCTAAAAGGTGCGTTTCCCTTGATCAAAGTGTTAAGATTGGTTGATTCTGAAGAGAAGCCAGCAATGGGGTTTATTTATGAGGAGATGGACAAAGCTAAAGCGAAGATTCAGAGTGTCTTCAATGGAGTCAAGAGAAGGTAAATATGGTTGTTTTATTTTTAGCTATCTATTGCATTATTTAGCTAAATCTACTTATCTATTTCATTGTTTAGCTATCTGCCTTTGTGGGAAATCATTGATCAGCGATGGGATAACCAGATGCATAAGCCTCTTCATGCCGCGGGCTATTGCTTGAACCCGAAGCTACATTATAGTTCCGGGTTCAAAGCTGACTATGAAGTGAAACATACAAAGGATTGTGGGAGATGTTGAAGAAATCTCCAAGATTGATTTCCAGCTTGAGGAGTTTAAAAGCAAATCTGGCATGTTTGGAAGTGTTGTTGCAACCAAAGCACTTGACACCAAAACACCGGGACAATGGTGGGAGTCAATATCCAGAGTTGCAGAAATTTACAATTCGTGTGCTAAGCCTTACGTGCAGCTCTTCTGCTTGCGAGAGAAATTGGAGTGCTTTTGAGATGGTAACTTCCACACCACAATCTTTTTTTATTTAAATGAGAGTTCTTAGTTAATTGAGTTGACTATTTGGTTATCTTCTTGTGTTTGTTTAGGTCCATACAAAAAGAAGAAATCGTTTGAAACAAAAAACTATGAATAATGTGCTTTTTATGATGGCTGACTCGAGGTTGAGAAAGAAAAAGCAAACAAGGACACCAAAGAATTATGAGATTCATGACATTTCCTCGGATGATGAATGGATCCTTGGTGATGATGTTACGAAATATTTTGATGATGAGATTGACATTATAAGTGAAGATGTTGTGCGAGTTGGAGACGAAGTGGGAGCTAGTAGTGATGGTGATTATTTGCATATTCGAAGCTTTGAAGATGAACTCGAGGAGGAAAACGAGATGATACGGGCGACGGGGGAGATGATTATTATATTCAAAACATGAATGCTTTGTTGGATCCTTAGATGTTCTTCTTACGCTTGTTTGATTTACCTCTTTAGACTTGGTGTGTTTTGTTTGGAAGAATTATATGTTTTGTCACTTTAAGGGAATGTCCATTTGATATTAGGACAATTTCTTGTTGACAATGGCACCTTATTCCAGGATACAAAGATTATGAAGTGCTTGTTGTTTGATGACCGTGGCACCTTAATCTGAAAGTATTCAAATTATAATTTTGTAAACTCTTCCGATTTTACTTACGATCCCACGAGTTACGATCTTGCAGCTCTCTCCCGATCCCATGTAAGATCTCGATTTTGACAACCTTGCATGACGTGCTTGAAAAAAGGCTAAGGGGGTATATTTGGCGAATTATTTTTGCTGGTCAGGCAATATGAAAGGTGGGGCTTCTTGGTACTTATGTCGGGATGATTCAACCAAATTACTGTTGGTTCGTAAAAAAATTGTGAACCCCGACTTTTAATTTATAAAAAAGTTGCGATGTTAAACCGTAATTTAAATATTTTTATCCAAAATCACACTTTGAAACCGCAACTTCACGTATGTCTCACGAAATCGCAGTTTCAAACATAATTTAAAAAAACTAAATAAAATTTTTTGTATTTTAATAAAGTTGGGATTTCAAACCCTACTTTATGTAACACTTCGTAAAAACGTCATACTAATAATAAAGAAAATAAAGAGGAGAAGGGAGAGGGGGAAGCGGATGAGAAACAGAGAGCTGGCTTAGTCACAGTGCCTGTGCTGTCAAAATTAGGTGGTGTTAAAACAGAGCTGGCTTAGTCAAAATCCCCCTTTGCCCACTCCCCTCTTATCCCCCTCCCCGTAGTTTTTCCGTGGCCTCTCTTTTCTCCCCTCTTTTCATATTTTCTTTATTATTATTATATTTTATATATTATCGAAGTAAGAGTTTTAAACGCCAATTTTATTAAAATACAATTTAAAAAAAAAATATTTAAGATTTTATAAAATATAAATAATTACGGTTTTAAAAAACGATTTTGTAAAAAAATTCTTGAATCGCGATTTAAAAGCACGCTTATTTTTTATAAATTAAAAGATGGGATATATTTTTCGAAAATTTAAAAAATTAAAACCGTAATTAGTAAAAATACGAACCAACGTCAATTCCTCCTTATGTCGGGAAAGCCGCCCTTACTCCTCATTAAGTCCGACATAGCACAAGTAGAGGGATTACTTCGGCTCTTCTCAGTCCCGGAAAATGGGCGGACCCCTTCATCTCCAAACCGACCTCCGTGCTGCCCTCCACGTAGCTACATCCGCCGCCCGCTCCCTTTCCGTCTCCTTCCCTTGCGCAGTCTCCTTCTCCGTCCGCCTCTTGCCTCTCGGACTCCGCGCCTTCTCCGCCCGAGTCTCCTCCTCCGATGTCCTGAAAGGCCTGGAGGAGAAGCCTCCGCTCTGCACCGCCGACGAGCTCCACTACGTCTCTGTCCCCAACTCCGGTTGGCGCCTTGCTCTCTGGCGCTACCTCCCTTCCCCTCAGGCAATCCCATAGCTTGGGGACTTCTCTCTCCCTTATCTGTTACTCTTGTGCTTTCCACCATGGAATGAATTGATAGCTAGACTTGCTGATTGGTGATTGCTAATCGCCGATTGCTGTCGGCCGATACCGACTCTATCATAATAAACCGCTTTTACAGGCACCAACTAGAAATCATCCCCTGCTGTTGTTATCGGGAGTTGGAACTAACGCCATCGGATACGACTTATCTCCAGATGTGTGCTTCCCTTTCCCTATCTCTTTTCTTGTTCTTGTTCTCTGTCCAAAACCTGAGATGTCCAGTTGCTTTTTGTTGTTATAGAATTTTATGATGAGTAGTGGTTCATCTCTTGCATGCATGTGCAAGTGCTGTTGTGATGTGTTGGATGTGGTCCTAGACCAGTGTCAATCTTGTTTTTCCTACCACTCCTAGCAGGTGTGTGTGTTTTTCCTTTGCGTTCCTTTCTGCATGGCATAAGTTGCAGCAAAGAATATGCAATAGAGACGCTTTTGTAACAACCGCTTTCTTTTCATTTGGACATAGATTCATACATCAACTACGAGCAAAACACCTGTTTAATTTCTATGGGATTAAATCCTTCCAAATCAATTTGAGCTTGCTTCATTTTTTCCTTGGCCTTGCCCATTGTCTGGTCTTCCAAGTAAAGTATCCTCCAGTTCCCCCGAAAAGTCACTTTCCGGAAATGATTGTTTCTGAAGTAGCCTAGATGTAAATGGGCTAATATTGTTTTGGCTGTAATTTCTTAGATGTTCGCTACAGACAATCCATTGCATATATTTTGCAAGGCTCCAAATCTCTCTTACATTGACCAACTTACTACTGGCAATATGTTTGACTCGGCTGGTAAACACAACTTTTACTTAGGATCCCTTGTTTTGCTCAACTTAGGAGAATATTGGATTCTTTTTAGTGGAAAAGCTTTACCATGTGCTTGAAACACCGGCGTTAACCAATACTATGCCTTCTCCATCTTATATTAAAACAAAACAACATTTTGAAAATTTTCCCCTGATCCTTCTAAACATTCTTAAACTTGGAAAGTCATCGGACATTATATTTTAGTGAGTAATGCTATGGATAACCTCCTATGAGACTATCCAATCAAAGGGAAAGTGCTTATCAAATATTAACAGACATAGTATTCCCATTTTGGATTATACATCAGGTGTTGTGAAGTTAGAAATTTACGGTGGCCTAATTGTCTGCTGTGTTGTCTGCTAATGTCATCCCTAGTGAAACTATCAATGACATTTATCGGTATTGTTAGAAAATTACATAAATTTGGAGATTACTGAGTAAACTGAAAGATAGAATAAACTCGGAGACTGGTAATTTTACTGAGGACTGGTGGTAGTCCTCATCACGTATGAGAAGTTTTGGTCTGATAGTGTATATGGAGCCTTTATTTTATCTAGTTATAGCTGACTGATCTTTATTTAGTCATCATTTGCAAGGTACATGTCTGGTGAAGGGTTTGACACTTGGATTCTTGAAGTTAGGGGTGCTGGATTGAGCATTTATTCATCAGCTTCTAAAGATATAAAAAGATCTGCCCGGGAACGTAGCGATCTTATGGAAGCTGTTGCTCAGAGTGGTAATAATTGTGTTCCTGCTGAGCAGACAGAACAAAATTTAGTGAATGGTGCCAGTCTATTGATAAGACAAGAATTTCAAACTCCTACCATCGAACCGGAAGGGCTTTCGAAAACATGGGATCAATCAACTCTGGTATCAAAGTTGACAGAAACTTTTATGCGATTGTCTGAAAGGCTCTCTGGTTTCCTAAGTGAAGGCCAGTTGAAAATTATGTCAGCTAAGCTCTTTGATCGAATATCTAAGCTTTTGGAAGAATTCCAACTGTCTGAACACTACAATGAGATAAGAGTCAAGCTTTCAAATTTATTGGAGGAGTCAAGCCAAAGCACTGCCATTTCTAGCCAAATCAAGGACTTGAGTCAAAGACTAGTTAATATCATTGATGAAGGCCAGCGATCAGTTTCACCTCCTTTGTTCAATTTGCAAGAACGATTCTATTCAACCATTGAGGACTTTCAGAAACAACTGGATTTGATTGTGATGTACGATTGGGACTTTGATCATTACCTTGACGAAGATGTACCTGCTGCGGTGAGGTGACATTGTCTTATTTCACATTCTCTTCTTCTTGTTCATGAAAATCTTGGCAAACCTACATGCCTTCAGAGAAGAATGTTTGGTCTTCAATGTTAATGGAATTACATTAATGTCACATTTTATTGTAGTTTGGTTTGTCATTCTCCTGGTCTTTCAGATAACCGTGTACGAGTTAAGACTTACACATGGACGAATATGATCTTTTATTGACGTAGGTGATTATGTGCTCATGACGCAGAAATGATTTCTGCAAATAATTATAGGGTATCTGAATTGCGCATCCATCAATCGATCTCCCTTTTTACCCAAAAAAAAAAAAAATAATTATAGGGTAAAGATTGGGTATATACTCTTATGCTCTGCTAGTCTCATACTCACTGGGAATGTTTGGTGAACCACAATGCATAAACATTTCTTTGTTTGCATTGCCTAAACTTATTATTTGTTTGCATTACCTAAACATATTCTTTGTTTGTAATTTCTGATGGTGATTTTCCAAAATGCCGTCAGCATTGTTTCTTCTTTTCCTTTCTTTGTTAAACCATAGTTGGTAGCGAATATTGTGAATGATTAAAAAATTCCCTTGTGTAGATCGAATATTTAAACAAAGTAACGAAACCAAAAGATGGAAAATTGCTTGCGATCGGCCATTCAATGGGAGGAATCCTGCTTTACGCCAGGTTATCTCGATGCGGTAAGTTTGCATTAATTTACTTACCCATTTTTTTCAATACTCTAGGCATTTCAAAAGAAAATGGCGGCTTCGGAGATGAGAATGCTGAGATGAATTAATATAAACTGAAGTTGAGGATGAGAATATTGGGATAGTTTAGTAGGGATTGACATCTGCTGAGCTGAAAATGTTTCCTAAATTATGGGCACACCATGTGGAGAAAGAAATATATTCGAGAGAATAAGTGCAATTGAGGAAATTATTGAGAGGAGCATTTCTTGAGATGATTTTCACTTGTAGGAAGGATTTTGTTTCTTTAGACACTAAGCAATAGGAGAAAGACATACCAAAAGATAAGGGTAGAGAAACTTGTTTCGATATTAGTTTAGTTGCCACTCCAATTACAATTTGATGATAACATGACTTATACAGGTGGCGGTCATGTGGAATAAAGATTTGTGTTGTGGTTGATTATGCTAAAATAAATTCTCTACATAATTGGGATCTTTAACAAATCCTATAACAAATTTTATGATTTTTCAGCCATTTCTCATGAAATAGTCTGGCTATCAAACCTCCAAAACATGAGTAATATATATGTATTTAGATTTGGTTTAATAAAGGCATATTGTAAGTATTTAAGCCGAGAGGGTAGCCGAGGAAAAAATCAGGAATTATGTATTTGTTTAGACATTATTTTGGTAATAGAGTGAATTAGATTACATAAGAACAGATAATTTATATAGTCGACCTTTCTTGTGGGTGCAAGAATCTAGTTCTGTATCTCTAAGGACAGCTTTTGTTGATGTACACATCCTTTGTTGAGAAAACACCCTTTATATTTCTTAAGCCCTCCCCCTCCACTCCTCACTTGTCCTTATCCCAACCCTCACAAAAAAAACTTGAGTTCTATTAGAGTAAAATCTCTACATAGACAATTACATGGCAAACTTTATGATTTGTCTGCCAGTAAAGTATTCGAGCCACTAGAGCCCATGTAATGTAACTGTAATATAAGTGTGCGTGTTGTTTCTTACTTTTCAAATAAAGGAAAGGACATTTTGGAAACTCTGGTATTAACTATTTAAATTTTTGAATCATGTATTACCTTATAGGCAGTTAGTTTCTTTCTCTGATGTACTGCTTTCCTTTTGTATATGATAATCATTTGTCATCTGGCCGATTTATTATTCCTTCAGCTTTTGAAGAAAAGGATCCTCAATTGAAGGCCATTGTGACATTGGCGTCGTCACTTGATTATACCTCTTCTAAATCAGCACTCAAGTTACTGTTGCCCCTTGTGAGTTGGTTGTCTTAACTAATTCAATTCTATTTGACATTCACCTGGACATTATTTAAAAAACAAATGTGACTGAACTTTAATTTTACCCAGGCAGATCCTGCACAGGCCTTAAATGTCCCTGTAGTCCCTTTAGGGGCAATGTTGTCAGCTGCTTATCCCCTTTCTTCCCAGCCCCCTTACGTACTATCGTGGCTTACTAACTTGATATCAGCACAAGACATGATGCAACCTGAATTGCTTAAAAAACTTGTACTGAACAATTTTGGTGAGTGATGCCTCAAAAGATCGTGCATTACTTTTGGTACTGTACATGCTACCAACTCGGCTAGGTTCCTGCTGGACTCTGAATTAGGAAAATCAGAATACTAAAAATCTTTATATTTGTAAAGAAAGTTAGGTTGTGAATCTTTTCCTAATATTAGGCTTTTCAAAATAGTTCCTTTTAAAAAATTTATTTATTTATTTTATGATATCTGTTGATGTTGGTATTGCAGGCACAATACCTGCCAAACTGATATTGCAGCTAACAACTGCTTTCAAGGCAGGTGGCCTGTCTGATCGTTGGGGTAAGTTCTTTTACAAGAATTATATGCACAAAATCAATGTCCCCATACTGGCTCTAGCAGGGGATGAAGATCTCATCTGCCCACCTGAAGCTGTCGAAGGTAAGTACTTTTATGCGAATGCTTTGCAGTTACTTGATTGTAAATTTCGTTTCCTTATTTCCAGCTAGTATTCAGCTGCCGTAAGTAAACTTAATGAGATTCGATTTCATGTTGACCATTTAGAAACCGTCAAGATTATACCTGAGGACCTCATTAGCTACAAGGTCCTTGGAGGACCTGATGGGCCTCATTATGCACATTATGATTTAGTGGGTGGACGATTGGTATGCCGCTCTTTTTCTCTAGTATCGTGATATGTTTTTGGTGTTTCATTTCTAATGGAGTATCTCATGCTAGTCTGTCTCTCATTAACCTTGATGTAGGCTGTGCAACAAGTTTATCCATGTATAGTTGAGTTTTTAAGTACAAATGATGGGTGCAGTGAGTAGCATTTTTCCGACCTCTTGCTTGGTTGGGGTTTTCATCTCTCCCCGGAGACTCCTGAACGGTGAGTTGTATCATTATCTCACAGTTCTTTGTTGCCAGTTGCCCTAGCATGGGACATGACATACTGGGAAAAAACACAGTTTGGGAATATCGATGGGATTAGAATGAGCTGGAAATTGGTCGTCGGAATGCCTCAAGCAGCTCATGTCACCAGTTGATAGGCCACGTAGATTTTAAAAAATTGGTTTGCCACGCCTGTGCCTTTCTGGAAGAATTGAGATCTTGCACTGTAATATTTGTCAAATTGGACTGTATATCAGTGGAGACTAAACGACTCGGGACATGGGTCTGTGCTTTGTTGTGGTGGTTTTCAAAGGGTGGAATTGAAACTGGGTTTGGTCTTCGTCAGCAGTCAGTTTTGACTATGCTAAGATTGGGGACAATGGGGAGGGGAGGGGTTGATAATGATGATGAGTATGTGTGGTAGGACAACACTAACAACCTGTTACACAGGTGATCAATCCAAGGTTTTGTCCCGAATTTAGATAATCATGAAAGTAGCCGGAGCAAAGGTGAATAAAAAAGCAGCGGACCCATGTGATTGGGTGTTTGATCACAAGTCCTGTTTGGCCTCCCCTGCGGCGCTGTAATTCCGACCAAGTATCATCTTTGTAGGTGTTCTCATTTAGGTGCCCTTAAAACGACAAGATTTAGTCAACAAACATTAATAGTAATACGATTATCGACTTGAAATATTAACGCTGTGATCCTCTTAAGTAAGGATTCATGTGACGTTGAAACTTAGCCTATACGTATCGAAACAGCCATGTACGAAATTCATAAATAAGATACAGTAAATCAACCAAGCTGAAGTAATCTCTACCTGGATTGTAACAATGACGCAACGACGTTATATTCTGAATTTCAAATTTTTGGGTCGTTTATGCCAAAATTTTATTAAAGCTAAAACTATTAAGGGGTACAAATACTTGAGAATCGATTGCTTCACTCGAATTTCAATGTACAAAGTTTAATTATTTAATAAACTGAAGAGGGTATTGTTTAGTTATATGTTGTCGGGATTTTGTGGTCGGGACTTGGGGGCGTTAGGAGTCCATATCTCAAGTTCAAGTTTTCATTTTGTTTGAAGGGTATATCGCCTCGATATAATTTCATTAAGGTACTGGGAAATTTGACAAGTATTTGAGTTCCTCCGACGATGATGTAAGCAAGTGTTCACATGTACATCCCAGCCAATAACCACAAAACATAGAATTGCATAAGAACTTAAAATAATCATCTTTATTAAAATCATCATGTTTATTAATTGAAAATCCTTTAGTTATATAAAGCAAAAATTTAGATACAATTATAAATGATAAGGGTAATTACAGACTGAATTTCAAAATTATAAGGCATATTTAAATTTGTGCCCCAATATATATTTGACTTCTAAAATAATTCAACTCATTTTCTAAATTTTCATAATCATAGACATGTCAGTTTTTTTATAGAAACACCAGACGCATTGGTCTACACTATAAAGTTGATTTTATGGACAGAACAAGTGCTTTTAATTTTGATTGTACCTTTATTGATTTAAAACTAATTTATAAATCTTTTGAGAGGTAAAAAAAAAATAGAACTATATTTCTCATCATACAAATAAAAAAAAGTAATAATTGTCATAAATAGAAAAATATTATATATTATCATAAATATTAGACACTTAGCGTATAATAAAAAATAGTAAATTATTTTATAAATAAATTAATGTGATATTTAAATTTCTTATTTATTTTAAGAAGCATCTTTAAAATTAATAAGAAAATAACCTGTTTTTTTATATCTTTTGTATATAAATTTTGAAAGAAACTTTGTGGCAAAATTCTATAGTTTTAGCTAGTGTTGATTTATTTTATTATTTAATGATAAAATTACTTTCATGATTTAGTATATCCAAGTTAGTTTAAAGTTTTTATATTAACGTTTAAGAAATTACAAGGCGAACGTTCTCAAAAGGAAACTAAATTAAGGTGAAAATTTTTAATCACTGTGGTTTCATGATAAGTTATTTTTAAATAAACAGAATAATTAAATAGAAGTAAAAATGATATTTGATTTATTTTGACTAACTAATAACTATAACTTCTAATTTCTTGTTTTATGTTTTCGTGACATTGGCTTCCTCGTCTTTACGGCCCACAACTTCACTTTCAATTCCTACGTGAGAATCAGTCTAAGTATTTAGGTATTATTCTAAATGGTTGTTACTATCATTCTTTGTGGCTGCCAACAGCTTGGGAAATCGTAAAGGGTGATTTGGGAAATTGGTAAAAGGACAAGTAAAAGGTAATCAGTTTCTACGTCGCTTGAGAGGTGATATTTTAAATTCAATGTACGAAGTTCCGCGGCGTAAACTTTTTTATAGGACAATTTTTTTAAAGTTATACAAATATTTCGTATAATACGAACAAATAGTACGATGATTTGGCTTTTAGCAAAAATACAATATATTGGTTTATTTGAGCAATGTAAATGTAATTACCGAGTTACCAGCGTGTACAAATATTTTGTAAAGATAAGTAAAGAATTCATTGAGTAATTTTCAATTAAACGTTAAAAATATATTAGTGCCAGATTTTTTTTATATGATACTGTTCAAGGAAAAAACGTATTATATTAATGTTAGTCTACAAAAAACAACAAATCTGCAATACAAAAACTACAAATATTTTGTATAAAGGAGGGAATAATTTGTATTCATTGCAGAATATTTTATAACTATAGTTTATGTAATTCTTTACAAAGAAATTGCTCATAAATACAGAAAATGTGATAGGAAAATGTCATACTATTAATTGATTTGCTTTATAGTGTTTCACTATTTTAGTGCGTATTTTATGTAATCAATTTTTTCATATAATTGTACAATTATTTCGAAAGGACAAAGTTTTCATAGAATACAAAACCTTTGCAGAAGTTTATGAAATCTGCTGTAGGACTCTTTTAAGCCAGTATCAATAATTTATCTTTAATAGAAACAATAAATGTGGGTAAAACGAATTTTATGTATATATGTATGAAATTCAGCTTTTATTTTCTTCTTTTTTTTTTTAGAATTTTACTGCTCCAAGTTTTTTTGAATTAGTTGCGAATTTGTATGAAATTATTTTTGTAGGTTTGCACACAAAGATTGTTGTATGTATTGAGGTACATTTCGTAAAGTATGAGAAATATATAACATACGAAAAAGTTGAAATTAAAAATTAAATTATAGTCACATTTTCTTATTAATAACATGTAAATTTTTTTGTACGAAATAGAAACGCAGTATTTAGTATGAAATATTTACTGTACTTTACAGAAAATATGTACAGTTAGTATTACTAATAAATCGAAAACTTTTCGGAAAGGTAACATATTTTATGTATAATATGATATATTTGCATGATGTTGTCACACTATTTATCTAAAAAATTTTTCAAAAGATATTGCAAATCTTGAAATATTTTGTAAAGATTTGGTGAACTTTCCTTTTTTTATGGATATGAAACAATTGTTTGGTTTTTTTAATGGATTTGTTGTTGTTTTGTCTCCCGATCCATTTTTTCTTACTGCTAACAATGCTTCATAAGGAATGTGCGAATCGCTGATTATGTCATTTGGCCTAAAGAATTCCCAATGTGTCTTTTAATGTAAAATGGATAATGTCTTTAAGCATATTAAAAATTTTATGCAGATCAACACATGAAGCACCTTGATGTGTTGGACTTTAGTCATCTAAAGAGGAACACATAAAGCAACTTGATAATGTAAACGATGATTTCAAAAAAGAGAGCATAATTTTATTTAAAACAAAGATTAAAAACCTTATGGAATTGATTAATTTTCTAGGGTTGTAAACTGAAAAGGGCAAAATCAAATTACAAAATCGCATTGCCATAAAAATAATCTACTGTCCTAATAGATTTGCATATGACAAATACGTACTCAGTTTCTACAAATTTGTTAGTTATTCTTATAAGTTTGTGAAATAGCTTTTTCAGGATTTAGGTGATCAAGGAAAGATGACTACATTTATGTTGTCCAAAGGATTAAGTAAAACAATAATGATTTACCCCAACTTTCTTTACTCTTGGATGAACATTGAGTTTGTCTTGAAAAATTGATGTGTTTTACTGGCTTTTGTATTGAAAATTAAGAGAATAAAACCTTGTTTGTAAGTATTTTTCATGTATGACTGGGTCTGTTAGGCCGACCAAGTATAAGGCCTAGTAGGTACCCCAGGGCATAGCTTTTGAAATTTGAACCCGAGATCTCCCAACTGAATCATCAGCGCCCCTTGCCCCTAGTGTGGCCTCATTGGGACAAAGAAGTATTATTTATACATGAAAATGTGGTATACGCCTTAAAATTTGATATGAACGTCTTCTCATCTTCTTGGCACCAAAAATGGATTTGATGCGAATAAAAGAGTGAAGAGGGAGAAACATTTCAAACTTTCTCATCCTAACAAAGATTCTTAATGAAAGGAGGTTGAGGTTGAAGGACCTGAGTGACACCCATTAATCACAATATAATTTCGTTATAGCCTAGATCACATGGCTAAGGAGTAAAAGGTTTCAATAAAAGTAAGCAATAAACTCATACGGAAGTCTAAACAAAAATTGAAGCTGAATATGCTCAAAACTAGGCTTAATTCCAAACGTTAATAAGACAGATCTATTGAAACCAATTAGACAACGGAAATGAAGTATGATGATTATTTTAAATATGAAATAATCATGCATGAAGGAGGTCATGGTAAACCGAGTGGTCAGATGCCTTAAAAAGTAATTCCAATAAAAAATTATGTTAAAGAATATGGTGAGAAAGCTCATAGTTATTCGAATTACGAGATTTAAAATATTAATCTTGATATTTTTAAATATAAGTAATAAATCAATCTTGGTAATCTGAGATAGAGATCGTAGATGAATTTATTTCGTAGGATGGCTTGGCAATCTATTGTGTAAAAATGTGGAATTAGACATAATGTCATGAAGTAAATGAAGTGATTCAAAGAAAAAGTCCATTACATAACTATGGAAATTAGTAATGGGTATAGTACAAGATAAATTTGCTAATTTAGCCTTAGAGAAGACGGAGGATGAAAAAAGTCCATTACATAATGTCATGAATTAAATGTAGTTGTGTCATGAGTAAATTTGCAACACTAACGGAGGATAGATTCGATATAACGGAGTAAGTACATATATGGTTTCAAAGTGTTTCAAAGAACGGGATAGATCGGAAAATATGTGTATCACATAGGGTAAATTTGCTAATTTGGTCTCTACTAAATAGTTACGGACTTAATAAAAGTTTAGTACAAAGTCCAACGGGCTTAGTAAAACGTGAGAGCGATGCACAATAATTGACTTAGTAAATTTTACTATACGATTTACTAAATATTTTGGTAAATCACAATACTGTATTAAAAAATTTAGTAAATTACAATTCAGTACTATATGACGCACTGTAACAATTTAGAAAAAATTAGTAATTTACTAAATAGTATCGGGCTTAGTAAAAAATTTAGTAAAAAGCCCAACGGGTTTAGTAAAACTAGAGAGAAATGCGAATAATGGGCTTAGTAATTTTTATTATATGATTTATTAAAAATTTTAGTAAATTATTACAATAATGTACTAAATATTTTTTAGTAAATTACAATACAATACTAAGAAATGTTAGTAATATATAAGATTGTATTATACGATGCACTGTAACAATTTAGTAAAAACTTAGTAATTTATTAAACATTGTCGTGCTTATTAAAAAATTTAATAAAAAGCCCAACTTAGTAAAACTAAAGAAAAATGGACGATAAATGATTTAATAATTTCTTATATAGATAAAATATCGGTTTTGCATCTGTTTCTAACTAGAGTTAAAATGCGTTGGCTGTGAGGTAGTAATTTCCCCCTTAATAATCAAAACGATGGGGCGGAACAAGTAAACGGCATGGCAAGTACGAGCAAACATTAGGACCAGTCTAAGTTAACTTTCAGGGCCTAGCAATTAGCTAACAAACGGAAGAGCTTTAAAAAGAAACAACCCAAAAAAATTTGTTTTTTTTAAAAAAAAAGAAAGAAAAAGGCGGGGAATACGACATGCCACCAAAAAAGCAAAAACAACCCACCACTGCCTAGTAGCCCTAGTTAAGAAGGCGAAATGCTAACAATTGCCAACTGGATGAAATGGGGAAAAGTGGTGGTCCCCACAACAAACGAATCTGCCAGAGACAATCCCAGCCACTTTCCCCAGATGGGGGGAGGAGCTTCATCAGCCCTCTTCTAGGCTTTCATGTCTTCCTTTTCAGTCATAAGATGACATCGGCAAACTCTCCAGGGCCTCCCACACATTCCTCATTGAAGGTCTCTTCTCCGGTGCTCCCTGCACACATGCCATCGCCACCTTCAGCACCCCTATGATCTCTTCCTCCTTATCCATGTCTTCTGCCAGGTAAGGGTCCAGCACGTCCGCTAGCGGTTTCTTCTCCTCGATGCACTGCTCTATCCACTGTACAGAGCTCATCTCCGATGTTCCCACCTGTACCCTGGGGTACCTCCCCGTTATCACTTCCAGCGAGATGACTCCAAATGAGTAGATGTCCCACTTTTGCGATGGTTTCACCGCCTTCATTGCCTCAGGAGCCTGGTAATACGATGATGGTGTGCCTAGTGGCATCGCCTCTGAGGGTGCACTCGGTTGCAGTGGCTTCTCAGGTGCAGTCATTCTATTAGATTGGAGGGTTGGGGTCCCCCCTGCTATGTTGGCCAGGCGAGCGAGACCAAAATCTGATATGCGAGGTTCAAAGTTCTTCCCAAGGAGAACGTTGCTCGGCTTCAAATCCCCATGAACATACTTCTTCGGACTGATCTCATGAAGATAAACGACACCCTTAACTATTCCTTTTAGGATTCTCAGCCGATCAAACCAAGACAAAGGGTTGAAGGACACCAAACCGGGTTTTCCTTGAGAAACAGCAAGTGAGAAAGCAAATACATTACAGTCAACTAAAAGCATCAACAATTACGGCAACTTTTTGAAACAATTGAGTAGTATCCACACATAACTACACTGCCTTGAGAAATAAAGTGAGTTCGGAAGAACTTACCGTGAAGCGCTGTGGAAAGACTTCCATTGGGAATGTAATCATAGATGAGCAATTTTTCGTCCACAGACCAGTAATAGGCCCTCAGAGTCACGACATTGGGATGCCTGAGCTTTCCAATTGCTTCTACTTCTGTTTGAAATTCCTTAAATCTCTGAGAACCACCCTCCCCTAATCGTCTCACAGCTAAGGTGAGCCCATCCTCGAGCACTACCTTGTACACGATTCCGATACCACTCTTTCCTAGCACAAATGCGGATGCTTTCAGCAATTCGTCTAAATCGAAGGCTACCTGAGCATCCAGTGGGACAAGACCATACTGTTCCACATTTTCTGAAGGAGCCTCGGATTCATCCTTGCGGAAACAGAAGCAGTCTTTCCTGCCCTTTTCTCCCTTCTCGAGCCCATAGACATCGTCGTCTCTACACTTGCAAGGGGTACAAAGCCTTGAATAGCAAAAGGAAAACAGTAAACCGACCAGGCAAATCCCAATCACATCGCCAATTACCATCGCAACCAGACCGCTCTTGCTCAACCCCCTCGCTTTCTCACCTTTCCCGGGGACATCTCCCGGGTTTTGAGCAGGATAGTTACCCGGTAAATAAGGATTCGGAGAAGGCGAACCAGCACCACCAGCTAGTGAAGAGCATGGGTTCTTCAAAGGGGGGCCACAGAGACCAGGATTACCAATGAAAGCAGTCGGCCCCCGGTTCATGAGCCCTCCGCTTTGGGGTATGGGACCGGTTAAGTTATTGTAAGTCAAGTCGATGTACACCTTCTCAGGAAGGTAACCGAGGCTAGCCGGAATCGGCCCGCTGAAATTGTTGTGAGAAAAGTCGACCGTGCCTTGCAAGCTTGAAAGGTTCCCCACATCAGGGGGGATCACACCGTCGAACCTGTTGAAAGAGAGATCTAACCTCTCCAAGGACACAAAACTAGTAGCAAACCCCAATGGAAGAGAACCGGTGAAGTTGTTCCGGCTAAGATTCAGAGTGCGTAGCCTGCGGCACCGGACGATCGACTGGGGAAGGGTGGCGCTGAAAGAATTCTGAGACAAATCGAGGGCCTGGAGGTAAACGAGGAGGCCAATGTTGGGAGGGAGGGAACCGGAGAAGGAATTCCCGTAAAGGACGAGGCTCTGGAGGCCAGGAGCTCCGTTGAAGAGCTCGGGGGGCAACACTCCGGACAAGTAGTTGTTGCGGAGGTTGAGGTGGCGGAGAAAGGGGAGGGAGCCGAGGGAGGGAGGGAGGGAGCCGGAGAGCTTCTTCTTTGGGAGGCTGAGGGAGACGACCTTGAGGTCCTGGCAGGTGACCCCATTCCACGTGCAAGGGTCGGAGGAGGAGGAGGCATCCCAGTTTGCCAAGCAACCTTCTGGGTCTTCCTTTATGGATTGCTTCAGGGAAAGCAGAGCGTAGCCCTCGCTGTTCAAGGACTCCACAGCCGCCGCTGAAAGGACAACCCACGCCGCCGATGAAAGGACAACCGCAGTAGCCACTGCCAGCAGTGTTGTTAATGTTGCCATTCTCTTCTATTAAACCAACGGCAGCACCTCGCTCTCTCTCTCTCTCTCTCTCTCTCTTCAGGGGAGGAAGTGTAGGGGAGAGCAGAACAGCTGGCTGCCCATGAGATGAGAAAGATGAAAACAAGCACCAAGGAACTGCTTTTGCATTTTTGCTTTTGTTTGCCTTTTTGCACTATTATTAGTTTTACCTTTCTTTCCAAATTAACCTTTTTCTTTGCCATACGCGCGCGGGATTGTCCCAATAAAATAAAACACTAATGGTGCTTTTCCGTAATTATTGTTGAAAAGTAAATTGCTATAGCATCGTGATAGAGTATTGAAGTTATTCTGGAAGCATAAAGCCTTTTACGGACAACTTAAACCATCCTGTAACCATATATGCATTAAATAGATTTTCACTTCTAATCAGTTAGTTGTCCGCTTATGTAATTCGTTGCGGTGTTTCTAGATTGTTGATACGGGGAATTGGCTATTGTCTGTCTTACACACGATTACGCAGTCGGTACTGTCATTTTTAATAATATAGTATTAAACGGTATTTTTTGTTAGTAAGTGATTTTGAAAAGTTTAGTAACAGACTATTAAACTTAATAAAAAGTTTATTATCAATGCATGGACGTTATACCACGAATTGGGCAATCAACCTAATTAATTATCAATGAATCCAATTAATCAAGCAAAATTATACGAAGGACCCAATCAATATTGATTTCAATAGAAAACAATCACAATCTTAAACGTATAGAAAAAAAAATAAATAATCACAATTAATACAAGCTTAAAGAAACAGGGATATACACCCTGACCCTTCAAACAAAATGATAGAATTCTAAAAATACAAACAATCATATACATACATAAAAAATCATGATCTTTCATATCCTTTTTCGTCACTCCTCTCCTTCCTAGGATTAGAGGCCAACTCCTCCCTACACACAAGAGACTTAGGCCAACTTCTCCCTAGACACATGAACCAGAAGCCAAATTCTCCAAACCCAAAGCATCCTCCTCCAACACCGGGTTCCCCCTTTCCCAACCTCCAAAGACACAGAGGGGGCACCAACTCCCCCAGACACGACCCACATCGAATTGAATAACCTTAGTGGTGCATTTGCTATTCCCGGGTGCAAGTCCTCTTTTTAATTTGTACTCTCCATCACTAAATTCGTAGCCAGGCATCGATAAAAGGAATAAGAGAAGATCCAAGAATGGGGATAGCATCCCTAATAACCAACGAATGGCAAGTGCTGATCAAGGACCGGATAAATTCTTCGTTAATCGATCCCAAGTCCACATCTAGAGTTTCCGACATCGGAATCAAGTGAAATCAGGTTGCATTATTCCTTCATTCTCTTACCACCATGGGTATGATGTGTCTTGGGACAGTTTCATTAAGTTTTTACATGCGTTTAGGGTACACATGTGAAAACTTTTCCTGAAAAAAAAAAGATGCGTTTGTTTAATTTTTGATTTTGTTCTTCCATCCGTAATGTAATTTCCAAAGTATTTTATAAGATATTACATTTCAAGATCTATCTATGGACATGTTATGCATTATATTTGAATCTAAGATCTGAAAGTTTTATGGAAAAGTCCCAAACTTATGAGGAATATTATAGTCCGTGAAATTTGACCGCATTCGAGTAGGGAGATGCTTAAGTGTTGGTTACTAAGGATTATTTCACTAACTGTTATGATTTTTTAAAATTTCGCCCTACTTGAGCCCTAGTTTAGGAATAATATTTTATTTCAAATTCCATATCAATTTTTACGCTTGTTTAAAATTCTCAGATTTTAGTCTATTTTCTTCAACATGATAAGTAAGGTATCTCATTTTATTTCACTGAATTTCAGCCTTTCTAGACCGAATTATGTTTAAAATGATTTCGAGACCTTTCTTGACCTAACTTTATGGAGTTTCTTGCTACTTTGCGTTTAACACATATTGAATCCAAAATTTTACGGCCTATATCCCTATTGGGTTAAGGATATAAACCTATAATTTCATTTTTAGTCTGTTTACATATGATTTGACATTTTTCTCTAGTATTGCATCACCCATAGCCCTATAATTTGTTTCAGTATTGGGCTTGCAGGTGCATGTGGCCCATCATTGTCACAAAACGATCGACTTCAGCACATCTAGAAAGAATCCTTGAAGTTTTAAGAACGGATGGCGCGTGAAGGCAATTGGCGAAGGATGGGCTTTGCAAGAGCTGCCCAACTGACGAGCCCGGCCACTGTAAAGCCATCCCGGCCAGCTCTAAGGTACAAAGGATAGATGAGGGCTCCCCAAACCAATCTCATTTTCACTTGCAACGGGCCATGAGTCCAAATGCATAGGTTCACGACCACCATACCTCCCCGTTTACTTTCATCTAAATAATTATTTATGATTGTGCTTGCGATCATCTCATATGGGTTCAGTTCTAGCTCCTGGATTGGGCCTAATGCCCATAACCCTATGACATGAGTATGGGCCTTAAGCCCAAATCGGATCCAACGCATGTAAAACAATGGCATGAGTCCAATTTGACATCTAGATCGTGCTTAACACTCGTAACTAGAGACACATTCTAGATTAAATGCCACCGCATGTGAGTGTACAAGCTAGTAAATAGGAATACCCGAAGCAACTGTTTTTTGACTTAAACAGTTTATAGAAATAAGTCAGTGACGACTCCATTTAGTTTACCCGAGTTAAACTACACCAAAAATGTTTTAAACAAAGCCATCACGGGTCTGTAAAGACGACATGAGTCGCTCTGAATCTTCCAAAGCTTCATTTTATGTATCATGCTCCACTTTTCGCTTGTCGCCTCCTAAGGAGCATTAAGATGATTGGCGAGGGATTGAGCAGGCTCAATTAGGAATAGAAGGAGGATTCACCCTGGTCTCCTCTGCAGCACCCCGACGCGCGAGTCGCGGCGCCGTCTGGAGAGCACCCAGGGTGCGAACCTAGATCCTCAAGTCGTCCGAGTCACATGCTCGCGCGAGGGGTGAGGGTGCGCATGCAACAGCTCTAACTAAATTCTCTTGTTGGACAAGTAAAATGTATTAAATGTATATTTAGAAATTTATTAAAAAGTGAAATTTTCCTTCTATGGACCCGTAAAGTTTTGTACATTTTACTAAGTCCAATTAGGGGTGGTTAGTAACTTTTTACTAAAGTTTTTAGTAAATTAGTAAACGGTAACATGGCTTAGTAAAAAACCTCTGAGCTTAGTAAATTATTCCATGCATGATTTGTATATTTTACTATTCAATTAATGGTGAAAGTTTAATAAATTACAATACGATACTAAAAATCGTAGTAAATTATAATATAACACTAATATTGTTAGTAATTTACTAGTGGGCTTAGTAAAAATCTACGCGCTTTACAAAGCCCAAGGTTGTAGTATTAAATTTTTTTGGAAAAATTGTAATAAAAATCTAATAATTTACTAACTCGAACAATGATAACTGATCCCCAAACTGAACCTAAAAGGTAGGTGAACTTACCTAATTGCGTGTGATCCTTGTCGTTTGGTTAATCAGGTTCCCCATTCAAATCAAAAGAGTTCTGGAACCTCCTCCTCTCTGGTCATCGTGCTTTGCCCCTCATGCATTCAAGTTTTGGGAATCAGAAAGATAACTTTCAACAATCTGTTTCCCTTAAGGTTGAATGCTTGTGATGCGATACCAGCCACAGAAACGAGAAAAGACGACGACAAAAGCGAAACAGAACAACGTAAATCAAACCAGGGTAAACGAACGAACGGGGTAGGACTCGGACCGTCGCTGGATATAGCAGAAGCACCATCAGTACCGCCACGAGAAATAGGGATAAGACTCGGACCACCGCTTGATACAGCCGAAGCACTACAAAGACTACCAAGAAGATTGAACGCCATACAACCGGATACAAAAACACCACCGACAATGGGAACGCTCGGATAAAATCTCACCACGCTTGGAATCCACCAAACGATAAGAGAAGTGCACAAAGTTCATGCAAGAACTTGACGACTGCCAAATTTATGTAAAAAGTTAAAAAGGTTCTATCTAAGCTAAAACACAAGAGCCCTATTTATAGAAGACCTAGAGAGGGCTAACCCTAAATCCCAATTAGGCCCAAAATGGATAAAATCAAAAGCAAATTAAAATAAGTCAAAAAACAAATACTAAGGAAATTGGGTCTGACGTCGGCTGCGCCGTCCATCAACAAATCTCGGCCTCGCGCTCTCTCGAGTTCTTGGGTCTCGAGCTGGAGATGATCTCAATGCGACTCATGTCTTCTCGAGTTGACGAATCAACTCGACCGCTTCAGCACCGTGAAGGTACTTCCCGTCTCGAGTGCTCCTCTCGAGTTGGTCCCAACTTGGCCTTGCTCGATCCAACTCGCACCATCCTCCCATTGTTGAAGAAGATTTATCCTCAAATCAAGGGGTTCTCCATCATCCTCATACAATGCGAGACCATGGACATTAAATGTTGCCGACACTCCATACTCCCCCGACAAGTCGATCTTATACGTATTGTTATTGATCCTCTCGATGACTCAAAAAAGACCATCAGCCCTGGGCATGGGCTTATTCTTCCTCCTTGCTGGAAACCTCTCTTTACGTAAGTGAACCCATACAAGATCCCCCGGTTAGAATATCTGCTCCCTTCGTCCCCGATTCGCCTTAGACTGGTACTTCTCATACTATTGCTCAATAATGGTTCGAATCTTTGCGTGGAGATTTAACATCTCTTCAGCTCGTCAAACCGCATCCTTCTCGAGAATACCCTAACTAGGAATTGGTAACAATTCGCTGGGAACCTCGGGTATACACCATACACCACTTCGAACGGTGTAGCTCAAGTAGTCGAATAAGGGGGTCGATTATAGGCGAACTCAGCATGAGCGAGTTTGATGTCCCAATCCTTCTGATTCTTAGACACCATAGCTCGAAGTAGACCTTTCATAGTCATGTTTACGACCTTGCTTTGCCATCTGTTTTCGGATGGCAAGTAGTACTGAAAAATAGCCTTGTCTCGAGGTTTTGCAAAAGTGTCTTCCAGAAGTAGCTTAAGAACTTGGCATCTTGATCCGACATTGTGACAATGGGACCCCATACAAACGAACAATCTCTCGGAAATAAAGATCTGCTACGTGAGAAGCATATCTGTTTTCCTACAAGCGATAAAGTGATCCATCTTCAAGAAGCGATCCACAACAACCATGATCGAGTCCTTTTGCCATTGTATTCGGGGTAGTCCAAGGACAATATCCAAGCTCACATGCTCCCATGGATGTTCAGCATCAGGTAATGGTGTGTAGAGACTTGGGGCTGGACGTGACTCTTTGCGTGTTGACAGGTTGCGTAACGTCGAACTAACTTGTGCATGTCCTTAACCATTCTAGGCCAGTAGAAATGTTCTTGAAGCATCTCGAGAGTTTTCCTGACTCCCAAGTCTCCAGCGAGTCCTCCTCCATGTATCTCTCAAATAAGATGCTCTCGAATGAAACTTCAAGGAATGTAGAACTTAACGCCTCGAAATAGAAATCCGTTGGACAGGTGATAATGTTCACAAGGCTTCTCGAGTTATCCCTTATATACCTCTCCAAAGTCTGCATCACTCGAGTATAACTCTTTGAACATCTCGAACCCGATCAACTTCAATTCTATACTGGACATAAGAGCTGATTTTCTCGACAACGATTTGCTAAGACATTCTTCACTCCCGACTTATGCTTCAAGAAGAAAGTGAATGATTGGAGAAATTCCACCCACTTTACATGTCGCCGATTAAGCTTTGCTTTCCCATTAATATGCTTCAGGGACTCGTGATCTGTATGAAGAACAAACTGCTTGGGCATCAGATAGTGACTCCATGTCTCGAGCGTACGAACGATAGCATAAAACTCCTTATCATAGGTCGAGTATTTCAGTCGAGACCCATTTAACTTCTCGCTGAAATACGATACCGGTCAACCCTCTTGCAACAGTACGCCTCCAATCCTTACTCCTGAGGCATCACACTCAACTTCAAGGACTTTCTCAAAATTAGGAAGTGCTAATACGGGTGCTTCGCACAAACGACTCTTAAGCAACTCGAAACTAGCTTGAGCCGCGGAAGTCCACTCGAATGACATCCCCTTCAAACACTCCGCCATCGGGGCTGCAATCGAACTGAAGTCCTTAATAAATCTCTGATAGTATGATGCTAGGCCATGAAAGCTCCGGATATTATGAGTTGTCTTGGAAATTGGCCAATCACGAATAGCAGTAACTTTTCGATCAGCCACCTGAATTCTTTCTCGAGAGATGACATATCCCGGTAAGATAAGTTTGGTAGTCAAGAACTCGCACTTCTTGTTGTTCATGAATAGTCGTTGTTCCCTCAACTTCTCGAACAACTGTCTAAGGTGGTCAATATAATCCTCCTTATTGCGACTGTATACAACAATATCATCAAAATAAATAACCACGAATTTGCCGTTGAAAGGTTGAAACACCTGGTTCATCAGTCGCACGAAAGTACTCGACGCATTCGAGAGACCAAACGGCATAACCATCCACTCGTACAACCGAAATTTGGTTTTGAATACTGTCTTCCACTTGTCTCCTTCCTTCATCCGAATCTGGTGATATCCACTCAGGTCCACCTTCAAGAAAACTGTCGACCCATGCAACTCATCGAGAATATCATCAAGTCGAGGAATGGGAAATCGAAACTTAAGGGTAATCTTATTGATTACTCGACTGTCGACACACATTCGCCATGAACCATCCTTCTTGGAAACCAAGATGGCAGGAACGAAACATGGGCGGAGGCTCTCTAGAACAAAGCCTCGTTCAATGAGTTCATTGACCTGCCGCTACAGCTCTCTCGCCTTATCGAGATTACATCGATACGCATGGTCGATTAGGCAGCGACACTCCAGGAATGAGGTCGATCTAATGTTGTATGTCCCTCGACAGATGAAGTCCTCATGGCATCTCCTCAGGAAACACATCCTCAAATTCTTGTAAAAATGCTCGAACTCGAGGGGACATAGTCGAGGCCTGCTCCTTTCCTTCCTCAAATAACATCAACATGTATACGTACTTCTCCTCTCGAATTGCTCGAGTCAACTCAACGAACTTAGAACTGTCTTCTCGAGTTTGATCTCAATACGGTTTGGCTAGTACTTGGATGGTCAAGGGATGTAAGGTAATCTTCTTCTGGTCGAGACTGATAGAATAAATATTCCTGTCCCATCATAAATCGCGTGCCGATCATATTGTCAACGCCTTCCCAACAACAAATGACATGCATCCATGAGTACGACATCACAAGTCACCGTGTCCTTGTAGCTCTGACCAATATTCAATGAAACCAAAACCTACTTAGTCACCCTTAGATCACTCTCTTTGCTCAACCACTGAAGTTTGTTTGGTCGAGGATGTGGCTTAGTAGATAACTTCAGTTTCTCAACCATAGTAGTAGATGCCACATTGGTGCAGCTCCCACTATCAACAATCACGTGACACATCTTTCCCTACACAATGCATCGGGTCTGAAAGATCCTCTTCCACTGGTCGACTTTATCGAGCACCACATTTACATTAAGGGCATTTTGAATGACCAATAGTTCGCCCTCGTTAGGTTCTTCCACTACTTCTTCTTCGACATCCCAAATGGATTCTCCTTCTCGATCCAACACCAAATCATCCTCCGAAAGCTCCATAATAGTGACAGTACGTCGATTTGGACACTCAAAAGCTATATGTCCAACTCTTTGACATTTAAAACACTTTCCCGAGACACCAGTATTTGGGAGTGGCCGAAATTCAACCTTGGCTTGATTCTTGGTATTAGTCGAGATTGGACTTCTCGAGGACGAACTCGAGATGGTTCTCAAAGACGAACTCCCTTTGCTGAAAGGAGTGCTCCTCATAGGTGGCCTCACAAGCATTCCTCTAGCTTGTTGCTTCTCGACTTTGTGGGCTAAATTACATACATTCGCGAAACTCCAATAAGGTTGCAACTCGACAGCATCTGCCACATGGGTTTTCAGCTTTAATATACTTTGCAATGGTTTGCTCAGGGAGTAAAAACTACATCACACTGGAGCATCAATTGCTTGAACTCGCGAGTGTACTCAGAAACACTCGAAGATTGCTGAAAAGAGTTCAACCTGAAGAACAAGTCTTGCCGATATCGCTCGAGAAGAAGCCTCTTCTTCATCACCCCTTACATTTTGTTCCACGAGCGAATATTCTATTTCCCTTCTCGACGACGCTGCTGATTCAAGTTCTCTCACCATAAGCTAGCATACTTTCAAAGTCGAAGGGCTGCGACCTTGACTTACCTTTCATCGGGAATCTCTTCATAGTCTAATACTCTCTCAATGGTATGAAGCCAATCGAGAAACTCCTTGGGGTCTATCTTTCCCTCAAACTCAGGAATGTCTACTCGCACATTTATAGGAAGGGTGAGTTGACGTTCTTGAGTTTACCTCCTAGGACTCTCCTAGTCCCAAGTTGACCTCCTAGGACTCTCCTCATCCCCATATCTATCCATAAACGTATTTTCTTCCCCGTCCTCAAAATATCGAGGAGACTGTAGTTCGGGTGTTCTCCTAGAACTGACGATGTAACTCTCCAACCTCCTGTTCTAAACGAGCCAAACAGGCCTCCTCCAAAGTTATCACACGTCAGAACCTATTCGCCATCACTTCCACTGTATGCTCAACAATATATTTGCACTCTACGACAATCTCCGCTCTCCGATAACCTAGTGCATAATACAACCTTTAGCTTCGATACCAACAGATGCGATAACAGCCACGGAAATGGGAAAGACAACAATGAAAGCGAAATGAAACGCAGGGGAACGACGTAAACCAAACTAGAGTAAACGAACGAATGGAATAGAACTCAGACTACTGCTGGATACAACCATAGCACCACCAGTACCGCCGCGAGGGAAAGGGAAAAAACTCGGACCGTCACTGATACAGCCGAAGCACCATCAGGATTGCCACGAGGGTTGAACGCCACAAAACTCGCCACGTTTGGAATCCACCAAACGATAAGAGAAGTTGCGTAAAGTTTATGCAAGAACTTGACGGCTGCCAAATTTGGGAAAAAAGTTCAAAAGGTTCTATCTAAACCTAAACACAAGAGTCATATTTATAGAAGACCTAGAATGGGCTAACCTTAAATCCCAATTAGGCCCAAAATGGATAAAACCAAAAGCAAATTAAAATAAATCCAAAAACAAATACTAAGGAAACTGGGCCTGCCGTCGGCTGGGCCATCCATCAATAAATCCTGGCCTTGCGCGCTCTCGAGTTCCCAGGTCTCGAGTTGGAGCTGATCTCGAGAAGATTTCTATCTTCACGTGTTGACGAATCAACTCGACCACTTCAGCACCGTGAAGGTACTTCCCGTCTCGAGTGCTCCTCTCTAGTTAGTCCCGACTTGGCCTTTTTCAAATCCAACTCGCATTAGCTTGTGATAATCTTGTTCCAAAAGTGAAGTTACTGAAGATTCTCGTCATTGGCATCTTAGGCAAAGCTATTCAAATATGATGGTCAGACTACCTTCCCTACAAGTCGTAGAAGGTGAAAAAATGTTATTCGTGCCTATGAGAAAAGCTAAAGGATAAAGCAAGTAAGCTCATGTAACTTATTTTGTAGAGAAAGTATCAGTTATTAAACAAATGCTCCTTTTCATGTTGTTCGTTGTTTTGACAATGAAGTCTTTCTCCAAAATCACTTGGAGTTTTCACCCCAAAATTGCTTAGAGTTTTATCACCCTGTAACTCATGCTTGTGATTGACTGCTTAGAATGCTTTTAGACCTACAAGTATGTAAGGGAAAAACAAGTAAGCTCATGTAATCTGTTTTTTTATAAAGAAAGCATTAACTTGGGAAAGAATACTTCCTTTCATGTCGTTCCATTGTTTGTTGACAACAAAGAATACTTCGAAGCTTTGGCTCAAAATTTTACCATCCTACATCCCACGCCTTCGTCAACATGCGACAAAAGCAAAAATAAGTAAGCTCATTTATTTTGTTTTTGCAGAGGAGAGTATTGATTTGGGAGCGAATACTCCCTTTCATGTGAATTGTAACGTTGAAGAGTGTCTGCACTGATTGCTTGTTGTAGTATTTCTCCGTTAAGATGATTGATCTCTCGAAAAGGTGTGTTTGACAACGAACAAACATTCGTAATTTGAAGAGATTTGCCTTTTGAAATTGTTTCCGTTCGAGTGAATCCATTTTAACGATGTCGTCACCTGGTTGAGTGCCATGGATGTGCATTGTTTATAGCACTTTGTGGTAGCCGGGGCGGGTAATTCGCCTCTCATGTGGTGAGCTAAGGTAGGTGATCGGCCGTTGATATGATGGTTCGGGCCAGATCATTGGCCTCTCATATGGTGGGCCGATTCTCGCCGCTGTGTTAAGCGGTGATTGATAACATCCTAAGAGTCGATAGTCAAACCTCTACTGGATTGACTGCTTGGGTACTGTGGATGAGCTCAAATGAAGTTGTCCTAGTCGAAATGTGCGTCATCGTGTGGTAAATTGCATGTTCTTTGGCGTGAGGAGGCTGTTGTGAGAACATTACCCCCAAATCATTCTTCTCGTGTTGTGAGGTAAAATGGATGATGGATGCCACATTGTTGATGATGAATACTTGTGGCTCAATCAAGTATGTTTATAATTGTTCGAAGGTGAGTAATGCAAAAGAGAGCTTCTAGTAATCGCGATAAATCGGCTTCATGTTCTTGTTCTTGTTCTGGAGATGCTTTAAATCGCGTAAACGCCAAACTCCCATTCTAAAGAAGATGAGCATTGAATCTCTGTAAATGCAACATGTCTGTAGGACTGATCTTGCAATGTCATTGTCATAGACACGGTTTGCCCCTTATGTTGGGATGTATTGTTAGCGTGGTGAACAAAGTCGATGGTGAGATGTAGGTTAACGGATTTGCAAGTTGTGCAAAATTACTCGATGTTGCGGAACGAGGCTTGAGTGCAAGTCGGATGATTACCCCTTGTTTGGACTGGCCAATGTAGAGGATCATGGCTTGAGTTGTAGACCGCATGATTGCTCCTTATCTTGTTTGCATGATGTCGAGAATCAGGGGCTGGGATGAGTATAGGGACATAGTTTTCATCTCCGCGACGAAAGAAGCTGGGAAAGCATTCTCGTCGGTGTTGAAGCAGCGGCAACTGCTGATGTAGTAGGATTGTTTTTGCTTCTTTGGAGCGGTTGTTCGATCATTGTGGATTAAATGTTCCACAATCTTAGAGTTTGATCTTGACATATATGTGAATAGCTCTTTGGGTTCGTCATCCGTCTCGATGTTGATCGAGATTAGTTTTTGAATTATAACTTCTTTGGGGTCTTCATGTCATTGTAGATTCAACTTTGGACCTTGGTAGTCATTAGGTGATCCTTGGTCTTCATGTTTAGCTTTGGGCATTGGTAGTTGTGAAGAATTTTTGGCCTTCATGTCATTGGGTGTTCGACTTTGGGCCTTGGTAACCGTTTTGAAATCCTTGGTCTTCTTGTTGTAAATTTGTTATCCTCTTTCTTGCCATTAGTCTTATTCGAAGAGCCATATTGGAGAAATAAAAAATTGAAAGGAAGTAGAGAGAATGTTTGAATTAGTGTCATGTGAGAGTGTAATCAATGCAAGATAAGTTTGTAATGATACTCAATCGTATTCATGTATGTGTAGGAGAATGCATTACGATATTGCGATCACAAACATAATGCAGTAATTCCATGAAACCTTTACTGTAATTGATGTGAGTAATGCATTTAGACAGACACATGTGATTACGCAAATGAAGGAATGTAGTAAGTAGTAAAGGTAATTAGGGGTATAACAGGAAAGGGGTTTCTTGATGCCTTCTGCAATTTATCCAAACCGCTCTAAACCAAACATAGTTTTTACAATTTATCGCATACAATGCGTACATGGAAGCTATCACTACACATATTACAGGCACTTAACAACAAGCATATACACGTGCGGCGTCTAGTACTTGTAATAAGCAAATAATTCTGCAAGCTCGGATGAAGGCTTCTAACTCTAAACCTCCCTCGGACGAAGGGAGGCGGGCCTCGACCCAAGAACATATTGCAAAGACTGGTATAGTTGGTTCGTAAGATGACCCCCTAAAGATCATAACCCCGAATTCGGGCACAGCTAAACATGTCTGGTAAGCGAGCCGTAAAAAAAGCACAAACATGAAGTCAAACAAAGAGCATCGAACCAAACAAGTATTCATCTCCGCATGTGGATTCGAATGTAAGAGTTCTCGATAGTAATCCATACGAGGATTTCCACAACGGAATCGCCATTCGGATTGTACACGTGCCCTTCCGTGAACTCGCAGTGTGTCTGTCGGTGTGGACGACACAAGCATCCGAAGTCCGCTCCCCTCCCTCAGGCCAACACCTCGATTTGGGCAGCGAGATAATACGGAGGAAACCAACGGCACAAGCACCCGAATGACGAAGAAGAAAGGAGATGGGACTAGGAGGGAAGGAACATTATAATAAAACCCGAAACTCCTTACAGAGAAAGAGACAAGCATGTCACCAGATAATTAAATTGCTTCAATCTGTACAAATATGATACGGATCGATCGTCTAGGATTGGATATAATTAAATTTAGAATATTTAAATTCTTGAAGAAATTATTATTACATTTAAGGTATTTCAATATTTAAGTTATTTCATTTTTGTCTTTTGATGTAAGCATAGTTAATTATCAAATGAATGGAAAAAAAAGTAAAAAGTTAGGAATTACTCTCCCAGTCACACTTCCCTGGGTTGAATCGGTCGAGCACAAAATCCGTTTTCCCGGGATAGTAGTATCAAAATAGGCTTTCATCAGCCAAATCTTACAATCCGTTACCATGACCAATCCCCAGGAGATCTCAGCGGAGGACAAACCAGGGGAACTACACTACAAAAGGAGCTCACTCAGCAGCAGCGCACGACGCATAAATTTTTCCATTTTTTTTTTTATTTTTGTGGTCGTAGGAGTAAGGATACAATTATAAAGTGACAACGAATGGGTAAATGACATATAAACAGACATGTTTTGCCTAAGACTTGGATCTCCATTGCTCGATTCTAAAAGCCCATGGGGTTTTAAAATTGAAAACAGAAAGCAACAGACCACAACGGGCTTAACCTTCAGAAACCAGGGGTGGGGGATTGTGCAAACGGGGACAGCTCTCTAATAATCGGTCCTCCTCCCTAGCCCCCCAACTGCTATATCATGTAAAAGAAGACCAAAAGAACCGAAGAAAAAGCTACTAAAATGTACAATTTCACAAGTTCGCATGGATGGATAGGCATGTACGTAATCCTTGAACTTGGCTTATGGCATGTATCATCAGGTATTAACTATGAGTGGCTAGGTCCTCCCTTCGATGAGGTCCTTGAAGGGGGCCTGTTCATTGCCGGCAAAGATGTCCCGGGCTCTTCTGGCCTCTGCATTTCCTGCCCCACAAATGTAAAGAATGATGGATAAAAGCTCTGAATTACCCATTCAGCCCCCACTGGCCCCTAGTTTTCCAACACCTCACTGGTGTAATCTAGTGCAGTCATGACGGTCTAATCTAATGTAATGGGACTTTGAAGACATTGTTAATAGAACAGACAAAATTTGCATATTTCTTCGCATGAATAGGCCAACTCTAAGAAAGTCCATGTAACGTCTAATTTGAGAAATCAAAAACAAATTTACGTCATGAACACATCTTAGAAATCAAAAGAAAACAACAGCACAATGAAAACCATCAGCATACCTTAGATGAACCAGAAGTATTCCTGTGACGCAACTGCAACTGTGACTTCGCCTGTGTACGATGCTGGTGTTGCATGTGCTCAAATTGCTGGAGTCTAGCTACGAAATTGATGCCATTAGGCAAACTGCCAACATCTAGGCTAGCGTCCCCATCTTCCATTACTTGGGAGCCGCTCGGCATATGATGCAAAATTTGGGTATAGAGATTTCCTGAAGAAGTTCTCTTGACATGATCACCACCAAAAGAGTAGGCCGGAACCGTCTTCAATCTCATCCTCAGTATCTTGAAGGCAGCACTTTGCTAAATCCACAGCAGAAGAGGAAAAAGTCAAGCAAAGATCAACTGACATGAGCTTTGCAAAGGAGTCATCAGTTTCCTAGCAAACGAGAGGTCTAATCTTAACATTTTTGACAGCTAAAGAAGCACAGAAAAGACAGACAGCGATGACAATGGCAGCAAAGGGGAAATAAATTCTACATATTTTTAGGAAGCAAAATCCCCTCGGCTGGATATCCATCTATAAAGATCGAAAGTGCAAATAATTCGTTGAGTTCTCTTGAGAGCCCACCATGTCGTTCATAGTATCTAGGCAGCTTTCAATAGATTAAACTTGCATAAATCTTACTGTAAGTGATTAAAATTCTCTCACAAGCCGCGGAAAGAAGCAAAGGTGATATAATCAGAAACAAAATAGTCACTGGCAAAGCTCTCTAAATGCGACTAATCAAGTCCAATAGATGGGGCAGATTACCTGTGGAAGTAACATGAGAAGACCATAGAGAGCTTTCAACAACCATGTGTATCGTCCAGGATCAAGTAGCTGCAAAAGACATTCGGAGCACCCCGTGAAAAAGCAAACCCATATTTACCAAAACAAAATATAGAAGATCAGGAAAAGTGAAGTGCTATATTCAGAGCTCGTCACACAAATGAGAACTTGACAGAAACATATCTTAATTTAGTTTTATTTTTCTATTTGGTCATAAAATAACAGGAAGGCAGTACAGCACAAGACCTCCCAAGGAAATGACAAATGAAATGACAGAAAGACAGCAGCAAGTTCATCACTGTACATTTTGTAGGAGCTCAAGTTGTGATAACCGGTAACCTATTTTCATTTTGTTTGAGCCAAAAAAGAACTAAAGGAAAAATAAAAATTCAGCAATTCCCAGCCATGATGAGATGTAGCCTAGCATGTATGCTGCATCCATGTTGTAGAGCAATTCATCCAACAGGGTATGGGACAGCCAGCATGTATTTTCACAACCTCAGTAAAGGTTGTTCACCTTTGTCAAAACTAGATTAATTTATTACATCATCAATGCTAAAAAAATGTGATACACCATGAACATTAAAAAGCATATTAGATGAACATCAAGTTGATGTAAGTTAAAAAAAAAAATCATGTTACAAAATAAATAATATTACTAAGGATACCATTAGACAAAATCCTCGAATCAAAAACCTCGGTGCAAATGCATAAAACACATTATACATTTTTTTATGCATGAGTAAAGTACTAAGAATATATTTTCTTATTTTAGGATTGTATTATTAGGATTTTATTTTATTGAGTTTGAATGACATAATACAAATATAATACTAAATATCTTGATTAATATAAAGAGGTATATCTAGATGTTCTCAAATGTACTCTCTAGCGCTAACAATATGACATACAAACATGTTAACACGGACACAATCAACATGAACTAAGACCGGATCAAGTTTAGATAAATATGTCTTTCACTTAAATGGTCAAGACATGACACGACTAAATATGTATTCGGATTCGGGTTTTAAATTTGAACACGTTTAAAAACCCTTATAGCCCGTTTAATATATAATAAAAAATTAATTCAATTTTAGACTATGTTTTATCATGTATTTTATGAAAAACAAACAAATTTTATAAAAGAAAATGCTATTAGTAACAACTAATAAATATTCATGTAATTATATTCTAGCTATTTTAATGTTAATTATTTTCAGTTTCTTTTAGTGATATCTCTTGAATATTTAGCATGGAGAGAACCGATATCACATCAAATGTTCATTTAAGTTATTTTTTTTAAATTATATTTTTACTATTATTTTCTAGGTTGAAATAAGATACTTTGCTGTTATTAATAAGTTAATTAACTTATAATAAAAAATATTATAATTCTGAATTAAAATGGAATTAAATTATAATATGTATTTAGGTTTTAGATTAATATTTTCTTTATAATTTTTAAACGGATTAAAAAGTGTAACACAAAGGAGTTCGTTTTCGAGTTTCACATTTTGACACGATTGTCTAGACGGGTTGTGTCCCTTGTTTGATGTGGCAAAACACTAACTAGTTAATACACGACACGTTTACGACTCGAAAGATACAAATTGTCAGCCCTAGTACTCTCTATATTATTTTATTCAAAAGTTCTCATAATGTTTCTATACCTCTTGACTTTAATTATCATTCCAACTTCAACACTATTCACTCCCAAATTTTGTTTGTCTGTGTTTTTCCTCCTTTTCAAATTATCGTGTAATCAATTAGTATAAGAATCCTAAAGTTCAACCATAACAAATAGAGCTCAATGATATGCAACATATGATTACAGATTTATTGCGAGCAGTTCAATATTGTAGTGATAGTATTGCAGAAATTACGAATGGAAAAGACAACCCATTAGACATATCACAAGGTACTTATGAGACATCACAAGGCAATTCCAAGGATGAATATGATAATGTCAAAGATAATTCCTTTGATGAAGTCAAACCTACAAACAACACAGGGGGAGGACGGTAGGATCCAACTTTAAGTTGCAGATTTTGGTAGGATGACTATCTAAATAAGGAGATGGGCCTTGAAAGATACTTCGAGTGAAAACCCATGGCAAAGGCTAGGAATGTACTTTTTCTAAATCTTAATTTAATGGTAGAAGCGAGTTGATGAGTAGCCTTGCCAACAAGGAAGCTAAAGATCAATACTTGGGAGTTATAAGACAAGTATCATGCATGCCCTACGACAAAAAGTAGACGGTACACATGAGAGTTCACCAATCTAACGACTCATGTTGGATTGAATGAAACTAATGATGTGTTCCAGCCGACCCGAATAAATCTATCAGAAGATGGGTATGGATTGGTATTCAAAGTGGAGGATGCTCGCCAATATGCTTTGATGGCTGAGAATAAAATTCCACAGTATGAGGATAGAAAAACATCATAGATGTATCAATAGATGGGTCTAGTGTTGATCAATTAGGTGACATTGATCTACAAACGACCCTTTAGATTTGATTAATCTGATAAGAGCAACATCAATGCTAAAGGTAAGGGTGTGGCTTGTCATGGCAGCCAAAATAACTCTAGATTTATTCTAAACTTAATTATTTTACAGGAATAAGCAATGACATAGTTCTTATGCATGTCCATGAAAGAGGGGTCAATTTTCTCAAAGAAAAGTTAGATGAAAAGACCCCTCCAGAAGAAGGGTTATGACAACAACTAAGGTAAAAGCAGAGGTTTGAGAAAAATTAGTATATTCAAGACTCATGTCTTTTAAGAATAAAAGCTACGAGGTTATAATCAATAGTGAAAGCACGCAGAATATTATATCAAACATAAAGTGGAAAAGCACAAAAAATGGCAAAAGGAAGCAAGGCTCATGTATCCTCAAAGCACTTAAAAAAGGCAGGGAGCTATGTGGACTTCAAACCAAATTCTGGGAGGAGGATTGGCTAGGAAACGACACTCTAAGAGGTCAGTTCATCGGTCCACTAGATAAGGATGAATCACAGAAACTGGTGGCTGAATATCACAATGGCACGGAATGGATGAGAACAGGAGCAACCGTTTTCCTACCTGAAAGCATATGGAACCACATCTTGGGGATTGTACTATCACAAGACAAAACCAACAAGGACAAAATAGCATGGAAACCAACCAGCCATGGGGATTTCTCCACAGCCTCAGCCTATGCACTATTCCACACTGCCCCAACCAACTTCCCTATCACAAACCTCAAATGGATATGGAAACTACCATTACTACCCAAGCAAACGAACTTCATTTGGTTATGTTGGTGGAACAGACGACCTACCAGAGAGCTTCTAGCTGCTAGGAACATAACAAATCATGAGGTTTGTCTAGTTTGCGAATGGGAAAAGGAAACTATACTGCATACCTTACGAGACTGCCCCCTGGCACAAACTGTTTGGAGCCCCTTTCCAACACCAAAGAGCCTAGCACCACATTCCATCAAACCAGTCCAACAATGGCTACATGGGAACCTAAACACAAGACCAGCTAGGACAGAAATGCATATGGGAATCCGGTGGAACATACTCTTTACAACAATCATCTGGCAACTTTGGATCTGAAGAAACCACAGTCTTTGTCAGCAACAACAACAGCAAAGACATTCAAAGAACAGTCCTAGAAAGAGCAGCTGAACTGCATGCTACTCTAGGTCACAAAAAACAGAAGAACGCATGCACAAATCCGCAGCAAGAGAACAACACACAATCTGATCAGGATGCAAGTTGGGTACCGTCAAGGGAATTCCCTTTCACAATCAACACAGATGCTTCAGTCGAGCAAAATTCACTACACATGAGCTTAGGAGGAGTTATTAGGGACCAGAGAGGAACGTGGATTGGGGGCTTCAGCAAAAAACAACCCAGCACAAACACCCTAATAGCTGAAGCACTAGCCCTCCTCGAGGGCATATCCCTGGCAAAGCAAATGGGGCTACCATCAATAGCCATTCAAACAGATGCAGAAACACTGGTCCATTACATGACCGGTGATCAGGATGCAAGTTGGGTACCGTCAACGGAATTCCCTTTCACCCTCAACACAGATGCTTCAGTCGAGCAAAATTCAAAACACCTGGGCTTAGGAGGAGTTATTAGGGACCAGAGATGAACGTGGATTGGGGCTTCAGCACAAAACAATCCAGCACAAACACCCTAATAGCTGAAGCACTAGCCCTCCTCGAGGACATATCCCTGGCAAAGCAAATGGGGCTACCATCAATTGCCATTCAAACAGATGCAGAAACACTGGTCCATTACATGACCGGTGAAAGACAGTGCCCCCCACAAATTGCCCCCATCTTGGAAAATTGCAGATTGCTATTATGTAGCTTCAAAGACACTGCAGTCACCCACGTCAGAAGGGGACAAAATCGAGTGGCTGACATACTGGCTAAAAGTGCGTGACACCCAGAGGAGCTTAATATCAACTTCTGCTACCCCCAGATTTTGTACTAGACCTACTGCATGGAGACCTGCCATACACATGATCTCAAATGTGTATTAAACGCTTAACCTAATCTATCAACCTCCATTTCTACCAAAACAAAAAGCAAAAAAAATGGAAAAAGAAGCATCCCAAGTGGCTTAGAAAGGGTAATGCTATGCTAATGACTTATCCTTGTTTAGTAAACTTTTCCTTGGCATCTAACTTGGAAAGTGTTATGTCATGTTGTGCCGATTGATGCTAGTTCTTGGTTGAGCTCGACTTTTCTATCATAACATATTTCGTCGCACAAAGTCAAAAGATGGTAAGCAGTTACTTTGCATCCTCTCAAGGAAGACATCAAAGACTTTTCTGCAACTGTCCGCAAAATTAGTGAATTTCTTTATGACGAAAAATTCAAGACTGAGAGCAACATCTCATATGATATTTACATAACAGTTATTGAGAATTTATATCAGAGCTATTTTCTTTTTCAACCCATGGAGACTGATGGCATTGTTCTTTAAAGGCCCAGGTGCCCTCAAAGCTCTCAACTCGCTCATCACCTTAGGCACTAGGCACTAGGCAATAATGACCCTCCTTGTGGCCTAATACCAATCTTCAAGCCACTAGTTGAACATGAGCACAACACTCACTAAGTGGTCGCTGCTACCATATGTATTAGCCCTCCTGCTGGTCCTATTGGCCTGCAGCTGCTAGCAGCATCCAACACACACATGCAGCAGCCCGCTGCATTAGGCCTCCACTTGTATCATGCCAGCAGTTCAACTTTTGCAAAGGGGTTGATTTAAAGCCAAGGGCGCATTCGCCTCCTCCAGCGCATGTCTTAGGCGCACCTAGACGTCCTAACGCCTATTATCCAGTGCACGCCTTAGGCACGTCTGGATGGCCTATTGCAAGCACCTGCCTGACCTCTAAACAGGCGACAGGGGCTCGCCTTGGCTCTAAGCGGGCACCCTGGTCACGTTTGACAACACTGATTGATGCACGAACATAATATTACAAATACACTTCTAATTTTAGAATTATACCGTTATGGTTTTATTTTATTGAGCTTATAAACTTAAAGATATTATAGAACTAATATTAGAATCTTTTTATTCTAATATAAATATGTGCCTCTAGATGATCACAGTGATGCACTCTCTTTATTATTTTATTCCAAAGAAATTTTTGGAGTATTCGTTAATAACTCTTGAATTACTTTTATCATTCCTTCAACCCAGTCATCGGTTGAACTTCATAGAGGATCAACAGTCACATTTGAGCTGTACTAGACTTGTTCAAGAAATTTCAAAATAAAAATCTAATGATTTAATCATATAAAAATAAATCAATAGTGTGCTGTTAAGAAAACTGACCTGCAATCTAAGGTACGCAAAAATTGGTGTCTCCAGCAGCCGAATCAGTTTATCCAACTGAACTAAAAATTTGGCATTGATATCTTCCTCAACAAGTGACTGAATCACACCACTGGCATGCTGATATGTCTGTCAAATGACATTTTCGAGGATACTTTAAACGACTTTCCACGTTTTCAATTACCATGGGAGATCTTGAATGCATGTGAAACAAGATGACAACACAAGTTCAGATATTCATTGACACTTCAAATAAATTGCGCCCCCCCGCCACCCCCCCCCCCCCCCCCCCGGGGGCCCCCTGAAATACACAGGCCAAAAGAAGACTAAAAGAAACTTGTATTATATAAATCTCCAACTATTGTGCTCTAAATAAATATGGTAAATGGCTATCCAGCTTTAAGATGAACTCCAGTTTGAATCATTTTTCTGCTTAGATGACAACAAAAGTGACAATTATAACAATAAAATTGTGATATAAATTAGAGCGAGATGCCACTCTTAACCTTAAATTCTTTTAGGTACAGCTTAGTACACAAAAATGAAAAGTGTAGGAAAGACACTGCAAGTAAATTGGAATTAAAATTGTTAGAACATAAATGAAATTCCAATATTTTCATTCGTTATTAGACAAGAAAAAGATTTTTTTATGGTAAAATTCAAATAAATTAAAAAACAATAACATTAAAGACAAAATACCATTCAACATAAAATGAAATTTATATTTTTTATAATTTATAAAAATAGTAAATAGTAATGTTGTTTCAAGTGAGTGGATCCCAAGGAAAAAGCTTTTTCCCACTATAGATGGAATTGGAATTCCAACTGGAACTCTTATTCCAAATTAAAAAAAAAAAAATATCATCGAAATTGAAAATCTCCTTTCTGTTCCAATGGATTCCATGCACCACGAAATTAGTTACTTCATTCCCTCTCGTAAGGACCTTTTGATTAATGGGTCAAATAATTAACTAACTAAAAGATGAAAAATAGTCCATAGAGGTAAACATATGTCAAACACACAAGTAGGTCATTCACTAATAGTATTAGAGTAACATTAGTATGATCAATATATTTCCAAATTTGCACTACAATATGAGGCAATAGCAGCCAAGATATTTTCTTTGTGCACAACTTTACCCTTACCACTAACAGCAAACCGGTCATCTTGTGTCTCAAACTTATAATCAGGTTCCTCCAATCTACATTATGTCTTTGCAAACTGCCATGCTCGGTGGAAAAGTAACTATAGCTTCACTATTTTTGTCCCGGGAATCGGGTGTTTGACAGTTGACAAGATTTTTTTTTTTTGGGATAAGTAAGTTGATAATAAGATTGGACAGTGGCAAAAACTTTGATGATACGTTCATTTTCCCAAATTAAGAAGTTGCATTGAGAGGAAAAAGGCACAACGTTGAAGACTGAGTTACTTATTGGAGAAAGAAAAACTTACTTGAGCTAGTAAACAGAGACTTATAATCGCCATAGGTGAATGGCACCAGGATGCATACAACGCTACAAATAGATTTTTCCCAGCTGCATTAACCAACGATTGCTTCAATAGATCTCTAAGTCCAGATAACTCCGAAGAAGTAAGCAATATCAAATTTAAAGCCTGAAAATGAAAATACAATTGCAGTAAAGTTATGGCACTCCAAATGCATAAAAAGAAACAAAGGAAATATAAACAATGATTCATCGTATTTGCATTTCATTCTTTCTAGCAAGAGTTTATGGAAAATGCAACCAGGCCTCCATCCCTGGAGCGGAGCCATCAATATGAATCCTCACGTGCATCTAAGCTTAGTCATTCCAATGCTATCAAAGGTACTAGGCACCATAAGGTGCCAGACCTGTCATCTGATGCTCTAGGTGCTAGGCGAGGTAGCATGATTGAAATAAGCTAACATAACGTTTAATTTCCTGTGTCCTCACAAGCCAACATTTGGACTATACTTTGCAGTAAGAGTGTAAGACATAATTTTTGGATAACAATTGAATTAGATAGCTGGATTGAAACACTAGGATAAGTACAGAGGAGAAGAAATTAGTAAATTCAACCTAGTAACCATTTGAACTCCAAGGTCTAGATGCATTGCCCCAATGGCCAAGCAAAAAAATGGAATGTGCTTGTCTTCTTTTGTTGAACTAACTGAAAGAATCCATTTTTTAAAATAATATATGAGAAAGTGGTAGAATCTACAACAGACATCCGCCATAAGAGATATGTCGACGCAGTAGAATGAATAGTTTGTAAAATTATGATCACTCAGAAAACATTTAGAAGGTGACGAAGTGCTCAAATAATAATCTAGTGTTTCTATCTAACAATGCTGCCAAGGAGCACCTCTTCATTAATGTCTCATGCATAGGCGAGAATGCGTGGAGCTTCTGACAACAATGGATCATCCAAGTTTTTATTTTGGGGGATATGGGTCATCCCAATTAGTGCCAACATAATCATATCTTTTTCATGGCTTCTTACAAATTCCTTTTATATCTATCGTATCCCATCTTGAAATCCTAGCATTAGTCACATGCTACTTGTTAGGATAGAGTTTAACAAATAAGAAAATGTGATCCTCCCAACCTGAACCATGGTAGAGGCAAAATCAAGATCAGCTTCTCCCTCTAATATAGTGGAGAGTTCTCTGTATACTCTTTCAGCATCCAGAAGCACACACAGTCTACGGATTATCAAAGCACCGCGCCTGAAAAGAAGCACGACTTTGGTTAGACCCTTCACAACGTGTAAGTATCATTAAGAAAAGAAAGATCTAATACTAGATGAGAGTCGTTAATAGACAAGAGTACCCACTTCTCCAAAAGTGCACAATCAACTCGGAAATTATGTACAAGGAAAACAACAAGCTGGCGGAAGTGATGTGGATCTTCAGCTATGCACGCATGAACCTCCAGAACAAGAAGCACAACCTGTTACAGAAGGTAACATCAATAGAAAAACAGAAAATTCATAGAAGTGCACAAGCAGTAGATGCAGACTCTAGCTAAACTGTAGCATGGCTGACTATCAACTATGAATTTCGATAGGTCCAACTACAAGGGTAAATAGAATATATTAAACAGAGTTTACCTCATCGGCAGGATCAGATAATACTTTCAATAGCGTGTCAAAGATGTCGTTGAGGAAAGATAAAACCTAGAAAAGAACAAATAAATAATATGATGAGAATTGACATGACCTTATTGAATATTCCAAGTGTTTCTACCAAGGATTAAGTAAAATTGTCTTAATAATAATATAAATATTCCAGGTATTGCCATTGAGCTGGACTAAGCATTTAGTTACAAAAGAATGAATCCGAGGGTTTTATATTCAGGCTAAGAAAACACATGGTTGGAAGTATTCTATTCTTTAACTATATTTAGCTTCTATACATCAAATATAATAGCAAAGAACATTCATATAATGTTGAGCAGCTAGAGTCCACTTTTGAAAGGATATCCATGGACACTTACATCGCTCAAGAAAACAATTAGACAATTATGAGTCAGTACGTTAGACAAAAAAGCTTCATGAGTCAGGAAAAGTTATCAGTAACACGATGTCACCTCTCGTAAAGTCACCATGCACCAGCACATTTCACAGGCAGTATCACTTGAAGGTCTAGGCTAACAAAAAGGACTATAAGACCATCCCGTCCCAAATCAGATGTGACACAGCAACAGAGAAAAGATATGATACTTAACTACCTTCTTCACAAGACAAAGCGGCAAGCATCACTACTCTATCTCAGAAGATCTAAACTATCAAGAGAAGAAGCTAACAACAAAAATGTTGCCACACAGTTTCTAAAGAAAAACCACCAACTTTGCTTTCAAAGAACGAAGACGTGAATATAGGATTGATTTCTACAATGACTTACTGAAAAGTATTTAAACAGAATATTGTCCGAGATACCTCAAGACGGTGTCTTTTCAGTAGCGTCCATATCCAATTTAATGCCTCAATTCGAGTAGCTTCCCATTCACTAAATAAGTGTCTGAGGTTGGCGAAAACATAAATATCATTCATGTGCAACATTAGTTCTTTAAGAACATAGGCCAAGCATTACAAACAAAAGCTAAAAGAAATCAAGTCTCAAATATAATTTCATATGCCAACTAAGTCTGTTAACAATAACCAAGACAAAAAGAACATTTCATCACCTCATGCAAGAATAGGTTCAACAAAGATAAATGGCTCTCAACAAAGAACCACTTGGCCAATCATGACAAAATAAAATAACTATCCATTTCGTAACAAATATTTCTTTATTTTTTAAATCAAAACTAACATGTAGGGGAGGCAGTTTTATATTTGCGCTACAGCGCTAGCATTATGATTCCATATCCATATCCATTATGGAAAACTACATCAACACGGGGGAACAAAGTACTGATTCTGGTCCAATGGGATTTAAAATGAACACCATTAAATTATTTTTAAAAAATCACATCCCTATAGAAGTAAAATGAACAGCAAGACTTTCTTTACAGAGAAATTCTTTGCTTTCAGTGGTCAATCTTGCTTAAGGAGAAACAATAAGCCTTTTAGTGATCTGCTTAGGAACAAATTGTTCGTAATTGGAATCCTTAGGTAGATAGTTTAGTTTTAGGTTCGTATTGGAATGGAAATCTATAATTTCACACATTTTCAAAAATAAAAACAATTCAACATGGGTATTCACCTCTTAGATAAAGATAAAATGGCTCCTACATCAAAACCTTCCGCAGGATCAGCATCAATTCCACGAAGTTCTTCGTTGCTTTCGCGTGCTACCTAATCATTGACAAAAGAACACAATGTCATGTGTGGCATCCCATCACATCTAGCAAGGAAAATTTGACTGAACACACCCCTCTAATTTTCTCTTCCTTGTCAGAAATACAGGGCAAAATTGCTCCAAGAATATCGGCATAATAAGGAATCAGCTGATCTCCTCCGAGTTTGACAAACTCACTAATCTGAAAAAGAAATTTTCATACCATTATTTTTCAAGTCCAGTATTTCTCATCACTGTTAACAGATTAGTAGTTTCAGAGAAATTAGCCAACGCATTAAACGGAGCCCAACACAACCCTCACCCATATTATTGCTGTTAGCCTCGTAAACTCATCCTGAGAACCTGCTCTCTGCACCAAAATCTCAGCCATTCGGCCATAATCTACAGACTTTGAGAGAAACAGTTCGTTAGACAATTAACAATCAGAAAACAATAACACCTATTACCAATCAATCATACAATACTAGATCATAACTTCTGCTTGAAAAGAGTAATGCCGGCATAAGTAGAGAGTCCAGAGTTATAATAACAGTCCACATCATCTATCAATTCAATTACAGGCTGCAGAAAAAAATCATTTGAAATAACTAACTAATCACATGCAAGACGAGGAACATCATTATAATGATTATACAATATCTTACTGGGGAGTTTTTAATCTCTTGAAGAAACTCTGAAAGGGCTGAATCAGCTTGTTGTCGTATTTCATGGCTAGAATCGCTCAACATATTAAACAAACCTAGCAGAACAATATGGGTTTAGTAGAAGTATGCAAACCTAAATGATGCAAGAGATGTGAAACAGAGAGACAGTTTACAGGATGAAAATTTACCGTCAAGAAAATCAGGAAGAAAACCAAGCATGTCAATATCTGGAACACTGTCCAAGACAGTAATCCATCCAACCAAAAACTGACGGACATAGGGATTTAAGACATTCATTCGCTCCCTTAGCAAGGGGATAAATTCTTCAATACTGATGCAAGGAAAATACATACATCATGAACTGTACCACAGAAAAGAAAAAAGATATTTAACAGTTCTTCATGCTACTAAAGATGTATTAAGCCTGTTGCTGATAGCAAAATATCATTCAGCAGACCTGAATTGATCACTCTCGGTGACAATGTCCTGTTTAATAAGAGCCACAACCAATAATCAGTTTATACAAGAAGCACGGTATTGACTACGTGACATACTACCAAGCTCATATATAAATGACTAAAATATCTAAACCTTAACGAGTCGATCCAAGAGGTGAGCAGCACTCTGGACATTGGCATCTGAATCGGCTGAGAGCTTACAAAGAGCATCAAAAATCTGATTAAAGAAAATAATGAAATCCCCCCTTACAACCTGCCAACAAAAAATAAAGCAAGAAGAAAAGCCACATTTATCAAGGGATGAGTGTTCAGAGCCGGACAACAACTTAATAGATAACTCTCACCTTAGCGATATTATACAATGCTTCACAAGCATAGTACCGTACCCTACTGTCTTGATCGGCAAAAGAATTAAGCACAGGTGGGACGATTTGCTGGAAGAGATAGAAGCCAAAGCATGAAATGAATGAAATCAACAACATCAGATAGAGATTCGATTCATGTAAAAAAATGCATTTTCCTGGTTGTAAACTAAGGATATAGCATTTCACATCCTTGACCAGATGAGCAACATAATCAAATCCTAGCACAACCAAACAAGTGGATTAAGCAAGAATTTATGTCTATTTATGTCATCACATTTACATAAGCTAATACGGAAGTCGAACTCCATGAACACAAGAAACAATAACAATTTTAAACAGATTGATGTAATCCATAACATGTAAAAGTAAAACTAAAAATTATTTGAAAACTAATTAGCAAAACTAAAACATGTGAACAAGTTCCCTTCACTTCGTATTGTCAAATTTCCATCTTTGCATTTGTTTTAGAGCTATGTTAACAACTAAGAAAGTAAGAACTAAGTAAAGAATGAGGGGAATACGCTTGTGCAGACAAAGAATATGAAAACAGCAGCATAAGTTGAAAAGATCAGTGAACGTGAAAAATGACTGCAGAAATTGCAGAGAGATGCCACAAAAATCTTCACCGGGGAAAAGAAAACACATGCAATGCAATCACTAGCAGATAGGTAGTAACCTAGAATCGCTATGATAAGCAGCCTTCAATTCTTAATCCGACAACATATAACACTATGTAATCTCACGTTTCCAGCATTAATGAGCAAGAGAGCATAACTTCCCTAAAACCAGCTATATGTCAGATAAACTATGTTGTCTATGATCACAAATTGGAGGATCAACAACAGAGAGCGTAACTCTCACTGTTGCCAAGCATCAAGGTAAACAAGACATGATCATAACATCAATTTAGCGCTGGAGGAGAATCTAAGAAACATGTGTGTAGCCAGTCAACTAAAGAGATGTCATCAAACACAAGAAAAGAAACCCTCCCACCTCAAGATGCTGAGCAGCCTCGGTACTCAAACCAACTGTAGCGGCAGCCAATCCAATAAGTCCTCCCTGTAATACAATGGTATTATGGTACCAAGTGTACCGACGAGTCAATATGGAAAACAGTAAAGGATCCAATCATCCACAGCAGTCATAAATGCAGGCATATGTACTTTGCGGTGATTAGCCTGGGGGGAGTAGGTGAATTCAGCAGTTAAACAGGCGATAACAGCAGATATCTTCTCGTGATCCCCTGTGACTGCAAGCTGCTTGACTATCCCCTCAATCTAACAAACAAACAGACAAGCAAGCAAAGTGAAATAAACACAACCAGAAACCCAACATAAGCTCTTCTGCAGACAGGGAAGTGAGGAGAACCTCGAGGGCCGCATTCTTCCGCTTCTCGTAGAGCTTATCGGAGAGGTTGCGTAGAACGGATGTAGGAATCACAGACAGCGCATCCGCCATAATCCAGTCTAATTAATCTAAGCTCAAGGAGCAAGGCTGAAGATAGAAACCCTAACCTCCACCCTTCCCCCCCTCGCCCCCCACCTCCCCCCGCAAACCCCAAGGACGACCGCTAGGGCAAACTGCCCTCCCTCCCTCCGCCGGTGTTCCACTAGCGCCCTTTCCGCACAAAGGCCAAAAAGCACAAACAGGGCAATCAAAACCAGTCGGGGTGAAGGGTCACGCTCGTTTCCTAATCCTCTCTAGCTCGAATCAGAACATCTCCTGCGAGGGTCATCCCTTACAACTTATTCCGGAAACGGAAACTGGAGAGAGAGAGAGAGAGACCCACGACACCCGGAGGGTTGTTGAAAGCGAGAAAGGCCACAAGAACGACCCGAAAACGAAACAAAGGAAAAATAACTAGGGAAAAATAAACCAACAGGGAAGCAGACGAACGGAGAAACGGGGAAGGGAAAAGGACTTCCCAATGGAGACGGGGTTGATATATTAAAAATCCAAAATATCGAGTTGCAGAGCCCCTATTATTGGACTATTCTATATGGTACAATATTTTCAGCAAACTTTCCTCTATGGTCCCAAAAGTTACGTTTTCTTTCTTTGTTTCCCGTACGAAAACGAGGTTTGTACGGATGAACAGTTAGTTTCCAAAAAAATTTCACGAAAAACGGTCAAAGTTTTATAAATTATCGGAATCCCGTCGATGAGGCGCGTTCCCGGAATAACAAAGAGGACGGGTTTTGAGAACCCGCCTCCTAAAACCCGCCCCTATGCGAGATTCGAACTCCGCATGAGGGCGCGTTTTGAGAACCCGCCTTCCCATGAGACGGGTTTTCGGAACCTGCCCCTTCTCTATGCCCACCAGGGGCGGGTTCCCAAAACCGGCCCTCTCTTACTTTAAGAAGGGGCGGATTTTGAAAACCCGCCCCCACCCGACTAAAGCAGTCAGGTTCTTCCTCTCCCCGACGTTGTCTCACACTCGAACCCTAATCGGCCTTCGCCCTCCGCCCTCTGACTCCGTCCGTGCCTCCGCGTCCGGCCCTTCCGCCTCCGACCCGTCCCTGTCCGTCCCTCCCTCTGCCCTAGATCCGCCTCCGCCTCCCACCCGTCCGTCCTTCCCGCCTCCGACACCCTCGTACTCCTTCCGTCCTTTGTAAGTGTTTATTATCATTAATTTAGGTTTTGTTGATTTTAGGGTGATTTAGATGTTGGTTTATTTGTAATTTAGGGTTAGGTGAATTTAGGATTAGTTGAATTTAGGGTTAGTTGAATTTAGGGTTATTTGATTTGAGTGTTATTTGATTTTTGTGTTATTTGATTTGTGAGTTATTTGAATTTAGGGATTAATCATACTTTTTTTAGATAATTGTAGGTGTTTGGAAGTCGAAAGAAGCCGTTACTCTTAGACATCGTAAGTATTATCTTACGTTTCAATGTCACACGTACATTTACTGTTGTATGGAAATGGGAAGGTTATTCATAGTAGTGAAGGAGTTGGTTATAATAGGGGTCCGCTGAAACGTTTAAAGGTACCGGGTGAAATCGATTATGTGCAATTAGAAAGGGTTATCTCTAATGCAATGAGATTGAATGAAGGAAGTAGGTTGGAAATATGTCATAGATATCTCGTTCCTTCGTATACCGCGTCTGGCATTAAGTTTGTGTTAGTACCTATTGGTGATGATGAGGATGTGAGATTGTGGTGCGAATTTGCTATGTGCAATGGCGATCGCATTCAAGAAATATATGTTACATCAGTTTCTGCTCATTATGGCAATGAAGAGAGGGCAGGAAGTTCAAGAAGTATGCATGGTGGTAATGTGGGGAATGAGAGAGTAGGAGTAAATGTGAATGAGGGGAGCTTTAATGTTGTGCATGAGAATCTTGTAAATAGGAATGTGGGTGAAAATAGTCGTCGGTTGACTCCGGTGATCGAAGGATGTAGCCGTTATGATGGTAATGATGGGGATGGTGATAATGAGGAGGAATGTGATAATGAGAAGGATGATGATAACGATGGGGATGGTCATGAATATGATGATTATGAAGATGGTGATCCGTTTGAATGTTTAGAACGTGACTTAGGCGATCAAGGAGAAATAGACGAAATGATGTATCGGCAATATGAGAATGATATCCTTGAGTCTATAGTGAATTCTGATAATGACGTCGATACTGATGAGGAAATGTTTAACGGAGTTGATTTGGAAAACGATGAAGAAGGTATGAATGTAAGTGCTAATGAGGCTGGTCCGTCTAGAAAGAGGTTGGAGAAACCTCTACCTTTCTATCTTGATAGTGGTGATACTGGGAAGGTGATTGTGGAGGAGGACGATGATGTTAGGATTATGGACGATCCTGAATCTGTGGTTGAATTTCGTAAAGGGATGAGGTTCAAAAATAAGAAAGAACTCATTACGACGGTGAACACATTCTACATCAAGAACCATTACAATTATGATATCGTCGAGACGGATAAGATTAGGTGGGCCGTGATTTGTTCTGAGAGTGGGGGTGGTTGCAAGTGGAGATTACAGGGGAGGCAACGTTCTGGTGATCATGAGTTTGAAATAACAATTGTTGGTGAGCCACATACATGTTTAAATGCAGTGCTTACTCAAGATCATCCTCGGATTATTATAACTTTATGGCTTCATACTTTCGTACTTTTGTTAAAGAATCTCCTGAAGTGAAAGTATCGTTCCTACGGAATATAATAAAGGAGAGATTCGGGTACGAAGTTAGTAGGAGACGTGTATGGGATGCGAAGAGGAAGCAATTTCACTTGAATACGGTGATTGGGATGAATCCTATAATGAGTTGCCGCATCTTCTTAATGTAATTAGAATTGCCAACCCCGGAATAGTTATTGATTGGGGTGAATGTTGTAATGTTGGCGAAGTGGAGGAATTTTACTTTTAGAAAATGTTTTGGGCGTTCGGTCAGTGTATTCAAGCATTTAAGCATTGTCGGCCGGTGGTAAGCATAGATGGCACATTTCTATATGGTAAGTACAAGCATAAATTGTTAATTGCATGTTCAATGGACGGAGAGAACCATATTGTGCCGCTTGCTTTTGCTTTGGTTGATGAAGAAAGCTACGACTCATGGAGTTGGTTCTTAAGATGTCTGAAGGGGTATGTTGTCGGTGGTAGGACTAAAGGTGTATGTTTAATTTCCGATAGACATTCCGGCATTCAAGCGGGCGTGAATGATCCTGAGGTTGGTTGGGCTCCTCCATTTGCGCATTGGCGATTTTGTCTTAGACATGTTGCAAGCAATTTCAATGCGAGGTATAAAAATGTAGTATGTAAGAGGAAGTTGGTAGCCGCAGGGAGGAAATCAATGACTTTGAAGTATCACAACATGATGAGAAGCTTGTTTCAAACAATGCCAGAAGCTGCCGAATTTTTCTTAGAGATGAGTGTACAACAGTGGACTTTGAGCGGAGATGGATATTATAGATATGGTCTTATGACTACGAATTTGAGCGAGAGTTACAACTCCGTTATCAGAGGTGCAAGAAATCTTCTGGTATATGCTCTGGTCAGAAAAGTTTGGTATAATTGCGTTTCATATTGGATAGCTCAACGAGACGATGCAGACTCTGCGTTGCAAATTGGCGAACGTTTCACTAACGTTTGTCAAACATGGTTATGCAAAGCCACGGAGAAAGCCAAACGATACGAAGTTGTTCTTCTCGATCGACAAGAGGGTAGATTTGACGTGAAGACTAAAGGAAAACATCGTGTCAAATATGTATTTCTCCAAAATCAGAGATGCAGCTGTAAGAAGTGGCAAATATTTCGCATACCTTGTTATCATGCCTTGGCATGTTTTGCATTCTTGCATATTGATCATACGGCTGTCATTAGTCAATTCTACTCATTCGAGTGTCAGAAGGCCGTATATGCTTCTCGGTGGCATTCTTTTGATTGCAAAGAAGACTGGACGGAATATCGTTTTCCTAGAGTCAATCCTGACCCGACAAGAGTCAGACCATGTGGGCGTCCAAGGTCATCCCGTATACATAATGAAATGGATATTAGGGTTCGATCTCGGAATAGTAGTTGCGGATTATGTAGAAAGGAATGTCATAACCGATGTAGTTGTCCTAATCGTAATATTTGTAAGTTCTTATTCAATGTTTTGAAATACTATTACTGTTATATTCTTATGTTGTCCTAATCTTCTTAAATTGTCTTACAGGAAATGCATCCATGGCCAAGGAAGACAGATATCCTTCATGTTCAAAGAGAGTATCGGTCGACGGCTGTATGGGAAGCCGGATATAATATGGTATGTCGATTTCTTTACTTTAAAATCATTATATATTCATACCTTGTTTACTAATTCGTATTTTCTTTGCAGAACAATGTTCTAACATGCCGTCGGGTTGAAAAATCGCTAAAGGGACTTGCTAGCTATCCACGCATGGATGTTTACCTCCGTCAGGCAGGATTTTACGGAGTGGTGAAGTTTCCATTTATCTCTTTGGATTGGGCATTGATCATTGCCTTAACGGAACGCTGGAGACAGGAGACTCACACCTTCCACATGGTGCACGGTGAGATGACCGTGACCCTACAGGATGTTGCTATTCAGCTAGGATTGCCTGTAGATGGTGATGCAGTTATAGGTGACACCTCGATATCGGCAGTCGAGGTGTGTCATCAGTTGTTAGGTCGTGTACTTGCTGGAGATAATATTAGGTCGGGTCGGATTAGACTAAGCTGGTTGGCCCAAAATTTTTCTGAGATTCCGGTAGATGCCACTGAAGAGGTGGTTCAGATGTACACGAGGGCGTACATCCTCCAGGTTATAGGTGGGATGTTGTTCACTACTAAGTCGGACAACTTAGTACACCTATTTTGGTTGCCACTATTAGCTGATTTTGAGAGGACAGGATAGTATAGCTGGGGTAGTGCATGTCTAGCCTGGTTATATAGGAGATTGTGCAAGGCATCTCACCATAAGGCGTCACAGATCGAGGGCCACTCATTTTACTACAGATTTGGGCATGGGATAGATTCCCGTATGTTGCGCCTTTGAGACGTCGTACTCATCTACGAAAGATATGCCTCTCAGTTATCGTTGGGCCGTAGCGAAGGATGTGCGCACGATGGCGACCCATGTGCTTGCATCGTATAGAGAGGCCTTCGACAGGCAAAGCAGTGATCAGGTACACCTTATGATTAAATAAAGCAATTACATTTGATTGTGTCATATCTCCCTTTAACATTCTCACTGAAATATGTAGGTGATTTGGCATCCCTACCCCGAACAATTGATAGATATGCTTCCAGCTTACTGTCGGTCCGGCGAGATGATTTAGCATGCCCGAGTACCACTTATATGCTTCTACATAGTGGAGTGGTACTTCCCGGACAGAGTAATCCGTCAGATCGGCGATCTGCAGCTGGTACCCGATCAGTGCGACACCAGCAAAGCCCTTCATCGCATTGATCTTCACGGGAAGAATATGAACAACTAGAGGGATATCCACCGACAGTTTTTGGATATTTGGAAAGATCGGCTCAACTATGTCTGCTGATCTCAAAGGAATGCAGCATAATCGTTGTCGCTGGCATATGGATCCGTCACATACCACCGATCATTGCCACACTTTCAGGAAGTACCTCTCTGTGAGAGAAAAACAGAGTGGTATGACCTTAACTGCCTCGAAGAGATGGCGATGAGAATCAACAGTCGCCCTAGAGTGTTTCAGCGCACCGAAAAACGTCTGGAGCGGAACAATACTCCACCCAATGGAAATAAAGGGCTCTACACCCCTAAGGAACTCAGGAAACAAGGACTTATAGGCGAGAGTGAATCTAGTCAAAAAGGGGCTTACGCCAAAAAGGCTTCCAGGCAACGCACTGTAGATCGACTCGGACCTCAGTAGGCGAAAGAAAATATAGAGCAACAAGACTACCCTCGAGGCGACGAGGATGCGATGAAAAAGGGAACATCTATAGTTCAGTTTCTAACAGCCGACATACTCTGTTACATGTGCAAAACAATAGCAGCCCACACGATACTTATTACCACCCAGATGTGCCAGCTCTGTTGTAATCAATACTTTCTACTTCTAGCGGGATTGGCATATGAAGGGAAGATCAAACTAGAAAAGGTTGACCCTCCGTTAGGTAATCAATCTGAATATGAGTTTACTAGTTTCCGGAAGCTTCGCCTGGATGGAAACCTAAAAAGGGCTATGACCCACACCGGAGGGAGTTTGTTCAGGTTGATAATCACCTGCAACCTCTCATAAACTCACGCTTCGTTCGTGTACCCGTCCTCCCAAATATAGGGACATGGCAAAAAGTGGGCATGGGAGCACAACCCCAGGTACCCACCGAGAAAACCAAGCGAAGTGAGAGGAGGGCTCGACGTGCTACAGAAAAGCACACCAAAGCTACAATCTCTGATATTAAGAAGGCGAAGGAGTCAAATAAAAGTGACCTTGCGTCTAACTCACTGAGCGACTACAACCCAATTCAATCCGGGACTCCACCCGAGGCGAAAGAAGTTGCATGCAACGTTCTTATGCTACCAGCTGAGTTCGCTAAAAAAGAAAGTGGTCAAACGAAAGGTAGGTTTGCTCTACCCATCAATCCTAATACCTCAACAGATATACCTCGGAACTTTCCGAGTAGATGGTTTAAAGAACCACCTACAACGTTACGGAAACACATGTTTCCCCTCCATATCCATGCGTTGATTAACAATGTAGCAATGCGTCGTGTCCTTGTAGACAATTGAGCGACTATCAACTTCCTCCCCCTCGAAGCTTATAACAGCCTAGGAGATGACATAGCCGAACTTGGGGAAACCGACGTAAGAGTTACCTGTTTCAATGGGATTACTTCCAACTGTGTAGGCGTGGTTTCTGCTAAACTCCGTGTAGGCACGCATGAAAAAAGGACGGCTTTCTTCGTCACTGAAATAAAGCCCTCTTTCAATGCTTTACTCAGGAGAGATTGGCTTCACAAAGCTGGAGCCATACCTTCTACTCTTCACCAGGAACTCTTATTATGGGGGAAACATGGTTTAGAGGTTGTTATGGGAGAAGCCAATGAAGATGTTGACTTACCTTATGTCTGCGGAGGGGCAAACAGGTCAAAGATATGACACCAAAGCAGAGGTATGCTATGGGAGACCCAAATGTTGGCACTTTGGGCGAAGTTTCATACGATGGACAACCGCTGGCACCACCTCACTACTCAATCATCCCAACTAGATGGGCAGATGAACTGCAGCTCGAGGTCAAAGAAGATCTAACTCCACTCGAAAAGGACATGCATGGAGCTGGAATACGAGACGACAGCAGCATCCAATAAACTGAGACGGACTGGGAGCCCGATAGGCTCCTCAACCCATCCTCGTCTAACAACCTGATCCAATACTGGATGTCCTAGAAAGATTAGCTAGATACAGGACATCCAGAATAAGTGAGGCACAGTGTAATGCGTCTCCTCAAGCATGCCAAGACACGCTAACTATTTCTTCAAATAATAAAGAGATTCTCAACACTTCTGTCGTTCCTTGTGATCCCTTGAGGGAAATAAACCTAGGGACTACTTAATTCCCACGTATTACTTACCTTAGTTTGCGAATGAACGAAGTCGAAACTCTGGACATAAGCGAAGCCCTACACGCTTATAAGGATTGCTTCGCATGGGACTACACCGAAATGCCCGGTCTCAATCGAGAATTAGTCAAGCACATACTTCGTAGGAGGATGTCGAGGGAAGTAGCCCAAATGGTCTACGACGAAATTAAGAAATTGTTCAAAGCCGGATATATAAGGATGGCTAAGTACGTTGACTGGATTTCCAGCATAGTACCTGTTGTCAAGAAAAATGGCAAGATGGGGGTGTGCATAGATTTCCGCGATTTGAACAAAGCGACACGTAAAGACGAATAAATACCCTATGCCTATTGCTGACGATCTTATAGATAAGTCGGCAGGCCACGAGCTAATGTCCTTTATGGACGGGTATTTTGGGTATAACCATATCTTTATTGCCGAAGAAGATGTGCATAAGACAGCATTCAGGTGCCTAATAGGGATATTCGAGTGGGTTGTTATGCCTTCGGATTGAAGAATGCTGGAGCCACATATTAAAGAGCAATGAACCTGATCTTCACCTCATTAATAGGTAAGACAGTCGAGGTATATATCGACGATGTGGTGGTAAAGTCCAAGAAGAGACAAGATCATCATCATCTAAGCGAAGCATTTGAGAAGATGCAATAGCACAACCTCAACCTTGATCGGCTGAAATGCGCTTTTGGAGTATAGAAAGGGCAATTCCTTAGGTTCCTTGTACACCAACGAGGAATCGAAGTGGACCCTCTAAAAACTCGTGCTATTCAAAACCTTCCAGCGCCACAGAGCAAGAAGGAACTTCAGGCCTTTCTCGGCAGGGTGAACTACATTCGTCAATTCATAGGCAATGTGGCATCTAAGACAAACGCCTTCTCAACTATTCTTAAAGGGGAGGGAAAAGGTCGAATAGAATGGACATCGCAACATGAGCAAGCGTTCCAAGAACTGAAGGATTATCTGACCAAACCCCCTGTATTGGCACCCCCAAACGTAAATGTGCCATACATTCTTTACATAGCAGCATCCAAATTTACTATCGGGTCAAAGCTAGCACAGGAACAGGATGGAGTAGAAAGAGTGATTTATTATTTGTCGCGCCTACTCACGGAAACAGAATAGAGGTACACCTCAACAGAGAAGATTTGCCTAGCAGTATATTATTCAGTCATGAAACTTAGGCACTACATCGGGTCCAACGACATGTGCGTCGTCTCCAAGACCCCAGTAACTAAAGTATTCTTTGACAATCCCTTGCTCACCGGGAGAATACATAAACGGAGTTTAGTGCTATCAGCCTATAACATTTACCACAAACCGTAAACCTCAGTCAAAGGCCATGCCTTAGCCGAGTTCATTGCCCATTATGGTGAAGGCAATCTCGATGCCACCAATGAGGAATTTCAAACAAACGAACAATGGACCATCTGGTTCGACGGGTCCTCTAACAAGTTTGGAGCTGGTGTAGGCGTCTTTATTGAGACGCCATGGAAAGTAGAAGCCAGAGTGGCTTGCCGCATCAATGGAAAAGTAACCAACAATGAAGCAGAATATGACGCCTTAATCTTGGCCCTACGAATTGCTCTAGATTGGAAGTTGGAGAACGTAAAAATATGCGGTGACTCCCAACTAGTGATTCAAAAACTCGTTGACCAAAGTGAGTGCCATGCACCTCATCTTGGTAAATACTTACGCAGAACAAAAGGACTCTTCGCCAAACTACGGGGGGCTGAAATTGCTCATGTTTAACGGGATGACAATCAAGAGGCCAACTATTTAGCACAATGGGCCGCAGGGTTGATCGGTGACTCAGAAATATCTGAAGCGATATGACTTTGTTCGTGAGCAAAAAGCCAGAGTTCTGCAATGACGAGATAAGAACTGAAGAGGTTCATACCACCAACCTATTCGAACAGAAAGAAGACTGGCGAGAACCAATACAGTAATTCCTCAAGGATACTAGTGCAAAAGTAGAAAGGAGAATCCGAGTAGTCGCCAGACACTACATACTCCTTGACAGTGTCCTATATAGAAAGACTAGTGAAGACGTCCTTTTAAGATGTATTGATCTGGATGAAGCCATCCCAATTATGATGGAAACACATGAAGGGCCGTGCAGAGCACACCAGGCTGGTATCAAAATGAGTTGGACAATTAAGCGACACGGTTTTTACTGGTCGTCAATGGTCAAGAATTGCATCAAAATGGCTCGAGCCTGCCAAGCTTGCCGGCGATGCGGGCCAGTGAAACGAACCCCCGCAATAGACATTAATGTCATAATAAAGCCATGGCCTTTCAGGACTTGGGCATTATATATCTTGGGAGAAATCCACCCCCACTCAAGCAGAGGAGATGCTTACATACTCGTCGCTACAGACTACTTCACCAAATGGGTAGAGGCAGCGACATATAAGACAATTGATCAGAAAGACGTAATACAGTTCATTAAGAACTTCATTATTTACCGATACGGAGTACCCCAGAATATCGTGGTAGACAATGCAAGGGTGTTCAATAGCAAACTTATGGAAGAATTCGCCGAAGACTTTGGGTCTAAAGTACTTAACTCAACTCCGTACTATGCTTAGTTAAACGGGCAAGCAGAAGCCTCTAATAAACTCATCAAGCGAGTGATACAGAGGATGATTAGGAATAACCCGCGCACATGGTATGCCCTCCTCTAGGAGGCGTTGTGGGCCCTACGGGTTACCAAGAGAGAAAGCACAGGCGTCATCCCGTACAACCTGGTTTACGGGCACGATGTTATGCTCCCGATAGAAGTGCGTTATCAGTCTCTTAGATTCCTCGGGCACCTCGACGAACACGAGGGATATGAGGAAGACATGAACCTCGAGCAAGAGGGTCTAGAGACCACCAGGATTAACGTGCTAAACCATTTGGAAACACATAAGAGGAAAATTGCCCGCTACTATAACAAGAAAGTGGTCCCTCTGTCATTTAACAAGTGGGACCTAGTCTGGAAACTCAGGTTGCCTGAGGGAGTCCGAGACAACTTCCAAGGGAAATGGACACCAAATTGGGGAGGGCCATTCCGGGTAATTGAGTCCCATCTTGGGAAATGCACAAAAATATTATCTCAAAACATTTCCCCATAATCTGGGGACAGATACAAACGCAGCAAGTCAAACAGGAGGCAAGGAACACAGTAAGCGTTTCATCCGGTCCTTTATACTGGTCACCATGGTTTCCTTTGCCTCAAAATCAAGGGCTTTGTCCCAATCACGGTCATACGCCTCCCTCTATGGTCAAAAGCTGTACGCTCAGTTGTCTCAGTTGTACAAGCAGTAACCAAACTCGGACCAACCGCAGCAAGGTCCGCAGAAGTGGCGTCCAGCTCCACTTGGAGACGCTGGATAGCAACTTGCAACTCCTCCCTCCGCTTAAGAAGGGCAGCCTTTTTGCCAGAGAGCTCAACTATCTGAGCAGAAGAAGGGAGCGGCTGCGATAGTACGACCTTCACCTCCTCTTGTTACGCCTTAAGAGCAAGAGCTTCACACCACTCGCCCCATGAGTGCCAGAAAGACCGCCGAAAGAGGGAGACTAAAATTGCCAACTCCGGACGACCGGCACTCACCTGATCAATCTCGGCCACCACAGACAGCAGCTGGTTGAAATCCTCCTCAGAAGTGACCCCGTGTTCGAGGAGGATGGTGGCAGAGGCAAGCAGAAAAGACAAAGGCTTTCACAAAGGCACCTAACTCAGATAATAATCAAGGGAAAAGACAAGCGACACGAGTCACGGAATACTCACCAAAGGAGTACATACTTGCGGGCCTTGGAAGGCTTACATCGCTTCGCCTAGGGGGCTCCTGCCGCCTCATCCCTATGTACTTCTCTTACTTCGCAAGAGGGCGGTTCCACTGTTCGCTCCGGGGAGGTCCTTGTCGCCTAACCTTGAATAACATATGTCACCTCACCTGGAAGCTCCTGAGCGATGACAACACTACATGAGGAGGCCCCGGCCTCGAGACTCAGAGGAAGCAAAACCCCACGTTCAACTTCATTGGGGGGCTTCCCCGATTCTAGCTTGGCCGAACGACCTCCACCGCTTAGCTACGAAGAGATAGGGATGCCGTCAGAGACATCACCAATGTCGATGGGATCAGAAGCAACGACACCTTGACAAAAGGAAAATGCGTCAAAGCCAAGGTCACTATTAGGAAGTAAAATGTATGTCACAGGCGATACCTGGTATGCTCTCAAACGGCACTCGCTCGACGGGACGATCAGAAGAAGCACCCAGTAATGCCGGAGGAACAACCCCATGGGGTGTCTTACTCTTTAGCTGGGCTCCTTGCGATGATGAGCCTGCATGGGAAGACCTCGCCTTCTTAACACCTATCACAAACAAAAGGATCAGTTTATTGCCTGGATATTGATTCAGTAGAAGACGAACTGGTCTAACATACCTGAAGGAAGCGTGTTGTCGCCTGACGATCGTTTCCTGGAGGATCCTTCACCAGAACTAAGAAGGTCTAGAGGAGGTGGCGTCTTCTCCTCCTCGATTAACCTTTTCAAGTGAGAGGTAGCCTATAATCGGCCCCAAATATGCAACCAGGCAAACGGGAAGTCTGCGGACCGACCATCTGAAGGTATAGGTTGAATCTCAGCGGAGGAAAGATACGGTTCCTGACTTTGTTCAGCCACTCCGGACTCCAGAAGGAATGTGACGCGCTTATCCAAAGGCTGATTCTTGGATTGAAAGAACGGGACGCCAAGACACTGGGCAAAGCCTAACTGATGGGCGCAGAGTTGAGGATTATACAGCTCGAAGATTAACTCCTTAACGTCTACAGCCACTAGGTCCCTGGTGCAGAAAGCCGGAAGAAAGCGCTCAATCGCCCCCAGGTGCCATTTTTCCCACTCCTTAGGAAAAGGGCGCCAAAAAACTACTGCTCTCGCACCACTGCATTCATTTGCTAAGGCTTGGATGCGACCAACAGTGCTGGAGGAACCCTGGTACTGGGGCGAACCCGCTACAATGACCTCATCACGAGTGAGCAAGGGATCAGGGTAGCAAGTGAACCAAGAGAAGTATAACACGATCCACAAATGCACGATCCACTGAGGGACATCCGTCGGACAGCTAGGAAAATTGGTCGGGTCGCTGGTCGCCTGATAAAGCCCACGATAAATCAGGCAGAACAAGAAGGGGACGAAAGCCACAGGCTCCGACTTGTCCGCATTGGCAGCCCCGATGAGGTTGGTGGCTATCCCAACCATAAACTGACCAGAGCGCTTTCCTCGGTTGTAGAAGATGAACTTGGACAACCACTCTAAGTAGAACTCAAACTCCACCTATCGTCCTTGAGATGACCCTCAACGATTTTGCTAACTCGCTCCGAAGAGTTGAACTTTAAGTCGTCACGCTCGTTGTCAAAACGAAGGGGGGTTCCAGAAAGACTACAACCAGTCAAGAAACCAACGTCCTCCAAGGTGACCGACATTGGTCCCTTTGGAAGATAAAAACAGTTGACGACGGGGTTCCAGAACGAAATGAACCCGGTAAACACAGAAAAGCTGGGCTCGACCGAGCAGTGACAGACTTGGATCAGCGTTTTGATACCCATCGCTTCCCACACAGCGCCTTTCTTCTCTATCCATCAGGATACTCATTCGGTACTAACCTTACTCCTAGGAGAATGAAAACAACGAAGGCTTGTCGTACAGACGCCTCCCAACTTGATGGGTCAAATCGACGACGGGAAAACACCGTAGGCAACCTGCTGGTGTAAAGGAAAGAATCGTACGAGTTGGTGACGTATGGATAAAGGGTTTGTTGGTCCGGGATGGAAATACCAAACTCTAATTGCGCCTCAATACAAGGAAGAACATGAGATTGTTTGGACTTGGTAAAGGCATGTTGGAACTCGGCAGCGTCACCGACTAGACGAAACAGGAAGTTCGAGGATGACGAGGATGAGATATCAGAATCCATGGAAACCGGAGAACGAGGGTTTCTAGAGAAATATGAAAAGACAATAAGAGAGTTTGCCGAAAGCGTGAGCGGGAAACCCTACCACTAAGAAACATTATACCCCCAGAAACAGACAAAAGACTGGGCCTAAGTGAAACGTCGTTTGACATACTAAGCCCAATAAGAAAACGTCGCCTCACTTACAAACCGGCGACATACAGAACGTCGCTTCGCTTGGAAACTGATGACACCCCAAAAGTCGTAAGTGGGAAAGTGATGAGATCTAACAAAACGCATTTATTCTCATTTAAATATGTTTCATTACATGAGTCTGATTGATGATAAATGTACAACAAACGAAACGTAAGCGATGTAGTAGATGACGTTTCCCTTTATCAGGAAATGCTCTATTGAGGATCTTACAAACGTTCAAGGGTTTATCCACAGGAACCACGCAGACACTAGGTTCTTCTCTATGATAAAGAAAACTCTACAAGCTTCCCAGCAGAATCAAGGGTTAGTCCCTAGAAGACGATCGCGCGTCACACCAGATTCTTCCCTCTGACGAAGAAGATCCTTGGCTGCAAATGGAAACTCCATCATTCTGTGGAGATATTCATGTAGCAGCACGAGGAGAACACGCGATGCTGTGGAGCTGGAGACCCAATGTTGGGTCAGATATCTCAAAAGCCGTGAGGCTGACGAACCATGGATGAAGGGCTCCTCCGTGGTTTCTCACCGACCCTGGAAGCCCGAACACCCTCCTCATAAGGCGAGATGCCACCCAGACAACATCCGAGCAACACCGCCAAGACTTCTCCCAAACGACACAACCTGAAATGATGCATCAGGTTGTGACTCTGACCCTTTCTCTTTCCAGATGGAATAAAAGAGAAGGAAGGAGACCATTCTCGTAAGGTGATGGACATAGGTTCTCAAGTAAGCTAAGGTGATAGACATAGTGCTTGGGCGAGTTTTTGAGAAGGAAAGAGATTCATGGCTTGGTTATTTTTAGAAGCAGTGTTTGCAATTTGGAAGACGAACCGAGATATCATGAAGGGCAAAGGACCCTAATAAACCGAGATATCATGGCAGAAATCTCGGGGATTTCAACAGTTACCCTAGGAAATCTCAACCGATACGCTCAGGGGATATCGACGGTCAGGAATTTATTACTCGCCTGCACACGTTACGGAGTTGTAGGTGAATGATTACTTGGTCTTTTTCAAGGCGAGACGGATCACTCCGTCTGCCATGAGGGGGGCTTATATGTTTAACAACAGAAATTCTGGGCCACAGATCTTGGTCTCATCTGTGGATCAACAGTCCAGAATGCAGACCGAAAGGACGGAAATCCTGTAAGGAGGTGACAATGGAAACACACCAGGCGAATGCTTGCTGGGCGAAGCAGTCACCAAGTGACAAGGATACCAGGCGACGGGGGACAAGGGACAGCGTAAGCGACAAAAGATAGTTGGTTGAGCGAGTGAGGAAACTCTACGGCGAAGGCCAAGGGATGATGCGTTTGATCAAATTAGCTATTAAGGAAGTCCAGAGGATCTCAGGATTCGAAAGGAGATTGTTGCCAAGATTGCTCGTATGGAAAGGAGATATTCCATGGAGACCGGCATCAAAGGAAGCATAATATATGTGCAATATTTCTTTACCATATATACGTAGGTCTAGCTTAGTATAAAAACTTGTTCTTAGGCATTGTAAAAAGACAACTCTCTACAGACGGACATATTGTCAATTTATCTTTTCAAGCATTCCAGCATTCAAGCTCTCTTTGTGCTCGTGCATTCTTAATCACTTCCGAAGGCATCGTCGATGGCGTCCGTAAGTGCTTTCGCTTAAGGCTGCCCATCCGCTGTCTTCCTTCTTTTCTTTCATTTCATACGGCGACCACACATTCAACGAATCCTCTGGGCACCAGTTGTCCGCAGTGCCAGAGATTTTCGACTTGTTTGGATCCGGCTTGTCCGCGGTCACTTCCGGAGCGAAATTTTATGGACGAAATGCGAGAAATGATGAAAACTTTTCTCAAGGCAACGCCTAACCCGAAAACGAGTGATCCTATTGATAGAGACAATTCTTTCATGAGAGATGCTCGGTGCGCGGCGACGTGGACATGGGGAAACGCCAATCAAGTTGATACGGATACATACGAAATCCCCGAAGAGAAAGTGTCCCCATTCAGACGTTCCTCTTCTCGTTGGCCTGGTCCCGGTAGACCAAACACAGTGGGATACAGAGCGAATTGAATAAAAATTTGAGTTATTCTCCCCCCATTGCCATAGTAAATCACCTTCAGAAGAAGTGCCACAAGGGGAAATCCAACATTGGGGGCTAGCATGGTGAATCCGCCTCCAGGAGATATTTCTACTGGGGTCCCCGACTAATGAGCATTTGTTCCGTGCAAATAGCCTACGCCTCCAATCAACAAATTTGTTCAGGGAGCCATTTTAACTCCGAATTATGGCGAGTTTAATCAGCCAATTCCACAAAACTTGAGAGAAGTAGTGGCTCAGGTAGTGGGACAAATGGTCCATGGGACTGTCCGACAGGAGGACATGTGTCTGTATAGGAATCCGTATCTAGCATATGTCGACAGGGACTTCCCCCTGCCCTGGGGGTATCGGGTTCCTGATTTTACCCGTTTTTGAGGGGACAATCCCCATGGAGCATATAGCCCGTTTCACCCACCAAGCTGGTGATGCAGCTACTAACGATTTCTGAAAATTAAAGTTGTTTCCCAACTTGCTAACAGGGGACGCTTTTACTTGGTACGCGAGCTTATCACCAGGGTCAGTAGCATCATGGGTAGAAATGCAATCTACATTTATGAAGGCAGTTGCTCGCCTCGACACACCTATGTCAATATTTGAGGTAATGCGACTGAAACAAGCAGCCGAAGAACCTCCTGGGCAGTTCCTGATGCGCCTACGCAAAGCCCTTCTCCATTGTAGACTTGTTATTTCTGAAAGGGATCAATTGATGGTTGCATTAAATGTCCTGACTATTCCTCTCAGAAAGAAATTACAAGTTGAAAGGTTTAGTGATTTCTATGATTTGGCCAAAAGGGCGACTGAATACCATCAACTTTTAATGGAAGAAGCTCAATATTTTCGAGCGTATCAGTTGGAACCTAATAGCCTTGAAGTAGACATGGCTGAGTTCGTAAAGGGTGAGGCTACTGTCTGCTAGCCCTTGGCGAGAAAGAATACAAAAGCAAAGGCGTGTCAGAAATCTAGTGAGGAGAGGAAATATTCGTTCAACAAAGACAAAGCAAATGCTGTCTTTGATTGGTTACTTTAGCGAAAACGAATCAAGCTGAAACCAGGGTATAAGATGCCCCAGACAGAAAGAGAGAAGACATTAATTATTGCAAATGGCATGGGACATTCACGCATACTACGAGAGATTATTTATTCTTCAAAAACATAATTCAAGACCTTATAGAGTCTAAAAAATTGTGCTTTCCTGAAGTAGATGAAGTTACTATGGTTGATGATAAACCTTTCGATGATGACATTGCCATTCATACTTTTGACATCTTTCATACTGATGTTAATGTGATAGAAACTAACTGTGAAATCATTGCGCAGGAGGCAAAGACCCCGGGGGAGACCATCATCGCGAATGCTTTGTTCCGGCGCCTGGCAGATAAGGGTGTAGTCACATGCACGGTGAAAGGGGTCGCTAACAACATGTGTTGGTGGCATATGGACGAAGTGCATACCACTGATAGGTGACATGCCTTTAGAAAGTACCTACAGAATAACCAGGAAGCTTGTACAACCTGTCATTGCTTGAGGAGGTGGCCATGGGAATGGTCACTCCTGTATCACGATTTGATGAGATAGACTCTAACCAAAAGCCCCCCAGGTGTAGAATAGAAGCCTGTATTCGGGGAGGGCGAGGCGGTCCCCATGGTCGAGGAAGGTCAAGGAAGGCGTTTAGCCAACAGCCTCGGATCCTGGAACGGGCCAACCATCAACTAGATTTTAATGAAAATCGGATCCAGGAAGGAGCAGGACAGGAGCTAAGCAACGTAGATTTTACAAGTGAATCACAGCCCGAAGATGTAGGGAAGCCAGGCTCGCCCAACAAACCCTAGCAAGTGGTGAGCCCCCGGAAAAGATTTATCAAACAAAAGTATGGACCACCTAGAGTAGATGTGCGGGCCATCCGTGTAAGGCCGCCAATATCTCAATTCTTGGACGAGAAGATGCTATGCCAGAAATGCAAATTGACAGCTCGGAACAAAATTCTCGTATCACAATTGTGCACCCCCTGCTGCGTCAACTATTTCCTAAAGTTATTAGACATGTCGTCGGAAGGAACGATCGTCATCAAACCGGCCCAATCAACCCCTTCAGGTACAAATGAAACTTGTAGACATTCTGAGTCACAGCAAGTATCATCCGCTTGTGCGATTACTGGGTATGATCCAGCTACTGGGAATTTTGTGGAGGTAAGTCAATTTTTGCTTGGTTCTAAGAAACTAAAGATGGTTAAGGTGAGTAATCCTTCAAAGTATTATTGGCAGAAAGCTACTGATGGTTAAGGTGAGTAATCCTTCAAAGTCGAAATGCCTTTACCACCGAAAGGGCCGTAAGAGGAGATAGAGACGTCTAAGTCACGTCATCAAGAGGCCTAGGCCAACCCCTCCTAAGATTGCTTTCCCCACCAACGTAACAATGAAGGAACTGAAAGCTGAGTTGGAACGAGTGGAGTCTACATACTATTCTGGAGAACCGGGTTAGAGCTATGACTACAACCCCCTCCCCAGTGATATGGAAGGAGAAGGGAAGCCTTTCGTGGATTGCAATGCCCTTATCTTGCCAGCGGACTTTGTAAACCAACGCAAGGAGGTGTCTACGGGAGGTAAGAACCCTCCTTCCCGGATACCAGGCTATCCACTCGGCTTCCCGTTATATTGGTTTAAAAAGCCATCAGATAGTATGAAGCAACATATGCACTCATTATATATTACTGCCGCTCCGATGGGACACTGGTGAGCAAAGTCTTAATAGACAATGGAGCCACTTTAATGTGCTGCCGCTAACCAAATCCAAGATGTTGGGATACAACCCTCAGGAGCTAGCTAAAACTAAACTGATATCTTCGTGAGTGGCTTTAATGAGAGAAAATCCGAGTGCCTAGGAGTATTCTCGGTGCACCTAGGAGTTGGACAACAGGAAACAAAGAGTGCCTTCTTTGTTATAGACATAGTGCCTACTTTTAACGGCCTACTAGGTCGTGACTGGCTTCACAAAGCCACGACTATTCCTTCTACTTTACATATAGAATTAATGTTATGGCTAGATTCTGAAATTGAGATTATCAAGGCTGATGAATATTCGTGTTGTGACAAAGGAATTTTGCATGCAGAAACAAACAAGACAGTCAAAGACCTTACGCTGGAGCAGAGATATAAGCTAGGAGATCCTAATGTCGGCCCCTCGGACAACCATCCGGGAAATTTGATTACATCATCTCCTATAGGACATCTCATCCAGAACCCATGACTGGCGCTGATATCATACCGACTGGCTGGGGAGATGAGATGGACGCTAAAGATATCGAAGAAGTTCTCCAAGAAGTCAACTCGGGGGAAGCTCCCAACGAAGGGAACGTTGATGATAGAACGATCAGGATGGAGTCAAAGGAAGGTCCAAGGAGGAAGCTGCCAAGGGCCAAAGAGGAACCACCACGGAGTTGGAGCCCGATATACTCGGAACTTATGGTTCGTGGGAAAGGAGGGAATGAGGCAGTCGTTGACGTGCTGCAGCGGTTGCAAGCCTATAAGGAGAGCCATCGCTGCTATTGCGTGCAATCCAGGTCTATGTTTTCAATAAAGCCGGAGTCGACTATTGAATCTAGGACGTGTAATAAATCGCTTACTTCTCGCTTAGGAGCGAGTAAAGCCCAGGAATCTTTAATGATGCCCTGTGATCCATTGACTAGTGTCAATTTGGGAGATGATACTTCTCCAAGGTTTATTTTTGTTAGTTCTTCGATTAATAAAGATTTATTCGAAGCGATTAGAAAGGTGCTTGAAGAATTTAAAGATTGTTTTGCGTGGGACTACTCCGGAATGTCGAGTCTTGTTCGGGGACTTGTAGAACATACATTGCCAATTTAGAAAGACTCCAAACCGGTACAGTAGGCGCCTAGGCGGATGACTAATGAAATAAAACATATGGTATTTGAGGAGCTCTTCTAAGAGGGATATATAAGGATGTCCTGGTATACGAAATGGATATCTAATATTGTACTTGTTATGAAAAAGAACGGTAAGGTTAGAGTTTGTATAGACTTTAGAGATTTGAACCGGGCGACCCCGAAAGATGAATACCCTATGCCAATTGCGGGTGACCTCGTGGATAAAACTACTGGACATCAGATCATGTCTTTCATGGATGGCTATTCAAGATATAATATGATCTTTATTGCAGAAGAAGATGTGCATAAAACCGCGTTCAGATGCCCTCTTGGGATCTTTGAATGGGTGGTAATGTCATTTAGCTTAAAAAACTCTAGCGCCACCTACCAAAGGGCTATGAATGCAATATTCGATGCTTCCCTTGGAAAAACTGTAGAAGTCTATATTGATGATATAGTTGTTAAGTCGGCAAAAGATTTGCACGTGGAACACCTCCGAAATGCCTTTTTAAAGATGAGAAAACATCACCTTAAACTTAATCCCTTAAAGTGCGCCTTCGGGGTTAATGTAAATTTTTTTAGTATTTTTGGTGCATCAGCGTGGCATAGAGGTTAACCAAAATGAGGTCAACGCCATTCGAAATTTGGCTGCCCCAGGAATGAAAAAGGTGTTGCAAGCTTTTTTAGGAAGAATTAACTATCTTCGTAGATTCATAGACAATGTGGCTGGCAAAAGAGAGGTTTTTTCCACTCTTTTTAAGGGGAAAAATGAGTATATTTGGAGCATCAAACATGAAGAAGCTTTCAATGTTCTTAAGAAGTATTAGTCAAGTCCCCCAATGTTAGCACCTCTACAGAATGGAAAACCATTTATACTCTATGTAGCAACTAGCATGACAACCATTAGGGCTATGCTCACTCCAGTAAATGAGAACAACTAGGAAAGGGCAATATATTATCTTTCAAGATTATTGTCGCTGATTGAAGCAAGGTACACTTCCAAAGAGAAGTTATACCTTTTAGTATTTTACGCTGTCATGATGCTAAGCCATTATGTGGGTAACAATGAAGTCTACGTTGTCTCAAAATCTCTCATTATCAAATATTTCTTCGAAAGCCCACTGCTAGTTGGAGGTATTAGTAAATGGAGTTTAATTCTCTCCCCCTATGATCTAAGATATGTACCCCAAAAATTAGTTAAGGGAGAGCGTTAGCTGACTTTTTAGCTGAACACGATCCGACAGTGTCTATAGGCCAAGAAGAAATAATTGAGGACACATGGCAGGCATGGTTTGATGGTTTGTCTACAAGGAATGGAGCTGGGGTATGCATCCATATCATATTGCCCCTGGGAAAAAAATATCAGGTTGGCTTTCCGACTATGAATCATTTTGACAAATAACGCTACGGGGTATGAGGCATTAATAACAGTGCTTAAGGAACTTTTAGCTCTAGGAGCGAAACATGCCTAGATTAAAGGAGATTCTCAATTAGTCATCAATCACGTCAACCAGACATGTGCATGCTCCGAAAAGCTTCAACCCTACCTTGAGTTAGTAAAGGAGTTATCCACACGGTTTGACGAGTTAACATTTCAGTTCATAGGACGAGAAGATAATATGATTGCTAATAATTTGGCACAGTTAGCTTTTGGCCACAAAGCTACTGATGAAACAGGCGAAGTTCCAGAGATAAGTTCGCACTTGAATCGGGAAGAAGATGTGCTGGTTGTGGACGTAATAGATCAAAACGAAGACTGGAGGCAGCCCCTTGTAGACTTTTTGTCAAATCCCAGTCAGGAAGCTAAACATCGCATTAAAATTTGGGCACCGTCTTATGTGTTAATAGACGGGGTGCTCTACAAAAAAAATATAGATGGGGTATTGTTAAGGTGCGTCGATCTAGATGAGGCTCTTTGGATCCCATCAGTCCGGAGTGAAGATGTGCTGGGCCATACGAAGGCATGGTTTTTATTGGCCATCAATGATGAAAAATTGTATTGAAATGGCTAAAGGATGTCAGTAGTGTCAGCGACATGGGCCAACGATGCGTGCTCCGGCTACAGAACAGCGACGATTAGAGAGTCGCAGAATTCATAAAAGCATAGACGATCAGAGAGTCGCAATAGTCACAAAATGAAAATTGATAAAGGGAAATCAGTTTGTTTTTAAGACCCACGCAAGAGGCTTAGGGTCTGGAGATAGAATCTGCTAGATCTTTTCCTTTTTTGCTTCATGACCCACTCATTCCTTTGACGGAACCAGGTCATCAAGTCTTTCCGGGCTTGCTTGGAGGGGTCATGAACAGCTCGCTCAGCTAACAGATCATCAATGTTGGCGACTCGTTGCTCAAGCTCTATGTAAATTGACAAGCTGGGAGATGCGGATCTTAACATCTAAAAGCTGAGTCGATAGGTCAGCTCTTTGCCTGCGAAGGAGTTGTTCGTCAGCTGCTGCTTCAGCCTGAGACTTCTTGGTCTCATGAATCTTAATCTCTACGTCACTGAGAATTTTAGGGTCCGCCAAGTAAGCAGTCCACTTAGTACATAATTCCTCCTTGAAGCTCAAGTAGGTAGCAAACAACACTTCATTCCTTTTGGAGATTCTTCAATGGCCAAAATGCAGGATTGTAAGGTCTTGAATTCTTCTTCTGAGAATGTGTCCTTCCGGAGGAGATTGATGACCTGAACAATGGATCCCCATAGTTGTTCAATCTTACTAAGTTGAGGAACAATCTCCTTTATCACTCCGGAAGAACTTTCCCTTGTGGCTCTGGTGAGCTCCTCAACATCTGGAGGAACAGGGGATAGGTTAGCTGGTTTCACGGTTAGTTCGGTCTCAGGGGTTCGGAAGCTGTCATCTCTCAATCCAGAAGTCTCTTGCTCAGCAGCTCTGATGATCTCTGTAACTGCAGCAGTTTCCTGTGAAGAGGTTCTCTCGTCCTTGTCTTTAGGAGAGTTGAGCTGCAGCAGTCAGTAGCGAGCCACATGTAAAGAAAGCAAAACAATTTAACAGGTAAATACCTCAGTTGTTTGAGGGTCAGCCTCAATAATCGGTGCCAGAGGGATTGTAGACTCAATGAGGTCCAGCCCAAGAATATTTGGTCCTTGTAGAATGCCAATTAGCACGTGATGGATAACAAGAGTTTAAGTTAAGAGAAAACTTACATCATCAATTTCAAATTCTGCTAACGGATTTTCAGTCTCATCAATCGGGATTTCGGAAGGATCGGATTCTAAGTCTTGTATTTCACCTCCCCGGATTCAAAAGCGTTAAAAGACTTGTTTAGAAAACTTTTGGAGAAGGTCACGAAGTGCAACGTACCATTGGGGTTGACATCTCCATGTCTTGAGAAGGAACATTAGCATCTTGGGAAACTAGCTTTGGGCGGGAATATTCACTGAAGTCGAGACATCAGAGGTTCGGACCCTTTTGCCACTGGGGTCATCATGGAGGGCAAATCTGCATTACTTACCAAAAGCAACTGACAAAGGTTCTGCATCTTCAGGATCATAGTTCTCTTTCTCTAGTGGTGGGGGTGCTCTTTTCTGTGAGGTCTTCTTCTTGACTGGTTTCGGTTATTTCTTGGCTTTGATTTGCTTGCCTTTGGTAGACTTCATTAACCCTTAATGACGGGAGCGAGTTATGCGACCAGAAGGAAGAGGATTATGCTCGAGAGAAGAAGCCTCAGAGTCAAAACCCGAAAATGAGAATTAGTAGAAGGACTATATGAACAAAAATGTAAGCAAAAGCATACTTATTGGCTTATGTTCAGTCTTCAGCATCATTTCCAATGAGAAATAAAAGTCTAGCTTTGAAGAATTATCAAGAAAGAGCATGCGTGCATGAAGCTCGTTGTATACAATAGCCCATGGAATAGAGAATAACTATGTGGCATGAACTAGAGTAGACTCCAAGGGAAATTCCATGCGGCGTAGAGAAGACCTTTCTGAGAAGAAAATCAAGGAAGCCTGGAAATTCTCCTATGATAGAATACTAATTATCCTCGAATGTAGAGGGTTGTTGAGAGAGTCTACATAAGGGACCGAGGAACTTTGGATGAATCCGAGTTGTTTTGCACAAAGCTGGGGATTGCAGACCTCATAACAAAAACCGCTGCGATGAGCACATATGAGGTCTCTGCTGGTTAACACAACATCCCAGTCCGGATCCGGGGCTAGGTTCTGTCTGCGTGCTAGGATAGGATGGCCGGAGGGAAAATGAGTCTAGTTGCGATGGTCTCCTCTACCAGGATCTGCCAAGTGATGCATATGGCCCGTCACTGATGAACTTAGCCAGTCGTCTTTCGAGCGGCAGCACGCATGCAAGATATGGGAACCATAGCAATAAACTTTGGTAGCTCCAGAGGGCATCTTGAATCCAGTTAGCCCTGGCATCCATACACAAGACCACAGATGAACAAGCCAAAGGGGGCCACCAGTCGGAAATATAGGAAAAGGCTCATTGGATAAATTGTTTTCCCGAAGACTCTGGTACACTAAACCAAGTAGAAAAGGAGCAAAGACAACCTCGGTGCTGGCTGTGCTAAGGAAGTTAGCAATGCCATAAATGAACTTAGAACTCTCTTCACAGTAAAACAAAAAATGTACTTGCTAAGCCAAACCGAGAAAAACTCAACCTCCTTTTCTTTTCCACAAGTGTCCAAATTACCAGATCCCTTGACTAGTTTCGAGTGAGCCTCCGCAGTATTCAAGATCTGGATCATGTCACTAGGATTATGGTCATTGTTGGATGGGTAAAGTCGGACAGGAGTGCCAGTCACAGAACAGTTAGTCAAGAAAAGTATGTCTTCTAGGGTAATGGTCATTGGGCCTTTTGGGAAGAAGAAGCAGTTCAAGGAATCATTCCAAAAGGGCAGGAGGCTCGCACATACCCGGGGGCCACATTTCTTGGTGGAAATAGACAAGTGTAGCAGGTCACAGATGCCAAGAGTCTCTAACCTATTCTCGAGTTTCTTGATCCAACAGGCGAACCACTTAGCAATGACGGGTTTATCAACTGAAGGAAAACACAAGAAACCTCTTCGACCTTCCCAGTTGAGTGGTTTGATAAGGTTGTCTTGGCAGAGAGGGATAGTGTTTGCCGTCTGGAGGTAGTTGTGCGACACAGGCTTTGGGAAAAGTGCTGAAGAAGGAACTGGCCCGAGGGTCAAGCCATCAGCGAGAGAATCGCCGATCCAAATTATGCCCGGAGGACCAGCACGGTGGTGGTGCCATTGGAAAGCAGCGTAATCTGACATAGTGCAGCAAAGGTTTCTAAGGAGAAAGCAGAATAAGAGAGTTTTGCAATTGCAAGGAGGGATAGGAGGAGTCTCTGGCCTTTTTTTTTAATTTAAAACCCTGACAGGTGCTCAGGCGATGGATGTCACCCCAGCAAAACAAAGGGAGCTTATATTGACATGATAGAAAATCTTGGGCCTAACTTAATAAAAGCACGTACGAAAACCCATTATGTTAGCCCGGCACATAGATAAGAGGTTGAAGGACGCAAACCCGTACTCAGTCTACGAGTGGTAAGACTGGCTGAGTCCACATAGTCGACGCCAAAGTCTACAGAAACTAAAGAAGATCTTGACTCCGACATTTCAGGAGGTCAGTTAAGGAGACCACTCTCCCATGACTTGAGTCAGTATTCTGGTGGAGAAAACTCAAGGAAGTGTGACTCATATTTTAGCATATCAGATTTGGTATAAGAGGGAGGAAGATTTTCTTTAAAGAAGATGACATTCATCTAAGGCCAAAAGTGCATTGATTGTCTAAACAGCTCTCAGGTTTCGGTTCCCCAATGCTCAGCTTTCCAGTCCCTTTTTCCCAACCAACATCCAACTCATCTTTTCATCAAACCTTTATCCACATCCACATCCTCATCCTCATCCATCATGCCATCGAACATTAAATTCTACCGTACCAGTCTGCAAGTTCACGACGACAGCAGCAAGTCTACGGCATCTTCGCCACCAACTTCTTCGATTCTTTTGCTTTTTCATGGCTATAAGCTTTTTCATTTGATTGTAAGACATCGTTTGTTATCATTTTTTAATATAATCATCTGCAATTTTTTAACTGGTGACCACATCCGAACCCATGTGAGTGTTCGTGCCAAATATTTTTGACGTGCTTCGTTTCCGACGTGAACAATAATGAACAATGTGATAACCGTAAAAGTAAATAACACAAACAATAATGGAGAAAACCAGTGTTGTTAAGGCGCCTAGGCGTTCCCAAGATGACAAGGCTTCCTATCACCTGAGACGTTAAGGCGCTAAAAAGGCGATCAAGGCGCCATGTCCATAGTAATTCTTATCTCTCTTTGCATTTCTATCCTTTGCATCTTGTAAATAATTATAATTCCATCCTATATCTCGTTTAATGGATTTCTTCCCATCTAAAGAATCCATCCCAAACAATGAAAGCAATAAGTAGCTGATCAATAAGCATTAAAATATGAATTCATCCCAAACAAACAACCACCACAACAACAGCTTAATTCATCAAACCAAAGCACAATTTGTGTTGCACAAAGCTGATCGGATGAATTCATCAAAGCTGCAGCAGTAGTAAAAAAGGAATTCATCGAATGAATTCCTAAACAAACAGCCATCGACACTGATTTCTTCCTTAGAAAAGCCACCACATTCATCGTAAACAAACACACGCCACAATAGCAACAAAACAATATTTCGATCACAAACAAACAGCCACCAGAGTTATCGTCTCAAGCAGCAGGGAAAAATCAGGGAAGGAGGGACGAGATTGAGGGAGGGATAGATAGAGGGAGGGACTTACCTAGGTCGACGCCGACTGGGGAGGAGGAGGAAGGGAGCGAGGGACGAGATGCCTGGTCTTCCGTAGCAAACATGAGGGAACACTTGTTCGACAACAAAGAAGAGGACAATGAAAGAGGGAGTCGACAGAAGAAGGGAGGGAAGCAGATTGCTTAGGGTTGTTTTGGGGGAGGCAGAGCACCTAAACGCTTTCTAATTGCTTCAGCCCCTGGGCACCCCAGGCCATGGCGCTCGCCTTAATAGTGCTTAGCCGAGCTTAGGCAGCGAGGCCTCGCCTTGCGCCGCTGGGGCGCTTTTTAACAACACTGGAGAAAACAAATGTTTTTATTCGCTAGAATTTAGAAACTTACCTCTATCGTCCCTTAAGTTCAAAAACATAAAAGGAAAATGGTGAAAAGCAAAAGAACAGTAAAGGACAAAAAATACTTCAGTGAAGGGTTAATGTAAGTCAGGAAATACAATTTTATTTTATCTCGAGGAGGGAAAAAAGTTATTCGATCAATCCACTCTTCTCTACAAGTGAGTACTTCCTTTTCTTCTCTTTCTTTTCAATCGACAAACACACTTTCTTCTACTATATACATACCCACTCCTTGAATTTTATTCAAGTGATTTTGTTTTATTTTTTAACTCTTGAAAAAGTGATCTCGAAGAAGCCCCAATCTATTGTCAAAGACACATCCATTCTGCTCCTCTGTCAAATGCAACAAAATGGCTTCTTCGACACTTTCTCGAAATCATAAGGGAAAGATAACATAAAGAAATAAATCTTAGGTAACTCTAGAATTGGGTACATTTTCTCCAAATAATGAGATACCCTTATGTTACTGGCTTTCCTGGGAGAGCCCAACCCAAAAGCTAGCTCAAAGGTTGGGAGTGTCCATTGGCCCTTATATAGCCCACATCGGCATCCCATACTATCAATGTGGGAGTATTTTCCACATATCAAGCCCACCACGTTCAACGGCCTGGCGTCCACGCGGGCTAGCTCTGCGCTAGCCTCACCTCACCCTGGGCGAACACCGTAATACCGGCGTCACCGCCGCGTGACCAGCTTGCGCTAGCTTAACCTAGCCTCGGGCGAACACTGCAATATAGGCGTCACTGGCTGCGCCGTGCACGCGGAGAATATTGGGCTGGCTCTAATTCCACTTGTTACGGGCTTTCCTGGGAGAGCCCAGCCTAAAAGCCAGCATAAATGTTGGGAGAGCTCATTAGCTCTTATTTAGCCCACATCAGCATCCCATACTACCGATGTGGGACTATTTTTCACACATCACCTTCTAAATCATTATATCAAGAACACAACCCAAGAATCTATTGATAATCACTAACTTCCTATTAAATTGTACTTGATTTAGTGGAGTAATTAAGGTCGAGAAAAGGTCTCTCGATTGAGGTCTTAATGTGAAACCTAGCTATTTCGTCAACTTCACAAGAGTTGTAGAAAGAAGGCAGGAAGGGAAACGACGCGGCTGTGTGTTTTTCTTTCGTTCTTCTTCTTCTTTTTTTGCTCGAGATTCCTTTTTAAAAAATATCCTCATCGAGGAATCACAATAACTTTTTGTTTTACTCGAGTCTCTTCTTTTAACATCCTAGTCAAGGAATCACAAGAACTTTTTACTTTACCAGAGACCCCATCTTTAACATCCTGGTCGAGCAATCAAGTAGTCAAATGTTCTAAGTAACTCGATCTTCTTTTTTTTGACATGACTCGGAAGGTAAGGGTAACTGTTGCAGGAAGAAGACTTGCAAGCTGTCAAAGTTGAAGATGTTGGGCCATTTGCAGATGAACTGAGGCATGGGCCAGAAGGCAAGGCTGGGCCGCTCCAAGGTGTGACAAGGATGAGGCTTGCAGAACCAAGAAACAAGGACGAAATTGAAACACCACTTAAATAGACAGATGGAGCTATGAAGAGAAGGAGATAACTAACAAAAATGAGACAAGAAGGGAGAGGTTATAGGGAGAACGTGTCCCAGCGGTGGAGAAAGACAAGGAGGAGAGTCTAACAGAATGGTGGTGGGTGCGTAAGGTTTGGGTGAGTGTGTGTGGTGGGCGAAGGTGCCTACCGGCCACGGTCGAAGCAACAGGCTGAGCTGGCCGTGGACAACCAGTATGTAAATGAACCCCTGATGATCCCAGTCAAAGAACTTCTTGAACCCACGAGTTAAGAATAAGAAGTTCTTCATTAAGCCAATTTTTCGGGAATTTTCGACCACGCTTCCAAAACATCGTAATCATGTTTATAAGCTCGAGCAGGCCGATCAGGTCTATTATAAACAGGTGGCTCTGAATGCAAATATCGTACCGGAGGAGGCTGACCAAGACATTGAAGTTTTTATGAGTTTTAGAGGTGGATACAATCCGCTCATGGTAAAACTTCATATTCCCTTTTCACATACGCCACACAGGGTATAGTCTACATCGATGAAGTTGACAAGATCACTAAAAAGGTTTGCATTTTTCACTTTTTTTAAATGATCAAAGATGTCATTTTAGTTCTATATATCCTCGTATAATTCTGGTCATTGAATAAGAGATTGTCTATGTTAGTGGGAGCACAATCAATCCACATTTAAGAGTGCAGCCAAAAGGTTCCTGATAGGTAATGATATCCCTAGCCTAGAGTCTTGGGGCTAAAGCATCATATTTTTATAAAAGGTACTCACTGTCGTTTAAGGTGTACTCTCCCAATGCGATAACATAAAAGTCAGTAAGGAATGTACTCCCCTACATCTCCCACTCAAACTTCTTCAACAAAGTTGTCGATTTGGTACGTGAGGACTTGTTTTCTGTTATATTGGGGCTGTTTCCTCTAAAAACAACAACAACTACAAAGAAATGTTCTCCAGGACGCGTCCCTCACAGCCAAGGACGCGACCTCGTGGAGGAGAGTCTAACAGAATGGTGGTGGGTGCGTAAGGTTTGGGTGAGTGTGTGTGGTGGGCGAGCTAATTCCTCCGACTTGTCGAGATGGTCTGACTAGAGCGCAGTAATGCAGTACATCTTTGTTGTAGTATAGCAGCATACATTTCAAACGGTACAACAGCACATTTCTTACGTACACGTGATCATCGTAGAAACAATCACAGAAACGGAGATCGAAAGTCCTCAAACGGTAACTTCCATTATAAATATATTGTTTCCAACTCTTTAATTGAAAGAACAATATTCTGATTTTGAGTTTCCTAATAAAAGGAATTTGCTCATCCATGTATTTAGACATCTCAATATTTGTTTTAAATATATTTCGAGATAATTCGAAATATATCGCAAAAGGAAATATTATTTCCAAATTTCCAGTGAGCAAGCGTAGCGAAACGGTAACAACTTACTGTAGTGTAGCAACGTATAGCTCAGACTAGTTGTGGCTTAGAAACACTTTGCTCGAGCTCATCACTAAAGATAAGCGAAGTGTTACAGTAACATAGTGCTATGAATTTATAACATAGCTTATCAAGCTCATCATCAAAACCAAGGTTAACAAAAGTACCCTTGCAACTCCCGTAAGTCTTCTAACATGCATCCAAGCAAACCACCCCAACCAACCTTCATCCAAACTCTCTCCAACACCCTCAGAATGTCCATAAAGACTGGAGTTGGCCAAAACAACCCTAGTTGATGGTGCCATTTAGTGTAATACCTCTTTGCCCTCGCGATCATCCCTAAGGCTCAACAACCAACATGTCACATGCATGTCTTTACATACCTAGGACGTATATGATCTTAAGGCTCTCACAGAACTTATATATCCAAGTCTACGATGAGTTAATGCATGGTTGTGCCTCTTCAACCATGCCACAATGTAGGGGAAACCCTTAGTTGGCTTCATGCTTCACCTTATTGCGTCAAATTGTTGAGAAGTTCGAAGAGTAGAGGAGAGAGCATACCATTGTACCCGCTCTTATATGTACACACCTATGAAAAAATGAGGCCCAGATACATGGAAATGTGGTATGATAACCTCAATAAGCTTTATTTTTAATCTGGCCAACTTCTTTCACATATTGAATTGTCATCTAAGCCTTTATATATTGATATTGCGTGTCATATTTCGTTGCAATCACTCCAAACACATTCAGAGTGTGGACCAAGAGTGAATATCTCCACTACACAAAATCGGCCCCAGTAAATCTTTTTTCGTTTGCTTGGCCCTGTTTCATAGTCTAAGGCATAATTGACGCTTACCTATGTGCATTTATGCATGTTACAGCCTTGTATGAGTTGTTGACAGATGTTTACGGACAGTCTGGTGCAATTAGAAGCTCATCACAGTCAATATAAGAGCGGGGTATCTCACACATACCCCATTCCTCGCTAAAAAATTTGAATTATGGGGCTTCCATCACCTTCAAATTTTCTTTCCCATCGTTTGATACACAACTTCGAGGACTGACTTCATATGATTCAGAGTAACATAGAGTTCGGGTCAATTATGAGCCTAGATTGTTAACTTGTGTGGAAACTTAGTACATGCCCTTTTTGCTTGTAAATTAGGGATCCTTCCAATTTTAATGGTTTCATATGCTTTGGTCGATTTCAAAGCTCGGGAGTGCATTCAATTGTAAATGCATGACTGTGTGTGGTTGGAACCTGGGGAACCCCTTGGTTTCTTTGATTTCATCAAAACATCTTGCTTTTTCTCCACAGGTATGTTGCGCATTCTCAATGTCGAATTAGGCCCAAACAAGTTTTTTTGCATTTGTTATTTAAAAGATTTTCCAATGTCACGTAGTAGGCTCCATTTGAATTTCCTTATAAAAAGTCATGATCTTTCAAAGTTAATATTTTAAAACATAGCGTCTCGTTTGTTTTGAGACCTTGAAAAATCCATATCAAATCATGTTTTTTATATATAAATTTGGAAATTATTTCATGATGTTTATCTCAACCCAAATTTCATATTTATGTGGGCTAAGAAATACTTTTTTGTGGCAACGTGGACTGGACTTACTCTTACTCAAATGATCGAAAATTTTTCTAATATGTATCCCAGCAAAATGAGCTTCTTTGAGCTTTATTCAGGAATCGAATGGCCTTTTGATTTGAAACTTCTATTTTTTTTCATCCAAACAACTTCATCCTGATTGTTTCAAAAACCTAGACCTTAATGTGTGAATTATTGACATTTTATATGCGTCTTCAATTGGTATGTAAATTTGGTGAGGTTATTCTCTAATGGATTGGACCGTTCTTAAAATATTAGTAAATATTGAGAGCTACGAGCCAGAAATTTATGGATTTTCTTTTAAACTATATATGTTCTGAAATTGCAAATTAGATCCAAGCGCACGTGGGCTTGTATTTCTAGGGTTGTTGGGCCTCTTGAGTTTTGTTTACATTTTCTTAGCGCAATTTATTGTTCATGTATAGTCTTGCAGGGGATAGAACTTGTTAAGCATTGTACCTAAGTTGGAGTACTTCGAGATAAACCTTCCCTGCATCAGCATGCTTCGTTGAAAATCCCTTATTCGATGGTTAGAATTTATTGATAGGAACACGATTTTCTTTTATAACCCATGAAGAAATAATAACACTTTAACCACGTTGCTGAAAGAGGATAGGGACGATACATGGGAAAGAAGAGACTGTCGATTACTTTCGTATGTTAGTTTCACCGAACCTGAGAGATACAGATTGAGAAAGTACACATCCATACCAACCTACCCAATATGTCTGACAGTGCTTCACTTCACTTGTCTTTCATTGGGCGAACCATTATGGCAAGGAGTCCTTCAGGCTCCTGCTCTGCTTTTCTTTGTTTTTTAGGAGATTCGCCTAATAGATATTCGTCTATTCCAGCTTCATGTCTTTCTCCGATGGGGTAAGATCGTTGTTGAGGGTGACCTTTTGCACATCTAGTGGTATATGGCTGTCACAACCAGCAGGGGTGATTGGATGATGCATTACTTTGGGGTCTAATGGTCCCACAACCGACAATTGAAGCCATCAGATGATTCGTCCAATTATCCCGCAATTGGGGGGTCTCCCACCTTCTACCTTTACTTGATAGTTAGGTATTTAACATGCTTCAACTCCCCTGCAAATACATATGACTCATTAACATTATCATTGAAGTCTTCCCCTTGGACTACTTTTGGGTCACTATTCCCCCACATGAACGTGTGGAATGGACTGATCCTGTTTTATGCAATCAATCCCTGCCTAGGACATTGAATGTTGGCCTTATATCAATTGCGAAAAAGGTAGCGACTTGTTCATAAGACTCCACTTATAAGCAAAAGAGGTGTAACTCCTATGCAAGAGGACACATTCCTGTAGTTTATCTCTATTCTTCCTAGATCTGTAACATGTTTTCCTAGTTGGTTATAAAACATAAGGGGCAAAACATTGATTTTGGCTATGTTATCAACAAAAACATGCCCTATCGGAATATCATTAAACTTCGCTTGGATGTACAATGGGTGCATATGCTGCTTGAGGGATTCGAGTGGCCCCCTTAATGAGTTTCTAGGGAAGGTTTAAGGTATCAAAGACTTATTAGAGAAAGAAGTATTGGTATATTCTAATCGAGGCTTTTTTTCATTTGGTGAACTCAGTTGGCAACATTAAAGCATTGCACTACTTATCCATAGCTAGTTTGTAGGCGGTGTGCCATTGTTCAAGGAAATATAGTCACTCAATATAATTACGAGCTTATATCCCCTCAGTTGAGAGCGTTTCTCAAGCCACAAGGTCGGTGTCACATTCCGACCTTTAGATGGCATATTTATCACTTTGTTTTTTATTCTTTCTCCGGCCAACCTTTTGGTCTGCCTTTCTATTTTCTTTCTTGTACTCTTAGAAGGTACAAGAGGGCAAAGTTTTGCATGAATCATCTGCCATAAAACCATTGGCGAGTTAGGAACACATATGGCGTATTGGGAAAATAAAGAAGATAACTAACGGTCATATGGACTAATTCTCCAACATGAGGTCCTAACCTTTCACTATTCTTGCTTAGAAGTAAGGTTCATAAGTCACTTAGTAAGGTCCCCACACCGAAGCCTGGTGTGGCCACAACAATGCTTTATGCGTAACTGACACCACTGAGGGGACGCACCAACGACTCTATTCACCAATGACATTAAATATCCAATAATATGGCTTATGGATATGGGATATGATAAAGTTCTATCTTGGTCCGTTTGTTCATCCCAGGGACTCTATCACCCGAGTGACAAATTCGTTCAAATTAACAACGCCATCTAACTGCCTGATATTGCCTCCAAGAGAGTGGTTCATAAGTTCTCCTTCATTGAGAATTCTCTCTTCAAATTCAGGAGCCTGTAATAAAATATCTCATGCATAAGGTATGAAGGCTCATAATTTGCCATCTTTCTACGTCGCTTGGTATTCTCTTTGACAAACCATGAGGGGTGCATGCTAGCCTCAAAGAGCATAATCTGATGCCTCAGAGGGTTTTGCATATTTGCATCGTATGAGATTCCTATACCCTTTGTTTGCGGATTCGTCTTCCTTTTTCCTTCCACAACAACAATTTTGTGGGTTTCTAGAGACTCGGACTAATATGTTTAGTAACTTATATGCATGTTTAGATGTAGGACTGTGTCAAGAGTCTTACTAATGAGTTCTAGGTTTCGCACCATGTTTCCAATTTTATGTTCGATCTTTTGTTCGAAGTTCACGATTTTCTCTTCCACTTTTTCATATTTCTCTAATAAGAACTAGATCATTTGACATATGAGTGAGAGATATTTGACAAACGATCACGGGGTTCGATATGTGATATGAGAATATGATTGACGTGAATAATGATAAAGAAAATTAAGCAAGAATAGGCACTTAAAAAATGCTTGCATAACGCACAGAAAGAACGTAGCAAAGAATAACTACAAATTAAGAGTATGACAACTCAATTTCTGTTTGAATTGTAATTGCACTATTTCTACTATTTGTAAAATGCCTATTCATACTAAAATCATAATCGAATACTTAAGAACTCGGAGTTATCTTCATATTGAGTGGCTTCAGTCATGTTGTATCCTAATCATTTTTATCACGTCAAATCTCAATTACCATTCCGGTCTTGTGACATGTAGCCACGTCTTTTGTTTGGATGGGTTAGAAACTATTACTCTCTTATGGGTGAATAGGGCCCGGATGATATCCAACATTAAGTGATTGTTGAAACTAGGCGACACTCTTCATCCAACGAGCAATGACAACATGTTGAGATCTTCCAAGAGAAGAATGCAGTACAAACGATAGCAAAGAACTGTGGTAGGTGAAATCAGACAATCCTCATGTACCAGGCTTGGATATATCCGTAAGCCCATTCTTATATAGAAACTTATGGGAGAAATAATTATACCAAGGCCAGAGATGCTGAAGTATGAGAGAGTGCGATGTTCCAAATGTCTCGGCGAACGTGGGTTCAATGGAGACAATAATGGGAAGGAGGCCCAAGAAGGAAACCCAGCCCATTTTGTTCCTTAAAGGGGATTCCAGGTCCCAGCGTTCCTTCCTGATGAATAGATTTGCGTGCAGACGTAAGTAAGTCCAGAATCTCCTAACCATTTCATTCTTTCAAGCTCTCACCCCAGGCTGAAGGGAAGCAAGAAAACCAGGCCGGCGAAAAGGGGATGAGACTTTCATATCGGGTTTTCGGCGCAACATGCTTTTCTCTCTGTAAATGTACGTCAAAGTCGAAAACTTAGCAGCTGTTGTTTTAAGGCCAGGGAGGTTTGTGTAACTCTAGATGGTTTAACAGGTGAATAGGAATGGGAGAAGGCCCAAACCACAATGTCGGTTTGAAGATAATGATGAGATGAGATGGTGGAAAGCTATTAGTCATGATGGAGCCACCTCTGTAAATCTAATTAATTTAGAATTAAGAGAAAATCAAAAAACGCAGTCAAAGTCATGTGCAATGATGATGTTAGGCAAGTCTTAATTTGAAGAAATTTTTGGACAAGCAATGAGAGAGAGGGTGGTCATGATGATGATGGGTTTCGGGCATCATGGGAAATCATGTGCATGGGGATTATTCATTCAATGGAAGCCACGAAATAATTATTGATAGTTATTATTTATCATGCACCCGCCTCGTCTCGCCTCGCCTCGGCCTGAATTATTATTTCAAGCATGAGATGAGAGGCCGAGACATTATCATTCCCCCCTCCCCCACTTCAATTCTTGCATGACCAAATCTGTATAAATGCGGAAATAGTTAAAAGGAAGTCAGAGAAATTGCGACTGGAGTAACTAAAAATTAATGAAGTTAAAACAGAAGCATTTAATATTTCACACGTGATAATTTCAGCCACTTATACTCGTTTGGACTCCCTCAAACTTGGGTGATGCATCCAAATGAAAGAGAGGAGAGATAACATTAGTAAAGACCCGGGCCCGGGGGGTGGAAATCAAAAGATAAAACAATTTGGGTTGGGGGTGGGAGTAGACATAATGATTTCAGACTCCGACATTCCATGCTGTTTGAAGGCTTTTCTTTATGGTCAGCAGCTTTCTACCACTTTTCACTAGCTTTATTCTTCTCTTTTAAAATTCATTATGTGACAAATTTTCATTTAATAGTATTATTGCCTATTACGTACTCCGTTTATTAAGAAAAGGAAAAGGTTGTGTAACTGGAAAGGAGGCATGCAATGAATACGTGATAAAGTAGAACGAAACACAACGCCCTTCCCTTGATTAACCAACAAAAATGCAATGCTCCATAAAATAAAATAAAATTTTAAAAAAAGAAGAATAAAAATACAAACATAAAAGGGTGTGAATCGGGAGGTGGTCTAAAAAAAAAGCAGGTAAAAGCTTCTTTCTTTTTTTTTTAAAAAAATGAAAAAGAATAGAATAGAATGGTAAGAGAAAACAATGTGGCTCCAGCTCCCAATAACTCCTCCTCACCTTTATCTTCTTTCTTTCTTTTTTAGCTTCCAATGATTCTAATTATCGCTCCTTTTACTGAAACCTCTTCTTTTTAGTGAAGGTAGTCAGTCTCTCCTTGCGCCCGCTGTAGCCGGAGAGTCACTTCTTACCGTATGTCACGTTAATTAACCCAAAAACAAAAGTCTTGCTTTTTATTTGTTCTCATTTATTTTGGTTTGAAGAGCTACAATAACACTTACATTCAAAAGATAAAAAAAGTATAGGAAATTAACAGAGGCGGGTAGATTTGCATTTTGCATGCCCTGTGTGTGTGTGTGTGTGTGTGTTTGAGTTTAACCCTCCTCCATTTAATGGACTCCCCCCAAAACAATGATGCAAAAGACGCGTCATAATGACACAATCCCCCCAGCCTACGATCATTCATGGCCGTTTCCGTCCTTAATTCCTCTCCCAACTCCAGATGATTTTATTGACTTGGGAAATACAGTCAGGCAGCGGCTGATCTCCTCGTACTCTCTCCTCCTCTTTTCCTCCTCCCCCGCCGGCCGGAAGAAAGACCACAACCGATATATTTTTATCACAGAAATTGGCATCAACAGGCACGCACACGCCGGGGGATGAGGGAACACACAGACAGTGATGCGGGGACGAGGTGGGACGGTTCGGTTGCTCCACGACACAAACAAACTAAGATGGCGAACGGTGACAGATGAGGGTGATAAACTGGAAAGTAAAAGATAATGACGCACCAACCTCCGGATACAAACTAAGCCACCACCGAAGAATAGACGCGCCATGTCTGGACCTCATACGGATACAGTAACAGCACCACCGTATCTGGACTCGGGGTTGAACTATACCACAACCGGATACTGCTACGTACCACCGGTGTAATGAGCGCTCGGATAATCTCGCCACACACGAAATCCACCGACTGATAAGAGAAAAGAGACTCAAAGAGTTTCTGGGGTTAGTTTTCAAATTCAAGATAAGTTGTCGTCTAGGGTTCTAAGACAATGGTTTATATAGGCCACCCCAAAGGAAAGACAATAAAAGGAAATGAAATAAAAGATACGGAAATAAAATCAAAAGATAGGGAAGGAATATATAAAATTTCCTCCCGATTAAGTCTGAAAAGGTAGTGGGCAGGGTAGTGGACAAGCGCGACGTTTGGGCTGAAAGTTGTCAGACCTGAATTGTTAGATCATAACCACTTCCTAGAGTTCCTCGTCGCCTCAGTCTCCTTCTCCTGACATCGTTGCTTCGCCCGACTGTCGCTTGATCCGACCATTCCAGCGGCGTGAGTTCAACTTATCGCCCGGTCGTCGCAACCGAGGCGATACCAACACCACCCTTGTCGCCCACGCTCATCCATCTCGCATCATCCTCCCTTTGCTGAAGAAGATTTGTCCTCAAATCGAAGGGGTACTCATCATCTTCATAAGGCGCAAGATCCTGAACATTGAAAGTTGTCGAGATGCCGTACCCTCCAGGCAAGTCGATCTTGTAGGCATTGTTGTTGATCCTTTCAGCTCGTGGCATGAGCTTATTCTTCAATCTTATTCAGGGAATCGCTCTTTCCGCAGACGAATCCACACCAAGTCGCCTGGGTGAAAGATTTTCTCCCGTCGCCCTCGATTAGCCTTGGCTTGGTACTTTTCATTCTGCTGCTCAATGATAGTGCGAACTTTCTTGTGCAACTTCAACATCTCTTCAGCTCGACGAGCTGCATTGTTATCTACCAATCCTTTCTGAGGCAAAGGTAAAAGTTCAACTAGAATCAATGGGTTAATCCCATACACTACCTCGAATGGGGAAACCCAGGTTGTTGAATGTGGAGTTCGATTATACGCGAACTCAGCCTGGGCAAGCTTGATATCCCAATCCTTCTGATTCTTGGTCACCATTGTGCGCAATATTGCTCCCATAGTTCGATTCACCGCCTCGGTTTGCCCATCACTTTGCGGATGAGAACTCGTGTTGAACAAGAGCTTCGTGCTAAGCTTATGCCATAAGGTCTTCCAAAAGTAGCTCAAGAACTTGGCATCTCGATCTCACACGATCGATGTGGGCACTCCATACAGTCGCACAACTTCCCGAAAGTAGAGATCCGCAATGTGCGAGGCATCGTCTGTCTTCCTACAAGGAATAAAATGAACCATCTTCGAGAATCGATCCACAACTATCATAATCGAATCCTTTTGTCGCTGGGTGCATGGTATTCCTAGGACGAAATCCATGCTCACATGTTCCCAAGGTCGATCAGCAACTGGCAACAGAGTGTAGAGTCCTTAGGGTTGGACATGACTCTTTGCCCATTGGCAAGTAGCACATCGACGTATCATTTGATTAACGTCCTTAGCCATCTTCGGTCAATAGAAGTGCTCTTCTAGCATCTCGAGAGTTTTCTGAACGCCAAAGTGGCCTGCAAGTCCTCCTTCATGCACCTCTCGAATCAACAACTCTCTAATAGAACTCCGCGGTATGCACAACTTAACTCCTCGAAATTGGAATCCGTCCATCAGGTTGTAAGGATCCTGGGCCTTCTCCGCGCATACTTTGTAAACTTCTCCAAAGTCTATGTCGGTCGACTACAACTCCTTTAGCATCTCGAATCCGATGAGCTTTGACTCCATTCTAGCCACCAGATTTGACCTCCTCGATAAAGCATCTGCTGCGATGTTCTTCACACCCGACTTATGCTTCAACACGAATGTGAAGGATTGAAGAAACTCTACCCACTTCGCATGTCTCCGGTTGAGTTTCGTCTGTCCATTGATGTACTTCAACGCTTCATGATCAGGGTGAAGGACAAACTCCCTTGGTAGTAAGTAATGGCTCTATGACTCCAAAGCTCGAACAATCGAGTTGAACTCTTTGTTGTACGTTGGGTAGTTTAGACGAGCACCTCCCAACTTCTCACTGAAGTAGGCGATTGGACGTCCCTCCTACAAAAGCACACTACCAATGCCAATACTAGAAGCATCACACTCAACTTTGAATACCTTCTTGAAATCGAGAAGAGCTAACACAGGTGCTTCGCTCAAATGGCGCTTGAGTTGCTCAAAGTTCTACTGAGCTGCTGCCGATCACTAGAAGGCCGTTCCTTTCAAGCACTCAGTCATTGGGGCCGCAATAGTGTAGAAATCCTTGATGAATCTCCGATATAATGAGGCAAGCCCATGGAAACTCCGCACATGAGCTGACTTGGGCGTAGGCCAATCCCGAATAGCCTGGACCTTGCTCTCGTCGACTCGAATGCCTTTTTCAGACACAACATAGCACAAAAAGACTAAGCTCGACGTCATGAACTCACACTTCTTGCTCTTTCCATACAATAACTGCTCTCTCAGCTCCTCGAACAATTGTCGGAGATGATCTAGGTGTTTCCTTTCGCTGCGACTATACACAAGAATGTCATCGAAATAAACGACAACAAAATTTTTAATGAATGGGCGAAATACTTGATTCATCAGTCGCATGAAGGTACTAAGTAGGTTTGAAAGTTCGAATGGCATGACCATCCACTCGTAGAGACCAAACTTAGTCTTGAACGCAGTTTTCCATTCGTCTCCTTCTCTCATTCGGATCTGATGGTAGCCGCTTCTCAAGTCCACCTTTCAAAACACAGTCGATCCATGTAATTCATCAAGCATATCATCAAGTCGAGGAATAGGAAACATGTACTTGATGGTGATTCGATTGATCTCTCGGCAGTCGACGTACATTCGCCACAAGCCATCCTTCTTGGGAACGAGAATTACTGAGAGAGAACATGGGCTAATACTCTCCCGAACAAAACCACGTTCAATGAGTTCGTCAACCTGATGCTACAGCTCTTTCGCCTCATCCGGGTTGCATCTATAAGCTGGACGATTGGGTAACGATACTCCAGGAATGAGATCGATTTGATGTTGAATACCCCTCAAAGGTGGAAGTCCACCCGGCATCTCCTCCGGAAATACGACTGCAAACTCCAGAAGGAGTTTTTGAACCTGTGGAGGTAAGGCTGAAGCATGTTCTCCTCTTTCTTCAAACAACATCAGCATATAGATCCTCCTTTCGCTTTGAATCGCCTGGGTCAACTCCATTCGCGTCGAACCAGAATTCATGCTCGCTTGATGGTAATGCAGTTGTCGTCGATAGGGGTAGAAGGGTAATCTTCTTCTGGTCAAGAATGATGGAGTAAGTATTCTTGAACCCATCGTGTATTGCGCGTCGGTCGAACTGCCACGGTCTCCCCAACAGCAAGTGAAAAACATCCATGGGTACGACATCGCACGTGACGGTATCCTGGTAGTTCTTGCCAATACTCAGCGACACCAGAACTTGCTTTGTGACTTTCACGTCACTCTCCTTGCTCAACCACTGAAGCTTGTATGGTCAAGGATGTGGCTTGTTCGATAACTTCAACTTCTCGACCATGGTGGCAGAAGCCACATTAGTGCAACTCCCACTGTCGACTATCACTTGACAAGCTTTCCCTTGCACGGTGCAACGGGTCTGGAAGATTTTCTCGCGCTGGTCGACTTCTTCGGCCATAGCATTCGCATTGAGGGCCTTCGAATGACCTAGAGCTCTCCCTTATCAGGCTCCTCGACATACTCTTCTTCGGCATCCCAAATAGGTTCGCCTAGTTGTTCATCCATCTCCTCTTAGCCTGGGTTCTCCATGATAGACATCGCTCGTCAATTAGGACACTCTGCCGCCATGTACCCAATCCCTTGGCACTTGAAACACTTCTTCACCCCAACATTGATAGGTGGGGAACGATGGTCCACTTTCGGTTTCCCTTTGTCCATCGACGGGTTGGATCTCATAGACGTACTCCCTTTGCCGAAAGGCGTCGTCCTCATAGTCACTCTAGCACTCGCCCTCTTCGATTGTTGCTTCTTAACCTTATGGGCAAGATTGTAAACATCCGAGAAACTCCAATACGACTGAAGTTCCACTGCATGGTTTCAATCCTCTTAGGTACCTTGTGATAGTCTGCTCTGAAGGTTCAGATAAATAGCTCTGGATCATCAACCTCTCGAACTCTTGAGTATACTCCGCTACACTCGATGTTTGTTGTAACGAGTTCAGCTTGAGGAATAGGTCTTGTCTGTATCGCTCAGGAAGAAATCGCTTCTTCATCGCTCGTTACATCTTTTCTCACGAGCGAATCTTCTCCTTTCCTTCCCTTCGTCGCTGAAGGTTAAGGTTCTCCCACCATAGACTCGCATATTTACGGAGTCGTAAAGCTGCTACCTTCACTTCTCGATCATCTGGTATCTCCTCATACTCAAATATTCGCTCAATCGACTGGAGCCAGTCGACGAACTCCTCCGGATCTAGCCTTCTGTCAAACTCCGAGATGTCCACACGAATATTAACAGGTCGAGCGGGCTGTCACTCCCGGTGACTTCTCCTAGAACGCTCTTTGTCACTTAAGTCATCCACAAAGGGGTTGTATTCCTCCTCTGTTTTGACGGGTTGTGGAGAACGCCATCACGGATTTCTTCTTTCTCCAAGAAGCTGCTGCACTTGTTGCCTCAACTCATCAACTTCCTGCTCAAGGCGGATTGAATGAGCTTCTTCCAACGTCATACCATGACGGAATCGGTTCGCCATGACAACCTTACGCTCTGCTACCAACTGATGCGGGGACGGGGTGGGACGGTTCGGTTGCTCCACGACACAAACAAACGGTGACAGGGGATGGTGATAAACTGGAAAGTAAGGATAATGATGTGCCAACTTCCGGATACAAGCTCAGCCACCACCGAAGAATAGACGTGCACTGCCCGGACCTCGTACGGATACAGCAACAGCACCACCGTATCTGGACTCGGGGTTGAACGACACCACAACCGGATACAGCTACGCACCACCGGTGTAATGAGCGCTCGGATAATCTAGCCACACACGGAATCCACCGAGTGATAAGAGAAAAAGAGACTTAAAGAGTTTCTGGGGTTGGTTTTCAAATTCAAGATAAGCTGTCGTCTAGGGTTACAAGACAATGGCTTATATAGGCTACCCCAAAGGAAAGACAATAAAAGGAAATGAAATAAAAGATACGGAAATAAAATCAAAAGATAGGGAAGGAAAATATAATATTCCCTCCCGACAAAGTCTGAAAAGGTAGTGGGGCAGGGTAGTGGAGCAGGCGTGACGTTTGAGCTGAAAGTTGTCAGACCTGAACAATCAGATCGTAACCGCCTCCTGGGGTTCTTCGTCGCCTCAGTCTCCTTCGCTCGACGCCTTCACTTCGCCCGACTGTCGCTTGATCCGATCACTCCAGCAGCGTGAGTTCAACTTGTCGTCCGATCGTCGCAAGCGAGGCGACACCAAGACCACCCTTGTCGTCCAAGCCCATGCATCTCGCGTGAGACAGACACCACTAGTTAAGTGAAAAAAGTGAGCGAATTTCGGTAACATCATCATAATGCATCTGGGTGGGGTGGGGGGGGGGGGGGTCAAACAAAGGTTTATTCATTTGTGTTGGGTCCATTCGTTCTACATAATCATGCATTTATGGCACATTAAAAAAAGGAATAGGGCGGATGGGTTGCATCCGGATTAGGGGATATGGTTCATCATGTCCTTGCCCCTCCCTGTTCATACATTGGCCACCCACCCCCCCTCCCCCTCCCCCTACCCATGCCTCCAAAAATACGTCATTTTCTTCCTTCAATAAATTGTTCCCCCAAATCAACTTAAACTTAATTATCGCTCGTAACAAATTATATCTAGTTCACTTGGGATAAAAGTGAATTAAATTCTTGGTTCAAACAAACTGTTGCTCTAAAATTTTTAAGCGAATAAAAAATGACAGGGCAGTATGGAAACCCCGAGACTGTACTGAATTTTACATTATTGTTATTAGTAATTACTCCCTAAACAGGTTATGGAATTCACTTTCAATATCAAGAATTAATTCCCCTATTTATTTAGTCAATTCATATACTCTATTCGAATTTCTCGAAGATAAGTTTACCAGCCCTAACACCATTGATTTCACTCCACGAAAGACAATGTACGAAGCTTTGAACAAGAGGAAACAGATCAGAGGAAGCAAAGGTAAAACTGGAGAAAGGAATGGGGTAAGATCTTAAAAGCAAAGAAATTTTCGAGCATCCCTCCACGCAAAGACTAATTATATTCCAATCCCAATCCATACACGGGGGGGCAATGGAGAGAGAGCTCTCGGAGAACAAAGGGCATTCCTTATTCTCAGTTTTAGTACGTATTGTTAAGTTTCATAATATAAAACCTCGGCAAATTGATATACTAATGCTACATAATTTGAAATGACTTCATAATTAATTAAATATTTTTTTTATGCTACGATTAAGTGTGGTGTGATTATATAACGCACGCATATTTATGTTATAAAATTCATAAATTAATTTTAAAATTACATTAAAAATCGAATTAAAAAAATGCAATGTGGGCTTCTAACTCTATAACGTGTCCGTCCATTGGGTCGCATAATGTGTGTATTTCGAGGATTAGATAAATGGGAGGGGCATTTGGAGACCGGAACGCGGAGAAACATTGAATTTGGCATTAATTCCCACATAGAGTGCTTGCTGTATTTGGTTCCAAACAAGAAACCCCAAAGAATAAATGAAATGGCATGATAACACGAAGGATGTGGATATAATTCATTAATGCCAAACAAAGAGAATTAGTAGAAACGAAATAAATTAATAATTCCGGTGGGATCCAAATAGTTGAACCAAACGGAGTAGTAGTACAAAGGATAAATTCATGTGGGAGGCTCCCTCAAAATTAAACAAAATTAGGCGTATATGTCTTTTATTTACGCCTCTTTTTCCGGTCACTCCAAAAATCAACACCATCAATTCCTTTTCAATGATAAAATTGTCAGGTATTATTAATTCCACTGGGAACGATTTTAAACGTGAAACACGGTTCATAGTTCAGTTGAGAATCCAGATGAACGACGGTGGGTAGAGCCAAGATTTTTTTTTTTTTTTTTTTGCCTGCTTGCCCGTAATAAAATAAACCCCCGGGGGGAATATTTTATTTCTTAAGTTTTATTTTTTTTTATAAAAAAAATTTCCCATTATTCAAAAAATAAAAAGAAAGAAAGAGAATCTTTTGGATATTGATTACCGTGCACGATTTCATCACCTCCAACCCCCCCCCCCCCCCCAAAAGATTCATAATTTTATTTTATTTTTTCTTCCCCCCACGCTCAGCCGTCAGCCCACACTCGCCAATGCAAGCCATGCCCAACTATCAATTATTTAGAAATTTCTCTGAATATATATCTTTGACCTGGATTTTTTTAAAGCTTTCTTTACCAAATAAATCATTCACTTTTTATTACATTTTAATTGAAAAAAAAATTGCAGAAACAATTAAGCCGGAACACGTCAACTAAACTGGTAATTAAGAGTGAGAAGTGTTGTGTAAGGAAACATGATCAAATAAATGGATTTCATTATGAGTTTTATCGTATTTTGCATATTTTATTGGTATGATAATATATTCGTACGCCTTTAGTTTTATTTTATTTAATAAAGTCGAGGAGTCTGGGGATTTTAGAAGCTCCGCGTTCCGACAAGATGGAAGCATTTGTTTAAGTTTTCTGTCTCCCTCGCAAGTGTTTCAGTTTTCAAGATCCTCTCGAGAATGGCGACCCGGAATTGAATCCCCTCCCCCGGAGCTTCCCCAACGGAAAACTCAGGCCACCTCGCCATGCCTCCTCCTGTTGACGCGATCCGGCCACTCACGGTGAGGACCGGGAGGAGGGACCCTAACAAGGGTTGTTCGTCCTACGTGTCTTCTACGTGTAGCAGCTGCCGCAGCCATTGCCGTATCAACTTCAGGCTTGGGGAAGGCTCGCCCATCGTCCCCATTCTCTTGTCGCTCCTCGTGACTCTTTCCCTGATTCCTCCGGCCCACTCAGAGGATTCATCTTCTGGCGATCTGTCCCGGGAGATCAACCAGACCTTCCTACCTGTACAGGAACTGCAGAGGTTGAAGATGATTGCCCGAACACGTCTCGAGAGCTTAAACAAGCCTGCAGTCAAAACCATTCAGGCATCATCTTCTTCTCCACCTTCTCCTCCGAAAATTTATGACCTCTAGATTCTTTCCTTTGCCCGGAAGTTTCTCGCGTGATTTGAATCCCGTTCATGGTTACAGAGCCCCGATGGCGATATCATCGACTGTGTGCACTCTCATCGACAGCCGGCCTTTGATCATCCCCTGCTCAAAGGGCAGAAGCCGTTGGTAGTTAATTCGTGTGACTTCAACGACTCAATTCCTGCCCAGGTTCATTTTTCACAAACAGATTTTGTTCTTAATGGCAGGATCCGCCGGATAGGCCTAATGGCCAAAGGATGGCAGGGCTGGCAGAAGATACCTTCCAACTGTGGAGCACATTGGGCGAGACGTGCCCAGATGGGACAATCCCAATCCGGAGAACGACGGAGGAAGACGTGCTGCGTGCGTCGTCGATTGAGACCTTCGGGAGGAAGGTTAAAAGGCGAGTCAGACGGGACACCTCCGGCGACGGTCACGAGGTTAGATTAAAGATTCTGTGTCCAATCCTCCAGCCAAAACCATAAAACGTAGTCCCATTATCCATGACTTGCATATGTGACCGAACAGCACGCGGTGGGGTACGTAACGGGAAGCGAGTACTATGGAGCAAAGTCCAGCATAAATGTGTGGGCGCCCACAATCTCCAGCCAGGACGAGTTCAGCCTGTCACAGATGTGGATCATCTCTGGTTCCTTTGGCGATGACCTCAACACCATCGAAGCCGGTTGGCAGGCAAGTCAACCCCATTCGTGTTAGTTGATTCGGGATCTCTTTCCTAAAACTCCCGTGCATCTCGTTCTTTTCATCAGGTCAGTCCAGAATTGTATGGCGATTACTACCCCAGATTTTTCACATACTGGACGGTGAGTGGATGGAGCATCACTGTTATCTTGAAGCGAATGGCCAAACATTAATGTGTTTGGGCATTGCAGACGGATGCATACCAAGCGACTGGATGCTATAACCTGTTGTGCTCGGGCTTCATCCAAACGAGTAGCAGAATCGCCATTGGGGCGGCTATCTCCCCTACTTCAAGCTACGGAGGGGGCCAGTTCGATATCAGTTTATTGATCTGGAAGGTAATCAATCGCTCTAAGTCTCCCCCTTTGGCCATCATCGCAACTAAACAAAATGACCATGAAACATGGGGCGTCCTTTCAGGACCCGAAGCACGGAAACTGGTGGCTGGAGTTTGGATCGGGGAACCTGGTAGGGTACTGGCCGTCGGTCCTGTTCAGCCACCTGAGGGACCACGCGACGATGGTGCAGTTCGGAGGGGAGGTGGTGAACACAAGGAGGTCGGGGTCGCACACTGGGACTCAGATGGGGAGCGGGCACTTCTCAGGGGAAGGTTTCGGGAAGGCATCCTACTTTAGGAACCTGCAGGTGGTGGACTGGGACAACAACCTGGTGCCGCTGACTGGACTTCGGGTGCTGGCGGATCACCCCAACTGTTACGACATCCGGGGCGGGGTCAACAGGGTGTGGGGGAACTACTTCTACTACGGCGGACCAGGAAGGAATGTCAGGTGTCCCTGAAACTAAGCTTGCTTTGGAAATTGGTAATACTTGTAACATACGGGTCCGAAATATTTATAGTTTTAGTTTTAGGATTTGTTGTAAGAAAAAAAAGGAAATGGGTGGTGGATTGGGGAAATGCAGGGCTTCTTCTTAATTTCATTGTCTTGATTTTAGTTTTACTTTTGGTAGTGTGTGTGGATAGTTGCAATTCCAGCAGTTCGGGGACCAAAAAGGAAGTTATTTGCTCACATGGGATATAAGTAAAAGGAATGGATATTGATTTTCAATGCTTATATTTTCATTTTCTAAATCAAATGCAATCAAAACACAACTAATCCTTCCACCTACATCCAGAACAGGGGTGGTCTTATAAACAGTGTCATTTGCCAATTTATCTCACATCTCTTCAATTTTTTATAAGATAAAATCTTAAAATTATTTTTGGTGAGCCTAAATTATTCGATCGTCCAAAAATGTTGTAAAAAACCGTTATGGTATTTTATGAACAAGAAATATACTAAATAGAATATAAAAATTTTGAAATTTGTATAATTTAAACAGCTACTCTGGAAAATAGTTAACCAACGAATTTTTTTATTTAAATTCTAAGTGACTGCAATTAATATGTAATTAATATAAAGATATTTTATATGAGATTAAAAAAGATAATTGAGTATATAACAAAAGAAAAAGAATGAAAAGTCATAGCTATTGATTTATTTTTTTAAATGAACAAGATTCAACCTTTAGATTGAGATTTGTAACCTGAATGGGAAAATTGTATGCAGGGGTCGTTACCCAATTTATCTTTTTTTTTTTGGAAAAAACACTAAAAGAAGTTGAGTATATGTTTGGGCCTAATATTATGGTGAACTCACTCCCGCGTGCAAAATGCAGAGAATTAAAAAAAAGGCCAAATATCAATTTATGGCATTTTGAGCCAACTTTCTATTTTGTCATTAACTTAGTTTGTTATATAATTTTGTCACCAACTTTTGTTTTTATTTTGATTTTGCCCAATCATGAATTTCTTCTAGCGAAAGCCAAACAAGGCCTTAACAGACAATTTTCATTTATCAACTAAAAAGAAAAAAAAATTAAAAAAATAAGAAATAATATTGAAACCTTTCATTTGTTTTTTTATTATAAAATTTTGATGAACAAATCAAGTGAATTGGAAGCTGAAGTTAACGATAATTGTTGATGTTGTCAAAAAATATGAAAAATCGATGAATGTCGGATGATGTTTTATTAGAGGGCGACTATTACGGATAAAGTGGATTATGAGACGAATGAATGAGATGTCGAAACTCCAGTATTATAGGACACATGTTAGACTATATTAAGATCTTGTTTGGCTTTCGCTAGAAGAAATTCATGATTGGCCAAAACCAAAATAAAAACAAAAATTGGCGACAAAATTATATAACAAACTAAGTTAATGTCAAAATAGAAAGTTGGCTCAAAGTTGAGGCCATAATCGTATATTTTGCCAAAAAAAAAATGTGTCGTTGTGGGCAACCAAACGCCCGCATCGATTTATTCCTGCCGCGTCTATAAAAAATGAACTTTTTTGGGTCCGCTGGAAGACAAAATAACGTCAACTCCAAAATCAAACTATTGCCAGCGCCGTTTTATTTTGTTAGCGTCTTGAAATTTATCTCCATGTAATTCGGCCCATTTATATAATCGTTTTAAATATTTAAATAATAATAATATCTAGAATAGTATTATTAACATAACAAGATTAATTATATTAATCTTGTATAACTCTTTGTCTAGTGTTTGTCTTATGTACTCCATTGTCCATATCTTTGTCCATGTCTTTGTTCATGTCTTAGAGTTATTAGTGATAGTCGTACCCCCTTGGTATCAGAGCCCAGTCTGTTTTATTCCGGTCTGTTTTCGTCACGGTGTGCTAAACTTATTTTCTTCTTTCTTTTTGAGGAGGAGAGAGAGTGAGAGACTGAGAGCCCCACCTGGAGAAGCACCTTGCCTTACCAACCATGGATACACCCGTAGTGATGACCGCTCCCATCACACTAGACACCAACCATTCCTTTAAGCAATCCACCAAAGACAAGATAGCTGGTTTATATGAGATCTCTTACCAAGACGTCTCAGACAACGACCAAATAGCTAACACAACCATCCCATTCCTCAACCCATACACTGCCTTCAGCAAACCAACTTCTAATCCCATCAGTAGAATAAGAACTCTTATTCGACAGCCCAGTTCACAGGTTTTAGAGTACATCCAGTCCAGCAAGTTCAACCAGCATCCGATTGTGGCTACCCAGCAGGAACAATTTATATCACTGCAGCTCCCAGCAGAGTTCCCCCGACAATGGCACCAAAAAGGATATACTCATCTCCACTTTGGCGCTATCAGATTGGCACTAACTTATCATGGCAGGAAAGGATTACCTGTCACCGCCAGGATGGCTTTATTGGACTCCAGATACGTGGAATATCAGCACGCATGCATTGGAACCATTGAGACTACACTGAATGCATGAACTGTTTTCGTCACTCTTTATCCTAACTTCTGCATGTCTCTACAGGACCCAAAGATATTAACAGCCTTACAGGTCCAGGCTCAGATTGTTGGTCCCCAGCAGAATTCTAGCTCTATTGAGGCAACACTGCATTACCAGATGTCATACAAAGTGCAAAATCATGCACTAGATCTAAAAGTTCCTAATGATGCAGAGGACGCTTTGATAATTCGTGCTGATTACCATAGCTCACAAACTCCTACATGTTTGCATATTCCTAGACAGATTACTCGAGGAGAATTGCTCAAACTACTCCTAGAGAGATGGGTTACCAACTACGAGCAGCTCCAGCAGCACGTGCGACCAATCCAGTCAACTGACTCAAAGTTCATCAAAGAAAAGGATGGCACCGTCACCATCAAGTTTGATCGATCACATGAGAAGGATGCTCCGACACCTTCAATATTCCCAACCATGTTCATGATTCAGCCTATTCCCAAACATAAGAAGCCAGATTTATTGAATTCGATAATTCATTCTTTTGATGGCCAGGGAAGAGAGGCATATCACTTCAGGGATCCCCATACGGATCATTGTTATTGGGATATCTGCACGTCACCCATTTGCGGATGTAGAGATGACTACCTCAATGGGAATTACCTTTACAGTGACAATGAGGACGAATGTCCCAGATCCAGAAGAAACAGAAAGAAAAGGTCATCATTAAGAAATCTTTATGATTCTGACAGTGATAGTGACGATGATGATGATCAGGCTAATGACCATCATAATGATGAGCCAGACGTTGCTCCAGAAATTATGGTTTCTTCTCCTAGACAGGAAAATTATGGAGAATGGCAATGGCTAATGGAGAAAGCCAAGAAGCCAAAACCAAAAAAGCAACCATTAAAGGTATTACCTTGTTACAAGCCTATTCTTAAATGGCAAAAGAAAAATCTTTTGGAACAGGTCATTCCAATGGACAAGCTAGTAGTGGAAAAGGAAATAACACCAGCACCTTCTAGCTGTACACAAGAAGCATTTCAAACAATGACTCTTACAGCAGCACTACCCGCAATCATGATGATGGTTAGGCCAGGTGAACTTAATTTCCCTCCACAGAATGAACAAACGATTGACAATACTCGTTACTGCTCAAAGATACCCGTTCCAACAGAGCTAGATAAGAATGGCAATCCTTTGAGAAATAGTACTGCAGAATGTGTCATGAATTGGCAAAGTCAGAATGCCTTAGCACAAAACTCAGCTTTAAATACTATCTGCAGAAAGATTGATAGTGTGCAGGAAAATTTGCAAAGCTCAGAGCAAAGGCTTTCGGAAAAGATGGACATCCATCAGGATAAGACTCAACAACTTCTGCGTACACTACAAAGAAGGTTAGACAATTTTGAGAAAGGAAACTTCCCTTCTTATTTCAGGTCAGACCCAGAGACTGAAATTGCCATGCTTAAAAGAAAAATCAAGATGATAGAAGACAAGCAGGTAGACCTGACCCAAAAGCCAGATTTAAACTTTGGGAGACCACAAACTGCTAACACCAGTTTTGGCCTTGGCCTAAATACTGGATCAAGTTCTTATCCCATTGACTTCCTAGATTTTGGAAGACGTTCTGTACCCCCTGCACAGGTACTCGAAAGCTTTCAACCTCTTTTTGGCCAGATTGGAAAGAAAGACCCAGCCGAGATAAGGAATGCTATTTGAGAACGTCAGAAGAAGGATAAGCAGCAAGCAGACATCAGAGAAGGAAAGAAGAAAGTAGGAAGTTCAAAACCTCTTGAACAACAAAGATCTTCTAGCCCAGAGTTGGAATCCAGCCAGACTCCTCACACCCAACAACTCATGATACGAGATAGGAGTCGATCACAGAACACACTCCAACCACGGAACTGGAAATCTTCAGATTATCCCATTGGGAAATGGGTAATTTCATCTATTCCTACTCCCTCAACCACTCCTTCTGAAAGCTATACGGCTTCAGATGAATATGCTAATCATGATCCTTTTAATGATGATTACTTTGAGAAGTCACCTCAGTTTATACCATCACAAATCCTAATGACTTCTGAGCATATAGCATCAGACAGATCTTCTGAAAAGGCTACATCAGACACAGAGGACTACACGTCAGAAGATACCTCCACAGTCAGCACACAGAGCACAGAGGACTCCACAGAGATATTGGAACATCCTCAGATATACATGGCTGACAGAAATGATCAGGATCAATACCCACCTGATGAGCATTTTGATGAGGCTGAAGAAAGACAGCCACCAGCTTCGAGAAACACTGGAGGAATTCACAACATAAAGTTCACTTTTGATGATATTTCCTATCCCAAATGGTCACAACGCATACAGGATTTCTATGCGTGGTGTTTGCACAAAAGACTAACTGTTTTTGACAGCGCAGATATTCTTACAGAACTAACTTCAAGTTTTACAGGAAACTTATTAGTTTGGTGGAACCTGGTTCCAGAGCAAATTCAGATGCAATTAGTCGGTATGCCATTACAGGAATTCATGCACTACCTCCACTCCCAATTCATTGGCAACCCAACCAATATTCTGGAAGAGAAGATAACAGAGTTCTTCCAGCGTAAGTGTTGTTCATATCGGGTCAGAGATCTAGACAAACATTATCAGAGATTACTACATTTGTTTATTCATTTGGGATGTGACAATGCATTGAAGCCAGTATTCCTGTCATCTATACCTTCATCCATATCTGCCATGGTAGAAAAGAGTCTAACCCAAAAGAATTTGAAAGTCACTGACTTGACAGTTGGGCAGATACAACAGGAGATTCATTTGGGAGTTAATGAATTGTGCCAGAGGAAAGAAATCATTCAAGGCTTCTTGAAACAGGATAATCGCCTTGACCAAGTTTGCAGGAGCAAGAAAAACAGGTATAAGATTCTGTGTACTCCTAAAGACTTATGCAATTGTGCTCCAGGAACTCAACCCTCTAGGCCAAAGTACAGAAGGAAAGGCCGCCGCAAATTCAAAGGAAACCGTGACAGGTTTGACAGAAATACAGATAGACAGCGACGACCTCCCAGAAAATGGAAAAGATTCCTACGCTTCAAGCGAAAAAAAGATCCCCAGAGAAAATCAACCAGATGTTACATTTGTAACAAGTCAGGGCACTTTGCGAGAAACTGTCCCAAAGGACAGAAGAAATTGGTTGCCCAGATAGAAAGATACTATGGTTCCTCTTTAAAAGATAATGATTTTGAATTAGTTTTCTCTTTGGATGATGAACCTTCTTCACAAACTATTTGTTGTCTTGAAGGAAATTTTACAGATTACAGCTCAGAAGACAGCGAGTATACTTCAAATGAACATCATCGAAGAATTTGCACCATTAGTGCTTACCCTGATCCAGACACCATTAGGGAAAACTTCCCTATCCTACCAACAAGAGTGGTACCTTCATCAGAATCCAATGTGGCAGCAGATCAATCCTGTCTCAGCCACTCAACAAGGATAAGATTCCGCTCATCGCAGCAACACAGATGGCACCACATGTCAAGGTGCAGGTATATTTTTCAAAGTATCACATACCTGTTACTGCGATAACTTTCATTGATACAGGTGCAGCAGAAAGTATGATTAACCCGACAATCGTACCACAAGAGTTTCTTGTCCCCTACAAGAAATCATTCATCTCTGCATCTGGTGATTTATTCCAAACACACTATAAGACTAAAAGTCTGAAGATCATGCTCTTTCATAATTGCACTATCAAAGCTTCCTTATTTGTTACTGATCTTCCAGGGAGAGATATAGTGCTAGGATGGAATTTGATGCAACAGCTGCCTGAGCTAACAATCTTGACTACAGGACTCAAGTATCATGGAAACTTTAAGCCATATACATCCATCACAAGAATGTTTTCCATTGAGCCTGCAGAAAAGGCAAAGCAGTTGTTTAGCTCATCCTTTGCAGACAATCATATTGAATTTTTGCAGAAATGTCCACATCCATTATGGAAGAATCAAGAATTCTTTGTGAGACTACCTTTCAAGCAAAATGAGGACATCAATCCTACAAAGGCTAGTCATTCAGGTATGAACCCTGAAAGTGCTCAATTAGCTAGAGAAGAATGTTTCTCTCTGATGCAACAGGGATTGATTGAACAATCAAACTTGGAATATTCTCTAAGTTTGATCTAAAAAGTGAATTCTGGCAACTTGGAATACACCCTGAGGACAGATGGAAAACAGGATTTTGCATCCCAGGAGGACATTACCAATGGACGGTATTACCCTTTGGACTTAAGACTGCTCCTTCATTATTCCAGAAAGCTATGACTACAATCTTTGGACCCATTCAGGACTCTGCCTTGATATACATAGATGACATACTATTATTCAGTCCTGATAAAGAATCACATGAACTATTGCTGAAACAATTCGCAGACCTTGTGCGAAAGTATGGCATAATGCTTTCTGAGAAAAAGATGAAACTGTTTGAGAACAATATTGAATTCTTGGGAATGAGACTTGCAGATGGACAGTACCAACCAGGACCTCATATAGCCCAAGAACTATTGAAATTCCCGGACTCTAAATTGACCACAAAACAGATCCAACAATTTTTGGGAATTGTTAACTACTTGAGAGATTTTATGCCTAATATCAGCAGGTATACCAGTCCGCTAGAAGCCCAATTGAATTACTGTTAATTATATGAATTAATAGTAACTCAAAAAATACGTTTAAATTATAATAAAAAACAGATTTCTTTTTTAAAATCGAGTAGAATAAAAGATTTTTTTTTATAAGGAACGATGAATCGTTAAAGAAACTATTGAGTTGGGAGAAATGAGGATAGGAGATAAAGGAGGAGGAAGAGGAGTTGTGTAAGGGAGTGGAAATCAATGAGTGGGGGGGGGGGGGGGGAATGTCTTAGTTTTAGTATTTACCGACCCACCCAGAACAAGAGAAGAGAAGACGTCGGAAGGTGAGTGGGCTGCTGCTGCTGCTGCTTTGTACGAAACGTCGTCCACAAATTCACTTGCTTCCAAAACCTAATTACAGTTGTAATCTCTATAGTCTTCTCCTCCCTCCAGTTAACTAAAGTCTGGAACACTTCAGTCCTTTGCAATTTTTAACTTAATTTTGTTCTTTTATATATTATTATTATTTTGCCAAACCTAAGAATTTCGGTGACCAGTTTTCTGGGGAGGCGGAGGGTTATGACGAGGCCACGTGGCGATGTCGATGGAGACAAACAGCAACGTCTCTCTCTCTCTCTCTCTCTCTCTCACACACTTGTAACCATTGGCTGCTCTTGGGGACAGAGACACCCTCCCACCTCCAATTTTCTACGCCTCTCGAACATTCTCCCTCCCCCCTTTTTTTTCTAATAATAATAATAATAATTTACATAATAAATATGGAAGCGGCTAACGTTACGTGCACGTAACGTCACGTGCTTTACTAAATTTCATCAATCGGTTAGTAAAATTTACTAACTTTTTTTGTAAATTCTACTAAACAGTGACCATTTTTTTAGTAAAATTGTTAGTAATCGGATACTAACGGGGTTAGTAAATTTCATTAGTAATTTACCCGTTAGTATTTACTAACGTTACTAACCCCGTTAGTATCCGATTACTAATGTTACTAACCCCGTTAGTATCCGATTACTAACATTTTTACTAAAAAATCTGTCTTGATAAATACTAACGTTACGAACCCCGTTAGTATCAGATTACTAACGTTACGAACCCCGTTAGTATCCGATTACTAACGTTTTTACTAAAATTGTTAGTAATCGGATACGAACGGGGTTAGTAACGTTAGTAATCGGATACTAACGGGGTTAGTAACGTTAGTAATCGGATACTAACGGGGTTCGTAACGTTAGTAATCGGATACTAACGGGGTTAGTAAATTACTAATGAGATTTACTAACCCCGTTAGTATCCGATTACTAACAATTTGCCTAAAAAATCACTGTTCAAGTGTAGTAAAAATTACTAATTATATTTGTAAAAGTTCGAAACTTTTAGTAAGGATTTAGTAAAATTGTTCGTAAATCTCCACTGGGTTTAGTAACGCGTTACTAAATAGTTTAGTAATTTACTAAAATTAACAGTGAACTCCGAACCTAATTACTAACCTTTGGCTGGTGTGAAACTACGTAAATGCCCCAGTTCGTTTTTACTAAATGGTTTACTAACCTAGTTAGTAACCCATCGTTTTGCTTTTGCGCTCGTCGTTGCCATACGAACGTCCTCCCCTCCGACCGTCGGCGGTCGGCGTCCCCTCCGAGAAGTTTCCCTCCGACCGCATTCCTCTCGCCGGTGCTGCAGTTGCTTGATTCGGAGGACGCAGGAGTAACGTAGTAGGAGATGCGGTTATCTCGAAGGCGGATGCACCAGCTGTGGTTGTTAAGGAGGATGCAGCAGCTGTGATTCTTTTGTGATCTGTCGGATTTTCCATTTAAGGTCCGAGCAACTCCTGGATCCGAATACGGCGACGGTTGTTGCTGAGAGGAAGATCTGCCTCTGTGCACATTATTCTTCCGGCTGTTGGGTTTAAGTAAATCTCCGTTATGTTTGATTTCGATGGGAAGTTAATGTCGTAGTGAAGTGTGCTGCCTGCCCTTCCCAATGTGTTAGTGAAGTTAGTTGCGAACTTCACAGGTGAGCTGCAGGTGATCTGCAAGTTTTGACAATGAATGTTGCTGAACGATTGATCTGCATCAGCATTGCCAAAGGGGGCGGGGAGGACGACGCAAAGAGGGGCGGGGAGGAATGTGGTCGGAGGGAAACTTCTCGGACCGCACGCGCAGACAATGCGCTCGGAGGGGACGGTCGGAGGGGAGGGGACGAGGGGAGGGTCGGAGGGGACGAGGGGAGGGTCGCCAACGACGAGCGTGAAAGCAAAAGGAAAACAATGGGTTACTAACTAGGTTCGTAAATCATGTAGTAAAAACGAACGGGGGCATTTACGTAATTTCACACCAGCCAAAGGTTAGTAATTAGGTTCGGAGTTTACTGTTAATTTTAGTAAATTACTAAACTATTTAGTAACGCGTTACTAAACCTAGCGGCGATTTACGAACAATTTTACTAAATCTTTACTAAAAGTTTCGAACTTTTACAAATATAATTAGTAATTTTTACTAAACTTGAACAGTGATTTTTTAGGCAAATTGTTAGTAATCGGATACTAACGGGTTTAGTAAATCTCATTAGTAATTTACTAACCCCGTTAGTATCCGATTACTAACGTTACTACCCCCGTTAGTATCCGATTACTAACGTTACTAACCCCGTTAGTATCCGATTACTAACAATTTTAGTAAAAACGTTAGTAATTGGATACTAACGGGGTTCGTAACGTTAGTAATCGGATACTAACGGGGTTCGTAACGTTAGTAATCGGATACTAACGGGGTTCGTTACGTTAGTATCCGATTACTAACGTTACTAACCCCGTTCGTATCCGATTACTACCGATTTTACGAATCAAGACAGATTTTTTAGTAAAAATGTTAGTAATCGGATACTAACGGGGTTAGTAACGTTAGTAATCGGATACTAACGGGGTTAGTAACGTTAGTAAACGGGTACTAACGGGGTTAGTAAATTACTAATGAAATTTACTAACCCCGTTAGTATCCGATTACTAACAATTTTACTAAAAAAATGGTCACTGTTTAGTAGAATTTACAAGAAAAGCTAGTAAATTTTACTAACCGATTGATGAAATTTAGTAAAGCACGTAACGTTACGTGCACGTAACGTTAGCCGCTTCCAATAAATATATTAAAAAGTCTAGAGAAAACCCGAATCTTTCTGTTTAGGGGGGGGGGGGGAACACTCCATAATGTGCCACTGGTTTTTTGGTGTTCCTCCTTATCAGTAAATGTTTGAACGAAAAATTTAAATAAACGCCAAGGAAAGAGGAATGCTTTCTTTAGAATATAAATAGGGTGGGGCTATATTTTTTAGGTGTTTGTCAATTGTTGCTGGGACGATGATGCTGAGGATTTGGATACACTTCCTTCAATGGATCGAGCTCTGTGTGAGCTCCGCCGTGCATTTGCTCTACGGCTTCTACATCTTCAGTTCTGCCATCGCCGGAGATCTCTCCCAATTCACGAGTGCCTTCCACTCCGGCCAATGTTCGAGCACCACCGCTGTTTCGGGGGACAACGCCTGGCCTAGCGACAAGTCATTGCCTCCAATTGTTCTCATCCATGGAATCTTCGGATTTGGCCAAGGGGTAATGCAGTCACCACGCTCTGGTCCTTAGTGTGATTGGTGCTTCTTCTTCGTCTCGATTGGATTCTCGACTGTTTGGCAGAAACTTGGAGGCTTGTCGTATTTTGCCGGGGCTGAGAAGAAGGACGACAGGGTCCTTGTCCCTGATTTGGGGTCCTTAACTAGCATACACGATAGGTAGGCCGTCAAATGAATTAGGCCTCCCATCTACTGGTATTTGTTTTCTCACTCTCTGTGCATACCAGGGCTCGCGAATTGTTCTTTTACTTGAAAGGCGGGCGAGTCGATTATGGGGAGGAGCACAGCGAGGCGTACGGGCATTCTCGGTTTGGAAGGACTTATAAACGAGGTTGTTCATCATGTCGAGACTGCTGTTTTTTGTTGCAGATGAGAATTTGACTATAGTCCTGAGATGTTTCCGAATGCAAATGTTCCACAGGGCATTATCCCGAATGGGATGAGAACCATCCTGTTCATTTTGTCGGGCACTCTGCCGGAGCACAAGTGGTCCGTGTTTTGCAGCAGATGCTAGCCGACATGGTTTGCCAATTCATGGTTCAGTATCAGCGGTGTGATGTAACCGATTGGGCAAATAATGATATTAGGATTCCTTGTGTTGATGCTTCAGGCATTTGAAGGATATGAGACGACAGAAAACTGGATTTTGAGTCTCACCTCATTGTCAGGGGCATTCAACGGGACTACCCGGGCGTATCTCGATGGAATGAAGTAAGTTTTTGCTGAACGAAGATCTCTTGCTAGTATCGAACAGTTCTTGGACAGTTTCTGTCAAGCAATCGGTTTTAGACAATGTTAGGATTCTGTCGCTTCATCATTCATGTTTTGTGGCGAATTTGTTTCTTGGGGAGATCCATGATATATTTCCTCGAAAAAATCTTCAGCCCGGGCGATGGAAGAAGCATGAAACCCATCTGTCTGCTTCAAATCTGCCGGATCGGATCCATAGTGTACGATTGGCTAGACATCCCTTGGCTCAAGAGTTATTACAACTTCGGCTTTGATCACTTCAACATGTCTTGGAGGAAAATTGGAATATGGGGTCTAGTCGACTGCCTGTTGGGTAACACCGGGCCTTTTGCTTCGGGAGATTGGATCCTTCCCGACCTGACGATTCAAGGGTCAATAAGACTCAACCGCAGCCTGCACACGTTCCCGGACACGTATTACTTCAGTTATGCCACAAAACGTACTAGGAAGATCAAGGGTATCACGATTCCCTCCAGTATTCTACAGATCCACCCACTTCTGCTTCTAAGAGTGTTCCAGATGGGTCAGTGGCGTCACCCGGTCAATGTCCCTCCCCCTTACAAAGGCTACAGGTAATCATTTCGAGTGAGGAAACAGCTATCAACTATGGCGACTGATAATTGACTGACGTCAGAGAGTATGTTATTGACAGGGATGACGACTGGGAGGACAATGACGGTGCGCTGAACACGGTGTCCATGACTCACCCTCGTCTGCCCATGGAACATCCCAGTTGTTTTGTTCAGAGTGATTCCGAATGCCAAACCCTGCAGCCCGGCATCTGGTAAATCTGTTTTATCCTTTAGAACATAGATCCTGAACGTAGAGTGGCATAACGAGCATTTGATCTTTGTCGTTGTGACTTGCAACAGGTACTACAAGATAGTGGAAGCAGACCACATCTACTTTGTCATAAGCCGGGAGAGGGCAGGAGTCCAGTTTGATCTAATGTATGACACCATTTTCGAGCGCTGCAGGAAGCACGTCTTCCAGAAAACCCCACCTACACTTTCCAATCAGATTCACCAGTAATTGAAGATACGGTGGCTGGTAGTCCATGGAACAGAGAAACATTTGTACACGGGAAACACCTACATGAACCAAGTGCATATCTCGCGCACGTCGAACATTGTGATTTATGACTAAACATGGGTAACCGACATCATAATCTTATGATAACTCGTTGGCAAGGGAGTCACAGTCAATGAGATAAGCCAATCCATAGGCCAAGTTCATGAGGGTAGAATGGCGCAGTTCCCCGGAAGAAGTGGCGGTGACGTCAGTGGAGAAGAACACCCTGAATCCCCTAAACAAAAGTGGTGGTCTTGCAGCTGAGGTTGATCATATCCCACGGTGACAATCACCTCCCTGTCGCCTATCCCCTTAAGCAGATACTGAAGGACCTTCCCCCTGAAGGTGCTGTACGTATACAGAGGGTCCTCCTCCTGGTCGTCGTCTAGGGAGGGGACGGGATGGAGTGCCAGGCGGGGTGCCCATGGCAATAGAGGAGTAGTGGTTCTGGACGTCGATCACGAGGAGGGCGCATGTCGCATTCCCTTGGCTGCGGCCATCCAGAGGTGTTTGAGAGAAGTTTGAGGATGAAGGCCGCGACTCGAGTCCGCGGCTAATTAATTAATTGCGGGTACTTAACTGTAGGCAATGATTGGCGATAATTACCTTCGTGTGTTTGGGATTTGGGAGTATGTTCACTTTGCCATTTCACAAGTGTTGTTTGTAAATAGATTAAACAAATTCATTATTGCTAAGTGGAAAAAAGATTTGTTTTGGAGGAAAACAATCTTGTTCATAATTATTTCTTTCTAAATCTATGTTGATATATTATAAATAATAATATTGCTATATGTCAATATTTTGTTAATAATTTATAATATTTCTTTCTAATTTTTTATAGATAAAGTGTTACTATCTTAATTTTATGATACATTTAATTTTAAATAAACTTGTAGTTTTTAAAGAATTAGCCAATTTTTATTTATTTTAAAAAATTAAAAAACCAAACACTTTACAGAAAAATTTCGTACATATCTCGTACACCTTTAATATATTTATATGGTTTTGTACGAAATATGTTGTGATATGTACATTTTTTGACATTGTACATATTTCATACATGTGTACCATTAATGTACGAGAAATGTACATTTCTACATTTTTCGTACATTATTATGGGTTTGTTGGCTAATTCTTGTACGTAAGTCTGAAATAACTGTACATACATACGAAAAAAGTAAAAAGTCAAAACATGAACATCTCCTCATACTTCATAGATATTTTACACTTGTACAAGAATTTCTCAACAAACCTAGAGTAATGTACGATGTACATATTACAGAAAAAGTACAAATTCAAAACTCATCTCCCCTTATTTTCCTACATATGTACAAGCCCAGAGTAATGTACGAAAAATGTACATCCGTACATAATTCGTACATTAGTTGTACATACGTACAAAAAATATACAAAGGTAAAACATGTACATCTTCTCTTATTTCGTCATATTTCGTACATATATACAAGACTTTTACAACAAACACAAAGTTATGTACGAATAATGTACATTCGTACAATAGTTGTACATATATACAAAAAAGTACAAAGTCAAAATATGTACATCTCCTACTTCGTACATATTTCATACATATGTATAATAATTTACCAACAAACATAGAGTAATGTACGAATTATGTACGTGTACATTATTCGTACATTACATGTACATATGTACGAAAAATGTACAAATTCAAAAACTTGTATGACATCCCTTATTTTCATATATATTTTGTACATATGTACAAGAATTTCCCTACAAGCTCATGTACGCGCGCCTTCCAACCTAGCATGCATGTGGCGGTTCGGACGACCCTCCAGGTCCGCTCTCCGAAGACCCAACCGGTCGACTTCACGACTCGAACGTCAGACTCTATGGAAGGGACTGGGTTGAAACCTCCCTTGGTTCCTAAATGGACCTGCGGGGCATTTCACTAATTGTCTACAATTCCTTGTGAGGGAACTGGAGGCAATGAGTGAAAGGCTGCGCGTAGGCCTCACTAAGGATCGTTCGGGAGGACCCGGGAGCGGCTTGTGTCACCAGTCCTTCATCCAAAATGGCTTCGTGAAAATGTTGTTGTTGTTTAACCTAGGTAAACTATTACGAAGTCGCCAACGACTTAGTTTTGAAAACTGGTTTAAGTCGAAAAATCATATTAGGATTCGGGGATTCCTAATTATTAACTCTTACATCTAAACATGCAAAAATGTGGTATTTTCTCCAAAAGTTTGCTTTTGATTAACGGGTGTTGGACCCGATCCGGGCATGGCTCTGGACTCATGTCAATGTTTTATGGGCGTTGGACCAGATTCGGGCTTTTTGGGCCCGAACTTATGTGTATCGATTTAGCAAACAACATGCGACGATAAAATCCTAAAAGCCTAACAGCATGCACCTCAACCATAGATTAAGAATTTAGATCAAAAGGGAGCGGGGAAGGGTGGTGACCGTGAGCCTATGCACTTTTGGTCCATGGCCCGTTACATGTGGAAATAAAGAAAATCGAAAGGCCCGCATCTCCCTCATGTACCTGAGGCCCTCCGGGATGGCATGTCATCGGCTAAGGCATCATCCGTTGGGGCCTCTTTAACGAAGATTCCGTTGTAGTGGATCCTCGCTCACCGCCCGTTTTTTGATGGACTTCGAGATCCCCTTGTCGAGTACCTCGAAGTTCTCGTTCGATTTTTTTATGCATAATAAACGAGAAAATGATGGTCAGAAAATTCTAATTTTTAGACATGTTAAACAATTAGAAATATGGGCACATCATAAACACAATATATTTCAGAAATGTTTTTAATATGAATTATTATATAGATTAAGATGTAACATGAATTAGAAATTTAAAAAAATCAAAATTTGATTTCTAGATGAAAGAAATGACCCACGCATGCATCAAGGTAAAAGATTTTGTCTTTACCATGTTTGAAAATATTGAGAACATGTGATATAAAGCATATACATCAAGGCATATTAAATAAGACCACCCGAATTGTTACCGGAAAGCAATAATAATGATAATAATAATAAAGTTAACGTAAAAAAAAAACATATTCGGCTCGTTTCTCAATTGAAGGGAACAGAAAAAGGAGAAATGAGGACGCTTACCCTGCAGTTTGAAAGAAAGGCGTTTCAGACGGGGATTCGCCACTGCACACAAAAGTCATGGTGTCGGACAAAATGAAGAGCTGCGGCCGCTAAACTCTTCAAGACTCATGGAGTTTGGTTGTCATTCCCACCAAATCTTGTCGAGTATTGTCGTCGGCGTCGAGGAGAGGTGTTGGGTTCAGATCGGGAAGAGCGTCCGGTAGGTTAGGGGAGATAAAGCCATTGACGTTCCTGGCCGCGGTTGTGGCGTGGGTCGCTGAGGAGATGCTAGCTGCTGAAGCTGAGGATGGCCTTCGGGTGCATCGCTGGAGAAGATATAGAGGACGGCTTGAGGCGCCGCTAGTGGGAGTCAGGGATGGTTGAGGGCTTTTTAGTGGATGTCGCTAGACCTACCTTGGGGTCGTTGAGATGGTTGCAGACGGCGGATGGAACGTCTGAAGGTGGAAGTTGTATCCCTCTGTTATTTTGGTGTCCTTTTTTGTAGATGTGTCTACCTTTTCCCCTATCTTCACCTACCGCTTTTAGAAGAATTCCTTAGGAAGGAAATTTTGGTGCCCAAAATCTCGGAGGTGTTGGAATTTTCGTGGGGATAGCGTATGAAAGAGAGGAATTAGAGGAAAAGAAATCTCCCCTGAAATCTCGGATTGATTGGAGAATTCTCGCTTGAATGAGATTATTTTCCTTTTTTCCAGATAAATATGAGTTGTCCTTGGTACGGGAAGGTGAAAATCGTTGGAGAGGATAAAGTTAAAAATTAAAACAAATAGAATTCGTAATAATAAAAATAAAAACGGGGGTGGGCTTTAATTGGGCTTTGGCCATTTTGTTAAGTTCAAAAATAAAGGTTAGGCTTCATATTATTTTAGACTGGGTTTATGTAATGGACTAAAAAAAATGGTGGCCCACAGTATAATTTGAGTTATTACAATTTGCCCCTCCTTGTGAGGGAATCTAAAAAGATTTTCTCGCAAGGAAATCATAAATACCTCAAATTATGTTTCGAAGCCGTCCTTGGCTGACACGTATCCTGAGTGCTCATCAAGAAAATCATTAGCTATGAAAATGACTTCATTAGACACAAGGTAATCAATCATATATGATTACGATGCATATGCATATCATACTTCATTTTAATGATTTCTCTCTAAAGACTTGCCTTTTGAATGAGATAGGAGATGTGCTCTTCGGTTCCTCTCACAGTTCACTCTTATCTCTGAAAATTATCTCGGTTGGATTTTGAAATTACCTTGACTTGGATGTTCATGTACTAGTCGAAGAAGTCTTTGTTTGGGTTGTAATGTGGTTTTGGCATAAGGCCTTTTCATCGAGTCTTTAAATTCATGTTTCTTTTAAAAAACGAGTCTAAGGAACTCATCGGAAACAACTGACCGTAGAGTTTTCACCGTTCAAGCAAATTCTCCATCTTTCATACAGCTCGCCGTTTGGGCATTCCGTTAGGGATGAATAATTGGCTCACTAGTAGGTGTTGATGATCTGCTTTGGGAATTATTTTCTCTTGACTTATTGAGAATATGACACCTTTGCTCTTGCGACCGTCAATGTCGGTCTTGGTGCTTTATTTTGCTCTTTTAACTTTCATCTTGCGCTTTGCTTTTGAAGACTTTGGTCTTTTCGCTTATTTTGCTTTTCTTTGTTGGGTCATAGGGATTTGCCCTGCTTTCTTTTCTGATAATTTTTTTGGAGATGCTTTGCACTCCTTAGGAATTTGTATGTTTTGATGCGTTGTTGGAGAAATTCCATCTTTGGGGACAACTCAACTGGCGGGCATGACCGTTGATGGTTCCTCTTCACTTGAACCTTGAGGAAGTGTTGCCTCTATGGTCCGTTGCTTCTAATTTCTAGCTACATGATCTCCTTTAACCTTAATGTGAGGCGGTCCTTAGACTCGAAAGGCGTAGTGTGTACAGAAAGCTTCAAATTTGGCTCGAGAGGGGTTAGTAATGGTCGATGTTTTGCGTTTGGGGTAGACAAGAAGTGCTCGATCTCTTCCTGTTTTGAGCATCTTTTGTCAAAGGATTCGTTGTCCGCCTGGATGTCTACATGTGAACCGTCATAGTGTTTGCAATCATCATTCTGGGGTAGGTGTTTAGGAGGGGGCTTGCCCTCTCCACTCTCGCTCAGAAGGATTCTTATTGTAAAAAATCTTTTTAAATTGTACGTAAGTGGGCACACAAATGCTTAAGTGAATAGGTTTAGGTACGCAAACCTCTTTGGAGACGTCGTACTAAGGTGGTGCTCTTGTATAAGCTTTCGCGGGGAAATTGTTTCATGCCCCAGTCATGTTCTTTGAGATTAAACTCGGAACGACTTCCACCCGACCACCCACGCCATTGCCTAGGAGTTTGTACCGTAGACGTTCATGTGCCTACACAGTTGACAACGGACGTAGATGATGTTAGCTCTTGTACTTCACCTCTCGCTTGCGGAGATTATATAAGGTTTGGTATCCACTGGGGATATAAGCGAATATGCCCATCTTGATGGTGTATGTAATCGACTCCAGCTGGGGAAATGGAGGTATGACTCCGTCTGTGGAATGATAAGAAATTTTATTAGAGAGTAGTGTAGATGATACTCCCTTTCGATATGATTATCCTTGGTGGCAACAAAGGCAATTTCGAAGTTTTGGTTCAAAATTTTCCACCTGATCGTCCACACCTTTGTTCGTAATGCAAGATGTTCATATACCTACACTTGCCAAAGGACACACAACTCATGAAGTTTGCTCATGTAACTTCATTTATATGGAAGGCGAAATAGAGTTTTAATACTTCCCTTTTTGTGTTTCGTCATTGCATCTTCGTCCGTAGGAATCAAAGGATTGACGAAATTGTTACTCTTGCCCGATGTCTGTTGTGTAAGGATGTTCATGTACCTATCAAACAGATGGCGAGAAACATCTGATTTCATACGACTTGTTTCTGTTAGAGTAAGATTGAAGTTTGCTCATGTAACTTCATTTATAAGAAAGATGAAGTAGTATTTTGGTACCTCCCTTTTTGTTTCGTTATTGCGTCTTCGTCCGATGGAATCAAAGGATTAACGAAACTGCAACAAGACTTGGCTCGAAGCTTTGCCACCCTCGCCTTCGTCACAGGAGTTTTGTACCTTTCGTGTGAGGAGCTCTGGTACCTGCTCATGTAATCACGTCTAATTTGATGAAGAGTGTAGTAATTGTACGATTCCCCCTTTTTACGAATATTTCAGCCTTCCTTGCATAGTTGACTCTGTGGGGATATGAAGAAGTTTTTTGATGAAGTTCGTTCCAAAGCTCCAACTCGAAACCCTGACACCATTTAAGTGTAGTAACGTCGGAAAGCGTTTGCATTGATTGGTTGCGACAGTTCTCCTCCATCCATTTTCGTTAAGATGGTTGCTCCTCCCGAGAAAGCGTGTGTGACGACAAATGGTCCCTCGTAGTTTGGAGCAAAATCTTCCCAAGGATCTTTGACGTTTGGAAGGATCCGTTTGAGGACGAGGTCTCATGGTTTATACTTGACCTCTTTGACTTTTTTGTTGAACGCCCTGGACGTGCGTTGTTGATAACATTGTATGTGGTGATTGGCGTTTCCCATCGATGAAGTCGAGTTGGGCGAGCTGGTGATTGGCGTTCTCTTCTTCAGTCATGTTGCTTTGGGACGAGATTTGGAGAGTAGGTAGCTTGACCTCTGTCGGAATGACTGTTTGAGCGCCATAGACGAGTTCGAAGGGAGTTGCTCTAGTCGAAGTGCACATCGTCGTCCGGTAGGCGAGTAATGCAAAAGGGAGCTTCTCGTGCCAATCACGATATGTGATCGCCGTCTTCTGAAGAATCATTTTCATGCTTTTGTTGGCAGCTTCGACTGCACCGTTCATTTGCGGACGGTACGGTGAAGAGTTGAGGTGTTTGATTCGAAACTCAATGCATAGAGAATTCATCTGTTTGACTTTGAAGTTTGTGCCGTTGTCGTTGACGAGCAGCTATGGAACTCCGTATCTGGCATGATGTTTGCCCGGGTGAAATGTATGACGTTATTTGCGGTGACTTCCTTGAAAGATTGTGCTTCGATCGATTTGGTGAAGTAGTTGATGGCGACCAGTATGAACCGATGTTCGTTTGATGCCTTGGGATTAATCGGTTCGATGACATCCATGCCCCACATTGAGAACGGTCACGGTTCGAACAATGGGTAGAACCTTGTTGGAGGGACGTGCACCTTGTTGCTGTAGATCTGACATTTGTGGTATGTTTTGACGTATTTGATGCAGTTGGCCTCGATTGTGAGCCAATAGTATCCATGACGCATGATCTTGTCGGCAAGAGCATAACCGTTCATGTGTGGTCTGCAAACGCCTTCATGGACTTCAAAGATGATGGCTTCCAATTTTAGCGACGCATCGCATGAGGGATGTCATGAAGGACTTCTTATAGAGCACGTCGACATTGAGGAAGTATCTCCTTGCAATCCTTCGGATGAATTTGCATTTCTTTCCGGTGCTACCTTCGGGAAAAGCGCCCGTCTCTAGGTAAGCTTTGATGTCAGCAAACCATGGTGATGAGTCCTCAGGTTGGCAAGGCTTGACGTGCATGCAACTTGGGTCTTCAAAGATGTCGATGCGAAGTGGCTCGATGTCCAGTTCTCCTGTTAATGGAATCATTAATGCAAGAAAAGCAAGTGCGCTAGCGAAACGATTATCTGCCCGTAGGAGGTAATTGAACTCGATATCAATGAACTGGGGGGCTAGTGTTTGTAGGTAGTCCTAATATGGGATGAGCTTCGGGTCCCGTGTGCGCCATGCCCCATTTGTTTGGGAGATAATGAGTGCGAAATCTCCATAAACGTAAAAAAATTGGACTCGCATATCGTGCGCACGTAATAGGCCGAGAATGCATGCTTCGGATTCGGCGATGTTATTCGTGTAGGGGAAGGTGACTTTAATAGCTGTTGGATAGTATTGTTCGTCCGGGGATATCACCACCGCTCTGATGCCTGAACCGGAAGAGTTGACAGCACCGTCGAAATACATTGTCCACCTTTTCTGTGACTCAGTGAGGAAGATATTTTCGTCTCGTAGTTTAATTTCTAAAGGCGAATTGTCAATCCCTGGATATTCCGGAATGTGATTGGCGATTGTTCTCCCTTTGATTGACTTAGTTGAGTGGAATCTGATGTCGAATTCAGCTAGCTGCAACTGCCACTTGGAGACTCTTCCTATTAGTTTTGGTTTGTCGAAGAGATAATCGAGGGGATCGCTCTCGAAAACTAGTAAGATCTCGTAATGGAGAGTATATTGCCGGAGCACCTAGACGAATGCACAACTGGTACGCTCTGACGCCGAGTACCGAGACTCGTAGTCCGTGAATTTCTTGCTTAAGTAATACACCGCATGTTCCTTGGTGCCTGACAGATGTTGGGCAAGCATGACACCAAACGACTCTTCTCGGACTGAGGTAGAGCGTCAGAGGGTGCCCCTACTTTGGTGGGATGAGAACGGGTTGTTCTGTTAGGTATGCCTTTATTTGCTCGAACGCGATTTTGCAGTAGTCATCCCATTCAAATTTGACATCCTTCCTTAATTTCTTGAATAGGGGTTCGCACGTATCGACCAAGTTGGAGATGAACCTTCCAATGTAGTTGACGTGGCCCATGAAGCCCTGAATCTCCTTAACTGATTTTGGTGCTGAAAAATCGCGAATTGCCTTGATTTTGTCGGGGTCGATATCGATGCCTTTGTTGCTGACAACAAACCCTAGAAGTTTGCCTAATGTTGCCCCGAAGACGCACTTGGCCGGATTGAGACGAAGCTTATACTTGTGAAGTCGTTCGAATAGCTTGCAGAGAATAATAGTGTGGTCCTCTTCTGCTCTAGATTTGACGATCATGTCGTCGACGTAGTCCTCAAGCTCACGATGCATCATGTCATGGAGTAAGACCACCATTGCATGTCAATAGGTTGCTCCAACGCTCTTTAGTCCTAAGAGCATGACCCTATAGCAAAACGTGCCCCAAGGTGTTGTGAATGTCGTTTTTTCTGTATCTTCTTCAGCCATACGAATTTGGTTATAGCCGGAGAATCCATCCGTAAAAGAAAACCTACTGAAACAGGCGGTATTGTCCACTAGCAGGTCGATGTGTGGCAGAGGGAAGTCGTCTTTGGGACTTGCTTTGTTAAGGTCGCGGTAGTTAACGCAGACTCGAAACTTCCTGTTTTTCTTGATGACGGGGACGATGTTAGCAACCCATTGTGGGTACTTGGCTACCTCGATGAAGTTGACCTTGAGGAGTTTGTCGACCTATTCCTTGATCGCAAAAGCTAGCTCGGGCTTGTACTGGCGTTGTTTCTTCATGGTGGGATGAATCAGTGGATCAGTGGGGATTTTGTGCTCCACTATCTCCGGGTCTAATCTTGGCATATCCGCGTACGTCCAAGCGAAGATGTTTGAAAATTCTTTGAGTAGGTTGACGATATTCTCGGCCTCATCTGTTAGGAGTTCAGTCTCGAGGTGTAGCTCCTTGGGCTCATTGTCCGTTCCAATGTTGACGAAATAACTCCGATGAGCTCTGATATATATTCTCTTTCGGATGGGCTCTGATCTGGGTTCTTGCAATATTATCTCCCTTGGTTCCTCATGTCGTTGTATACCTAGCTCGAGACCATGGTAGCCGTCGAGGGACTTCGGGTTATCTACGATCACTTCATCTCATTCGGGGATGTTTTCAGGTATGTCTGAAGCGCCGTTCCTGAAAATGAGAAGATATCAGAGTTGTAGATTCAAATGGATTATTGAAGTATTGTTTAATGCAACAACCTATAGCAAATCATGCGCTTTGAACAAAAGGGAAGTGTTGTGGGATCAGGCTCAGCGGGACCCTCGTCGTTTCCTCATATTCGCCCTGATCATCTACGGTCAGATCCCACAGACGCTTCGACACTAACTAGGGTCGCGTTACATACGTACAACCTTGCTAGGTTGACGACCAGAATGTAGCAAGGCAATTTATTCTAGACTCGACTATTCTAAGTGCAAAAAGTAAAGTTGGAAAGGTTCACCCTTCGAGAGGCATGTCTGACTCAGTTGGGTTCGACGCTTCCATCATGTTGATTTCTTCTTCGGGCTCTTGTGCCTCAATCTTCATACCCTTCATCTGTTCGAAGAGGATCTATCCTTCCATTATCGTTGTTGATGAACAGACAAAAGGGATGGACGACTTGTCGCTGACGCGCATGTCCTGGATTGTTGGTTTAGGCCTCCGTGGTTCGTTGCCTTTGGATCCGAGAGCACGTGTCCCCAACTGGATAGGGATGTCGATCGGATGTCGGATGCCTTGGCCTTGAGCTCCGAGTCCTTGACCAAGATGGTATCCGAATTTGATGAACCGTCGAGCAGCGCTGACGTTGCCCCGGCCCAGTAGGGGGTCTGACTTGATGTCCCTCCTGACCGTGTTTACCATCTCGAACCCTTGAGCTGCCAGTGGTTCATCAGTTAGTTCTCCGACATAAGGCATGCCAATTTCATGGCATAGTTCCATGGTACACTCCCCTTTGACTGTGATGAGCTTGCTATTTGATGGAAAACGGACCATCTGGTGCAGAGTTGAGGGGATTGCCCTTGCCTGATGGATCCATGGATGTCCTAGCAGAATGTTGAAGGATTCGGCTGTCTCAAGAATTTAGAATGCAGAGGAGAAGAGAGTGGGTCCCGCTTTGATCTCTGGGGTCACCGCGACGTGGACTTGACGGTTTTGCACCGTCAAAAGCCCGAATAGTCAGGCTGGAAGGTGGGAACCACATCGAGTGGGATGATGTTGACTCCGGAACCCCATCGATGAGCACTTTGGAAATAATAGTATCGCGAAACTTGAGTGTGATGAACAAAGCGCTGTTGTGGTCCCGTCCTCCTTCTGGCAAGTCATCTTCCAAGAAGGTGATGGCACATGCCGTTCATGTACGAGTCCAACGCGTTAACCTCAATCTATTCCGGTACAGGTACCTCGGCCAGAAATTTCTCCAACATCTCCCTGTGCTTGTTGGAAGAATGGATCAAGTCGAAGAGGGAGATATGGGCGGGTTGCTTCTTCAGCTGCTCCACAATGTTGTAGTCGCTTTCTTTCACTAAGTAGATCACCTTGCAAATTTGTTCATTCGACGACGCCTTGAACTTTGAAGAATCAAGCTATAGTTGGGGCCCTGGAACCGGCACTGGGGCTGGTGATGAGCTCGATTTCTAGGCTGGGTGTCATGCCACTTGGACCAAAGACAACTGGACTCCTTGGTTCAATCTGTATTAGTGCAGATGCTTGAGGCGGTATCTCTAGTTGTGCTGGACACAAAGGGATGCAGACATACGGCACTTGAGGGAGTACTTGGGGGAAATGTCTGGTCTAGCGGCATGCATCTGTAGAGGGTGTGTACCCCTTCCGTAGGGCCTCCGTCTACGTCCTCAGCCGCGGCCTCGACCTCGACCATGATTGGACTCGATCATGTTGACATATTCTTATCCTTCAAACTCATGCGTCTTAACCTCCATATCATCTAGCTTCTCAACATCAGACTTCATTTGCTTTCTCGAAGGTTGTACTTCAGTTCTAGGAGGAAAAATTGGAACACAGAAGTGTGGTTTCCTGGCCTGTCGAATATATGCCCGCCTGAGGTTCAGGGTATGGCCACATTAGGTGGTATACAGTAAGTTCGCATGCAGGGTCGGCGTCTCTAACCTCGTCCTCGATGGAGCTCAGCTACATTGGCATGCTCGGTGATCTCTTGCTCCACCTCATGTAAATGCACCTCTTCTTCATGATTAGTCAGCGACACAAAGGGGTTTGCCCAGACATAGTTGACGTGCTCGGGCAATGGGTTGCTTATGACATTTGGAGTCGTGGGCGGTGTCGCGAACGTAATGACGCCTTGGGGTTGTAGCCAATAGAGGAAGGGTTGGTCAGTTTGGGATCCATGGGTTTGATGAAGCCCATGTCTCTCAGCCGGGTGAACATGACATCTAATGGATGGAGAGTCGGAACTAGGTCCTCCAATTTGTGTCGGGGACGCTCTTGTTGCGCAGGCCTTGGCTGCTGGTGTATCATCACGGGAGCGGGCGGTCTGGGACTGGCCACCACAGGCACAAAGTTTTTAATGGTAACTGTAGCGTACGACCTCGGCGTATATGAAGTCGGCGGTGCCGCGGCCTTCATTAACTGTTTATTGTGCTCCGCAGCCGCCGCGAGCTCCTTGGGCTTTTGTTTGACGGCTGGCTTCACTCAAGCGGGAGGAATTAGCCCGTCTCGGCTTGCCCCATCGAGTTTATCGGCGTTGATGACCGCTTGGGTTAAGGTTGACATGGTCTAACCAATCATGTAGGGTAAGTACTCGCGCGGGAGGAGTTGAAAAAACTCATCTATCAGCTTTTTTTCTTTCAGAGTGGGCTTAATGTGCGAAGCCATCTCCCTGAACCTATAAGCAAACTGTTTGATGTCCTAGGTGCGATACCTCTTCAGTTTCCGCAAGTCTGAAATTGTGGGTGCCATCTCTACGTTGAAACTGTAGTAATTGAAGAAATCGAGGACTTACTCCTTGAATGTAGCATACTAGCTCGCATCCTTGGCATAGAGTTGGCCCGAACGTCGCTGACGAGTAGGGAGCTAGCCTTGGTGCCAATGATTGTAGGTAGTACGGCGGCATGAAATGACGTGTTGCGCTAGATGATCCGGCCATGTCCGGAGGTGTGTACGGGTTGGAGGTTGGTACGTTCACGGTTCTCACTCCGCTGTAAGGGGTGATGTAGGAGTTAAATGCGGATAGTGCGTTGGTCGGCACTGAGGACCCTGGCATGTAGGGTGGCAGGTGCGGGTTCTGTGCAACTGGTCAAAGATGACAGCTCTGCGGAAAGGGATTCCACCATGTTCTCTAGGGAGTTGTCAGCGTTTTGGGCCGGTGTAGGTGGAATGGGCACAGATGGTGCAATGGTTGGCATTGTTGAGCTCCGCATCTCTAGAGTGGTGAATACCGAAACTTGAGAAGATAGCTACGAAAAAGTTTCCACGGAAACCATGGGTGTTGCTATTGACGTAGACTCGATGGTGATTTGAGCTGAATGGACGGTCGTTGCGGACACTCCAGTGTTGGACATTGTCATATCAAAAGAGGAGACTCCTGAGCAAGCCATCTGTATTGTCCTTCTTCGCAGCTCGAACGGACGTGTCATCGGGAGGTTAATTTTGATACCTTGGAGGATGGAAATGAGAATTGAATCAGGCTCAATTGTGAAATCATCTTGGATGTGTGATATGTAGTGAAGCATGATTGTGTCTAATGCAAAGATTGGATTGTAATTACAATGAGTTTAATCCAAGAGAGAGAAAGAAAGTCAGCTAAACGTCGTCTAAACTGAAGTTTATTACAAAGAGTGTTAAAAGGGTTTAATGAATAAAAGACGAAATGGGCTTTCAAGCCCGTTATGATAACGTCAGTTTTCAAATGCGATATCAAGAAGTGATGCGCTTCCTCTAGAAACGGGTTGACTGGGCATCGATGTCCTCCAAACATTTTGGGGAAGGTTCAAACTATTCCTCTGTGAGAGTCATCCACACACGTGCGAGGTGTGCCGTTCCTTGCCGAATTACACCCCTTGGTAATGGGCTGTCCAGGTCGATAGGATCAAATGGTTTAGTTGGTGCCATTCTGAACCGCAGAGTTGAACTGGTGCATGACCCGCGCTGGACAGTAGTAGGACGTCACGGGACATAATCTCCATCCGAGGAGCTTATGATGGCCCAGTCTACGTCGAAGCATTTGGCCATTCGGTAGAAGTCCTTTGGCTCCAGAGAGCGGAAGAGATCTCGGACCCTTGCAAAGGTACAAGTCGGAAGCCGAGCGCACTTTGATATGTTGTCGAGCAAATCTGAAAACTGTTCTCGTCTGAATGATTCTCCTGTGATGCTGATGTGGATGTAAAACCATGCCTAGAGCAGTGTAGGGCTGAATGTAAACCCCCTCTAGCTCTGCGCACCCCCTCTAGCTCTGCGCTCGATCCGGGTGAGGCTTTAATTTGTTTCGCCGACAAGGTTAGGAAGAAAATGCCTTCTTTTGAGGATCGCTTTTGTCAGATAGACTATTCGCTTGTTAAGTAATGCTTCACTGTATAGGTAAAGTATCTTCCTCTGAACAAGAGGATAAATTCCCTCGCTGAGCCTTGACCGCCTCCCATGCGTGATTCATACGGCGTGTTACGTAACTCGAAGAGTCTATTGACATTGATGTGTCCTTCTGAGGTAAACAAGCTGGATACAACTGTTGGAGAGATTTGAAGAAGACGAGGTATGTAGTTCCTTGGCTTATCGTCATAGGGTAGGGCGAGGATTCCCGAGTAAGGAGGGAGTGCAGATAGATCCCCATATTCTTCGTAAGTCGTCGCCAGTTCTAAAGTGCCAAATTTGAAGATATAGCTCTCGGGCTCCTAGCGAGCGATGAGACACTAAAGTAGGAACCAGTCAACTTCCATGTGGTTCAGGTGAAATATAGACCTCCGAGCTTTTGCTTCACGAATTCCCATTATGAGGGTCTAAGCACATCGAGCCATCGTTGAAGCCAATCGGAGATGGAATCCCCTTGCGTAGCACTGTTGACTCCATGAGGTCAACCTACAAGCTTGGACATCATTCAATTATAATAACAATTCAATTTAAATCCTAATATGAGCTGTATTTGCACACGAGTTCTTTATGTTTGAAGGATGATGAAATTGAACAAATATAAATATGTTGATGCATCAACTATTGAGGGAGAATGAATGTAGAATGTATTTGCACAGTCATGTAGAATGAATGTAGTAATATAAATATGGGAGATAAGGAAGGGAGAAAAGAAATTGAGGGAACCCTCGTAACCAACCCAAACCACTGCAAAATAAACAAAATTAGTTCTTATAATTTATCACGTACAAAGCAAACCTGAGACCTGTCCTTGCACAAGTAGCAGTCACTCAGTAACAAACAAATGCATATGCGGCGTCTGGTACCTGTGGTAGACAAATAATACTAGACTCTCGGATGAAGGCTTCTTAACCTCCCTCGGACAAAGGGAGGCAGGGTCCCGGCCAAAGACCATACCGCCAAAACGGTAAACAAACACAACCATGGGGGCAAACAAAGGGCACCGAGTCAAGTAAGTACATGCGCAAACAGGAACTCCACTCCGCATGTGGATTAAAAATGTAAGAGCATTCGAAAATAATCCACATGCGGACTTGCCATCTGGGATGTACGCACGCCTTCCGGCCTAGCACGCACGTGGTGGTTCGGATGACCCGAGGATCCGAGTCCGCTCACCCAAGACCCAACCGGTCGACATCACGACTGGAACGTCGGACGCTACGGAAGATAACTAGGTTGAATTCACCCTTGCTTCCTAAATGGGCCTACGGGGCGTTTCACTATTCATCTACAATTCCTTGTGGGGGAACTAGAGGCGACGAGTGAAAGGTTCCGCGTAGGCCTCACTAAGGACTGTTCGAGAGGACTCGGGAGCGACTCGTGTCGCCAGTCCCTCATCTAAAAATGGCTCCGAGAAAAAGGTTGTTGTTGTTTAACTTAGGTAAACTAGTACGGAGTCGTCCCGACTTAGTTTTGAAAACTGATTTACGTCGGAATACCAGAGTAGGATTCGAGGATTCCTAATTACTAACTCTTGCATCTAAACATGTGTAACGGTGGCGTTTAATCCAAAAGTTTGCTTTTGGTTAACAGGTGCTGGACCCGATCAGGCCATGACTCCGGACTCATGTCATTGTTTTATGGGCGTTGGACCCGATTAGAAGTTTTTTGGGCCCGAACTCATGTGTATTGATTTAACGAACAACATGCGACGATAAAATCCTAAAAGCCTAACAATATGCACTTCAACCACAGATCAAGAATTTAGATCAAAGGGAGCGGGGAAGGGTGGACCGTTGGCCTATGCAGTTGGGCCAATGGCCCGTTACATGTGGAAATAAAGAAAATCGGAACACATGCACCTCTCTCATGTACCTGAGGCGCACCGGGATGGCATGTCATCGGCTAAGGCATCATCGGTTGGGGCTGCTTTAACGAAGATTCTGTTGTAGTGGATCCCCGCTCACAGCCCGTTTTTTGGATGGTCTTCGAGATCCGCCTTGTCGAATACGTCGGAGTTCTCGTTTAATTATTTTCATGCATAATAAACGAGAAAATGGTGGTTAGAAAATTCTAATTTTTAGACATGTCAAACAATTAGAAATATGGGCACGCCATAAACACAATATATTTCAGAAATGTTTTTCATATGAATTATTATATAGACTAAGATGTAACATGAATTAGCAATTTTTAAAAAAATCAAAATTTGATTTCTAAATGAAAGAAATGACCCACGCACGCATCATGGTAAAAGATTTTGTCTTTACCATATTTGGAAATATTGAGGACGTGTGATATAAAACATATACATCAAGGCAAATTAGAATAAAACCACCCGAATTGTTACCGGAAAGCAATAATAATAATAATAATAATAATAATACATGTTCGGCTCATTTCTCAATTGAAGGGAACAAACAAAGGAAAAAGGAGTACGCTTACCTCTGCAGTTGGAGAAAGGCGTTTCAGACGGGGATTCGCCACCACACACAAAATGAAGAGCTGCGGCCGCTAAACTCTTCAAGAATCTTGGAGTTTGGTTGTCATTCCCTCCAAATCTGGCCAAGTATTGTCGTCGGCGTCGGGGAGAGGAGTTGGGTTCAGATCTGGAAGAGCGTCCGGTAGGCTCGGGGAGATGAAGCCATTGACGCTCCTGGCCGCGGTTGTGGCGTGGGTCGCGGAGGAGATGCTGGCTGCTGAAACAGAGGATGGCCTTCGGGCGCATCGCTGGAGAAGATATAGAGGACGGCATGGGGTGTCGCTCGTGGGAGTCAGGGAGGGCTTGTCCTTTGCTCCACGGCTAGAGTGAGTCGCTGTGGTTGGGGCTGTCATTGCATGGGTGTTCGTGATGAACCGGCTCGCGGGTCGACCTCTGACGCTGCTTTGGGCGTGGGTTGGAGACGACGGAGGCTGATGTGGACATGGATAACGCCGGGGTTGGAGGCATTGTGACGGCGACGGAAGATGGAGTCGAGGTGCCCGGTCAGATTGCGGGGGATCTATTATGCGGTTGTGTGTCGTGGGGAATCGACGTCATCTGGTTTTCTCATCGGTGGAGTCCACAAGGCGATGGGGCGAAAGAAGTGCACCTCCCCTTAAGCGTCTTCAGAGTGACTGACATCTTATTCCTGCACGCTTTGAAGAAACAATTAGAACAAAAGAAACACTTTATTCCTGCACGCTTTAAACTGGGTCGTGGAATAAGTTTTAATAGCTAGAAGATGCACGCCCGATCGAGTGAATCCCTTTGATTCAAGGGTTGGAGAAGAGATGTGGATGTTGGTGAAGAGACATGGGTGTTGTTGAAGAGATGTCACTTGTTTTGGCGTTACTCGACCGTACCCAATCCTATTTTGTCGCTTGTCCTTTTTGCTCGCTTCATGTCTTGTTGTTCGACAAAAGCGGACACTCTTCCATTGTGTTCACCTACTTGCCTAATGTTCGGCTGCCCCTCACTTTCTAGTGTTCGTTCGTCATATTCATTTGCTCGCTTAGTGTTAAACTACCCCGAGATGCTTACTTGTTTCCATCAGTCGCATGGCCAGGGCTTAGTTAGGATATTGTCCCCTCTTTCTTGTAAGCAAAGTTTAAATGTCTTTTCGACTTTCCGTCAAGAATTCCTCAAAAGTCATTTGCTCCAGAAAAACCTTTCTCGTTGTACAAAAGAAATCGTCGCTACCCTATTTTGAAATCAACCCGATGCCATTGTCCTTGGAGCCTTCAACCAAACTTCAACCAATGGCTTTCGCATGGAGTGTGATAGCGGTTTACTTTATGTTTGTTATACTAGGCATATAGGGAGTCATCCTAAACTCCATAGACACCTATTTTTTGAGGATATACCAGCTATATGGGAGAGGATGTCTACCTCTTTATCTGTGGCGAATATGAGTTCATCTTCTCGTCTAGGGGTGAGTCAAAAGCCAGTTTAGATGGGCATATGTTTGAAGATCATACATATTGTTATGACTTTAACATTTTATTTTGGCTTGTTCGACGGACTTTGCCTTTTTTAAGCATTTCATGCATGCATCATATATGACCATATTTAGCATAATCATAACAAAATAACTAATCTTCTACGGGTCTCCAAGATGTCTACTCTCATTGGGTTGAAGCAAGGCCAGCCTCCCATGAAGTTACTAAGGGATTGGTTCAGTAGTCTCTGACCTAGCGAGAAGAAGTTTGTGGAGTCCAAATTAAAAGACATGATGAAACTTGTCACGGTGGAGTTGGATTGGATTGTTCTACAGAATCTCTTGGCCAGGTGGGACCCAAAGACCTTCACCTCCTCTTCAACGATATTGAGCTTGCTCATACTTACGAAGAATATCTCCAGCTGACTAGTTTTTCCCACAAGCTATACATTTTCCTCTTGTTGAGAGAGATCAGTTGACTGGGAGTTACATCTACTGTTCAGGAAGGAATATGTCGCAGTTTGTAGCATAATTGCCCAAACGAAGCTAGGTCACATATCAATCTACAGAATCCTCACCTTTTGGTATGTATCTTATTTCCTAGAAGAAGGTGATGGAAAAGCACCAGCACGACCATTCGTCCTCCTCTTTATCGGGATGATTCTCTACCCTGGTATCGAGAACTCCATGTGTTCGGGCAGTTTCCATCTCGAACATGCCTTCCACGTCCAAACTTGCTTTCTATTCTCCTTATCCTTCGAACATTCCTTTTTGGGCAAACTTTAAAAGTTGACCCCTTTCGCTTTACAAGCTTCCATGACTGATCATTATCATTAGATTTCTCTAATGTATCAATCTCATCCGATTTATCACACAGAACTTGACTTACCTCGACGACTTCTCCAATGTGAGGGCCATATCCTTGAATTTCACTTATATTGGTTTGTTGTAAGTTAACAAATTAAGGGAGTTTGTGATAGACATACCTTCATTTGTATTGGAGCTTGGCACCACAATGATCATTCCCAGAGATGAAAGTTCCGCTAGCTCGAGAAAAAAGGCAACACAACAGTCATTGCATAACTAAGGAATGCAAATCGACTTTCTACAATTGGTTTATACTTGAAACACAAGTTGCGTGCATCGAATAATTGAGCTATTTATGGCCCCTTTTTAATGGTTTCCTTGTCGAGCTTCATCCTATTGGTCCGCGGTTTCTTACCTTCTTTATGATGTTAGCCACCCTCTCTCTAGGGATCTCTATTTCCTTTTCCTTTAGAAACTTCCTTTGAGACCACTCCTTCAGGCACTTCCTTTGCAGCTCCTTGTTTTATTACTACTTTGTTTCCTTCCGGAGGCATACATTCAACTTTTGGGAGTAATGCTCGTTCTCGACCATGGCAGCTTGCATTCCTTGCACCTCCTTGATTTATTGAACCATGATGCATTCCTTGTCCTCTAGCCATAGAGGTTACAACATACCTCGAATAAGGATGTCTCATACCCATAGCTACATCCTCGAGAGGAGTAAGATCATACCAACTCGATTCCTTGTGCAACCATCTGAATTTCCTGAATGTGTGGCATTGATTGGTGGTGTGTGACTTATCCAGATGCCAAACACACAAGCCTAAATTCACGTTAGCAATCTCGATTGAGGAATTTAGAAACACCTTTCTTGCACAACCTTCGGTTCAATGCATTAGCAATAATTGTCTCCCCCAACCCCTTAGTCTGTGCACGAGAAGACATATCCAAGTTAAGGATATTCACATCCAATGTGTGAATTTCATGCACATTCTCAAATGATTTTCCATCGATAATTAAACTATCATCACCCTCCGCAATTTCAAATCTTTAAATTCGATCAAATCCTTAATTTTAATTCAGAAAGTCAAACAATCTTTAATTGCATGAGTAAATAACCCGTGTCACTTGCAGTATGAATGATGTTTCACTCTGTGTCTATGGCATTGGATGACCATGTTTAATCATAATTCTCCCTTTCTGGTAGAGCAATTCGAATAACTCATATACTCGAGACACATTAAAGGAATATTTTTACTCCTCGACTGCCTTTTGAAAGGGTTTCACCTTGAAGTTCATCTTCGCTATACTGTAGCTTCCCCTTTCACTAACTCAGCGAAATCGTCTTCGACCCAAGGTTCGACCTGGAACCCCACCTTATATTCTCGAGATTCCTCTTTCAACAATCCTTCATACTTTGTGGCCCTCCGAGTTAATTCAAAGAAATCTCTGAATCGAGTACCCTCTGGAACAAAACTTTTATATGTCAACCTTGTCCTTCGATACTTTGTTAAGAATTGGTTTATTGTGTCACTTGGTTGATGCTGCATTCAAGCCAAGTCCACGATAGAAAGGGCATAATCAAGTTTGCAAAATTTATCATTAACTAAGTCTGCCTCCAAGTTGAAATTCAATTTGGAGCAAGATGAGTGTACCATGAAAAAGTTACTCCGGCTAACATATTCGGAGAAAGTCCCAGCTTCCGAAAATCATTGACAGCTGCCTCGCCTGCTTGATGAGTAAATTGAGTTGGGATTGAACCTGTTGACTCTTATTCATTAATTGGAAAAATCCATCTCCATCGAGTTCTTTTCAAGCTGAGTAGAAATATCGTAATATAAGATAAAGAATCAAATGTTAGACCTACCACCATTCCTTGAAGGAAGGACGGGACTAATTGAACTCAGTCTTACTTTCTTTTTCCCACCCTGTCCCTGGATCAACGACTAACGGACGAGGAGAACTCGACGTGAAAGCTTAATGGGCAAGCGAGACTTCCCTTGGTCTTAAGGGCGTGGAACCCGAAGCGTGAACGTGAGGTCGCGCCAAAGAGACGATCGACAGTGAGGCCTATCATAAAGTAAAAGTGACTTGTTTGGGAGTCAGAGGGACATTGTCGTGATAATGTGCCTGGGAGTTAAACTGATAAACAACTACAAAGCAAGCTTATTGAAATAGCCCTTATTTGAAAAAGCCCTACAGCTGCTCTACAGTAAGGCCGGCCGTGGAATTAATACAATGAATTCAAAAGCATCAAACCTCTCTTGTTCGAAAAAATCGAAACACATCGAAGCCGGTGATAAGCCGGAGGAAGGTGAGGATGACGTCAAGTTATGTATTCAGTGGGAGTTATTCCATCTTCTCCTAAAAATCTAGTGAACTCTGACACTTTTTTTGATTTTGTTGGATCGTTTATGTACACTAAGAGGGGAGTGAATTAGTGTTTATCACTTTTTCGCCCTTTCGCAGCGTAAACGGAAGCGTACTGTATCACAGTAGAGCGTTTCTCAGAAATGAGATCTGCTTCGCTGTAACCGTTATGATTTGATCGAGTAGGTTTTCGTATGAGTGTTTACGCGATCGTAAGGGATACGGTAGTTTATAATGGTTCGGCCTTAATCGACCTACGTCCACTTTCCACCAACGAGGTGATTCCTCTATATAATATAATGGGTGCAAAGAGCCATTGCACTAGGCGTTTAGTATCTCAACAAGTGAGATTTAAAATCCTTTACAACAAGGAGATCACTCCTTATTGTAAAGGATCAGCTCCTCATGGACGTCTTCTCGTTTTCAGTAGAATGATGCTCACACTCAGCAGTTAATTGCTCAAAGGATTTTCACACAGCACGTTGTCGCTTAGGCGTAAGCCTATCTATCAAAGCACAAAGACAACGTTGTGTTAAAGAATAAATCCCCACAAATGATTCCTTATAGTGAAGAACGACTTCTCTAAGAGTAGTCCGTTTCTGATTCACAACAGATGAATGCTTCAGCACTTAATATCTCAGCAGAGGATTTCCACACAGTTTCTGTCTCTTCTCAAGATGAGCCTGTAAGTACTCAGGAGACAACCACAAAGATGATGACTTAGATTAGAAAGGAAAATGAAACAGGGATTGGTTCCTCACACAGTAGAACCTGACTTCTCACACAGCGAAGTCGTGGTATCCGTCCTACACTCAGTTCGGACATGCACGGTTACCACAGCCGTGACTCACTGCACTGCACACCCAGTGCCTAGGGTTGAATTTTCAGCTTCGGCGGCTTCCACGCAACCTACTCTACTCTCCCTCTGTTTCAGGAGATCGAGGTTTCTGCACAACACCTCTGTGCTCGGGAAGACCTCTTTCCACTCCGACGGCGTTCCCAACTCATGTTCTACCCTGCAGGCACGAGACTTCTGGCACGTACCCGCAAATGTGTGTCTGACTGCTCAAACTCCGTCGGTTCGAGACATCCCTGCGAAAAGACACAACAAGAACGGTTTCTTGCCGATGGGTCAGCAACTAGTTACCGAATTCAGAACTGGTATTCACTTAGCTTCCCACAGAGGATTCGCCAGCCGCTCGTTGAACGCACCGAGGACACTCAGTCCATCTCACGACGATCAAGGTCGCACTCAGCACTTGACACTCTCACGCGCAGATTGCAAGCTATAAGAAACAGGCGATCACTTAGCACCTTCCGTTCTCCGCCGATTCTCAAAGCTTCACTCAGATCATAGAGGCTTTGGACAACCACTCAGACCACACAGACGCACAAAGGCAATCTTGTCTGAGAACCATATCTGATTTTAATGAAGAAAAAGACGTGGAGAATGTCCAGATGCATTGGGACAATCTTCATGATTTGTTTCCAAAATTGGGAATAGATTTTGAGCAACGGTCTGCTCAACGGTTGCTAAACCAGAGAAGGTAAGTTCACAACGGTAACTTCCCTATCTCATCCGAATAAGATTATTTGTTTCTATATTTTATAAATCAATCGACATAACGATAACCATATCTGATCGGTTATTTAAATCAAATAATTAATAAAATTATCTCATTGAACCTTTTATCTATTTGCAGCGAAACAATGTTGTAAAGAATTAGAAAGAGATTCCAAAATTAAACTTGAAAAGTTGATCTCATAATATTGAGTTGCCTAATTGTGTGATTTGAGATATTTAAATCATATTCAACGTACTTAGACATCCAGATAAGTAATCTGAGATAAATCAAAGTATCATGTAAATATGAAATATTTATTTCCATTATTTCAATCTGTAAGTGTAATGTCACAGTAACAGCTTAGTATAAAGCATGAACATACTGCTCATGTTAGCTGTACCTCATCAATACTCTTCTCAAGCTCATCACTAAGGATAAGAATACGATTCATGAAGCAATACTGCTGACCACAAGTAACTCATTGCTTAAGTTCATCAACAAAACATAGGTCAACAGATTCCTCGAGGATAAGGATACTCTTGATCTATATAAGCAGGGTAGGCACTTGATAAAAAGGCCAATTTCCTCTCGACAAACAACATTAGGCATCATTTGCTCAATTGTACTGTATACATAAGCTCGAACTTCTACAGGCAAAATTGGTTCTACTGGGAGGAGGAGCTCTTGCTTGAGACGTATCTCCGGGGTTCATTGGATCTCCAAACTCAAATCGAGAACCAACAGAAGCAATAGAGGGACTAGCACTGGTCGTCCATGACTAACCTCCTCGAAGTCGGGCTCATTTCATGCGGGTCACTTCCAAAACCCACTTTCTTTTTCCCTTCCCTGGTATCATTTCTTTGAGTACCATGATCATACGAATCTCCTTTGAAACTATTAGGAGACTCTACTCGATGTGACATCTCTCGAATTTATGCATTATTACCCTTATTTTTTTTCTCGATCTTTGTTCACTTGAATCAAATCCTTATTAACCTGAGTTAACTCTTTCCTCATGTTGCCCGTGTTCTACACTATCCTCATCATTATTATTGTCAACCTTTCAATATCATTTTGCAGCCCAATTTTGCTATTCACATCCTCTCAAGAGATCTCATTCGCTACGTTTATTTCATTTCTATTTTTATCAGTATCCACTAGGAAAAATTCTACATTCTCAGTGGATCCACCACTACACATACATTCCTTATAAAGCGTTTAGTCATTTTGTTAACTTCCTAAATTCAATCCTTCCATTTTGGCTACCAAAAATTATTTGCAAACGAAAATGCGGGCCGCCCGAGAACTCGTGGAGTGTGGGAAAGACATAGTGCAAATATGGTCACCAGAAAATAAATGGAAGTCACACGAATTACGAAGCAAACACTGATTGCATTAGGTAGAAAACATACTTACAGCCATTGTTGCTTGAACACAAAATCAGAAATACAAAAAATGTGGGAAAGGAATTAATGGCCTAGGACAGAGAGTGCATCTATAAGACTTAATGTCCGTGTTCTAAAATGAAGAACAAGCAACCAATTCATAGTAAACTAATACTAACTACTGGTGATCGTGGGTGAAGTAAGGAAACTGCTCTAATACGTGCCATCACCGGGTGCCTGACATTTCGAATTTGATTTGCTGAATGAATCATCTCGATCTCGATCTCTAGGCAGGCTCTTCGCTTTGAATGTTGGAGATGTTCATCAAGTGCTGGACGTGGCTTCTCGAATTCATCTTGCTGGAAACACACCTTTTCGACCTCAAACGTCTGGCCTACTCTTCAAGTTGGTGAACATATAAACTCGAGCCTGAAGATTGAAAAAGCTCAATCCAATCGTCGTGTAAGCAGTCCAACCCAAGCTTCCATACCACGACGTCTCACATCCCTCATGAGGATGCAGCCGAACGATCGAAGAACAGAGGAGAGGGATCGAAGAAATTCTGTAATTTTTTTAAACTTAAAAAACTCTCATTTACAAAGCTCCTACACACTTATATCAGAGGATTTTCGCCCCAGATTTTTCCCTCTAACAGATAGAGCACACACACACTTCTCCACCCCGCGTCTAACAAACTCCTCCGCTACAACATACTAACAACCTCTACCAATTTTACTCCTCTGCCCTTTATCCCAAATAAATGAAAGAATGCTTCGATCCTTGGCCCTCTTCATTTCTTCTGCAGCCCTTCAACTTCTGCCCTGCTTCAACCCGGCTCATGACCCACTTCGTCTTGACAGCATTCCTGCCTACTCTCTGTGTCCATAGGGAGCTGCTTCCACTTGCTCTGCTCACACTCCCCCTCAAGATGGGAGTTGTGTATGTCCATGACTCCCATCTTGCCAAGCAAATAATTCAATCTCCTAGGATGCAGAGCCTTCATAAAGATATCTGCGAGTTGGAATTTTATCCGCATATGCACCAGCCGAATAACTCCTTCTTCAACCTTCTCTCTTACAAAGTGTAGATCGATTTCCAGGTGCTTGGTTCGCTCATGGAACATTGGATTCTTGCTAATGTGAATTGCTGACTTGTTGTCGCAGAATAGTGTAATCGGCTGACTTGTAACAATCCCAAGATCCCCCATCAAACTTTTCAGCCAGATTACTTCAGCCGTCGTGGTAGCTATTGCCCTGTATTCGGCTTCCGTTGAGCTACGTGACACCGTGCTCTGCTTCTTCGATTGCCAGCTTATGAGAGAGTCTCCCAGGAACACATTGTAGCCTGTCGTTGACCTCCGACTCATGGCGCATCCTCCCCAATCACTATCGGAGAATGCCTGCAGTCTTGGTTGAGCCGAGCTCGAGAAAAAAACTCCTTTTCCCGGCGTACCTTTCAAGTACTTCAATACCATGCCCGACGCATCCCAATGCTTCTTCATTGGTCTATCCATGAATTGCGCGAGAACATGCACAATATAAGTCAAATATGGACGCGTAATTCCCAGATAGATGAGCCTCCCCACTAGCTGTCTATAAGCTCTTGCATCAACTGTTTCACCTTCTTCCACTTGTGTCAATTTGTGATTAGGCACAATTGGTATGGAGCTAGGCTTTACTCCCAACTTGCCCAGATCCTCCAACAGCCGCAGAGTGTACCCTCGCTGCGAAACGAATATCCCAGCTTGTGATCGTGCTATCTCTAAACCCAAGAAATATTTCAGGTTGCCAAGATCCCGTAGCTTGAAATGGCTTTGCTGGTGAATTCGCAGATCATCTATGAGCTGAGGGGTTGAACCTGCCACTGCAATATCGTCCACGTAGACGAAGACTGCCAAGAAACTGTTGCTGTCCTGTTTTGTGAAGAGGGAGCAATCAGCCTTGGACTGCACGAATCCATATTCGATCAGGCAAGAGGTCAACCTACAATTCCACTGACGCGAAGCCTGTTTGAGACCATAGAGTGATCTTCGAAGTTTACATTCCAGAGGAGCAGACATAGAGCACTCCCCCTTAATTTCTAACCCCTGCGGCAACTGCATATATACCTCCTCAGAGAGTTCCCCATTAAGAAACGCATTGTGGATATCAAATTGGCACAAATGCCACCCTTTGATTACTACCACTGCCAAGACAGCTCGTATAGTGGCGTGCTTGGCAACCGGACTGAAAGTTTCTTCGTAATCAAGCCCTTCTCGTTGAGTGAAGCCTTTAGCCACAAGGCGTGCTTTAAATCTCTCCACTGTGCCATCTGCTCGTAGTTTGGTTTTATAAACCCATTTGCATCCGATAGCACGCTTTCCTGCTGGCAGAGGTACCAAATGCCACGTCTGATTGTCTGCCAGAGCCTGCAACTCAGCAGACATGGGCTCCTGCCAGTGTGGAAGAGACTTCGCTTCACTATAACTCCGTGGTTCGTGATTACTCTCCAGGGACAGCAGGAAGGCTTTGTAAGAGGATGACAATTTGTCGTAAGAAATAAAAGAAGCAATAGAATGAGAGGTGGAGGAAGAAGGAGGGACATAACTTACAGGCGTACCCAGAACGGATGAATCAGGACTGTGCTGAGAAGAGGACAAGCCATGATGGTAATCATGAAGGTAGCGAGGAATCTTGTGTTCCCGGGTGCTCCTTCTCAAGTTAGATTCCGAGTTGGCTGGGATAGGGTGTATGGAAGGGACTGTGACATCTGAGGGAACTTGAGAAGAGAGAGGAATATTTGGTTCATTGGAGAAGGGATCAGGAAAAGATCGTAGTATGGGAAGAACAAGATCAGAGGATGTGGGAGACATACTATGAGAGAGATTTGCGAAAGGGAAAATAGACTCATAAAAACAGACATCACGTGAAATAAAAACCTCATTTGTGGCTAAATCAAAAAGGAAGTACCCCTCGACATGGAAAGGATATCCCAGAAAAATACATTTTCGAGATCTTTTATCCAACTTCCTCCTACCAGACTGTAAAGTGCATGCGTAACACAGAGAGCCAAACACTCGCAAGTTATGTCACGAAGGTTTTTGTTTAAAAAGTTTTTCATATGGTGTGACTCCTAGTAAGATCTTGCTCGGCAAGCGATTTATAATATGCGCGGCAGTCATCAAGGCATATCCCCAGAACTTAGATGGTAATGCTGCTTGAAATAAAAGTCGTTACCTGTAAGAAGTGCTGATGTTTCCTCTCGACTACCCCATTTTGTTGTGGGGTGGCAACACATGATTTCTGGTGCAGAATGCCATGCAATTTGTAAAACTCAGGCAAGTAGAACTCACTTCCATTGTCACTGCGGATTTTCTTAATGGAGGCATCGAATTGTGTGTTCACAAACTGATGAAAATCAATTAGCAAATGCTTTACTTCTGATTTCTGACGCATAAGAAAAAACCAAGTCACCCTTGTGAAATCATCTACGATGGTTAAGAAAAACCTATGACCATGCAATACAGTTTCAACATATGGTCCCCATATGTCACAGTGAATTAGATCAAAAGGTCCAGAAGATTTGATGACACTTGTAGGAAAAACTAGACGCTTCTGTTTAGCTTCGTAACAAACTGTGCAAACATTTTGATGTAGCATTGTAATAGAAGGTTCAAGTGACTGTAATGCAGAAAGCTTAGATGGTCGTGCATGCCCAAGACGCATGTGCCAAAGGTCAAACGCATCCAAAGTGGTATGTTGTTTGGCTGAACAAAGACTGTGATTGTGATTGATATCAGATGGTATGTTTGCTGGGTGGCTAACTTGAGAAGCTGCACATCCGTGTCGATTCCCAGCTGCCTCCTTGAGTACGAACAGACCACCCTCCTTCTCAACTAGTCCAATCGTCATCCAATTGAGCAAGTCCTGAACATAGCAACGATTTTGTGAAAAAACAACACTGATGTTGTTAGTTGCAATCAGCTGCCCAACAGAAATCAAATTAAAACAAAAGGAAGGCACAAATAAGGTATTTTCAAGAGTTAAATTGTCATGCAGCTTGACGACTCCTATGTATGTGCCTAAGACATTTGTGTTATTGGGTAGTTGAATCTGCAGAGGGTTAGAGAGTTTGCAATAAGTGTTAAACAAGTCAAGTGAAGAGACTATGTGGTCTGTTGCCCCTGTATCAATGATCCAGGAGGAATTTTGGATTGGTTTGGTTACTCTGTTGAAAGCCAGAGTACCTGCAAAACTTTCAACGTGGTTGACATTTTTAGGAGGCAAGGAAAGGTTGAAATGTGGTCCCTGTTGAGTCGTAGGAGTAAGCTTGGAGTATCCACATTAAGCAAGGCCATTAGCCGCTGTAGTTGAGCATCTGACAGAGCCATTTGTGGGATTTGTTGTTCGCTGTTGTCACCTGTGGGGTGATGCTGTTTTGCCTCCACCATATTTATCACCTTCCTATTATTAGTTCCCGACTGCTTTGAGAAGGCCTGACCCCTGCCTTTCGCAAATGACTGGTTCGGTGGGTAGCCAATCAGCTGGTAGCACCTGCTTTTCAAATGTCCCTTCTTGCCGCAATGTTCACATGACACCTCCGGCTTGAATTTCCTTTTTTCTGCAAAAGACAGCATCCTGCTTTGGTCATTCCCAACTGCTGCTTCTTGCTTAACAGACACGGCCATTGGATTCCCAAACAAAGACACCTGCTCCTCCTTCAAATAAAGCTGCGTTTCTTCCCTCTGTAGGATGTTATACGCTTCTCCGAGGGTAGGAAATGGTTTGCGCAACAAAATCTGGCTCCGCAATGCACCATACTCACGATTCAGCCCATTCAGAAATTTATAAACCATATCCTTTTGAATCTCCTGTGCATACTGTTTTTCCCAACCACATTCGTATTTCCCACACTTTCATTTCGGGTAGGGACGATACTCATGTAATTCCCTCAGAATCCCCAGCAATTCATTGTAAAAAACTGAGACAGTCTTGCTACCTTGTACCAGTGAATGATATTGAAGCTGAAGATGGCAGATGCGAGAGTCATCAGGCGCTCATGTAGTTCTTCCCACACCTCCTTTGCCGTATGCAGGTAGAAAATCATTGTTGCTATTGCAGGAGAGACTGATCGTTGCAGCCAAGTCCGCACCAGATCATCGCAACATTTCCACGCAGGATACAACCTGCTGTCCTCCTCTGGTCTGGATATTGTCCCGTCGATGAACCCCACCTTGTTCTTGATCGACATAGCCAGCTCAAACGACCGTTTCCAAGTCGCGTAATTTCCCTCTGTGAGCTTCGGCGCCACGACCGCCCCTGATTGTAAATCGGCCGCATTGATGTAGTACGGCGATTGTTGGCTATCAATATTCACCAGCTCCATTACCACTCTCTGATTGCTTCAGAAAAGCTACTCTCGCTCTGATACCATGTGAGCTGATGAGGATGCAGCCGAACGATCGAAGAACAGAGGAGAGGGATCGAAGAAATTCTGTAATTTTATTAAACTTAAAAAAATTCTGTAATTCTATAAAAGCTCCTGCACTTTTATATAAGAGGATCTTCGCCCCAGATTTTTCCCTCTAACAGATAGAGCACACACACACTTCTCCACCCCGCATCTAACAAACTCCTCCGCTAAAACAGACTAACAACCTCTACCAATTTTACTCCTCTGCCCTTTATCCCAAATAAATGAAAGAATGCTTCGATCCTTGGCCCTCTTCATTTCTTCTGCGGCCCTTCTACTTCTGCCCTGCTTCAACCCGGCTCATGACCCACTTCGTCTTGACAGCATTCCTGCCTATTCTCTGTGTCCATAGGGAGCTGCTTCCACTTGCTCTGCTCACAGTTTAGGCCCAAAATTCTATGCTTAAACAGCTCACCAATAATTAGCCGCTATAAAATCTTCTCGGTCTCACGTTATGGCATCTGAAACTGCTTTCGTGGGCACAGAAACATCTTTTCAGATGTAATCAGTTGCGGCAAGGAAATGAATTTGATCTTCTGTATTGGTTTTGTATTAGTGACACTGTCTACTGTTCACTTGACTTCAAATATTACATATTTGTAATCCCATAGAGGATGAATGCGCCCATGGTCAATAGATGGTGTTCCATGTGGTTCTTTACTAGTCGGTATCACATGAATCTCCACGATTTTGTATGAGTTCTCCTCAATCTTCGTTTAGATGCTTCGACCTCTCTTCCTGCATGCGTTCGAACAAACTGCCGTCATACACGCCTCGGATCGTCTCCTTCTGCACGAGGCCATTACCGTCCTTGCACAACATGTAAAGGATCTTCCATTCCGTCCAGCTCAAGAACCTGCAACAGTTATGTAGAACCAAATGTCTGTATTTGAGGATAAACTTCTATGAATGTACGGGGGTTGAGAAAGGAAAAGGAAGAAGAAAAAGGCTGGAACAAGAGAGTGAACCATCCGCCGTAGCCGCGGGGTTGCCTGTTGGACTTGAGCATTGTGTCGAGCTCCTCCCAAGTCAAAGCATCTCCATGAGTCTTCGCATGCCTCTTGAATATTTCCTCGAATTTCCCTGGCACGAACCTATGCGAGAAACGCAACCATCAGAAAGAGTCCCCCGCAAACCGAGATCTCGCTCTATCTTTTTTACCTCCCTTCAGCGTCGTACACCCCAGAGTCACTCCCGTGTTTGCTTCTCTGGATGTTCTTCACTTCGATGGGGAAAAGCAGCGACGGACATTTCCCCTGCATATATAAAAGCGATTCACTACACCACGCAGCTGAGGGTGTTGGGTTTGTAATTAGGTGTTCGTGTCACATGTAGCGAACACCTTTCATTTTCCTAAACCATTTCTTTGAGAATAACTCCAATAAAAATGTGGGATTTTTTGTTTCAAACATTAACAAAATATGTCATCCCCTCCCACGAGATGACATAGCGATCGCTTTCTTATGCTTAAGTTTGATTAATGTTAAAAGAAAACAAAATAATATCAAACTTCTTATGACAATGATGGACAGAAGCAGCACACATGCAATTGTTTCGGGAGTCCGAGTAGTTAGGCATACCGGACGAGTTTTGTGGCTGAGGGCGGTGTTAATGAAGAGCGCGCTGATCCCTGACAACGCCCACCCGCACCCAATCGCTCGGAAACCTTTCCGTGATCATTAAGATGTTATAAACAAGATATGATAGTTAAAGCCTTATAATTTTCCGTTGAATCCCAGAGATAAATAGCGAGAGGGGAGAACCTTGGAAGGTCTCCCAAGGGTAGACGAGTCCATCCTTGTTCCGGTCGAAGAAAGCCACGTGCTTCTGCAGAACGTTGTCGCCCACAGCCGCCCCGGCTTCAGGATGCTGATGATGGTCCTCCTCTGCCCCTCCTGCCATGGGCAAAAATACGTTCACAAAACCCAACAGCAGATTCAGAAAAACAACGTTTAGAGATTGGGGTGAGGTTAAGTGGTCTTACGCACCGAAGTCATCGGAAGAAAGGGCGGTGGTCTGCGTATACGAAGGAGGGTCCATGGAGGGAGACGGGAGGAATCGGAGAGACGGGGGCAATTGGAGGACAAGTTAACGGATTAATAGAGGTCGATTCCCTTTAGGAAGAATTAAAAGCATTAAAAAGTAATCCCAATTTAATAAACAAATATTAATAGGGGTTAGGTGGGTGGGTAGGTGCTTCGTCCGAGGTTGGTAGGATATTAATTAATTAAATGTTTTGGAATCTAAACATATGTACTCTACTAAACATATAAGATTTTATGATGAGAACTCGTTGGAGACAAACAGCGACGTCTCTCTATCTCTCTCAAACTTATACCCATTGGCTACTCTTGGGCAGAGACACCCTCCCACCTCCAATTTTCTACGCCTCTCGAACACTCTCCCTCTCCCGCTTCTGTCCCCCTTTTTTTTCTAATAATATTAATAATTTACATAATAAATAAATTAAAAAGCCATAGTTCACCGGAAATAGAGCATAATGAAAAAAGTTGACAATCATAGTATTAAGCTTGATGATTTCAGCTTCCCCATCATAAAGTGAAATTGTGGTGTCATACTCAACTTTCAGATCTTGTCCTATGTGAAGCAAAAGACCATTTCGGATGATCCCTAAACACTATCTATAACTCTATCCTGCTGCGCCAGCTGGAGAAGTTCTGTCTATCAAATACTGGTGCACTGTTACTGTTGAGTCCAACAGCGTGCATGTATTCCATTTGCATCCTATCGGATCTCTCAACAAGCGGTTAAGCCTTTATCATTGAGCCCGCTCTAATACCAATTGTTGGTATATGATTGCACTAAATAGGGGGTTGAATTAGTACTTTAAGAGTTTTGACATTTTTTCGATTACAGAAGCGTGGTTCTGCAAGATTACAGAGACTGGATCTGCTAGACAGATTCCCAGTTTTGATATTATCTTATGTGTGTGACACAAAGATTTATAGTGGTTCGGCAAACAATGCATACGTCCACTCTCCCAGCGCTCACCCCAATTAGAGCGTATTCACTATGTTTAGAAGAACAGACTTTACATATGCACACTTCTTATCACAAATGTGACTAACAACTTGCACGTACTCACGTGACTAACTCAACCCGCATGCAACAAACATGTCTGACTCCGGCTCCTCACTGAGCCCGTGGCTTGACGGCTACCACCTTCCCTTGCACACTTCCTGTGTGACTAACAACCTGGACAAACAGAATTAGCAACAGTCTGCAGCTACAGAAGACGCTCTCTCTCAGAGGTGATCGGCTCGGTGAATGCATGATGGATGCTCTCAACTTTTGCAACGGTGAAGGCACAAGGATTCTGGTAAGCTTTCAGGCAGAACGACAAGTTGGAAATGTTGCTTCACTCTTGCATTTAAGCTTGTCCGTAGAAATGAGTTTCCCAATCAATCACCAATGGCTAGTTGAACCACTTGCCATTTTCTCAATGATTCGATCCTATGGGAAAACTTCCAAAGACGCAAATCATCATCCTCAGTAATATCAGATAATAATAAACCAGATTAATCACCCAATAAGAGATAATGTCTTCTGCTTAGAGGCTGTTTTCTGCGACAGCAGAATTAGCACTTTTCCTTACACGAATTTGGCATTGGGACTGATTTGTTTCCATAATATGAAAACATTCCTGTTCTAAAATATTCTCCCCATATAAGGGAGATTTCAACCTGATTAGATTATAGCCAAATTCCATAATTATATGATCACGTTAGTTAAGGAAATAATTATTTCCAAAACAACTCAAGGTCCAAGGATGAACCTAGACGTGATGCCAAAATTAATTCAATAAAAATTAACTTAAGGACATATGAGATAAAAATCTCACATGCTCGCATATTGATCAATCTCCAATAAGGAAATCGTCATTTACAGAAGTATCATTCTGTAAACCGTAGTAAGTACTCCAACAGGGAGAGTTATAATAACCGTGACACAAATGCTCATCTCTATAACAGAGATAGTGGACTCGATATTAGATCTTGTCCTCAGAACACCATTTCTGATGGCTAGATCGTTTTCTCCGTTGAAGTCCTCCACATAATTCTTTTACGAATTGCACAGATAACAGAGAACAGCTTCTACACAGGAATACCTGTTCTTCTGTACACTTAATAGCACATTAGCAATACATAACCTTTGTCATCATCAAAACCAGATTATATCAACAATCTCCCCCTTTTGATGATGTCAAAACCATGCTCATCTGGAGAATAATAATTAAAGAGTTTAACGGTCTTACAAATTTCCTTATTGCGAGATGGTTGACACAGAAGCTACTTTCTATAGTACCTCCCCCTGAATCTAAGCGGATTAATCTCGGTCGAAATTATTACTAGCTCATATCAGTTATTAGTTCATATATGAACTTTCGTTTCGAGATTAATTAATGTTCATTAACTTAATCGTTCAGAGCATTTGTATGATTTAATCAAATCAACGCTCATGATTGCAAGAGCATGCATTGTGGACAGAAGTATTGTTCAGTCATTGCTCTCCCTGAATAGGAGAGTTAGTTCTAAGACGAACTTTGATGAGAACTTTTCATAGTAGTCTACAGAAGATGATTCTGTAGAACGTCAAGCATAAGTGGTATTCTGCACATATTTTGAGTAGAGAAAGTTCTCTAACTCTCCCTGAGTTTAAGCAGTAAATTTCGCTTGAAATTCTGCTAAATCCCAAGTTGATCTCAACTAGAAGCATCGTTCTGACGAGGAATTCTCAAAGCAGAAAATAATTCTGCTGAGACCTGCAACGAACTGAGGAAATCTCCTCAGTGTCTTCATGACATGCAAACACACGCAGAGACACACAAGACAAGATAATGCATAACATGTCCGAAGTCTAATAAGTCTCCAGAAAAGTATTTCTCCCCCTTTTTGCATCATTAAAAGCAAAGCATGCTGTAAAAACAAAGGCAAGTCATCAAAAACAAGGATTCCAACACAAACAAAAAATGCAAGAAATGTAAATGAGTGAGTTTTGTAACAACATAGCCATAGTTGAGTTTGTGTTTTCAGAAAGGACTGATCAGTCACTTTCTTCTGCAGCAGGAGAAGAGGATGCACCATCCTAGCCCTTGATATATGCACTGAGATCAGCAAGATCCACCAGCACCTTAGTGATCAGGGACTTAATCTCCTTTTACTGGGCAATGCATTTATCCAATTTACGCGACTCTTTGGGCTCAGCAAAAGTAGATGCCTCAGAAGCTGGAGTTGAGAGTGGTATCTCGCACTGAAGGCTCGGCACACATAAGCAGAGAGAAAACATACTTCTATCACCACTTTGATGTACTTGATCAACTCATTCACTCTATGAAAGGTGATGTGACTATAGAATTCTCTAACAAGACAGGCAGAGACAATGCTTTTGTGCTCATAGAAGTTAAGAAAGGATAGCTCATGGAAATAGTTTTCTAGCTGCCCAAGAGAATGCTCAGTGAAGAAACTGAATTTTATGAAACGACAAGGAACTATTTTCCTGTCCTCAAGGTCACGAGTGGGAAACTCAGAACAATCCAAAACAGCCTCAATTTCCTCTGCCGAAACAGCCTCATGAGTAAAGTTCAGAGTAATACCTCTAGGCCTTTTGTTCTCCTTCTGTGGTGCCGCAAATGGGCGTTTATGTGCCTTTCTTTTCTCCTTTGCTGCAGCCACAGGAGGGCTCACAGGTCCTCAGCATGAGATGAAGTTGGAGCCAACTTCTGCATGGAAGGAGGTGGAGGAGAAGGAAACAGACTCTCATCGTACGGCACAATAGCCATGGAGGAGGGCTTTTGCGCTGAGGTGTAGAAACCTCCTTCACAGCATGTCCTTGAGGAGAAATCACCATGTCCTTGTTTTCTGGCTCAGAAAACTTTAGCACAGGAAGATCCTCCTTCATGGATGACTGGGTCACCTCTTGCTCTGTGTCCAGAGCCTTAGAACTCACAGGAGAAGAGTGTCGGGAGCTAGATTTAGTTTCCTTGGACGAGAAACCGACAGTATCAGAGTCACTCCTCTGCAGCGAAGACTGGGTCTCCTGTGAGTCATGGTCGGACAAAGAATCGTCGCCGAGTCTAGCGGAGCGCCTAGGCTTGGCCTTGGCAGCGCGAGGGTGTCTGGTCCGGGGTGCCATGAGAACAAATCGAAGAGGGGAAGTTAGGGTTTTGTGGAAGAGAAGGCGATGAAGTGTGGTTGGAGAAAAACGTGGGTGAGAAGGAAAATATGGGTTTTCAGGTGGGAGGGAAATCGTATGTGCAGGGAGTTGGTTTAAAGAAAATAAATAATTGGAAGGAGGGAAAAGTTTTTTGAAAGAAATAAATTCCAAATAAAATATTTTTAAAGAAGGAAGTACTTTTGAAAATCAAAATTTTCACACAAATTCAGATTACACGAAATAGAGTTCAATCATATCCATTTTTAGAAGGGATAACAAATCCTTAATTTCATTCTTAATTTTGAGAATTTCTTAAAGTTCAATGGCTTTGTGAAGATATCACAGAGCTGTGCTTCTGTGCTCACATATTCCACAATAATAGAACCATTCTGAACGAATGAAATGATGTCTTAGTTCTATATGTTTAAACCTTGAATGCTGAACAAGATTCTTGGTCAGATTTATAGCACTTGTGTTATCACACCGTATCGGAATATTATTAAACTTGAAACCATAGTCTTCAAGTTGTCGACGCATCCACAGAAGTTGTGCACAACAACTAGTCGCTGCAACATATTCTACCTCAGCTGTAGTTAGTGCAACAGAAGCTTGCTTCTTGGAGTACCAAGATATGAGCATATCTCCAAGTAACTGGCAGGTTCCAGAAGTACTCTTCCGATCGATTTTGCAACCAGCAAAGTCTGCGTCAGAGTACCCAACAAGATCAAATAATGATCTCTTGGAATACCAAAGCCCTAGATTTGTAGTCCCAGAAAGATATCGAAATATCCTTTTAACATGAGTTAAATGGGACTCCTTTGGTGCTGATTGGAATCTAGCACAAAGGCAAACGCTGAACAGAATGTCAGGCCTGGAGGCGGTAAGGTACAATAAGGACCCTATCATGCTCATGTAGAGGCTAAGATCTGTATCATTTCCTGCTTCGTCTTTCTCAACAATAGCATTTGTGCTCATGGAAGTAGAAAGGTGTTTTGAGTTGCTCAACTCATATTTTTTCAGAAGTTGTTTATTGTACTTCTCTTGATGGATGAAAGTACCTTTTGATGTTTGGCGAATCTATAAGCCCAAAAAGAATGTTAATTCTCCCATCATGCTCATCTCAAATTCACTTTTCAAGAGTTCTGCGAACTCTTTACACAAGGTATTGTTCGAGGATCCAAGGGTGATGTCATCTACATAGATTTGAACTACCAGAAGCTCGGTTCCATGCTCTTTTAAGAAAAGAGTTGTATCAACCTTTCCCTTTCTATAGCCTTTTTCAATAAGAAATTGGCTATGTCTTTCATACCAAGCTCTGGTAACTTGTTTCAAACCATACAAAGCTTTATCAATCTTATATACATGGTCATGCTTTTTAGGATCCTCGAATCCTGGAGGTTGGTCTACGTACACTTCCTCCTTCATCTCACATTCAGAAAGGCGTTTTTCACATCTATCTGAAATAGTTTGAAATCATTGTAACACGCATAAGCTAACCAAAGTCTAATAGCTTCAAGGTGCGCTACTGGGGCGTATGTCTCATCAGTCAATCCCTTCTGACTGAGAATACCCCTTGGCCACGAGTCTGGCCTTGTTTCTCACCACAGAGCCTGATTCATCAAGCTTGTTGTGGAAAACCTACTTGGTTCCAATAACAGAACGATCCTTCGGTCTTTGAACAAGCATCCATACCTTGTTTCATTCGAATTGATTAAGCTCTTCTTGGATGGCAATAATCCAGATAGGAACTGCAAGAGCTTCATCAATATTGTTTGGTTCCTTTTGGGAGAGAAACGCATAATGGTCACAGAGAGATTCACAGAACGTCTCGTCTGTATCCCTTCCTGTACATCCCCAATGACTTGCTCCATGGGGTGTGTTGACATGCGATTAACGTGCTAGTTATCTTGGGCCTATTTCTAACAAAGCCCGTAAAGGCAAATTGAGGCTATAGCTAAGGTAAACACATTAGGCTTGCGCCCGCAGTCTATATGGACTATATGGCAAAGGAAGTCTACAGAGGCGGGGTAATAACCTTGTAATCAAGGGAAGTCTACAAGCCTGCGCCTCCAAGAGACACAAAGTCTACGGACTTGCGCCTACAAAGGATACAAAGTCTACAGGCCTGTGCCTGCAAAAAACACGTGTAAAAGGAAAACGGTTCCACAGCTCCGAGATAAATGGGACTTGTTACCCACGCATATATCAACACACGTCTTAAAAGACAACTAATTAAACTCGAAGTCAGAGAAGTTTACGATCCACGATCAAATGAGTGGAAGTCAGTTAGCTCCGAGATTCTTGAGGAGAATCGAGTCTGGAAAATCTTCGGAAGGTGGTAACAGACCGGGTATAAAAGGGAGAGGATCTCCCTAAGAGAAAATGACGAACAAATCAGCCAACAGAAGCTTATCTTACTCGTCACCCCTTAGTTGTTAGTTGTTAGGATTCCCCGACCTGGGCGAAACTTTTAAAGTTTCATTGGTCTTCCTTCCACCGTCAGAGTGAGCAACCGTAGCTCTGGCAACAAATCCCCGCCTTCACTTCCACCATCAGAGTGAGCAAACGTAGCTCTGGTTACACACATCCGCCTTCGACTCCAACGCCAGGACGAGCTACCATAGTCCCGGTACACACCTCCGCCTTCGACTTCAATGCCAGGACGAGCCACCGTAGTCCCGGTACACATCTCCGCCTTCGACGCCACCGCCAGGGTCAGCCATCACAGCCTTGGTGTCCACGTCAGCCTCAGCACCCGACCGCATCCAGTCCATCAAGTCCAGCAGCTAAGTCCTGCTGCCCGAGGAGCACAAGTCTACAACGCTCTTCCATCAAGTCTACGACGACGCTCCAAGTCTACGGAGCACTGTAGCCAGTCTATGATCTTACCACCGTCCTTATTTTTATTTTTATGGCTGTAAGCTTTCTTTACTTCGTGTAAAAACTGTTTGCATTCAATCAAATTCTTCAATTACTTACTGGCGACCACATCTACAAATCCCTGCGTAATCCGGCGTAATCCGTTTTCTACGCGAACAGGGTGTCTTTTCTTATAAAGAGTGGGCACTATGTCCAAGAGATTCTCCTTAGAATCATGATTCTCTAAAGTGCCCTCAGAGTTTGCATCATGTCCAATGACGGACTAGATTTGTGTAGAATCAGTCGTAAGAGGGACAACGCTATCTTTTTATTCTTCAACAGCAGTCAGCTACGAACTTGGTCTGTCTGATAAGACAGGCTCCTCTGTATATTGAGAATCATTAATGATGACATTAATAGACTCCTCAACAACAAGGGTTCTCTTGTTGAAAACTCGATAAGCTTTGCTGGATCAGAATAACCAAGGAACATTCATTCATCTAATCTAGCATCGAATTTTCCAACATTATCCTTAGGAAGTCTTAGTATGTAACAAGGATTTCCAAAAGGATGGAAATATGAGATGTTAGGCACTTTGCCCTTATATAACTCATAAGGAATTTTGTCAAGTGTTTTTCGTGCATGTACACTGTTAGACACATAACATATGTATTAATAGCCTCAGTCCACAGATTTTTTGGAACCTTGCTTTCACACATCAAAGTTCTAGCATTATCAAGAAGAGTTCGATTCATTCTCTCATCTATTTCATTCTATTGTGGAGTATATGGAGGAGAGAATGTGTGCTTTATGCCATTCATGTCACAGAAGGATTTTAACTCATGGTTTTCAAATTCTATTCCATGGTCAGTTCTTAAGCTTTTAAGAGAGGCTCCTCTCTCATTATGCAGCTTTGTGAAAAGACGTTTGAACGCACTGAATGCATCACTCTTATGAGCCAAGAACTTTACCCAAGTATATCTTAAGTAATCATCCACAACTACCATAGCATAGCGTCTATGGCCTAGACTCTGTGTTTTGGTAAGACCAAACAGGTCCATGTGCAGAAGTTCAAGTGGTTTTGTGGTGGAAATGTAATCTTTGCTATTAAAAGAGACTCTGGTTTGTTTCCTCAAAGAACATGCTTCACATAAGCTGTTCCCTTCAAAACTCGGTAAACCTCGTGCCAACTCCTTTTTGGCAATCTTAGACAATAATTAGAAATTGATGTGTCCCAATTTCCTATGCCAGAGATTTGTTTCATCCTTATAGGAAGCAAGGCATTTCTCAGAAGACAAAAGATTGTCTTGAGAAACGATGTAAACGTTTTTTCTTCGTTCAGCAACGAAACAGACTTTGCCGCCTATAGATCTAGAACATCCTTCTGCGTTAAAGGTTATTTCATAACCCTCGTCACAGAGTTGGCTCACACTTAATAGACTATGTTTTAATCCTGCAACAAGCCGAACATCATCTATCTGCATTGTTTGTGAACTACCGATAGTTCCAATGCCTTTGATGTAGCCTTTGCTATCATCACTAAATGTCACAGAACCACCGTTCTGTAACTTCAAACTTGAAAACTTAGAATGATCCCCGGTCATGTGGCATGAGCACCCACTGTCCAAGTACCACTCATCCTTCCTGGCTTTAGTTTTCAACCGTACCTGCGATTAAGAACAAATTAAGTTACAACAGGAACACACTTTAAGCCGGTTCCATAAGATTGTGACTTGTTCCTAGAGAGAAACGCATTGGTTATACTTATAGACTTCTTGATCTGACATTGTCCGATCATATGTCCAAGCATGCTACAATATTGACAAGATTTAACCTTTTCTGTCAATCCGACAGGGTTTTTAGTCCTAGTTTTGTTACGCTTCTGTTCGGAAGTATAATATTTCACAGACTCAGGTTTCTGCGACATCACAGACTTCTGTTTCTGCGCAATTTTGGGACTGATCACAGAGCATGCTTTCTATGTCATATAACATATATCCTCTGAACATTCAGATTTGTTTATGTGACAATTATAAGGTTGACTTTCAGGTAATAAACCTATGTTAGACTCATTAAGTGGAGAAACAACTTTGTCACGAATAAGTAGCTCGTACCACACCTCAAGATGAGGTTCTCTGATCAGAGGAGATGTTTCTGCACAGAAGATCGCAGCTTCCTTTTCCAAGACAATCTTTTCTCTGTGCAGAGAAGTGAGCTGTGACTGTAGAACCTTGTTATGCTTTTCCACATAGCGATATTTTGAGGATAGCTCTTCTACTTTTTCAAGGATTTCTGTCAGAAAACCTTTAAGATCATTAGAAGATAAATTATACATAGATGTAGAGATTACCACCTCATATGAATCAGATTCTGATTTAGAACGAGCCATCTAACAAAGATTGGCCTTCTGGTCTTCCTCAGATTCAGATTCATCGTCCTCCTCATCGCTCCAAGCCGATAAGGCTCTTCTTTTGTTTCGAGAAGGCTTCTGCTTCTCAGTCAACAGAGGACATTCATTCATCATATGTCCCAATTTCTTACACTCGTAACATACTGGTTCATTTTTATCTTCTAGGTTAGAAGACTTGGGTTTACCACTTCGTTTGAAGCGTTTCTCGTAAAGAAGTTTGTTCAAAACTTTTACAAGTAAGGAGAGCTCCTCATCTGTTTCAGCTTCTCTATCACCTGATTCATTATCAATAGAAGTTGATGCCTGAAAGGCAATCAATTCTATCGTCTGAGGTACAGATGACCGTTTCTCTTCCTCATGAAAAAGGAGAGAACTCATAAGCTGATCCAGCCTAAGAGTTGTTAGATTGTTGGCTTCCTCAATTGCGGTCTTCTTAGCTTCCCAATTCATGGGCAAAGTCTTGAGGACCTTTCTCACCAATTCAGCATTGGCGTATTCTTCCTAAGAAGGGCTAAGCTATTGATGATTGTGTTTAGTCTATCTTGCATTTCTGAGATAGACTCATCAGGTTTCATTTTGAAAGCCTCATACTACTGAACCAGTAGATTTATCATTGTTTCTTTAACTTGATCCGTCCGATCATGGGTTAGAACAAGTCGATCTCAGATCTCGTTTGCTGTGGTACAGGTAGAGATCCGGTTGTGCTCCATAGGAGATAGAGCACAATGAAGAGAGCTGACAACCATAGCATTAAACTTGATGATTTTAGTTTCCTCATCAGAAAATGAAATTATTCTGCCATACTAAACTTTCAGATCTTGTCCTATGTGAAGCATATGACCATTCCAGATGATCCCTAAACACTTCGGTTCATGAGATGCTATCAAGAACTCCATGCTACTGCGTCGATTAAAGAAGTTTTGTCCATCAAATATTGGTGGACTGTTACTGTTGAGTCCAACAGCATGCATGTATGCCATTTGCATCCTATCGGATCTCTCAAAAAGCGGTTAAGCCTTTATCGTTGAGCCTGCTCTGATACCAATTGTTGGTACATGATTGCATTAAGAAAGGGGGATGAATTAGTGCCTTAAGAGATTTGACACTTTTACGATTACAGAAGCGTGGTTCTGTCATATTACAGAGACTGGATCTGTAAGACAGATTCTCAGTTCTGAGATTAGTTATCTTATGTGTGTGACACAAAGATTTATAGTAGTTCGACAAACAATCCCTACGTCCACTCTCTCAGCGCTCACCCCAACTAGGGCGTATTCACTATGTTTAGAACAAGGGACTTTACAGATGCACACGTCTTATCAGAAAAGTGACTAACAACTTGCACGTACTCACGGGACTAACTCAACCCGCAGGCAACCGACGTGCCTGACTCCGGCTCCTCACTGAGCCCGTGGCTTAACGGCTACCACCTGCCTACGTGGCTTGACGGCTACCACCTGCCCTCGTGGCTTAACGACTACCACCTACCCTTGCACACTTCCTATGTGACTAACAACCTACATAAACAGAATTAGCAACTACAACACCAACAGTCTGCAGCTATAGAAGACGCTCTCTCTCAGAGGTGATCGGCTCGGTGAATGCACGACGGACGCTCTCAGCTTTTGCAGCGATGAATGCACAAGGATTCTAGTAAACTTTCAGGTAGAACGACAAGTTGGAAATGTTGCTTCACTCTTGCATTTAGGCTTGTCCGTAGAAAGGAGTTTCCCAATCAATCACAACGGCTAGTTGAACCACTTGCTTCTCCATGATTCGATCATGCAGGAAAACTTTCAAAGATACAAAACATTATCCTTAGTAATATCAGATAATAATAAACCAGATTAAACACCCAATAAGAGATAATGTCTTTTGCTCAAAGGTTATTTTCTGCGAGAGCAGAATCAACACTTTTCCTTATACGAATTTGGCATTGGGACCGATTTGTTTCCATAATATGAAAACATTCCCGTTGTAAATTATTCTCACCATATATGGGAGATTTCAACCGGATTAGATTGTAGCCAAATTCTATAATTATGGGATCACGTTAGTTAAGGAAATAATTCTTTCCAACACAACTCAGGGTCCAAGGATGAACCTAGACGTGATGCCAGAGTTAATTCAATAAGAATTAACTTAAGGACATATGAGATAAATATCTCACGTGCTCGCATATTGAACAATTTTAAATAAGGAAATCGTCATTCACAGAAGTGTCATTCTGTAAACCGTAGTAAGTACTCCAGCAAGGAGAGTTATAGCAATTGTGACACAGATGATCATCTCTATAAGAGAGATATTAGACTCGATATTAGATCTTGTCCTCAGAACACCATTTCTGATTGCTAGATCGTTTCATCCGTTGAAGTCCTCCACATAACTCTTTTACGTATTGCACAGATTAGAGAGACCATCTTCTACGCCCAAATACATGTTCTTCTGTACACTTAAATAGCACATTAGCAATACATAATCTCTTTCATCATCAAAACTAGATTACATCGACAAAAACTATAGAGAAAACCCGAATCTTTCTATTTAGGGGGGGGGGAGCACATTCGATAATGTGCCACTGTTTTTTGGTGCTCCTCCTTATTAGTAATGTTTGAGCGAAAAATTTAAATGAACGCCAAGGAAATAGGAATGCTTTCTTTAGAATATAAATAGGATAGGGCTATATTTTTTAGTAGTTTGTCAATTGTTGCTGGGACGATGATGCTGAGGATTTGGATACACTTCCTTCAATGGATCGAGCTCTGTGTGAGCTCCGCCGTGCATTTGCTCCACGGCTTCTACATCTTCAGTTCTGCCATCGCCGGTGATCTCTCCCAATTCACGAGCGCCTACCACTCCGGCCAATGTTCAAGCGCCACTGCTGTTTCGGGGGACAAGGCCTGGCCAGGCGACAAGTCATCTCCGTCAATTGTTCTTGTCCATGGAATCTTCGGATTTGGCCAAGGGGTAATGCAGTCACCACGCTCTGGTCCTTAGTGTGATTGGTGCTTCTTCTTCGTCTCGATTGGATTCTCGACTGTTTGGCAGAAACTTGGAAGCTTGTCGTATTTTACAGGGGCTGAGAAGAAGGATGACAGGGTCCCTGTGCCTTATTTGGGGTCCTTAACTAGCATACACGATAGGTAGGCCGTCAAATGAATTAGGCCTCCCTTCTACTGGTATTTGTTTTCTCACTATCTGTGCATACCAGGGCTTGCGAATCGACTATGGGGAGGAGCACAGCGAGGCGTACGGGCATTCTCGGTTTGGAAGGACTTATAAACGAGGTTGTTCATCATGTCGAGACTGTTGTATTTTGTTGCAGATGAGAATTTGACTATAGTCCTGAGATGTTTCCGAATGCAAATGTTCCACAGGGCATTATCCCGAATGGGATGAGAGCCATCCTGTTCATTTTGTCGGGCACTCTGCCGGAGCACAAGTGGTCCGTGTTTTGCAGCAGTTGCTAGCCGACAAGGTTTGCCAAATCATGGTTCAGTATGAGCACTGTGATGTAACCGATTGGCCAAATAATGATATTAGGTTTCCTTGTGTTGATGCTTCAGGCATTTCAAGGATATGAGACGACAGAAAACTGGATTTTGGGTCTCACCTCATTGTCAGCGGTATTCATAATAGAATATATTATTTTTATTTCAATTTGAAATTTTCAAATTTCTATTTTGAAATTTGAACATCTATTACTGCAAAATTGACAAACAACAAGAGTTAATTGATTTCATTAAGATATAAGAATTTGCAATAAACTCATCACTTGAGGGGTGACCAAGCCTAGCATTATCTCATCCTGCAAAAAAAAGAAAAAAGAATAGAAACATTAAGATGGAAGAGAGATCTTAAAAATGTTCACACAAAAATATATGACTAATCATGATAAGGTATTGAACTAAACAGAACAGATGATTGCATGTAATGGAAACGGAAAATATGACTTGATGGGTACAATGGACACATGCTACATTGCCTATCAAACATCAGCAAATCAAGTATGGAAGGGATATAAGAAATCAAACCCAAAAATTAGGAAGAAAATAAAACTTATTCAAGTAACAAATATTTTCTCAAATGGTGAGTTAATATCTCACTATTTTATTTTCCAGGTTTCGGTTTGACAACTAAGTGACTCCCAAAAAGGAAAAGGGGTGGATAAAAGGAAATCCCCACATAAGAAGGGCGAAGCTCCCTTTAAATTTGTAAAATGGCAACAAATAAAGCAACCAAGTTATCAATGCATGAGCTTTCCAATCAAAACCACAAAAGCAATTAGTTTCAAATTCAGTTCCAACACGAGGTTACCAACAGTTACTCCCAATTTCAGGATAATATGGTCAAAATTGATTTATGACATTAAAGTGGCATTTTACACATCTCAGACATTAAAGTGGCATTTTCCAAGCAAACCTTGGTTTGTTCCAGAATGGTTATTGCGCTTTCCTCCAGCATCATCATTCAACACAATACCAAAATGTCATTTCTGCATTTACTCCAGCTTGTATTATCCAACATGGTGGGTTCAGCTCTAGTTGGTATGTTCCAAACTAATTAATGTCAGCTTCGACAATAAACCCGGGCTTATCTCGATGGAATGAAGTAAGTTTTTGCTGAACGAAGACCTCTTGCTAGTAACGAACAGTTCTTGGACAGTTTCTGTCAAGCAGTCGGTTTTAGACAATGTTAGGATTCTGTCGCTTCATCATTCATGTTTCGTGGCGAATGTGTTTCTTAGGGAGATCCATAATATATTTCCTCGAAAAAATCTTCAGCCCCGGCGACGGAAGAAGCATGAAACCCATCTGTCTGCTTCAAATCTGCCGGATCAGATCCATAGTGTACGATTGGCTAGACATCCCTTGGCTCAAGAGTTATTGCAACTTTGGCTTTGATCACTTCAACATGTCTTGGAGAAAAATTGGAATATGGGGTCTAGTCGACTTCCTGTTGGGTAACACCGGGCCTTTTGCTTTGGGAGATTGGATCCTTCCCGACCTGACGATTCAAGGGTCAATAAGACTCAACCGCAGCCTGCACACGTTCCCGGCCACAAAACATACTAGGAAGATCAAGGGTATCACGATTCCCTCCAGTATTCTACAGATCCACCCACTTATGCTTCTAAGAGTGTTACAGATGAGTCAGTGGTGTCACCTGGTCGATGTCCCTCCCCCATACAAAGGCTACAGGTAATCATTTCGAGTGAGGAAACAGCTATCAACTATGTCGACTGATAATTGGCTGACCTCAGAGGTATGTTATTGACAAGGATGACAACTGGGAGGACAATGATGGTCATTGAACACGCTGTCCATGACACACTCACCCTCGTCATCGAACATCCCAGTTGTTTCGTTCAGAGCGATTCCGAATGCCAAACCCTGCATCCCGGCATCTGGTAAATCTGTTTCGTCCTTTAGAACATAGATCCTGAACGTCGAGTGGCATAACGAGCATTTGATCTTTGTCGTTGCGACTTGCAACAGGTACTACAAGATAGTGGAAGCAGACCACATCTACTTTGTCATAAGCCGGGAGAGGGCAGGAGTCCAGTTTGATCTAATGTATGACACCATTTTCGAGTGCTGCAGGAAGCACGTCTTCCGGAAAACCCCACCTACACTTCCCAATCAGATTACCAGTAATTGAAGATACGGTGGCTGGTAGTCCATGGAACAGAGAAACATTTGTACACGGGAAACACCTACATGAACCCAGTGCATATCTCGCGCACGTCGAACATTGTGATTTATGACTAAACATGGGTAACCGACATCATAATCTTATGATAAATTGTTGGCAAGGGAGTCACAGTCAACGAGATAAGCCAATCCATGAGAGTAGAATGGTGCAGTTTCCCGGAAGAAGTGGCGGTGGCGTCAGTGGAGAAGAACACCCTGAATCCCCTAAACAAAAGTGGTGGTCTTGCAGAAGAGGTTGATCATATCCCCCGGTGACAATCACCTCCCTGTCGCCTATCCCCTTAAGCAGATACTGAAGGACCTTCCCCCTGAAGCTGCTGTACGTGTACAGAGGGTCCTCCTCCTGGTCGTCGTCTAGGGAGGGGATGGAGTGCCAGGCGGGGGTGCCCATGGCAATAGAGGAGTAGTGGTTCTGGACGTCGATCATGAGGAGGGCGCATGTCTTTGGGTCAGCATTCCCTTGGCTGCAGCCATCCAGAGGTGTTTGAGAGAAGTTTGAGGATGCAGGCGGCGACTCGAGTCCGCGGGTAATTAATTAATTGCGGGGTACTTAACTGTAGGCAATGATTGGCGATAATTACCTTCGTGTGTTTGGGATTCAGGAGTGTGTTTACTTTGCCAATTCACAAGTGTTGTTTGTGAATAGATTAAACAAATTCATTATTGCTAAGTGGAAAAAAGATTTGTGTTGGAGGAAAACAATCTTGTTCATAATAATTTCTTTCTAAATCCATGTTGATATATTATAAATAATAATATTGCTATATATTATAAATTCATCTTGTACATTTGTATATTTTTCATACATTACTACGGATTTGTTGGCTAATTCTTATACATAAGTACGAAATAAGTAGTACATATATACGAAAAAAGTAAAAAGTCAAAATATGAGCATCTCCTCATACTTCGTACATATTTTATTGTACAAGAATTTTCAAACAAACCTAGAGTAATGTACGAATAATGTACGTGTACATTATTCCTACATTACATGTACATATTACAGAAAATGTACAAATTCAAAACTTGTACATCTCCCGTTATTTTCCTACATATGTACAAGAATCTTACTACAACTCCAGAGTAATGTATGGAAAATGTACATCCGTACATAATTCGTACATTAGTTGTACATACGAACAAAAAATATACAGAGGTAAAACATGTACATCTCCTCTTATTTCGTGCATATTTCGTACATATGTACAAGACTTTTACAACAAACCCAAAGTTATGTACGAGTAACGTACATTCCTACATTAGTTGTACATATATATGAAAAAAGTATAAAGTCAAAATATGTACATCTCCTACTTCGTACATATTTCATACATATGTATAATAATTTACCAACAAACATAGAGTAATGCACGAATTATGTACATGTACATTATTCGTACATTACATGTACATATGTACGGAAAATGTAGAAATTCAAAAACTTGTAGAACTTCGCTTATTTTCATATATATTTTGTACATATGTACAAGAATTTCCTTACAAGCCCATGTACGCGCGCCTTCCAGCCTAGCACGCGCGTGGTGATTCGGACGACCCGAGGATCCGGGTCTGCTCCCCCAAGACCCAACCGGTCGACATCACGACTCGAACGTCGGACGCTACGGAAGGAAACTGGGTTGAATCCTCCCTCGGTTCCTAAATGGGCCTGCGGGGTGTTTCACTAATGGTCTACAATTCCTTGTGGGGGAACCAGAAGCGACGAGTGAAAAGCTGCGCGTAGGCCTCAGTAAGGACCGTTCGAGAGGACCAGGGAGCGGTTCGTGTCTCCAGTCCCTCATCTAAAATGGCTCCGTGAAAATGTTGTTGTTTAACCTAGATAAACTATTATGGAGTCACCAGCGACTTAGTTTTGAAAACTGGTTTAAGTCAGAAAGCCAGAGTAGGATTCGGGGATTCCTAATTACTAACTCTTACATCTAAACATGCGACAAGGTGGTGTTTGCTCCAAAAGTTTTCTTTTGGTTAACGGGTGTTGGACCCGATCCGAGCATGACTCCGGACTCATGTCAATGTTTTATGGGCGTTGAACCCGATTCGGGCTTTTTGGGCCCGAATTCATGTGTATTGAATTAACAAATAGCATGCGACGATAAAATCCTAAAAGCCTAACAACATGAACCTCAACCACAGATCAAGAATTTAGATCAAAGGGAGCGGGGAAGGGTGGTGACCGTGGGCCAATGCACTTTGAGCCCATGACCCATTACATGTGGAAATAAAGAAAATCGAAAGGCCCGCATATCCTTCATGTACCTGAGGCCCGGCAGGGTGGCATGTCACCGACTAAGGCATCATCGGTTGGGGCCTCTTTAACGACGATAAGATAAAAGATTTTGTCTTTACCATGTTTGAAAATATTGAGGACATTGATATAAAACATATAAATCGAGGTAAATTAAAATAAGACCACCCGAATTGTTACCGGAAAGCAATAATAATGATAATAATAATAAAGTTAACGTAAAAAAAAAAAACAGATTCGGCTCATTTCTCAATTGAAAGGAACCGACAAAGGAGAAATGAGGACGCTTACCCCTGCTGTTTGAGAGAAAGGCGTTTTCAGATGGGGATTCGCTGCCGCACACAAAAGCCATGGTGTTCGATAAAATAAAGAGCTGCGGCCGCTAAACTCTTCAAGACTCCTGGAGTTTGGTTGTCATTCCCTCCAAATTTGGCCGAATATTGGCATCGGCGTCGGGGAGAGGAGTTGGGTTTAGATCTGGAAGAGCGTCCGATAGGCTCTGGGAGATGAAGCCATTGACATTCTTGGCCACGGTTGTGGCGTGGGTCGCGGAGGAGATGCTGGCTGCTGAAACAAAGGATGGCCTTCGGGCGCATCGCTGGAGACGATATAGAGGACGGCTTGGGGCGCCGCTCGTGGGAGTCAGGGAGGGCTTGTCCTCTGCTCCGCAGTTAGAGTGAGTCGCCGTGGTTGGGGTTGTCACTGCAGGGCGTGTTCGGGAAAATCTAGCTCGCCGGTCGACGTTTGTCGCTTCTTTGGGCGTGGGTTGGAGACGACGGAGGGGGATGCGGACATGGGTAACGCCGGGGTTGGAGGGATTGGTGACGGCAACGGAAGATGGAGTCGAGGTGCCCGGTCAGACTACTGGGGGTCTATTATACGGTTGTGTGTCGTGGGGATTGACGTCGTCTGGTTTTCTCATTGGTGGAGTTCACAAGGCGATAGGGTGAAACAAGTGCACCTCACCTTAAGCGTCTTCGAAATGACTGACATCTTATTCTTGCGCGCTTTGAAGAAACAATTAGAACAAAAGAAACGCTCCCTCGTCGCGCATGTGCGACTGCAGGGAGTCGAGATCGGATTGTCGTCTATTTTTTTTTGAAACCAAAGGGGCATCGTTGTTGCAGTGGGAAGTCAGGGTTGTCTGCTGATGAAGACGACTATTCCGATTGCAACCGGTGATGAGGGATTACTCCATTGTTGATGTCGGAGTGTCGTCCGGAGGCTGGGTTTGAGCTGGTGACAGGGGTTTTCAGTGGATGTCGCTAGACCAACCTTGGGGTCGTTGAGATGGTTGCAGGCGACGGATGGAACGTCTGAAGGCGGAAGTTGTATCTCTCTACTTTTTTTTTGCATCCACTTTTTGTAGATGTGTCTGCCTCTTCCCCCCTATCTTCACCTACCACTTTTAGAAGAATTCCTCGGGATGGAAATTTTGGTGCCTCCAGAATTTCGGAGGTATTGGGATTTTCGTTTGGATAGCGTATGAAAGAGAAGAATCAGAAGAAAAGAAATCTCCCCTGAAATCTCAGATTGATTGGGGAATTCTCGCTTGAGTGAGATTATTTTCTTTTTTTTTCGAATAAATATGAGTTGTCCTTGGTACGGGAAGGTGAAAACCGTTTGAGAGGAAAAGGTCAAAAATTAAAACAAATAGAATTCGTAATAATAAAATAATAAAAATAAAAACGGTGGTGAGCTTGAATTGGGCTTTGGCCATTTTGTTAATTAAAAAATGAAGGTTGGACTTCATGTTATTTTAGACTGGGTTTATGTAATGGACTAAAAAAATGGTGGCCCATAGTATAATTTGAGGTATTATAGTTTGCCCCTCATTGGGAGGGAATCTTGAAAGATTTTCTTGCAAGGAAATCATAAATACCTCAAATTATGTTTTAAGGTCGTCCTTGGCCGCACGTATCCTGAGAGCTCATCAAGAAAATCATTAGCCATGACAATGACTTCATAAGACACAAGGTAATCAAGCATGTAATATTACGATACATATGCATTCCATACTTCATTTTAATGATTTCTCTCTAAAGACTTGCCTTTTGAATGCGGTAGGATAAGGGCTCTTCGGTTCCTCTCACAGTTCACTCTTATCTCTAAAAATTGTCTCGGTTGGATTTTTGGAATTTCCTTGACTTGGATGCTCATGTACTAGTCAAAGGAGTCTTTGTTTATGTTGTAATGTGGTTTTGGCGAAAGGCCTTTTCATCGAGGCTTTAAATTCATGTTTTTTTTTAAAACAAGTCTAAGGAACTCATTGGACACAACTGACCGTAGAGTTTTCACCGTTCAAGCAAATTCTCCATATTTCAGACAGCTCGTCAGTTTAGGCATTCCGTGGGGATGAATAATTGGCTCACTAGTAGGTGTTGATGATCTGTTTTGGGAATTATTTTCTCTTGACTTGTTGAGAATATGACACATTTGCTCTTGCGACTGTCAATGTCGTCCTTGTGCTTTATTTTGCTCTTTTGACTTTCATCTTGCGCTTTGCCTTTGAAACTTTGGTCTTTGCGTTGATTTTGCTTTTCTTTACTGGGTCATAGGGATTTACTTTGCTTTCTTTTCTGATAATCTATTTGGAGATGCTTTGGACACCTTAGGAATTTGTATGTTTTGACGTGTTGTTGGAGAAATTCCATCTTTGGGGACAACTCAACTAGTGGGCTTGCCGTTGATGGTTCCTCTTCACTTGAACCTGGAGGAAGTGTTGCCTCTATGGTCCGTTGCTTCCAATTCCTTGCTACATGATCTCCTTTAACCTCAATGTGAAGCGGTCCTTAGACTCGGAAGGCGTAGTGTGTACAAAAAGCTTCAAATTTGGCTCGAAAGGGGTTAGCAATGGTCGATGTTTTGTGTTTGTGTAGAGAAAAAGTGCTCGATCTCATCCCGGTTTAAGCATCTTTTGTCAAAGGATTCGTTGTTCACTCGGATGTCTACATGTGAACCCTCATAGTGTTTGTACTCATTACTCTGGGTTAGGTGTTTAAGAGGGGGTTTACCTTCTCCACTCTCGCTCAGAAGAATTCTTATTGTTAAAAATCTTTTCAAATTGTATGCAAGTGGGCACAACAAATGCTTAAGAAGTGAATAGGTTTAGGTACGCAAACCTCTTTGGAGAGGTCGTACTAAGGTGGTGCTCTTGTGCAAGCTTTCGCAGGGAAAGTGTTTGCGCTTTCATGCCTCAGTCATGTTCTTTGAGATTACACTCGGAAGGGCTTCCACCCGACCACTCACGCCATTGCCTAGGAGTTTGTACCGTACTGTACGGACGTTTATGAGCCTACATAGTTGACAACGGACGTAGATGAAGTTAGCTCTTGTACTTCGCCTCTCACTAGGGAGATTATACAAGGTTTGGTATCCGCTGGGGATATGAGACGAATATGCCCATCTCGATGGTGTATGTAACTGACTTCAGCTGGGGAAATGGACGTATGACTCCGTCTAGGGAATGATAAGAAATTTTGTTAGAGCAGTGTAGATGATACTCCCTTTCGATATGACCATCCTTGGTGACAACAAAGGTAATTCCGAAGCTTTGGTTCGAAATTTCCCACCCGACCACCCACGCCTTTGTTCGTAATGCAGGATGTTCATAAACCTACACTTGCCAAAGGACAAACAACTCATGAAGTTTGCTCATGTAACTTCATTTATATGAAAGGCGAAGTAGAGTTTTGATACTTCCCTTTTTGTGTTTCGTCATTGCATCTTCGTTCGTAGGAGTCAAAGCATTGGCGAAATTGTTACTCTAGCCTGATGTTCATGTACCTATCAAACTAATGGCGAGAAACAAGTGATTTCATGCGACTTGTTTCTGTTAGAGCAAGAATGACGTTTGCTCATGTAACTTCATTTATAAGAAAGATGAAGTAGTGTTTTGGTACTTCCCTTTTTTGTTTCGTTATTGCGTCTTCGTCCGATGGAATCGAAGGATTAACGAAACAGCAACAAGACTTTGGCTTGAATATCTTTGCCACCCTGCCACCCTCGCCTTCATCACAGGAGTTTTGTACTTTTCGTGTGAGGAGCTCTTATACCTACTCTTGTAATCTCATTTAATTTGATGAAGAGTGTAGTAATTGTACGATTCTCCCTTTTTTACAAATATTGTCAGCCTTCCTTGTCTCAGTTGACTCCGTGGGGATATGAAGAAGTTTGCTGATAAAGTTCGTTCCAAAGCTCTGGCTCGAAACCCTGACACCATTTAAGTTTAGTAACGTCGGAGAGCGTTTGCATTGATTGGTTGCGACAGTTCTCCTCCATCCATTTTCGTTAAGATGGTTGCTCCTCCCGAGAAAGCGTGTTTGACGACAAATGGTCCCTCGTAGTTTGGAGCAAAATCTTCCCATGGATCTTGACGTTTGGAAAGATCCGTTTGAGGACGAGGTCTCCTGGTTTATACTTGACCTCTTTGACTTTTTTGTTGAACGCCTTGGACATGCGTTGTTGATAACATTATATGTGGTGATTGGCGTTTCTCATCGATGAAGTCGAGTTGGGCGAGCTGGTGATTGGCGTTCTCTTCTTCAGTCATGTTGCATTGGGACGAGATCCGGAGAGTAGGTAGCTTGACCTTTGCTGGAATGACTGTTTGAGCGCCATAGACGAGTTCGAAGGGAGTTGCCCTAGTCGAAGTGTGCATCGTCGTCCGATGGGTGCTTCTCGTGCCAATCACGATATGTGATCGCCGTCTTCAGAAGAATCATTTTCATGCTTTTGTTGGCAGCTTCGACTGCCCCTTTCATTTGCAGACGGTACGGTGAAGAGTTGAGGTGTTTGATTCGAAATTCAATGCATAGAGAATTCATCTGTTTGCCTTTGAAGTTTGTGCCGTTGTCGTTGACGAGCAGCTATGGAACTCTGTATCTGGCATGATGTTTGCCCGCGTGAACCATATGACGTTATTCGCGGTGACTTCCTTGAAAGGTTGTGCTTCGATCCATTTGGTGAAGTAGTCGATGGCGACCAGTACGAACCGATGCTGATGTCCGTTTGATGCCTTGGGATTAATCGGTTCGATGACATCCATGCCCCACATTGAGAACGGTCACGGTTCGAACAAGGGGTAGAACCTTGTTGCTGTAGATCTGACATTTGTGGTATGTTTTGACGTATTAGATGTAGTCGGCCTCGATTGTGAGCCAATAGTATCCATGACGCATGATCTTTTCAGCAAGAGCATAACCGTTCATGTGTGGTTCGCAAACGCCTTCATGGACTTCGAAGATGATGGCTTCCAATTTTGGTGACGCATCACATGAGGGATGTCATGAAGGACTTCTTATAGAGCACGTCGACATTGCGGAAGTACCTCCTTGCAATCCTTCGGATGAATTTGCGTTCCTTTCCGGTGCTACCTTCGGGAAAAGCGCCCGTCTCTAGGCAAGCTTTGATGTCTGCAAACCATGGTGATGAGTCCTCAGGTTGGCAAGGCTTGACGTGCATGCAACTTGGGTCTTCAACGATGTCGATGTGAAGTGGCTCAATGTCCAGTTCTCCTGTTAATGAATCATTGATGCAAGAACAGCAAGAGCGTCAGCGAAACGATTATTTGCCCGTGGGAGGTAATTGAACTCGATATCAATGAACTGTGGGCTAGTGTTTGTAGGTAGTCCTAATATGGGATGAGCTTCGGTTCCCGTGTGCGCCATGCCCTGTTTGTTTAGGAGATAATGAAAGCCAAATCTCCATAAACGTCAAAAAATTGGACTCGCATATCGAGCGCACGTAATAGGCCGAGAATGCATGCTTCAGATTCGGCGATGTTATTTGTGCAGGGGAAGGTGACTTTAATAGCGGTTGGATAGTATTGTCCGTCCGGGGATATCACCACCGCTCCGATGCCTGAACCGGAAGAGTTGACAGCACCGTCGAAATACATTGTCCACCTTTGCGGTGACTCAGTGAGGAAGATATTTTCGTCTGGTAGTTTAACTTCTAAAGGCGAATTGTCAATCCCTGGATATTCTGGAATTTGTTCAGCGATTGTTCTCCCTTTGATTGACTTAGTTGAGTGGAATCTGATGTCGAATTCAGCTAGCTGCAACTGCCACTTGGAGACTCTTCCTATTAGTTTTGGTTTGTCGAAGAGATACTCGAGGGGATCGCTCTCAGAAACTAGTAAGATCTCGTAATGGAGAGTGTATTGCCGGAGTCGATGTGGCACCTAGACGAGTGCACCGATACGCTCTGACGCCGTGTACCGAGACTCGCAATCCGTGAATTTCTTGCTTAAGTAATACACCGCATGTTCCTTGGTGCCTGGCAGCTGTTGGGCAAGCATGACTCCAAACGACTCTTTTCGGACTGAGGTAGAGCGTGAGAGGGTTCCCCAACTTTGGTGGGATGAGAACGGGTTGTTCTGTTTGTTATGCCTTTATTTACTCGAACGCGTTTTTGTAGTAGTCATCCCATTCATATTTGACATCCTTCCTTAATTTCATGAATAGGGGTTTGCACGTATCTACCAAGTTGGAGATGAACCTTCCATTGTAATTGACGCGGCCCATGAAGACCCGAATCTCCTTAACAGACTTTGGTGCAGGGAGATCGCGAATTGCCTTGATTTTGTCGGGGTCGATATCGATGCTTTTGTTGCTGACAACAAACCCTAGAAGTTTGCCTGATGTTGCCCCGAAGACGCACTTGGCCGGATTGAGACGAAGCTTGTACTTGTGAAGTCGTTTGAATAGCTTGCAGAGAACAACAATGTGGTCCTCTTCTGCTCTAGATTTGACGATTATGTCGTCGACGTAGTCCTCAAGCTCACGATGCATCATGTCATGGAGTAAGACCACCATTGCACGTCGATAGGTTGCCCCAGCGTTCTTTAGTCCGAAGAGCATGACCCTATACAAAACGTGCCCCAAGGTGTTGTGAATGTCGTTTTTTCTTTATCTTCTTCGGCCATACGAATTTGGTTGTAGCCGGGGAATCCATCCGTGAAAGAAAACCTGCTGAAACAGGCGGTATTGTCCACTAGCAGGTCGATGTGCGGCAAAGGGAAGTCGTCTTTGGGACTTGCTTTGTTAAGGTCGCGGTAGTCGACGCAAACTCGAAACTTCCCGTTTTTCTTGATGACGGGGACGAAGTTGGCAACCCATTATGGGTACTTAGCTACCGGGATGAAGTTGACCTTTAGGAGTTTGTCGACCTTTTCCTTGATCGCAAGAGCTAGCTCGGGCTTGTACCGACGTTGTTTCTGCATGGTGGGACGGATCAGTGGATCAGTGGGGATTTTGTGCTCCACTATCTCCGAGTCTAATCTTGACATATCCGCGTACGTCCAAGCGAAGATGTTTGAAAATTCTTTGAGTAGGTTGACGATATTCTCGGCCTCATCTGTTAGGAGATCAGTCTCGATGTGTAGCTCCTTGGGCTCGTTGTCCGTTCCAATGTTGACTGATCTGGGTTCTTGCAATGTTATCTCCCTTGGTTCCTCATGTCGTTGGATACCTAGCTCGAGACCATGGTAGCCGTCGAGGGACTTCGGGTTATCTACGATCACTTCATCTCGTTCGGGGATGTTTTCAGGTATGTCCAAAGCGCCGTTCCTAAAAATGAGAAGATATCAGAGTTGTAGATTCAAATGGATTACTGAAGTATTGTTTAATGCAACAACCTATAGCAAATCATGCGTTTTGAACAAAAGGGAAGTGTTGTGGGATCAGGACTCGGCGGGACCTCGTCGTTTCCTCATATTCGTCCTGATCATCTGCGGTCGGATCCCACAGACGCTCCGACACTAACTAGGGTCGCATTACATACGTACAACCTTGCTAGTCCACGACCAGAATGTAGCATGTCAATTTATTTTAGACTCGACTATTTTGTTGAACTTGACATCTTTGCCTTTTTTTTTAACACCCTGGACATGCATTGTTGATAACATTGCATTTGGTCGATTGCAGCAAGTTGTTTCTCATCGATGAAGTCGAGTTGGGCAAGCTGGTGATTGGCGTTCTCTTCTTCGGTCATGTTACTTTGGGACGAGATCCGGAGAGTAGGTAGCTTGGCCTCTGATGGAATGACTGCTTGAGCGCCATAGATGAGTTTGAAGGGAGCTGCCCCAATCGAAATGCGCATCGTCGTCCGGTAGGCGAGTAATGTGAAAGGGAGCTTCTCGTGCCAATCACGATATGTGATCGGCATCTTCTGAAGAATCCTTTTCATGCTTTTGTTGGCAGCTTCGACTGCACCGTTCATTTGCCGGCGTTATGGTGAAGAGTTAAGGTGTTTGATTCGAAATTCGGTGCATAGAGAATTCATTTGTTTGCCGTTGAAGTTTGTATCATTGTCGTTGACGAGCAGCTCTGGAACTCCGTATCTGGCGATGATGTTTGCCCGCGTGAAACGTATGACGTTATTAGCGGTGACTTCCTTGAAAGATTGTGCTTCGATCCATTTGGTGAAGTAGTCGATGGCGACCAGTATGAACCGATGTCCGTTTGAAGCCTTGGGATTAATCGGTCCGATGACGTGCATGCCCCACATTGAGAACGGTCACGGTTCGAACAAGGGGTAGAATCTTGTTGCTGTAGATCTGACATTTGTGGTATGTTTTGACGTATTAGATGTAGTCGGCCTCGATTGTGAGCCAATAGTATCCATGACGCATGATCTTTTCAGCAAGAGCATAACCGTTCATGTGTGGTTCGCAAACGCCTTCATGGACTTCGAAGATGATGGCTTCCAATTTTGGTGACGCATCACATGAGGGATGTCATGAAGGACTTCTTATAGAGCACGTCGACATTGAGGAAGTACCTCCTTGCAATCCATCGGATGAATTTGCGTTCCTTTCCGGTGCTACCTTCGGGAAAAGCGCCCGTCTCTAGGCAAGCTTTGATGTAAGCAAACCATGGTGATGAGTCCTCAGGTTGGCAAGGCTTGACCTGCATGCAACTTGGGTCTTCAGCGATGTCGATGTGAAGTGGCTCAATGTCCAGTTCTCCTGTTAATGAATCATTGATGCAAGAACAGCAAGAGCGTCAGCGAAACGATTATTTGCCCGTGGGAGGTAATTGAACTCGATATCAATGAACTGTGTGCTAGTGTTTGTAGGTAGTCCTAATATGGGATGAGCTTCGGTTCCCGTGTGCGCCATGCCCTGTTTGTTTAGGTGATAATGAAAGCCAAATCTCCATAAACGTCAAAAAATTGGACTCGCATATCGAGCGCACGTAATAGGCCGAGAATGCAGGCTTCAGATTCGGCGATGTTATTTGTGCAGGGGAAGGTGACATTAATAGCTGTTGGATAGTATTGTCCGTCCGGGGATATCACCACCGCTCCGATGCCTGAACCGGAAGAGTTGACAGCACCGTCGAAATACATTGTCCACCTTTGCGGTGACTCAGTGAGGAAGATATTTTCGTCTGGTAGTTTAATTTCTAAAGGCGAATTGTCAATCCCTGGATATTCTGGAATTTGTTCAGCGATTGTTCTCCCTTTGATTGACTTAGTTGAGTGGAATCTGATGTCGAATTCAGTTAGCTGCAACTGCCACTTGGAGACTCTTCCTATTAGTTTTGGTTTGTCGAAGAGATACTCGAGGGGATCGCTCTCAGAAACTAGTAAGATCTCGTAATGGAGAGTGTATTGCCGGAGTCGATGTGGCACCTAGACGAGTGCACTGATACGCTCTGACGCCGTGTACCCAGACTCGCAATCCGTGAATTTCTTGCTTAAGTAATACACCGCATGTTCCTTGGTGCCTGGCAGCTGTTGGGCAAGCATGACTCCAAACGACTCTTTTCGGACTAAGGTAGAGCGTGAGAGGGTTCCCCAACTTTGGTGGGATGAGAACGGGTTGTTCTGTTTGTTATGCCTTTATTTACTCGAACGCGTTTTTGTAGTAGTCATCCCATTCAAATTTGACATCCTTCCTTAATTTCATGAATAGGGGTTTGCACGTATCTACCAAGTTGGAGATGAACCTTCCATTGTAATTGACGCGGCCCATGAATACCCGAATCTCCTTAACTGACTTTGGTGCTGGGAGATCGCGAATTGCCTTGATTTTGTCGGGGTCGATATCGATGCTTTTGTTGCTGACAACAAACCCTAGAAGTTTGCCTGATGTTGCCCCGAAGACGCACTTGGCCGGATTGAGACGAAGCTTGTACTTGTGAAGTCGTTTGACTAGCTTGCAGAGAACAACAATGTGGTCCTCTTCTGCTCTAGATTTGACGATTATGTCGTCGACGTAGTCCTCAAGCTCACGATGCATCATGTCATGGAGTAAGACCACCATGGCACGTCGATAGGTTGCCCCAGCGTTCTTTAGTCCGAAGAGCATGACCCTATACAAAACGTGCCCCAAGGTGTTGTGAATGTCATTTTTTCTTGATCTTCTTCGGCCATACGAATTTGGTTGTAGCCGGTGAATCCATCCGTGAAAGAAAACCTGCTGAAACAGGCGGTATTGTCCACTAGCAGGTCGATGTGCGGCAAAGGGAAGTCGTCTTTGGGACTTGCTTTGTTATGGTCGCGGTAGTCGACGCAAACTCGAAACTTCCCGTTTTTCTTGATGACGGGGACGATGTTGGCAACCCACTATGGGTACTTAGCTACCGGGATGAAGTTGACCTTGAGGAGTTTGTCGACCTTCCTTGATCGCAAGACCTAGCTCGGGCTTGTACCGACATTGTTTCTGCATGGTGGGACGGATCAGTGGATCAGTGGGGATTTTGTGCTCCACTATCTTCGAGTCTAATCTTGACATATCCGCGTACGTCCAAGCGAAGATGTTTGAAAATTCTTTGAGTAGGTTGACGATATTCTCGGCCTCATCTGTTAGGAGATCAGTCTCGTTGGGCTCGTTTTCCGTTCCAATGTTGACTGATCTGGGTTCTTGCAATGTTATCTCTCTTGGTTCCTCATGTCGTTGGATACCTAGCTCGAGACCATGGTAGCCGTCGAGGGACTTCGGGTTATCTACGATCACTTCATCTCGTTCGGGGATGTTTTCAGGTATGTCCAAAGCGCCGTTCCTAAAAATGAGAAGATATCAGAGTTGTAGATTCAAATGGATTATTGAAGTATTGTTTTATGCAACAACCTATAGCAAATCATGCGTTTTGAACAAAAGGGAAGCGTTGTGGAATCAGGACTCGGCGGGACCTCGTCGTTTCCTCATATTCGTCCTGATCATCTGCGGTCGGATCCCACAGACGCTCCGACACTAACTAGGGTCGCATTACATACGTACAACCTTGCTAGTCCACGACCAGAATGTAGCATGTCAATTTATTTTAGACTCGACTATTTTGTTGAACTTGTCATCATTGTCTTTTTTTTAACACCCTGGACATGCATTGTTGATAACATTGCATGTGGTCGATTGCAGCAAGTTGTTTCTCATCGATGAAGTCGAGTTGGGCAAGCTGGTGATTGGCGTTCTCTTCTTCGGTCATGTTACTTTGGGACGAGATCCGGAGAGTAGGTAGCTTGGCCTCTGATGGAATGACTGCTTGAGCGCCATAGATGAGTTTGAAGGGAGCTGCCCCAATCGAAGTGCGCATCGTCGTCCGGTAGGCGAGTAATGTGAAAGGGAGCTTCTCGTGCCAATCACGATATGTGATCGGCATCTTCTGAAGAATCCTTTTCATGCTTTTGTTGGCAGCTTCGACTGCACCGTTCATTTGCCGACGTTATGGTGAAGAGTTAAGGTGTTTGATTCGAAATTCGGTGCATAGAGAATTCATTTGTTTGCCGTTGAAGTTTGTATCATTGTCGTTGACGAGCAGCTCTGGAACTCCGTATCTGGCGATGATGTTTGCCCGCGTGAAACGTATGACGTTATTAGCGGTGACTTCCTTGAAAGATTGTGCTTCGATCCATTTGGTGAAGTAGTCGATGGCGACCAGTATGAACCGATGTCCGTTTGAAGCCTTGGGATTAATCGGTCCGATGACGTGCATGCCCCACATTGAGAACGGTCACGGTTCGAATAGTGGGTAGAGCCTTGTCAGAGGGACGTGCACCTTGTTGCTGTAGATCTGATATTTGTGGCAGGTTTTGAGGTATCTGATGCAGTCGGCCTCGATTGTGAGCTAATATTATCCACGACGCATGATCTTTTGAGCAAGAGCATAACTGTTCATGTGTGGTCCGCAAACGCCTTCATGGACTTCGAAGATGATGGCTTGGGCTTCCTGTTTTGGTGACGCATGGCATGAGGGATGTCGTGAAGGACTACTTATAGAGCACGTCGTCATTGAGGAAGTAGCTCCTTGCAATCTTTCGGATGAATTTGCGTTCCATTCGTGTACTGCCATGGGGAAAAATGCCCATCTCTAGGTAAGTTTTGATGTCTGTAAACCATGGTGATGACTCCTTAGGTTGGCAAGACTTGACGTGCATGCAACTTGGGTCTTAAGCGATGTCGATGCGAAGGGGCTCAATGTCCATTTCTCCTGCTAATGGAATCATTGATGTAAGAACAGCAACAGCGTCAACGAAACGATTATCTGCCCGTGGGAGGTAATTGAACTCGATATCAATGAACTGGCGGGCTAGTGTTTGTAGGTAGTCCTGATATGGGATGAGCTTCGGGTCCCGTGTGCATGCCCCGTTTGTTTTGGTGATAATGAGTGCTGAATCTCCATAAACGTCAAGAAATTGGACTCGCATATCGTGTACACGTAATAGGCTGAGAATGCATGCTTCGTATTCGGCGATGTTATTCTTGTAGGGGAAGATGACTTTAGCAGCTGTTGGATCGTATTGTCCGTCCGGAGATATCACCACCGCTCCGATGCCTAAACCGGAAGAGTTGACAGCAAATCTCATGACAGAAAATCTTGGGCCTAAATTAATTATAGCGCGTACAGAACCTCATTATAGCCCATCGGGATAAAATAAGAAATTCAAGCGCGAACTAAGCCTGCAGTACATAGGTCTATAGATTAGAGAGACTGCTAAGTCTACTGATAGGCGTGTGGATAAGAGCAATGTCTACTAGGATCAGGCAATTACCGAGATTCTGGGGAGTTAGTTAAGAGGGCCATGACCTGAAAAGATATTCTGAGAACGTGGCATACACCTTAAGCTTGTCAAGATTCTGTATAAAAAGGATAAGATCTTTCTTAAACACACACGGACAATCATCTAAGGCCAGAAGCGCATTGGTTGTTCTCACATTTTAGATTTTAGTTATCAGGCATCCAGACTAAGGTGAGCTCGTAGAGCCCTTGGAATCCTTTCCATCGTCAGGATGAGCTTTCGGGCCCTTGACACCAATCTCCGCAAACACTACATCGTCAGGGTGAGCTTCCAGGCCCTTGACACCAAAACTCCGCCTTCACTTCATCACTTGGGTGAGCTCGTAGGGCCTTTATTATCCAAACCCATCATTACCTTCGTCCATGCTTCGCTTATCACACCTCCAGAAACCAAATCCTACCACCCCAGTCCGCAAGTGCAAGTTGTCAGCAGCTAGTCTACGGCGTCACCACCATCCGCATCACCAATCTTTTACTTTTTTCATGGCTGTAAGCTTTTTCATTTGAATGTAAGACATTGGATGACATTGTTTATTAATATAATTCATGTTTTCATTACTGGTGACCACATCCGAACCCCTGTGAGTGTTCGTGCCAAATATTTCCAATGTGATCCGTTTTCCATGCGAACACATTTTTTGCGACCACAGTGGGAGTCAAAGAAATTAACCATTTAGAATGGCAAGGAATATCGGGAGTTCAAACACGCAGGATCCTCCGCCTCCTCCATTAGATGGAGAGAATCAGGGTTTGACAGGATCCTTAGTTGAGGGAAATACAGCTCAGGAAAGCCAAGGTGTGACTAATGAACCCCTTGCGGCTACGCACACCACGTCCGAATTCATATCATGGCTTGAATTTCACAAAGAATTCAGCGATATGAAGATGAATATGGGTGACATGCACGAAAATATGTTGGGTGTGCAGGGAGAATTGCGAGATATGCAGGGAAGTCTACAGAATGTGTAGGGAGATCTACGAAGTGTGCAAGAAAACCTGCATGATATGCAAGTAAGCGTAGACAGGCGTATGGCCGGAATGCACAAGGAAAACATACGTCGCTCCACCAAATTACAAGAAAATATGGATGCGATGCAAGAAATGATAAAAAGCTTCTTCAGAGCAACCTCTAACTCGAGGATAGCGACCCTGCCGATAAAGATAATTCCTTCATGGGTGACGCTCGACGCGTGATTACCGGAAAGCGAGCTGTGTCGTTCCAGGAGGGTGATGCATGGGGAAATGTCAATCAACGCAACGCATACATGTATAACAGAGAGAAGATGGCTCCCCTCGGGCCTTCTTCCTCTCGGTCCCCTGTGCATTATAGAGCAGAGACAGCATATGCGACGAACCCCGGTAGACGAGGTTAGCGAGATGCGGGGTGAATCGAACAGAAATGTAAATTATGCTCCCCCTCGCCGTCACGAAAAATCACCTTCGGAAGGAGTACCGCTAGCAGAAAATCTGGTCTTGGGGGTTAGTAAGACCGATCACCCCCGCGGGGAGAGCTTTTATGCCAGGATCCCGAACGAGCAACCCATTCGTGCCAATGAGCAGTTCGCTTTCCCTGCTGAGAAATTGGTTCAAGTGTCTACTGGGCCGCCGAACTACGGTGGGTTTAACTAGCCCGTGCCACAGAACCTGAGAGAGGTAGTCACTCAGGTGGTAGAGCAGATGGTGCCTAGAACCGTCAGACAAGATAACATGTGCTTATACATGAGTCCCTACCCGGCGTATGTCGATAGAGACTTTCGTTTACCCGTTTCTCAGGGGAGGATGAGATGACCCCTATGGAACACAAAGCTCGTTTTACCCATCATGCTGGGATGCCGTTGGTAACGACTTTTGGAAGTTAAAGTCGTTTCCTAATTCGCTAATAGGAGATGTTTTTACTTGGTATGCAAGTTTGCCTCCGGGATCGGTAGTGTCATGGACAGAAATGCAATCTATATTAATGAAGGCGTTTGCCCGCCTGGACACACCTATGTCGATATTCGAGGTAATGCGATTGAAACAGGCAGCTAGCAAACCTTCTAGGCAATTCTTGATGCGCTTGCGCAAGGCTCTATTCCGTTGTAGACCTGCTATCCCTAAAAGAAATCAGTTGATGGTTGCATTATCGGCATTGACCATTTCTCTCAAGAAGAAATTATAAGGGCAACGGTTCAGCGATTGTTATGATTTAGCCAGAAGGGCGACTAAATACCATCAACTGCTAATGGAAGAGGTGCAGTCTACTCGAGCATATCAGGTGAAACCAAACAGTCTCGAGGTAGATATGGCTGAGTTCATAAAGGATGAGGCCACTATCAGCGACCCGTTAGCAAGGAAGAATTCAAAGGTAAAAGCGTCCTAGAAATCTAGTAAAGAGAGGAAATATTCATTTGATATAGACAAAGCTGACGCGATTTTTGACTGGCTATTTCAGTAAAAACGAATTAAGTTGAAACCCGGGCACAAGCTGCCCCAGACCGAGAGAGAAAAGAGCAGGAATTATTGTAAATGGCATTGATCATTCACACACACGACCAAAGATTGTCATTCAGAAACATAATTCAGGACCTTATATAATCAAAGGAGTTGTGTTTTCCTGAAGTAGATGAAGTCACTCTGGTCGATGATAAACCTTTTGATGATGAAATTGTCATTCATACATTTGATACCGGTGTCAACGTAATAGAAACTAATCTTGATGTCCTCGTGCAAGGGGTAAAGACTCTAGGAAAGACTATTGTCGCGAATGCTCTGTTTCGGCGTTTGGCCGATAAGGGCGTAGTCACCTGTCGAGTAAAGGGAGTTGCCACCAACATGTGCTGGTGGCACATGGATGACACGCACACCACAGACAGATGCCACACCTTTAGAAAGTATTTGCAGAACAATCAAGAAGACACTTAGTACGATTTGTCCCCACTTGAGGAAGTGGCCAAGCGAATGGTTTCTCCGGCATCACGTTTCGCTCCCGCCAGCCTCCAGAGGAGACAAACTCTCATCAGAAGTCCCCCAGTAGTGGAACAGAGAGCTATTGTTCGGGGAGGAAGGGCGGTCCCCATGGCCGCAAAAGGACGAGAGAAATGGCTGGCCAACAGCTACTTGTCCTAGAGCGACCTAACCGCCAGCTCAATTTTGATGAAAATTATGCCCAGCAGAGAGCAGGTCAGGAACCAGATAAAACATATTTTACAGGTGAATCACGACTCGGAGAAACTGGAAAGACAAGTGCACCTAACGTATCCCATGAGGCAGCCAGTCCCCATAAGAGGATCATCAAGCAAAAAAATGGGCCACCCAAGGTAGATGTGCAAGTTATCCGGGCGGGCCCACCAATAGCCTAATTCTTGGAGGAAAAGATGCTTTGCCAAAAGTGCAAGTTGATAGATCATAACAAAATCCCGGTCTCGCAATTGTGTACCCCTTGCTGTGTCAACTATTTTCTCAAGCTTGTAGACATGTCATCGGAAGGGACGATCGTTGTTGAGTCAGCTCACCCGACACCGTCAGGTATAAACGAAATTAACAATCATCCTTGATTACAACAGGTGTCGTCTACACGCGCAGTTACTGGGTATGATCCGCAGTCTGGCAATTTCGTGGAGGTAAGCCAACTTTCACTTGGATCTAGGAAACCAAAGTTGGTCAAAGCAAGTAATCCTTCAAAATATTGGCAGAAAGCTACGGGCAAAATGCCTTTACCACTGAGAAGAAGTCACAAAAGAAGGGAGAGATGTCTAAGTCACGTCATTAAGAGGCTTAGGCCTGCCCCTTCAAAATTTGCTTCCCCTACCAAAGTGACCATGAAGGAATTGAAAACTGAGCTAGAACGCGTGGAGTCTACAGACTATTCGGGACAACCCTCTCCAGAGTGGTGCACCAACTGATATGGACGGCAAAGGGAAGCCTGTTGTGAGTTGCAATGCCCTTACTTTACTGGCGGACTTTGCCAATAATTGTAAGGGGGCGCCCGCAAGAGGTAAGACCCCTCCCTCTCACATAGCGGGCAGTCCACTCGGTTTCCTGTTACATTGGTTTAGAAAGCCATCTGATAGCATGAAGCATCATATGCACTCTTTATATTTACCGCCACCTTTGATGGGACCTTGGTGAGTAGGGTCTTAATTGACAATGGGGCTATAAACGTGTTGTCGTTGTCCAAATTCAGAATGCTACGATACAACCCCCATGAATTGGTTAAAACTGATATCTCCATGAATGGTTTCAACGGGAGAAAATATGAATGCCTCGACAATGCATCTAGGAGTCGGACGATAGGAGAAGGAGACTGCCTTCTTCGTTATAGATATAGTCCCTACTTTCAATGCTTTGCTGGGTCGCGATTGGCTTCATAAAGTCGTAGGTATCCCCTCCACTCTAAATAGAGAATTAGTGTTCTGGTTAGATTCTGAAATTAAGATTATTAAAGCTGATGAATAATCATGTTGTGACAAAGGGATTTTACATGCAGAGACAAGTAAGACTGTTAAGGACCTCACACTGGAATAGAGGTACAAGCAAGGTGATCCTACGGTTGGTCCCCTTGGTCAACCATCTGGGAAATTCGATTATATCGTTTCCCGTGGGACGTCACATCCATAGCCCGCGATTGACACAGCCCGTCCGGATAGGGAGATGATCTCGATGCTAAAGACATAGAAGAAGTCCTACAAGAAATCAATTTTGGGGAAACTCTTAAAGGAGGAAATGCGGACGACCAGAGCAATCAGGGAGGTATAATCAAGGAAGAGGCAGTTAAAAGTCAAGCAAGCGCCATTACGGAGTTGGAGCCCGATAGACTCCTAAGGGAAGGGACTTATGGACCATAGGAAAGAAGGGAACGAGGCGATCGCTGACATGTTATAGAGATTGCAAGTCTACAAGGAAACCGTCATTGCTGTTGCAAACAATCTATGTCTTTACTTTCAATAAAGTCAGAGTTGACTAGTGCGTCTGATGCGCGTAATGAGTCTGTTTCTACTTGTAGGAGGGAGCAAGGTCCGAGAATCTTTAATGATGCCATGTGACCCGCTGACTAGTGTCAATTTGGGAAGTGAGACTTCTCTTGGTTTATTTTCATCAGCTCGTCTGTTAATAAAGTTTTTTTTCAGGCAATTCGAAAGGTACTCGATGAATTTAAAGATTGCTTCGCATGGGACTACACTAAAATGTCGGGCCTTGATCGAAAACTCGTGGAACATATGCTGCCAATTAAGAAAGACTTTAAGCCAATCCAGCAAGCACCACGACGAATGACCAGAGAAGTGACACAATTAGTGTTTGAAATACACCCTCATTCCAGTCAAGGAGATGCATTCATTTTAGTAGCAATTGATTATTTCACTAAATGGATAGAAGCTAAAGTCTACAAGAAAATAGATCATAATGAAGTTATTGAATTTTTGTGAACATACATCATATACAGATTTGGAGTTCCCCAAAACCTTGTTGATAATGGGACGGCATTTAACAATTTCAAAGTGAAAGAGTTTCCAGAAGAGTTCGGTTTCGCTACTACATATTCCACGCCGTATTACCCTCAAGCGAACAGGCAGGCCGAGGCCACCAACAAATTAATCAAGAACAATATCCAAAAGATGATCGGGTTTAATCCACGAAAGTGACATGAATTGTTAGATGATACCCTATGGGCTCTACGAGTTGCTAAGTGAAAAAGCACAGGGGATCCCCATTCGCATTCACATATGATCATGATGCGTTATTGCCCATTGCGGTACGATACAAGTCGCTTCGTGTCAGCCAACCTTGGTCCCAGGACGAAGCCATGTACATAGCTTTAGAAGAGTTAAAAAAGAAGAGGCTGGAAGTAATAGACAGAATAGAGGTACACAAAAAGAGAATAGCCCGACATTATAATAAGAAAATGGTTCATAAACATTTTCGGGTAGGCAATTTGGTTTGGAAGATGTTATTGCCGTTGAGATCGAAAGATCGGGTCTTAGGTAAATGGTCTCCAAATTGAAAAGGGTCATATCAGGTGATAGAAACATATTCAGCGAATAATTATAGGCTATCGACTCTTGAAGGAGTTAAGCAACCACTGAAAATTAATGGCAAGTATTTGAAGTCTTATAAAGAAACAATATGGGAATCTCACACTGAGGTTCTAAGGAAAAGATTCCCAAATCTTTGGGAACAAATCGCTCGAAAATGAGTCCAGACAAAGGTTAACTATACAAGCGAGTGCAAAAGGGTCGCAACAGTTTAGAAGCGTGAGCGACCAGAAAGTTACAAAGCATAAAGCCAAAAAGAAAAGAAGGGCGGAAAAGGAAATGAGTTTGTTTTTGCCTAACAAGGCAACCCCCAACAATGCAAATTTTAAGACCTAGAGATCGAGTGCCCAGCGTCTACAAAGAGCAGGGTTAAGGCCTTCTTCCTATCTGTTTCATGATAATTTCGTTCCTCTGCCGGAACCAGGACATCAACTTATTTCAATCCTGAGTAGAGGCATCGTGAATAGTCTTCTAGGCTAATAACGTGCCAATGACGGTTACTCTATCTACAAGGTCTTTCTCTAGACAGACAAGTTGAGAAATACGACTTCACATGTCCGAGAGCTGAGATGATAAATTAGCCTGCTGCCAGCGGAGGAGTTGGACGTCAGCTGTTGCTTCAGCTCGGGTCCTTTGAGTCTCCTCGATCTTAACTTCGGCTTGGCTGAGAATGTCAAGGTCCGCCAAGTAAGAAGATCACTCAATCCAAAATTCTTCTTTAAAGCTCATGCAGGCAGCAAGCAACACATCAGTTGCTCTAGGGGAATTCTCAATGGCCAAAATACAGGACTGTAGAACTTGAAACTCTTCTTCAGAGAATATGCTCTTCCAAAGGAAGTTAGTGACCCAATCGATGGACTCCCTGAGTTTGTCAACTTCGCTCAGATCGGGGGTGATTTCCTTGATCACTCCAGAAGAACTCTCCCCCGATGCTCTAGGAAGCCTCTCAAGAACTAGAGAGACAAGAGGCGAGTCGACTGGGTTCCAAACTAACGTGATCTCAGGGAGTGGGAGGTCACTATCCCTCGCCTCGAGGATTTCCTGTGCGGCAAATTCTACAACAGGGATAGACTCAGAATGGGAATCCGAATCCAAATTCTCAGAAGATTGCAAATAAGAAACAAAAGGGTAGTAAGTTTCTTTCTAAGAAGAACAAAGCAATATAGAGAGGGAATACCTCAAGGTTCGACGGGCCAACTTCGGAGGTTGGTGCCAGAGGGTCTTCCTGAAATAAGCAACATTTAAGGATTTGCTCTGAGAAACTTAAAGATAAGGAGTATTGTACCGTTGGGGTTGATGTTCCTCTGGGTTGGGGAATGAAAGGGTCTTCAGCAATAGATTCTGCTGGTGGATCCTGGTTTGAAGAATCAGGAGTCTGGGTGTCTTCGCCACTGAGACGTTCGAGGAGGGGACAATCTTGCGTTGTTTGCTGAGAGTCATAGACAGGGGCTCGAAGTCTGTCTCGTTCGTTGGCGAAGGTGCCCGCTTTCGGGAAACCTTTTTCTTACTCTGCTTAGGCTGATCCTCAATTTTGATCTGTTCGCCCTTGGTAGACTTCATTATTTCTTGCTGTCGAGAGCGAGTCAGTGGCCAGCAGGAGGGAGTTTGCGTTCAGGGGAGGAAGCGTCTGAATCAATTCCAAAGGCTGAAAATAAGAGGATGACTAGGACGAAAATTACGTAAAGAGGTGTAAGTAAATGCATACTTATCGATCTCTTCCCAGTCTTAAGCATCATTTCCAAATAGAGATGAAGGTCAGGCTCTGAAGAAGTATCTAAGAAAGACAACTTTGCACGCAGCTCATGATAGATAATGGCCCACGAAACGGAAAACAACTATGTGGCATGGACATATGTAGAACTCAAAGGGAACTCTATATGGTGGAGTTTGGATTTCTCTGAGATAAAAATCAGGGAAGCCTGGAAATTGTCCTTTGACAGGATGCTGCTCATTCTGGAGTGCAAAGGTTTGTTGATCGAATCTGCGAAAGGGACTGCACAACTCTATATAAAACCAAGTTGTCTTGTACAAAGCTACGGATTGTAGAGTTCATAGCAGAAACCACTTTTATGGGCACACACAAGGTCCCTACGGGTCAGAACAACATCTTAATATAGGCATGGGGTTAGTCTTTTTCAACGATTCATAATAGTATGGCCAGCAGGAATAAGGACCCAATTATGTCGGTCACCTCTACCGGGGTCCGCTATGTGTCGCATGTGGCCTGTTACTGAAGCATGGAGCGAGTCGTCCTTCGACCGACAACAAGAGTGCAAAATATGGGCACCATAACAACTGACTTTGGTGGCTCCTGAAGGCATCTGGAAACCGGCCACATGGGGCCACCAGCCTGAAATCTTATAAAGGGATCTGGAGTCGTACTATTCTCATGCAAACCTTGATATACTAAACCTAAGAGAAACGGGGCAAATGCAATCTTACTTCCAGCTATACTGAGGAAATTGGCAACGCCGTAGATAAACTTAGGGACTCTCTTTCCAGTGAAACAGAACACATATTTACTGAGCCAAACGAAAAAAAATTCAACATCTTGTTCTCTACCCCAGGCATCAAAGTTGATGCCTTCGGCCATTTTCAGGTGGGCCTCTGCAGTACTTAAAATCTGAATCATCTCGCTCGGATTATAATCACCGTCGGAGGAGTAGAGACAGACAGGAGTACCCGTCACAGAATAGTTGGTCAGAAAAGCTATATCATCCAGAGTGATAGACATAGGGTCTTCCGGGAAGAAGAAATAATTTAGGAAGTCATTCCAGAAAGGGAATAGAGTTGCACATACCGAGGATCGCTCTTCTTGGTGGAAATCGACAGTTGAAAGAAGTCCCAGATGTCGCAAACCCTTAGTCTATGCTCAAGCTTTTGGAGCCAGCGAGCGAACCACTAGGATATGATGGCTTCTCTACTGAGAGGAAGCATAAAAAACCACCTCTGACCTCCCAGTTTAGGGGCTTGACAAATTTTTCCTGACAGAGGGGTATGGTGTTTGATGTCATGAGGAAAGTGTCCGACACAAGGTTTGGGAAAAGTATCGGTGCGAGAACCGGACCTAGGGTTAAGCCCTCTCCACGAGAATCAGTGATCTTAACCACACCTGGAGGGCCAGCACGGTGAAGGTAGCATAGTCCAACATGGCTGAATGAAGGATGCTGGTTAGGGTTTGTCGACAAGCAAGGAAGAAAGGAGAGTTTTGGCGAAATTGCAAGAAAGAAGATGGGGAGACTTTTGGCTCTTATTTCGAATTTAAACCTGACAAGTACTCGGTGACAGATGTCACCTCAACAAAAAAGGGGGGCTTATATTGACATGATAGAAAATATTGGCCCTAAATTAATTATGGCCCGTACATAACCTCATTATAGCCCATAAGGATAAAATAAGAAATGCAAGCCCGTACTAAACCTGAAGGTACATAGGTTTACAGATTAGAGAAACTGTTCAGTCTACCGATAGGCGATGTGGATAAGAGCAAAGTCTACTGTTATCGAGATTCTAGGGAGTTATTTAAGAGGACCATGACCCGAAAAGATATTCTGAGAACGTGGCATACACCCTAAGCATGTCAAGATTCGGTATAAAAAGGAGAAGATCTTTCTTAAACACACATGGACAATCATCTAAGGCCAAAAGCGCATTGGTTGTTCTCACCTTTTAGATTTTAGTTATCAAGCGTCCAGACCAGGGTGAGCTCGTAGGGCCCTTGGTATTCTTTCCATCGTCAGGGTGAGCTTCCGGGCCCTTGACACCAATATCCGCCTTCACTCCACCGTCAGGGTGATCCACCGTCAGTGTGAGCTTCCGGGCCCTTGACACCAAAACTCCGCCTTCACTTCATCACTAGGGTGAGCTCGTAGGATCCTTAGTATCCAAACCCATCATTACCTTCGTCCACAGTCTGTCCATCACACCTCCAGAAAACAGATTCTACCACCCCAGTCTGCAAGTGCAAGGCATCAGCAGTGAGTCATCGACGTCACCACCATCCGCATCACCAATCTTTTACTTTTTCATGGATGTAAGCTTTTTCGTTTGATTGTAAGACATTGGTTGACATTGTTTATTAATAGAATTCTTCTTTTCATCACTGGCGATCACATCCGAACCCTCGTGAGTGTTCGTACTAAATATTTCCGACATGATCCGTTATCGATGCGAGCAGCGTCAGTGGAGAAGAACACCCTGAATCCCCTAAACAAAAGTGGTGGTCTTGCAGCAGAGGTTGGTCATAACCCCTGGTGACAATCACCTCCCTGTTGCCTATCCCCTTTAGCAGATACTGAAGGACCTTCCCCTTGAAGGTGCTGTACGTGTACAGAGGGTCCTCCTGGTCGTCGTGCAGGGAGGGGATGGAGTGCCAGGCGGGGGTGCCCATGGCAATATAGGAGAAGTGGTTCTGGACGTCGATCACGAGGAGGGCGCATGTCTTTAGGTCGGCATTCCCTTGGCTGCAGCCATCCGGAGGTGTTTGAGAGAAGCTTGAGGATGAAGGCGGCGACTCGAGTCCGTGGCTAATTAATTAATTGCGGGAAACTTAACTGTAGGCAATGATTGGCGATAATTACCTTCGTGTGTTTGGGATTCGGGAGTGTGTTTACTCTGCCATTTCACAAAAGTGTTGTTTGTGCATAGATTAAACAAATTCATTATCGCTAAGTGGAAAAAAGATTTTTGTTGGAGGAAAACAATCTTGTTCATAGTCATTTCTTTCTAACTCCATGTTGATATATTATAAATAATAATATTGCAATATATCAATATTTTGTTAATAATTTATAATATTTCTTTCTAATATTTTATACATTAAATGATACTATCTTAATTTTATGATATATTTAATTTTAAATAAACTTGTAGCTTTTAAAGATTTAGCCAATTTTTATTTATTAATTAATTTTAAAAAATTAAAAACCCAAACACTTTACTGAATAATTTCGTACATATCTCGTACACCTTTCATATATTTTTATGGTTTTGTACGAAATATCTTGTAATATGTACATTTTTTGACATTGTCCATATTTCATAAATGTATACTATTAATGCACGAGAAATGTACATTTGTACATTTTTCGTACATTACTATGGGTTTATTGGCTAATTCTTGTACATAAGTACGAAATAAGTTGTACATATATACGAAAAAGGTAAATAGTCAAAACATGAATATCTCATCATACTTTGTACATATTTTACACATGTACAAGAATTTCCCAACAAACCTAAAGTAATGTACGAATAATGTACATGTGCATTATTCCTACATTACATGTACATATTACAAAAAATGTACAAATTCAAAACTTGTACATCTCTCCTTATTTTCCTACATATGTACAAGAATTTTACTACAAGCCTAGAGTAATGTATGAAAAATGTACATCCGTACATAATTCGTACATTAGTTATACGCACGTACAAAAAGTATACAAAGGTAAAACATGTACATCTCCTCTTATTTCGTACATATTTCGTACAAATGTACAAGACTTTTATAACTAACCCAAAGTTATGTACGAATAATGTACATTCGTACATTAGTGGTACATATATACGAAAAAAGTACAAAGTCAAAATCTATATATCTCCTCCCACTTCGTACTATTTCATACATATATATAATAAGTTACCAACAAACATAAAGTAATGTACGAATTATGTCCGCGTACATTATTCGTATATTACATGTACATATGTACGAAAAACATACAAATTCAAAACTTGTATAACTTCCTTTATTTTCATACATATTTTGTACATATGTACAAGAATTTCCCTACAAGCCCATATTAATGTACGAATAATGTACATGTACAATATTCATACATTACTTGTATATATGTATGAATAATGTACAATGGCAAAGCGTGTGCATCTCCTCTTATTTTCGTACATATGTACAAAAAATTCCCCTCAACTCCATAGTAATGTACGACAAGTGTACGCCTACATTATTCGTTCAATACTTGTACACCTCTACGCTTAATGTACAATGTCAAAAGATGTACATCTCGTCTTATTTCGTACATATGTACAAGAATTAGCCTATAAATCCATAGAAATGTACTAAAAATATGCAAATGTACAAGAATTAGCCCCTTTACTCTTCCTTCGATGAAGTGTTTAGCATAAAAGAATTTAAAAAGTGGTTAATAAATAATCAATTATTATTAAGTTATTAAAAATAATGTTTTAATAATAAAAGTATCATAAAACTATTTTATTTATATTCATACTTATTTATATTTTTATATATTTTAAAATTTTGTTAATTATTTGTTAAAATATATGTATAATAATAAATTTATGATGTGTAAATATGAATTTAATATATTCTAGGTAATATCCCTTTGAGTTAATTATACTCGACCCATTTATTTGTAGATGAAGCTTGTAAGAAATTAATTTAGGGTCTCTTTTTTGTTAAATGTTATAATAATGGTTTTCATTAAATTTAGTTCGCTTTAGGCATTAAAGAGGCTAACTGGCTACAAACTAGAAGTGAGTTAATTGCATAAAAAATATAAATAAATTAAGTTATTTTCTGTATACTCTTTACACTTAAAGGAAGAAACAATCTTCAAATCATGTAAACAATTCAAGAAAGGCTAACAATATAAAGTAAAAGAAGTCTCCGTAGTAAGCCAAAATTATTCTCTCTAAAATTCTTATTCTTTAACTATTGGTTGTGTCGCAATAATTAGCAATCTCACTTTCTAAACAACCCGATAAATTTTAGTATCAAAGAGCCAAAAATTATGGTTACTTTTTCCGGTACAATTTTTTTTTCTCACCTAGTCAAATCTCGATCTTTGATGGATAGACTTATGATTAATTGAGTTTGCAAATGGAGATGATATTCCTCTCGCAAAATTTATCGAGAGTTGTTGATGAAGACTTTGAAAAATATTCTCGAACAAATGAAAGTTGTCAAGTGATGCAGAAAATGTTACCGTTATTGAAGATTATGACAACATTGTGAAGGAGAACATGATGAAGAATGTGAAGGTGTTATGTTTGCTCGAAAAGCGAACGAGTTAAGAATGTCTAGCCACGAACTGTCGGGGTTCGATTTTTGGGATTATGATCGTGGTTGCTAATCACTTTCAAAAAGCAAAAACGTTCTTACCAAAAGGACTTAGCAATGGAAAGAAGATACCAACCTCAAAAGTTTCACGAATGGAAGAATGAGTACAAAGTGAAACACTTGAACACGAGAGAGAGAAAACAAAGAGCAAGAGACAGCCTGTCTTATTGACTTTTGAAATGATTATCATGTCCTACAAAGAAAGAATAGAACTCTATTTATGCTAAGCTAATGACCAATAACTACAACTCTTCATGGAAACTGACGATGGCCGTGCGCAACGTTAGTGCAACTGTTGGTTGTTTAAACTGGGTCGTGGAATAAGTTTTAATAGCTATAAATTGCATGATCGGTCGTGGAGTGAATCCCTTGATTCAAGGGCTGGTGAAGAGATGTCGCTGTTGGTGAAGAGACATGGGTGTTGTTGAAGAAATGTCACTTGTTTTGGCATTACTCGATCGTACCCAATCCTATTTTGTCGCTTGTCCTTTTTGCTCGCTTCATGTCTTGTTGTTAGACAAAAGCTGATACTCTTCCATTATGTTCACCTACTTGCCTAATGTTCAGCTGCCCCTCACTTTTCAGTGCTCGTTCCTCATAGTCATTTGCTCGCCTCATGTTAAACTACCCCGAGATGGTTACATATTTCCATCACTTGCATGGCCAGGGCCTACCTAGTCAGGATATTGTCCCCTCTTTCTTGTAAGCAAATTTTAAATGTCTTTTCGAATTTCCGTCAATAATTCCTCAAAAGTCATTTGCTCCGGAAAAACCTTTCTCGTTGTACAAAAGAAATCGTTGCTGCCCTATTTTGAAATCAACCCGATGCCACTATCCTTGGAGCCTTCAAACCAACCTTCAATAACGTCTTTCTGGAAGGCCCATGCTACCTTTTCCATGAAAGTCGATTTCACGAAATTGGGAGTGCCTAGACTTTTGCATGGAGTGTTTAGGGCTTTTCTTTATGGTTGTTATATTAGGCATATAGGGAATCATCCTAAACTCCATAGACACCTATTTTTCGAGGATATACAAGCTATATGGGAGAGGGTGTCTACCTCTTTATCTGCAGTGGATATCAATTCATCTTCTCGTCCAGAGGTGAGTCAAAAGTCAGTCTAGATAGGCATATATTTGAAGATCATACACATTGTTATGACTTTAACATTTTATTTTGGCTCAGTCGACGGATTTTTCCTTTTTTAAGCATTTCATGCATGCATCATATATGACCATATTTAGCATAATCATAACAAAATAACTAATCTTCTACGGGTCTCCAAGATGTCTACTCTCATTGGGTTGAAGCAGGACCACCCTCCCATGAAGTTTCTAAGGGATTGGTTCAGTAGCCTCCGACCTAGCGAGAAAAAGTTTGTGGAGTCAAAATTAAAAGACATAATGAAACTAATCACGGTGGAGTTCGATTGGATTGTTCTATAGAATCTCATGGCCAGGTGGGACCCAAAGACCTTCTCCTTCCTCTTCAACGATTTTGAGCTGGCTCTTGCTCGAAGAATATCTCCAGCTGACTTTGCCCACAAGCTGGGCATTCTTCCTCTTGTTGAGAGAGATAAGTTGAGTGGGAGTTACATCTACTGTTCAGGAAGGAATATGTCGCAGTTTGTAGCATAATTGCACAAACGAAGATAGGTCACATATCAATCTACAGAATCCTCACCGATTCACCTTTTGGTATGTATCTTATTTCCTGGAAGAAGGTGATGGAAAAGCACTTGCACGAGCATTCGTCCTGCTCTTTATTCGGATTATTCTCTATCCTGGTATCGAGAACTCCATGTGTTCGGGCAGTTTCCATCTCGAACATGCCTTCCACGTCCAAACTTGCTTTTTATTCTCCTTATCCTTCGAACATTCCTTTTTGGGCTAACTTTAAAAGTTGACCCGTTTCGCTTTACAAGCTTCCATGACTGTCATTATCATTAGATTTCTCTAACGTATCAATCTCATCCGATTTATCACAAAGAACTCGACTTACCTCGACGACTTCCGCAACGTGAGGACCATATCCTCAAACTTCACTTATATTGGTTTGTTGTAAGTTAACACATTAAGGGAGTTTGTGATGGACATACCTTCATTTGTATGGGAGCTTGGTACCACAATGACCATTCCTAGAGATGAAAGTTCCGCTAGCTCGAGAAAAGAGGCGACACATCAGTCATTGCATAACTAAGGAATGACGAAACGACTTTCGACAATTTGTTTACACTTGAAACACAGCTTGTGTACATCGAATAATTGAGCTAGTTATGGCCCCTTTTTAATGGTTTCCTTGTCGAGCTTCATCTGATTGGCCCGCGGTTTCTTAAGTTCCTTCTTTATGATGTTAACCACCCTCTCTCTAGGGATCTCTATTTCCTTTACCTTAGGAATCACCTTTCCTTTAGAAACTTCCTTTGAGAGACCCTAATCGAAATGCATACATTTGTCTCATACACTATGGGGATGGTGAAGAGTTTTTGTTATTCGTACCACCCCTTCAGGCACTTCCTTTCATGCTCCGTATTCTATTACTACTTTGTTTCCTTCCGGAGGCATACATTCAGCTTTTGGGAGTAATGCTCATTCTCGACCATGGCAGCTTGCATTGCTTGCACCTCCTCGATTAATTGAACCACGACGCATTCCTTGTCCTCTAGCCATAGAGGTTGCAACATACCTCGAATAGGGATGTCCCATACCCATAGCTACATCCTCGAGAGGAGTAGGATCATACCAACTTGAGTCCTTGTGCATCCACATGAATTTCCTGAATGTGTGGCATTGAATGGTGGTGTGTGACTCATTCAGATGCCAAACACACAAGCATAACTTCACGTTAGCAATCTCGATTGAGGAATTTAGAACACCTTTCTTGCACAACCTTCGGTTCAATGCATTAGCAATCATTATCTCCCCCAATCCCTTAGTCTGTGCACGAGAAGACATATCCAAGTTAAGGATATTCACATCCAATGTGTGAATTTCATGCACATTCTCAAATGATTTTCCATCGATCATTAAACTATCATCACCCTCCGCAATTTCAAATCTTTAAATTCGATCAAATCCTTAATTTTATTTCAAAATGTCAAACAATCTTTAATTGCATGAGTAAATAACCCGTGTCACTTGCAATATGAATGATGTTTCTCTCTGAGTCTATGGTATTGGATGACCATGTTTAATCATAATTCGCCCTTTCTGGTATAGCAATTTGAATTTCTCATATACTCGAGACATATTAAAGGAATATTTTTACTCCTCAACTGCCTTTTGAAAGGGTTTCACCTTGAAGTTCATCTTCGCTGAGGGATCACATATTCTAGCTTCTCCTTTCACTAACTCAGTCAAATCGTCTTTGACCCAAGGTTCGACCTAGAACACCACCTTATGTTCTCGAGATTCCTCTTTCAACAATCCTTCATACTTTGTGGCCCTCCGAGTTAATTCCAAGAAATCTCTGAATCGAGTACCCTCTGGAACAAAACTTTTATATTCAACCTTGTCCTTCAATACTTTGTTAAGAATTGGTTTATTATGTCACTTGGTTGATGCCGCATTCAAGCCAAGTCCACGATGGAAAGGGCATAATCAAGTTTGCAAAATTTATCATTAACTAAGCCTGCCTCCAAGTTGAAATTGAATTTGGAGCAAGATGAGTGTACCATGAAAAAGTTACTCCGGCTAACATATTCGGAGAAAGTCCCAGCTTCTGAAAATCATTGACAGTTGCCTCGCCTGCTCGATGAGTAAATGGAGCTATGTGTTCAGTGGGAGTAATTCCATCTTCTACTAAAATCTAGCGAACTCTGACACTTTTTTTTATTCTATTGGATCGTTTATGTGCACTAAGAGGGCGTGAATTAGTGTTTATCACTTTTTCGCCCTTTCTCAGCGTAAGCGGGAGCGTACTGTATCACAGCAGAACGTTTCTCAGAAATGAGATCCACTTCGCTGTAACCGTTACGATTTGATCGAGTAGGTTTTCGTACGAGTGTTTGCGCGATCGTAAGGGATACTGTAGTTTTTCGTGATTCGGCCTTAATCGACCTACGTCCACTTTCCACCAACGAGGTGATTCCACTATATAATATAATGGGTGCAAAGAGCCCTTGCACTAGACGTTTAGTATCTCAACAAGTGAGATTTAAAATCCCTTACAAAAAGGAGATCACTTCTTATTGTAAAGGATCAGCTCCTCACACAGTGGACATCTTCTCGTTTCCAGCAGAATGATGCTCACACTGAGCAGTTGATTGCTCAAAGGATTTCTACACAGCACGTTGTCGCTTAGGCGTAAGCCTGTCTATCAAAGCACAAAGGCAACGTTGTGTTAAAGAATAAATCCTCACAAATGATTCCTTATAGTGAAGAACAACTTCTCTGAGAGTAGCCGTTTTTTATTCACAGCAGATGAATGCTTCAGCACTTAATAGCTCAGCTGAGGATTTTCACATAGTAGTTTCTATCTCTTCTTAAGATGAGCCTGTAAGTACTCAAGAGACAACCACAAAGATGATGACTTAGATCAGGAAAGAAAATGAAATAGGGATTGGTTCCTCACAGAGTAGAACCTGACTTTTCACACAGTTCGGACGTGCACGGTTACCACTCCCGTGACTCACTGCACTGCACATCCAGTGCCTTGGGTTGAATTTTCAGCTATGGCGGCTTCCACGCAACCTGCTCTACTCTCCCTCTATATCAGGAGGTCGAGGCTTTTGCACAACATCTCTGTGCTCGAGAAGACCTCTTTCCACTCCGGCGGCGTTCCCAACTCCTGTTCTACCCTGCAGACACGAGGCTTCTGGCACGTACCCGCAAATGTGTGTCTCACTGCTCAAACTCCGTCGGTTCGAAACTTCCCTGCGAAAAGACATAACAAGAACGGCTTCTTGTCGATGGGTCAGCAACTGGTTACTGAATTCATAACAAGTATTCACTTAGCTTCCCTCAGACGATTCGCCAGCCGCTCGTTGAACGCACCGAGGACACTCAGTCCATCTTACGACGATCAAGGTCGCACTCAGCCCTTGACACTCTCACACGCAGAATGCAAGATATAAGAACCAAGGGATCACTTAGCACCTTCCGTTCTCTGCCGATCCTCAAAGCTTCACTCAGATCACACAGGCTTTGGACAACCACTCAGACCACACAGACGCACAAAGGCAATCATGTCGGAGAACGAGATCTGATTTTAATGAAGAAAAAGACGTGGAGATGTCCAGATGCATTGGGATAATCTTCATGATTTGTTTCCAAAATTGCGAATAGATTCTGAGCAACGGTTTGCTCAATGGTTGCTAAACTAGAGAAGGTAAGTTCACAACGGTAACTTCCCTATCTCATCCAAATAAGATTATTTGTTTCTATATTTTATAAATCAATCAACATAACGATAACCTTATCTGATCGGTTATTAAAATCAAATAATAAATAAAATTATCACATTTAACCTTTTAGCTATTTGCAGCGTAACAATGTTGTAAAGAATTAGAATGAGATATTGTGTTTCCAAAATTAAACTTCGAAAGTTGATCTCATAATATTGAGTTGCCTAATTATACGATTTGAGATATTTAAGTCATATTCAACGTATTTAGACAACCAGATAAATAATCTGAGATAAATCAAAGTATAATGTAAATAGGAAATATTTATTTCCATATTTTCACTCTGTAAGCGTAATGTCACAGTAACAGCTTACTATAAAGCAGGACATACTGCTCATGCTAGCTGTGCCTCAGCAATACTCTTCTCAAGCTCATCACTAAAGATATGCATACGATTCATGAAGCAATACTGTTGACCACAAGTAACTCGTTGCTTAAGTTCATCATCAAAATATAGGTCAACAGATTCCTCGAGGATAAGGATACTCTTGATCTATATAAGTAGGGTAGGCACTTGATAAAAAGGCCAATTCCTCTCGACAAACAACATTAGGCATTTGCTCAATCGTACGGTATACATAAGCTCGAACTTCTACAGGCAAAATTGGTTTTACTGGATTAGGCCGTGTGTAAAAACTATCGTCCACCCTTCGACAACGTGGAGGAGCTTATGCTTGAGACGTATCTCTAGGGTTCACTGGATCTCCAAACTCAAATCGAGAACTAACAAAAGCAATAGGGGGACTAGCACTGGTCGTCCATGACTAACCTCCTCGAAGTCGGGCTCATTTCATGCGGGTCACTTCCAAAACCCACTTTCTTTTTCCCTTCCCTGGTATCATTTCTTTGAGTACCATGATCATACGAATCTCCTTTGAAACTATTAGGAGACTCTACTCGATGTGACATCTCTCGAATTTATGCATTATTACCCTTATTTTTTTTTCTCGATCTTTGTTCACTTGAATCAAATCCTTATTAACCTGAGTTAACTCTTTCCTCATGTTGCCCGTGTTCTCCTCTATCCTCATCATTATTATTGGCAGCCTTTGAATATCATTTTGCAGCTCGAGTTTGCTATTCACAGCCTCTCAAGAGATCTCATTCACTACGTTTCTTTCATTTCTATTTTCACCAGAATCCACTAGCAAAAATTCTACAGTCTCACTGGATCCACCACTACACATACATTCCTTATAAAGCATTTAGTCATTTTGTTAACTTCCTAATTCAATCCTCCCATTTTGGCTATCAAAAAGTATTTGCAAACGAAAATGAGGCCGCCCGAGAACTCGTCGGAGTGTGGGAAAGACATAGTGCAAATATGGTCACCAGAAAATAAATGGAAGTCACACGAATTACGGAACAAACACTAATTGCATTAGGCAGAAAACATACTTACAGGGAAACGGCTAATGGTACGTGCACGTAACCATTACGTTGTTTACTAAAATCGACTTTTTTTTAGTAAACTTTACTAAAAATCGACGTTTTTTAATGAAATCGTTAGTAAACTGCTGTAAAAAATTGTAAACCGTTACTAATTTTTTACTGTTCGAGAATTCGGAAAGTTACTAAAACTACATTTAGTAAATCGGAGGACAAATTTACTAAACAAGTTTATTAACCGGTTACTAAAAATATCGGTGATTTCGCTTTTTTTTAAACCGTTAACAAAGTTTCACTGTTCAAGTTTAGTAATCGGTTACTAAACTTTTTAGTAAATTTCACCTCCGATTTACTAAACGTAGTTTAGTAACTTTCCGAAAACTCAAACAGTAAAAAATTAGTAACGGGTTCCCAATTTTTTTTGTAAAATTTATATTTTTAGTAATTTTCTCGATTCGCTGTCGAACGATTTTAGTAATGCTTTACTAATTTTATAAGTGAAATTAGTAAATTACTGTGTAACATAGTAAAGTCGTTAGTAAATTACTAAAGTCGTCATTTTTTTTCGTAATCGTTTACTATTTTTTGAGCAAATGTGCTGAATATTTAGTAATCGATTACTAAACTTTTTAGTAATTTACTAAACAAAATAGTACATTCCGAACCTAACTCCGAACTTATTTTCAATGTGAAATTACCATTTTACCCCTACGGTAAAATTACTAAATCGTTTCCCAATTTTCAGTTGTCTCCCCCTGGTGATCGTCGTCCACGTCGTTTGTCTTCGTCCTTCCACCTTACTCCCTCCTGGTCCCGACGAAATCGTCCTTGTTGAGTCGCATTCCTCCCTTCTTCCCATCCGATTGACGACTCCAACCCCCTTCCTTGTTCACACAATGACGTGAACTGCGATCCCATTTACTCCACCTGCTTCGATATCCCGTACGCGAACTCGGCCTCACAAAATATGTTTATTAAGGTCGAAATTTGTTTTGCAGGAAATGAAGAAGTTGAGCTTGAAGTGTGATAAAACTCATTCCTCCAAAACGGTAAATACTGACATTGATCAAAAGGCCACATTCATGAGACGGGCACAGGGATTGAAGATTTCCCAAATACAACCTTGTGACGGAAGATGGACATTTTTTAAGGAAAAAAAATTCAAGCTCCAGGGGCCACATCCTTCAGCTTTGTCTACAGGTACCCGCCGTACTCCCTTGCGTGGTCCTTCACGTGCCGTGCGGTGTCGTAGATCCGGTCCCTCGCAGAGTCCGCCCTCTCCGATCCCGGGGGATGGAACCCCCTGAAGTACTTGTACAACCAGGAGAGACCCGCCAAGGCTGCACAACCGAAACCCCCCACCGATATCACCCCAGCAGCAGCCAGGGCCACCAACGCCGCCACGGGTACCCACAACGGGCTCGTGAGGATGATCAAAGGGGTGAGGAATATCAACCCCGTGTGCGAAGGTGTCGTCGAAAGGAGCGGCCGTGTGCCGAGGGGCCCTGTAGTTGGGGCGGCGGTCGGCCATTTGGTTTTCTGGGGTGGGGAGTAGCTGTCAGATCAAAGAGGAAGAATAGGAAAAATGGGATTAGTTCTTGAAGTACCAAATTGATTTTGGATCTGACAGGTGCCTTTCCATGCTGACCGACACGTGTAAATATTTTTTGAATTTTTATGGTAATATAATTTGATTTACATTTCATGTTAGTCATGAATGTACAAAATTCTCACTGTTGCTTTTTATTAAAAATATTAAAATAATCAAGTCATCGAGTACTTTAAAATTATAATTAAATGTTTGGCTTTAAAATTTTAAAACAACTTATTTGTTAATTATTATAAAATAGTAAAGTAAAAGCACATATCATTATTTTACCCCGCATGGATAAAATGGTAATTTCACACTGAAAATAGGTTCAGAATATACTGTTCTGTATTGTTTTATTTAATAAATTACTAAAAAGTTTAGTAATCGATTACTAAATATTCAGCACATTTGCTCAAAAAATAGTAAACGATTACGAAAAAAAATGACGACTTTAGTAATTTACTAACGACTTTACTATGTTACACAGTAATTTACTAATTTCGCTTATAAAATTAGTAAAGCATTTCTAAAATCGTTCGACGGCGAATCGAGAAAATTACTAAAAGTAGAAATTTTACTAAAAAAATTGGGAACCCGTTACTAATTTTTTGCTGTTTGAGTTTTCGAAAAGTTACTAAACTACGTTTAGTAAATCGGAGGTGAAATTTACTAAAAAGTTTAGTAACCAATTACTAAACTTGAACAGTGAAACTTTAGTAACGGTTTCCAAAAAAAAACCGAAATCACCGATATTTTTAGTAATCGATTACTAAACTTTTTAGTAAATTTGTCCTCCGATTTACTAAACGTAGTTTTAGTAACTTTTCGAATTCTCAAACAGTAAAAAATTAATAACGGTTTACAATTTTTTACAGCAGTTTACTAACAATTTTACTGAAAAACGTCGATTTTTAGTAAAGTTTACTAAAAAAAAAGTCGATTTTAGTAAACAACGTAATGGTTACGTGCACGTACCATTAGCCACTTCCTACTTAGAGCCATTGTTGCTTGAACACAAAAGCAGAAATAAAAAAAATGTTGGAAAGGAATTAATGGCCTAAGACCGAGAGTGCCTCTATAAGACTTAATGTCCTTGTTCTAAAATGAAGAAGAAGAAACCATTTTATAGTAAACTAATACTAAGTACTGGTGATCGTGGGTGCGTAAGGAAAATGCTCTAAAATGTGCCATCGTCGGGTGCCTGACTGTAATGACCCGATAAATTTGATATCGATTATAAAAATATAACGGTTTATGGTATTAGTAATTAAATAATTGGTTGACTGGTAATCCGACGTGGCACGAGAGTTTAATATTCTCGTGGTCGATTGATGTTATTAGCGAATATTATCGAAACTTCGAATTCGATTTCGTGTGACTACGTCACGCGAGAAATCGGACGCTTGGACCTAAACGAAATCGAATTCGGGTATCGATGAGATTCGTTTTAATGTCGTGGATTTTTTATCGAAAATATGACTATTAGTATTTTACAGATAGCCCGCTAGATTACGAGATAAATATAAATCAGACGAAAGAAAAGAAAGAGGAAATTAACAAGTACCTGGATATCCCATCCAACGAATAGATAACGTGACAGATATGTTACGGATTTCGTTTTCTATCTGGAGCACACATATGCTATCCGAATAGAGAGGCAAGGCAGAGGGCGCCGCGTGAAGGAAGAACCCGCTTCACTGGAAGAGCTGCGAGCGTGTACGTCTCATCTCCTCCCCTCGCCTGTCTCCTTGTTTCATGCTTGTTTGCTGGTTGGATCGCATGGGTAGTGACAATGGGGAGGCGGGGAAGGTCGGGTAGTTCGAGGTGTCGTCGTGTGGCTTGCTGGGACGTTAATCTTGAGGCGAACTGGACCTGGTTGGCTTCGTTCATGTCGACCTCGTGGTCGCAGGATCATTGCCGTGGGCATCGGGGCTCGGACAGCTGAAAATAGGAAGGATGGCCAAGGGTACTCCGTGCGGTGCGTGATGCGCCTGGCTCCGCCTTTGAGTGGAGCTGCCATCCCCTCGTGTGTTGACCGGTGTCTCGTGGGGAAGCTGGTGCGGCTGCCTCGCGAATTGATCCGGGGAGGGAAAGATTGGCCGAAATCGTGGCTGGTTTAGAAGACACTTCGTTGGCGAACCTTTGGGAGGTGGCTGCCGTTCTCCCCTAGTCTAAACCTTCGGGAGGAGGCTGCTGCTCTTCACGGATCTGAGCTTTGGGAGGCGGGTGCTGCCCTCCTCTGGTCTGAGCGTGTAGCTGCGATCGCTTCCAAGCACTATACCCCCCGCCTCTTCTTCGCAGCTTACGTTGTGAGGACGTGCTGCTTCTGCGGTCTGGCTTGGCGAACTTCCCGCCCCTGCTCCCTAGTTGACAGTGCTTCCGAGTTCGTAGTTGGTTAGGCTGATGGGTTAGTGGTTGCTCCCTTCTCTCTAGTACTCCCTGTGAGTTGTGTGGGAGTGCGGTTATGGTATTAAGAAGGAAAAATTAGAATCGTTCGTGATCGTCGGGGAGGGAATTGAGGAGTGGATTTAGAGTCCGCGAAATGTTGGCGGAAAGTTTTGTTGTCTTCGTACTCATACAGTTCCTCTGTTGCGGTCGAGTCGATTTGGTGTGCGATCCGTATCTGTTGGGTCGAGCATGATGAGATGGGTGAGATTTCTGGCGCTGCGGCGCAATACCAGACCGTGTTGTCGGAGGCACTCGCGATTGTTATCTGCTCCGATTGCCCAGGCGCTCTCGGAGGAGTGGGTGGGGACGCACTGCGATAGTCCTGGCGCCGTACGGGGTGTTGATATACGAGTGATAACGAAATGAGGGAGTCACTCTTGTGAATATCGGTTTTTGGTTGCCCTGATTGATTACTTCTACGTATACTGTTCTGGATATATGCAGAGCCTTTGTATTCATATATGCACGCTAGGATTTGTTAGCGTCTCATCGTTTTCGTGTCTGCATGATGGGGCGTACTCAGCATTTATCGCTAACACCGAATGAAGATATTATTTTTAGTTTTGCAGAGGAAAAGGGAGAGAAGAGATACGCGGCACAGTTATTCAGAATTAGTCAAGCGGACGTCACGACAAAAATTCTTAGTCGTCGTTTCCCGCTGTTGAACAGATGGTGGAATTTTCTGAGTAATCTTATAAAAACGCAGGACGTTTCACTGACATTTCGAATTGATTTGCTGAATGAATCATCTCGATCTCGATCTCCAGGCAGGCTCTTTGCTTTGAATGTTGGAGATGTTCATCAAGTGCCGGACGTGTCTTCTCGAATTCATCTTGCTGGAAACACACCTTTTCGACCTCAAACGTCTGGCCTACTCTTCAAGTTGGTGAACATATAAACTCGAGGCTTAAGATTGAAAAAGCTCAATCCAATCGTCGTGTAAGCAGTCCGACCCAAGCTTCCATACCACGACGTCTCACATACCTCATGAGAACCGTTACCATTCATTATATCAGGCCCATTGTTTATGCCCAAAATTCTATGCGTAAACAGCTCCCCAGTAATTAGCCGCTATAAAATCTTCTCGTTCTAACGTTATGGCATCTGAAACTGCTTTCGCGGGCACAGAAACATCTTTTCAGATGTAATCAGTTGTGGCAAGGAAATGAATTTGTTCATCTGTATTGGTTTTGTATTAGTGACATTGTCTACTGTTCACTTGACTTCAAATATTACATATTTGTAATCCCATAGAGGATGAATGCGCCCATGGCTATTTGATGGTGTTCCATGTGGTTCTTTACTAGTCGGTATCACATGAATCTCCACGATTTTGTATGAGTTCTCCTCAATCTTCGTTTAGATGCTTCGACCTCTCTTCCTGCATGCGTTCGAACAAACTGCCGTCATACACGCCTCGGATCGTCTCCTTCTGCAAGAGGCCATTACCGTCCTTGCACAACATGTAAAGGATCTTCCATTCCGTCCAGCTCGCAAACCTGCAACAGTTATGTAGAAACAAATGTCTGTATTTGAGGATAAACTTCTAGGAATGTACGGGGGTTGAGAAAGGAAAAGGAAGAAGAAAAAGGCCGAAACAAGAGAGTGAACCATCCGCCGTAGTCGCGGGGTTGCCTGTTGGACTTGAGCATTGCGTCGAGCTCCTCCCAAGTCAAAGCATCTCCATGAGTCTTCGCATGCGTCTTGAATATTTCCTCGAATTTCCCTGGCACGAACCTATGCGAGAAACGCAACCATCAGAAAGAGTCCCTCGTGAACCGAGATTTCGCTGCAGCTTTTTTACCTCCCTTCAGCATCGTACACCCCAGAGTCACTCCCGTGTTTGCTTCTCTGGATGTTCTTCACTTCGATCGGGAAAAGCAGGGACGGACATTTCCCCTGCATATATAAAAGCGATTCACTACACAACGCAGCTGAGGGTGTTGGGTTTGTAACTAAGTGAAATGGAAAGATTTCTAATCCTGGAGTTGGAAGTACATCATTATTTTTGTCATTCTTTGAGGTGGTTGGCATGTCATAACAGGAATAGAGAATGCTGACTTAAATGATGAATGGATGGAGGGATTCCTCCCCACTAACAAAAGATATTTGTATTATTTGAATGACTTGGGATATGTGGTGTCACATGTAACGAACACCTTTCATTTTCCTAAACCATTTCTTTGAGAATAACTCCAATAAAAATGTGGGATTTTTTGTTTCAAACATTAACAAAATATGTTATCCCCTCCCACGAGATGACAAAGCGATCGCTTTCTTATGCTTAAGTTTGATTAATGTTAAAAGAAAACAAAATAATATCAAACTTCTCATGACAATGATGGACAGAACAGCACACATGCAATTATTTCGGGAGTCCGAGTAGTTAGGCATACCGGACGAGTCTTGTGGCTGAGAGCGGTGTTAATGAAGAGCGCGCTGATCCCTGACAACGCCCACCCACACCCAATCGCTCGGAAACCTTTCCGTGATCATTAAGATGTTATAAACAAGATATGATAGTTAAAGTCTTATACTTTTCCGTTGAATCCCAGAGATGAATAGCGAGAGGGGAGAACCTTGGAAGGTCTCCCAAGGGTAGACGAGTCCATCCTTGTTCCGGTCGAAGAAAGCCACGTGCTTCTGCAGAACGTTGTCGCCCACAGCCGCCTCGGCTTCAGGACGCTGATGATGGTCCTCTTCTGCCCCACCTGCCATGGGCAAAAAAACGTTCACAAAACCCAACAGGAGATTCAGACAAACAGCGTTTAGAGATCAGGGTGAGGTTAAGTGGTCTTACGCACCGAAGTCATCGGAAGAAAGGGCGGTGGTCTGCGTATACGAAGGAGGGTCCATGGAGGGAGACGGGAGGAATCGGAGAGACGGGGGGAAGTGGAGGAGGAGAAGTTAACAGATTAATAGAGCTCGATTCCCTTTAGGAAGAATTAAAAGCATAAAAAAGTAATCCCAACTTAATAAGTTGGTGTCGGGGTTACGTATGAAAAGATTGGATAGTACGGAAGAAGGTGCTAGCAGAACGTAGGTTTTGTACTACCGACGAACTTCTGTAGGATAGCGGAAACCTTCTGTAGAGCTGCTGCACCTATGTATATCGGAGTCTTTTGGTTGCGGAAAAGAATTCTCTTTCTTAAACTTTTTTCTTACATGAAATGTACACGTCCCTTTATATATTGGGAGGAGCAGGAAACTCAAATTAAAATAAAAACTGACATATTTAATGACATTTTTAGTAGCCTATTTAAATGTCTCACTTAATGTTCCACTTAATGGCATTTCCGTTACTAATTTTAATAGTCATTAACTTTGATAGGTAGGATATTAATTGATTAAATGTTTTGGAATCTAAACATATGTACTCTACTAAACAAATAAGATTTTATTATGAGAACTCGGTTGGGATTTAGTGGAGATTGGGTTGTGTGAAGGGGAGGTTCAATGGTGATGATGAGGTTGGTAGATTTTTCCTATCAATGTTGTCATCACAAGACAACATGCATGCCCTTGTAAGCAAAGCAAAATAAAATGGAATTGCGCCTTAAAAAAAACTCAAATCTATCTTCATTCTATGTTGGATTTTTACTTCTTTTAAATTTTTTAAATCAATAACAAATCCAGTTTGAACATAAAAATGGAAGAATATAAATGCAAAAATTGTTGGTCTAATGGAGAAGAACATATCTCGAGAAACCCGAATCCTGGTCGTCTCCAAAGGTGCATTAAATTAAATTAGAATGACGTAATGATAATTTTGTTTGTTGGCTTTTTCTATCACAATTCTTTCAAGCTAACCCATCTGATACATTCAGTTAAAGCACAAGACTAAACAAAAAAAGCCGGGGGACGAAGCAAGACGACGACGACAATGGCGTGCACTCAGACAAATATGAAAAGGAGAACCTTAGAAAAACCATCTCAACCTAAGCGGAGCCGCTAACTCGAGTGCGCTATTTGAAGCAAGCGCCACGACCACACCTAGTGAAATGGAAATGGCATGAACAAAGGCTAGGGAGATTCCTTGGGGAAACGAAGTTAGGAAGAGGGGGGATGGCGTGGAGTGTTTGGTTATGCTTTCCTTTTGTTTTGGGAGCGGGTGGGGGTTGTTTTAGGCGTTAAAAGAAAGAAATGGGGAAGAATAAATCACAGAATTTGCCTTTTGTCTAAAGTAGCTTTCTTTTCTAACCACTTCTCTTTTCTTCTGTTCCCTTGGATATATGCCAATCATTTTCTGCGTTTTCCTTCCTGTGCTCGCTCGTGAAACAAAAACTTGGAAATGTAGTGCCTCAGGAAAGGAATAAATACAACAACAACAACAACAAAAAAAAAAAAAAAACTGGATCACGTTCACACCGGTACTTCCTTGTTAGCTCCATCCGAATCGCTTATTTCTAACGACAGCTAATAATGTCCGACAAGCTTTTTCTATCGAGCGTTCAGACCAATCCAATCCACTGGAATCCAACACATTCATTGTCCACACGACCCGACCCACAAAAGCCACGCTCACAAAAGATGGGTTTGGCAGACCTTCTTGATTAGGTGTTATAATCGTATTAGAAAAAGCAGTGCAAGGGTGCGCCTTAGCTTGAGGTGCACGTCTTACCGTTTAAGGCGACCTGTGTGCAGTAAGTGCCTCCAATGGAATACTTTTTAACAGTAGTGTGTCCTTTCTAACAATTTTTTTTATCATCCTGGATTTTAGATACTTCATATGCCACCTAACATCCTGTGATGAATCTTCAAATTGAATTTGCAGGGTACCTTTTGCTTGAGAGGATTTGCTAGAAGATTAAGGGCCTCCCGTGCCCTGGAGACTGCATTTCCCATCTAGTAGAATGCCAAGGACCACTGTTAACAATGATAAGAAAAATCTCAACAAAAGTGGACACAAGAGATGGTACTGTGTTGTTGTAGCAGGATGTGCTTAATCATTTATCATATGGAAATTGGCAGCAGGAGTGTGCAAAAGTCTTAAACCTAAACAAAAATTTGGCAAAATCTTAAATTGACTTTTGTGAAGAATGGGAAGACAACACTTCCAAAATGACATCACAATATGCCAAAGTTTAGTTCCAAATGCAAGACTATTCATCAAAATTCATCGAGGCATCTCCTTCACCATTCTCGAGAGTGGTGTCGCGAACTAACTCCTCTTCATCTCTATCTTCATCGGTAAATCCTTCAATTTTTTTATCCACGTTCGAATCAACTTCATTTTCTTCAATTCTCATTTGAGATCTAATTGAACTTCCCACAAGTTGCGAAATTTTCCTTGTTTTCTTCTCAGGCAAACTAAGTTATGTTGCTCTCTCAACATTGCCCCACTTGAGAATATCATCATCAAAAATCAAGTCATTTCCAGTATTTCGATCCTCTTTCATTTCTCCAATCAACCATTTATTACTAGAATATATACCATCCATGCTTAGAGGATCAATGTTATCTCCAAAATCATACCTAACTTTGAGGTTTTGATTGTACTTGATAAATACGAGATTGCTTTCGATGCTCAAGTATATTTCTTTTCTTGGTATGAATCTACAAAATTGAATTCATAAATATCAAATTCAAAACATTAGTCAAATCATCGATTATTATAGTTGTTAATAATGTGTCTGACTCGCTCAAAGGCACTCGAATTACGTTCACAACCACTAGCACTATATGTCAGTGATATAATTCTAAACGCATTGAAGATTTGGTCGACCACTCCATTGTCATACGAATATTATAAGTTAAGAATACCAAAATATTATAATAATTCAAGCAACAAGAAAGAATTATTGTTACCAGGCGATTTAGAAGTCCTTGATCTTTATATTAAATGGTCACTTAATAGCCCTCTTCTCTTTTACATTGATATTTCATCTAAGATCTTGTCTTGAAGATCTATTCAGGAACCAACTTTTTGGATAATAACATATAAGCCTTTAGTAACTTCAGCATCATAAAGGATGGTTGAATTCTGATCAAGATGTGCATGATTTAAAAAGTGTCCAACCGCATGTAGTTAATGATGTAGTTGACAATCCCATTTATGATCAATAATCTTGAAAATCTCGGCATACTTGTCTCCTTGTCATTGAATGACTTTTAGATTGTTTCTGTATCCCACAGTTGGCTTCTTCTCGTTATCCACCAAGCGAAGAACTACCAAAGACCCCTTTGAAAAATGCTATTTCAAAATGCTTCCCTCTAGATTAGAGAATAAGCTCGCTTCCCTTTCACCATCTTGGACATCTTGTTTTCTTCCCATTCTCGGGGTCTCGGGGTCTGAACAACCTCCTCAAGTTTTGCTTCAACAAATGAAGCTTTGTAATGTCTGAAATATTGTGTGAAACGAGTAACATTATATCCCAACGATTCCTTCTTCTTCGTGAATGACCTCAGAATGTTCAATGCACTTCCATTGCATGTTCCAAGATTTTCTTAATGCTTGTGATCTTTCCAGTGTCTTCTAGCAGCATGTCATGAGCGGCATAAAGAGTCCAATAATATTGCTTTCTCAATGTTTCAAGTTGTTTTCATGTTAAAGAAAAACAAGACACCATCAAACTGTATGATCAATACAACAATAAATTATTCATTATAAACAAGTTTAAGATCACATCTTACCAGCTAAAACGTAATTATTTTTATTATCTAACGATTTGAATCACAATTTGCTCGCCGACTCTTTTCACGAAGCTATAAAGGAGCTCAAAAATTTTGTATCCCATCTTAGAATAAACAGATGCATCCACGAATTTAATGAACATTATTTCCTTTGTGTTATTCACCAAAAAGTTGATCAAAGACTCTTGCAATCGGTCCAACTGTCGGACATTAGGGAACAACCGTATTGTGCCCAAGATTCTTTGTGATCCTTCATGAGAGTCCTTGTATAATCAAGTTCCTTCTATAAAAGGGTAACTCGCATTTCATGAAAGCTAGGAGGCTTGAGATTCGAACCATATCTTCCAACGGCTTCCAACATTCATCGAAAGTTGTCAAAAATTACAACATTGAAGGCAATACCAGTCTAAGAAAAGAATCCAATAACATATTGTATAATCTTCTCTCTAGCTTCTTTATCATATGCATCGACGACACTTTGTGGTACCTTTCCCTTCAAATTTCTAAGTAAATGTCATCTTTTTTTCACCTTATCATTATATACTTCAATCTCTTCCTGGACTTCTTCTTCGATTACATAATCTAGTCAAAAGGTAGTGTCCCTTGTTATGCAATAGTTACTGCATTGACAGTCTTCTTTTCAAGTGTGTGCTTTCTTAATTCTTCTTCACCTCCGGTGGACAACTTACACATGCCTTTGCATTTCGGTTTGCCCCCATGTGATGTTGTTTTGCTCATTGTATTTCTCCATTTATCTCAATTCTACAAACGTTACAAGTAACTTTAGTTGTATTCTTTAGGTCCTTCAAATAGTTGTATTGCCATGCTGAATTTTTTCTATCCGTGGACGTGGATGGGATTGAAGTTCCAATGGATGATGACATTATGAATTTTCCTAGAGACATGACAAATCTTATGTAAGCAACAAAAAATTTTGTCATGGAAAGGCTTGTATTCCAATGAGCCAATGAGTTTTTTTTATTTCATCCGGTTGAGTTGAAACATTGACACTTGATTCTTTCCTACACGACATCAATCTTATATCTTTGTAATAAAAGGTCCTTTGCTGCACCCAGTCAGTGAGTTTCCTCATGTTAAGGATGACACACGCTAGTTGCAGATAAGAACATAAACCGGAAGACTTTTAAGCTTATGCAGTCTCAATCCGAACTACCTGGCTGTCATGTGTTGAAATAAAAGGCGGAAAGGATATGATGAAGGAAAGAAGAGAGGCGAAGCGTGGGCAACAAGAAGGAGTAGTTAAATAAACTGTTTCTGTTGTATTCTGTTAAGGTGGTTACAAATGTAATACAGCGTATAAGAAAAGGAAAAAATGGAGTTAGAGGCTAGGCTGGATTTGTAAACTCCTTTCTACCCTGTTGTACTATGACATTCGGCTTGAATGAAATCTCTGGCTGAGTTCTTCAGGAAGATCAGCCCTTGTTCATTCTCTGTCTTCTTCGGTTGTACCCTGCAATCCTAGAAGGCCATTCCAAGTGGTATCAGTTGTCTGATCCTGGCAATCCATGGTTGTCTCCACGAAAACACAATCGGCAATGGAGGAGTTTCAGAAATCGATGAAGGATGCTTGGCTGGAATTTTTGAAGCAACACCAGCAGCAACAGGATGATATGCGGGATGAGATGCGTGCCCAAAGGGAAATGCTTTTACGTATTACTGATCAATTTCATGAAATGGGAGACAAAATTCGTGATTTGGAGCAGACTAAGGATACCGGACCGCACCGCAGCAACACAACGGACTCACCGACTTCCCTGCGTTGTAACAATTCTGCAGGTTTTACTTCTAACTTCGCGCGATTTGCGAAAATCGATTTTCCACGATTCAATGGTGAGGATGTTCTGGGCTGGCTATGCAAGTGCGATCAATTTTTTGAAGTTGATGGTACCACTGATAATGTTAAAGTGAAGCTTGTTTCGATCCATCTGGAGGGGAAGGCGTTGCTTTGACATCAAGCTTTACTTAAAACTCGCAGGCAGGGAGGTTGGCCAAGTTGGACAGAGTATCGATTGGCTATTGTCAGCAGATTCAGCACCCAGCCTTACGATGATCCGTTATCCGAATTAATGAACTTACGGCAGGTTGGAATTGGAAGTGTGGAGGAATATCAAGATCGTTTTGACGCGTTATTGATTCGGACGGATTTATCTGAAAAGCAGGCGATTAGCTGCTATTTGAGTGGACTGCAAGTGGAAATTCAGAATACGGTACGTATGTTTCGTCCTCAAACATTGCAAGATGCATATACATTTGCAAGATTGCAAGAAAATACTCTAGCTTCCCTTTCCAGGAAGGTTAGACCAGTTCTGGATAGACAGTTGAACAGGGTATTCAATTCCCAGCAGCCAAGCAGTTCGTGGGTTTGCTTAAAACACCTGCTGTTAATGATTCCCCGAAAAGTGTTGTAAGGAAACCACTAACTCATGAATTCATCACAGACAGAAGAGCGAAGAATTTATGTTTCTTTTGTCCAGAGAAGTTTGCACCAGGTCATAAATGTAAAGCTCAAATACATCAGCTTGAGATGTTGACTGAAGCAGAGGATGAGGATTCGAGGGTCTTCGTGGAAGATTTGTCTGGGGATACAATTGACGAGGTTCCACAAATTTCCCTTAATGCTATTACAGGTCACGTGGCATTTCAAACGATGAAGGTGACAGGAAGGGTGCGAGGACATAATCTGAGTATTCTCATTGATTCGGGTAGCACGCACGACTTTTTGGATGAAAACACAGCCAAAAGGTTAGGCTGCCGAATTCATGGTAGTTGTCCAATTATGGTTTCTGTGGCTAATGGGGAGACCATTATCAGCAAGTCAATTTGCAAAAGTTTTTCATGGCAACTACAGGGCGAGACTTTTACTACGGACATTATGATTGTGCCATTAGGGAACACGGATATGGTTCTAGGCATTCAATGGTTGTCCTCATTGGGTCCCATTCTGTGGGATTTTCAGCAACTCAAAATGGAGTTCCACTACAATGGCAGGCGGCATGTCCTCAGAGGGGGCAAATTGGGGGAAATTAATTGGATTGATGGGAAGCAATTGACTCAGATGATTCAGAAAGGTCCCAATTCTGGGGTTGTGCAGCTGTTTGCTCTCACGGTGCAGGCTTCCTCTACATTGTCTGCGCTGTCAGCTGCACCAACACCACAGGTTCTTCAGGATGTTCTGCAGGAATTTGCAGATGTGTTTCGGGAGCCAAAAACTCTTCCACCACATCGAACACATGACCATTGTATCCATTTGAAGGAAGGTACGTCCCCAATAAATGTCCAGCCTTATAGATATCCCGTCGTCCAAAAAGATGCTATTGAGAGTATGGTGCGGGAAATGTTAGCTGCGGGAGTGATAAGACCAAGTCAGAGTCCTTTTTCTTCACCGATTGTGCTCGTCAAGAAGAAAGATGGCACATGGCGGCTGTGTAGCTAAATAATCGCACTGTTAAGGACAAATTCCCTATTCCGGTCATAGAGGAGCTCTTAGACGAATTACATGGGGCTGTGGTATTTTCAAAAATTGATCTAAGGTCGAGTTATTGGCAAATACGAATGCGGCCGGAGGACATCCCAAAGACAGCTTTTCGGACACATGAGGGACATTATGAATTCCTTGTGATGCCATTTGGGCTAACGAATGCTCCTTCCACGTTTCAGCATCTCATGAACACGGTGTTTAAGCAGCAGCTCCGTAAGTATGTTCTGGTCGTTTTTGATGATATCTTGATCTACAGCAAGTCCCTCGCTGACCATGTTCTGCATGTAAGAGCTGTGTTAGAGTTGCTGCGCATCCATACTTTATTTACCAAATTGTCCAAATGTGTCTTTGGTGTGGATGAAATTGATTATCTTGGTCATATTATTTCTGGTCGAGGAGTGCAGACTGACCCTGCTAAAATAACCGTAATGCAACAATGGCCGCAGCCTACGAGTGTTAAGGAGTTGCGCGGTTTTCTTGGTTTGACGGGGTATTACAGGAGATTCATTCGGAATTATGGCGTTATTAGTCGACCACTTACTAATTTGCTGAAGAAGAACTGTTTTCATTGGACTGAGTCTGGTACTGCTGCTTTTACTGCGCTTAAGGCCGCAATGTCTTCTGCCCCTGTTCTAGCTCTGCCAAATTTCGCAGAAACATTTGCTATTGAAACGGATGCTTCGGACAGCGGTATGGGCGCACTGTTAACTCAGAATGGTCATCCTATTGCATATATTAGCAGGGCTTTTTCTTCACGAACGCAGGGTAGCTCAACGTATGAAAAAGAACTTCTGGCTGTGGTGTTTGCCGTGGATAAATGGAAGCCTTATATAAGTGGACGTCATTTTGTCATTAAAACCAGTCACTTCAGCCTTAAGTACTTACTTGAACAGAAAATTACGACGGCATTTCAAAGCAAATGTTTGTCTAAGCTGTTGGGGTTGGATTATGAGGTCACTTACAAGAGAGGTAAAGAAAATGTGGTTGCGGATGCTCTTTCGAGAATGCAGGGGGCTGAATTGATGTCCTTGTTGTTGTCCCAAGTTAGTACAGACTTAAAAGAGCATATTTGTAGGACTTGGCAAAGAGACGAGCAGTTGAAGCCACTTATTTCTGAATTGCAGAAGATACATATTAAGGGGCATTACTCTTGGGTACAAGGCGAGTTGCGGCGAAAAGGGAAGTTGGTGGTCGGTTCTGACGAAACTGTTCGACAGAAGATAATTGCTTTGTTCCATGACACTCCCACAGGAGGCCATTCGAGATTGCAGGTTACTAGTAAGCGACTCAGCACTTTGTTCTATTGGAAAAAGCTTAAGAGGGATGTGCGACAATACATCAAGGCTTGCGTTATTTGTCAGCGGTGCAAGCCTATTTTACAGAAATCGGCTGGCCTGCTGCAACCTTTGCCCATTCCGGAAGCAGTTTGGTTGGATATTTCGTTGGACTTTATTGAAGGGTTGCCGAAATCAAAGGGGAAGGATACTATTTTGGTAGTGGTAGACCGGCTTAGCAAATATGCTCATTTCATTCCTCTCAGTCATCCATTTACAGCTGCTCCGGTTGCTCAGCTCTTCCTGGATCAAATTTTTCGGCTCCACAGCATGCCTCGTTCAATTGTTTCCGACAGGGACAAGATTTTCACCAGCTTGTTCTGGAAAGAATTATTTCGTCTTCAGCAGGTTGATCTCCTTATGTCCACGAGCTATCATCCCCAAACCGATGGTCAATCGGAGGTTGTCAACAAATGCTTGGAGAATTATTTGCGCTGCATGACTGGTGAATGTCCCAAGGATTGGTTGCAGTGGCTTCCCTTGGCTGAATGGTGGTACAACACTTCGTACCATTCTTCTGCTAAAGCCATCCCTTATGAAATTGTCTATGGTCAGTCCCCAGCTCTGCATATGCCGTATGTTGGAGGCGACAGTGTTGTCGCAGCTGTGGATCGGAGTTTGCAGGCAAGGGAAGAATGTTTACGGATGTTAAAGTTTCATTTGAAACGTGCCCAAGATCGGTTTAAGTACCAAGCTGATAAAGGTCGGACGGACGTGGAGTTTGCGGTTGGCGATCTTGTCTATGTCAAGCTTCAACCTTATCGACAGCGCACTCTTGCTAACCGACATTCGGTTAAATTGTCTCCCCGCTTTTTTGGCCCTTTTTCCAATTGTGACCAGGATTAGCACAGTGGCTTACAAGTTACAATTGCCTGTGGAAGCCAAAATTCACCCTGTTTTTCATGTTTATCTCCTTAAGAAGCATGAAAGTTCAGCCCCTCTGACTTGTTCCGTGCTAGACCTGGATGATCAGCACAATTTATCTGCCAGGCCGTTAGCTATTTTGGATCGGAAGATGGTTCAGCAAGGGCAGGAGGCGTGGTGTATGTGCTGGTTCATTGGTCGAATGGAGATATCAATGATGCTACGTGGGAGTCGTATTCGGATTTTATTAGACGTTTCCCCGATTTCGAGTAGATCTTGTTGGAGCTTGAGGACAAGCTGGTTTTAAGGGGGGCGGAATGAATGGCGTGGGAGGAGTAGCTTGAGGACAAGCTAAATCTTAAGGGGAGTGGATTGTCATGTGTTGAAATAAAAGGCAGAAAGGATATGATGAAGGAAAAAAGAGAGGCGAAGCGTGGGCAACAAGAAGGAGTAGTTAAATAAACTGTTTCTGTTGTATTCTGTTAAGGTGGTTACAAATGTAATACAGCGTATAAGAAAAGGAAAAAAAGGAGTTAGAGGCTAGGCTGGATTTGTAAACTCCTTTCTACCCTGTTGTACTATGACATTCGGCTTGAATGAAATCTCCGGCTGAGTTCTTCAGGAAGATCAGCCCTTGTTCATTCTCTGTCTTCTTCGGTTGTACCCTGCAATCCTAGAAGGCCATTCCACTGGCCTTAAGACTTTTCAATGAAGAAATCAGAGGAACACTGCAAGTTGGTGGAACAAAATTTTACATAAGATGGTTGTGTGGACAAGCTCAAAGTCAACGCGGTGGCAAAGAAACGTCGGCAGCTGGGTCGTTAGGATGTCAAAGATTTTTCTTCACAGGGGCAAACTATCATCTAAGTCAGCCGGCGATTGGGCTGCCTAGTTTTACTTCGAGTGTGGACGTGCTTCGAAGGACCGCCAGCGGGAGGGCTGTTTACGGTATCACTCCGGACAAGGTGAGGAATGGTAAGAACGCTGGGTGAGGGATGCAAAGATTGTTCTTCTTCATGACAGATTTTAATGTTTTGTCCTGCAATTTAGATATATCTTACAAAAACATCCTTACCCAAGCCTAATTTAAAGCAAAATTGAGAAAAACACATCAACCAGAGGCAAGAAAGGCACGCGTTCGTTGACCCATCGCCTTTCTCTGAGGCAACCTCATGGCGCGCGCCTCACAATTTGAACCTTGCTTTGGTGCATTTGAGGTGGTAAGCCTCACGTACCGGATGAATGTCTAAAATGATGCAAAACCCTAGTTTTATAATGCAAATAATCAACTCTCTTAAGGCCGAAATTAACACGACAGAATTTATGTGTACAAACATTGAAAATGTCACCCAAATTTAACAGAAATCAAAGGTAGCATCATGACATGCAACAAGAATTCTACAGATTGGAGCATATAATATTCTTTGACAAAGCTAGTCTAAAATCCCAATAATAGTGGTGTAGCAGAATATCAATCCCCAGATTGGAGTATGAAAACCTTCTGATTCACTGGTAATTGTGAATTTCAATTAACAGGTTTCATTAGACAGTCCACAAGGCTGAGGTAAAGGATCATTCTGAAGCTAGATGAAGCTGACCAATGTCTGAATCATTTTAGTGAGATCTACGGGAGGATTTTAAGCCTGTTTGCCTTTGATGAGAGAACACAGGTGCTCGAAAGAAAACTTTTGTAGGGAGTGTAATCCTAACTAAGATTCTGGTCATTAGTATCAGAAAAAGACTTGCCATCTCCTTGATGAAGCAACTGCAAACCACAGCGAATTCATAATAAATATTGAGTCTTCAATGGATTATTGATAAGCATTTGCGTGAGATAAATACAAAGAACCGATAGTCAGTTGATGAAGATATAACTATTCATGTAAATAAGAGACGCGGAAGAAGCATCAAAATATGAAAATTATGCCAGGAAAACCTTCAGCTAGCCCCAGCAAAAAGCCCACTGTACTTTTTCTATTTATTTCTTTGCAGTCCCTACAAAGTTCAGTTGATGCACACTTTCAACAACAATGGAGGATATGATTGTGAAAATTACACTTCTGGAACAATAAGGATGTTCGGTAAGATTTGGGGACTGGTGGCTGATGATACCTGCATTATCATAATTAAAGCATTCCCACGATTTCTTCAGAAAAATTCCTTGCGTCACATAGGCACTGATCTTTTCTGCTCCAAGGGCAGCCAGTATTTTTGGAAAGGTAGCACAGCAGGAAGCACACAAAAGCTCAGAGTTTATTACTACTCTAAGTTATAGGAAAGATTGCATTCTGTCCTAAAAATGCCCTGTATTTTTGCACATGACGCAATGGCTTAGGATTGGGACAACAATTTCTATATCTAGTTCAATAAAGTAAAGGAGCAGCTCCACTGACCAACTCTTCAACTTCAAGCTAGATACAAAGTCTAACCACTTAATCAAATTTTGGTTGGACTGTTCCTATGGAGGAGTGGGTTCTAATTGGTTGGCGGAACCTCTTTTAACATTTTTAATTGAAATTCCTTGGAAGTAAAACAACCTAAAATAGATTCTTTCCCAAGAATAAGATAAATGATTTTTTCTAATCCATAGTAAAAAAAATATATATAAATAAGCAAGAAGAGTTTTTGGACCTCCCTAAGCATAAAAGAGATGAAACTACAAAAAATCCACGTCAAATGCTGGCTGCCTAAAACATGTCATGCACCTGACATTCAATCAAGGTTCTGCCTGACTGAACCAAGTTGTCAACAATTACTACATTGCATCCATTGGGTACCCTTCCTTGATACATTCAATTCACGGAAAACCTTCTCGAACATTTGCACATACAATCTGGGAGGGAAAATAACAGTCGTAAGGTTAATACAGGTGAGTCAAAGCTTATACAAGCCAAAGAAAGCATCAAGACAAAAGCAATCAGAATTCATCCATGAACAACAAATTCTTGATTTTCCAACCACATGGCACGAAAATATCAAGGTAAGTCAGGCAATGGGCATGGAAATCTAACTTTAATGATTACACACTGAAACTTATTGCTGTATCACTTCAAGACATATATAAACAAACTCAAATGAAGGAAGCATAATATGATATTACATTCCCAGCCTAGCAATTCACTAGCAGGCGCCTCGACAAAAGGGATATATAGCTCACAAGCCATTGTGTATGTCATTAATATGTGTGTCATATATATATTTGGTTCATAATTTTCGACAGCGTCAAAAACTTCTTGGGTCAATAATAAGCATTGAATGTTAATGGTCAAAGCTTAGGGTCAAATTTTTGTCAACTACAGAGATCGGCTCTGGCGACTTATATTAAGGTTTCCAGTATTCTAAGAATCAGCAAGTGCTACGCCAGCCATACAGTTGATTCTTATATGTGCTAGGAAAAATATCGAGTTCAATGGGGTTTTGCTTAGTTCTATAGGTATTGTTATCAGGTTAACTTCTTTTTCACTTTAAAAAGGAAAAGAATTCTTTTTCTAATTAGTATTACCAGACAAACTTAGGTTTATGCACAATTCTGATCAGAATTCACACCCTCTAGTAGTTGGGAGATATGTTCTTCACAAAAGCGTACATATAGTTGGAAAGTGCTGAAGCTGCTTATGGAATTGCTTCCACGCACCATCATCAGGAAAAGCTTCTGCATTGAAACCAAACATAAGCCTGGAAAGAATTCACTATAAGAACAAAGCAATTCTTTGTAACAACAGGGAACCACAATGAAAAAGTAAAATATTGGCATAATAATAAAAATATGAAAGTACATAAATAACTGGTGTTAGTGGCAATAGATCAATGCAGTATGATTATGACGAGTAAAATCTTCTAATCCATAGAAGTTTCAAAATAGAGCCCTGAGGATGGCAATGTAACAACAATAATATCAGTTTGAATTTGGCCTTTTACAAAATCCTTAGGCCTTCATCAGTCTGACAATAGCCACTGGTTTTGGGAGCTGTTAAGGTCTTTTCAGCTCCATGACACAGGACAAAAGCATGGAAACATGGGATTTTGTAGGAAAAACAAGTAAACCTTACGGGATCTAGGAGTTTCCCGGTAGGATTTGCCAGCGAGTTTTTTGAATGAAAAAAAAAATATCTGCCTGGTACTTGCAGAAACATGAACTTCCAGAGCTGCTAGTATGCCAATGGCATGAGAAGACCTGTCATGAGCAGAATCACAAGAATAGAAAGAGTGATCAATAAAGGAAAACCTCACATTGTCAGAATCCAGAGGCTGGTGCAGTCTGTTTTTTGTGGAAAGTTATCCCACTTTCGAAACAGCGTAGTATGTTGTCCCCAAGATAGAACCTCTCCTGTTAAGCAGAATCCACAGGCTATAAGTTTGAAGGGTCCAAGCAGAACTTCTACAAGAAAAACTTGGCAGCTGAGGAAAGAACACAAGCTCATAATATCATTTGTAAAGTAAAGTATATCATGGTCAGCTGAACCTGTAAAGCATGAATGTCAAACGTGAGTAAGCTAGTCGGCCCACCCCTGGAAATTCGGACATTTGACAAGATCCTGGCCAGGGTAAAAGCAGTCGCACTGTCCCCTTCATCCTCCATGTGCTCGGAGGTCCCCATGGGGAAGAAGGGAAGCACAAGAGTGAACGAGAGTAGAGAGTAGATAATAGATAGCTGCTCGAGAATCACCCCAGGAGAACTGAAAGAGTCGAGAAAAGCAGCATGCTGTCCAAGAATTCCTTGTGCATTCAGGATAAAAATGACGGGGAAAACATCGTCCAAGGTCTTAAAAGACGTGACTCCAAACAGGCGAAGAGACGAAAGCCATCAGAACAAAAGGCACTAAGTCATATGATTATTAAGAAGCAAAGTACAATCCGAAATCGAATCCTCTTCAGATAATAATTCCAAGGTTGGATAGCTTTCATAAGGCTTACCATCCAGCTATGATGCCCACCCATCAAACATCGATAAAATTAATCACACCTGATGATTCTCCATTTCAAGAAGAAATTCAAGGAAAGTCAACAGATTACACAAACATTCAAGGGAAGGCTAAACCAGCGGAAAAGTGAGATTCCACAGAAATCGAAAAGATCGAGGCAAAGGACATTAATCAATTAACTGGTCGAGCGAGGAGCTAACCGCCAGTTGATGCGATGGAGCTCGATGGCGGCCACTCTCTCAGCAAGCGACTTTGTCTCCGCACAGTAGGACAGGCACGCCTTCTTGAGGTGCTTTCCGACAGCAGCCAAAAGAAGCGGCGGCCATGGGAACCGAAGGGACGCCGGCAGAGAAGGAGGAACCGTGGATGATCAACGCAATCAAACGCTAACTAATAGCAGCGTAGGTAGAGGTTTCACGTAAGCTCGAGCCTGTCCTGCTCCTCATTCTCTTCCTTCAAGTCGATACAGTCTGCAGCAAAGTTTCCGTCGAATGGAAGTAGGGAATTGGGCACTTTATCAAATATATCCCAAAGTTACAAAATTTTTCCAATTTATCCTAAGGTTTAGATAATATCTCCCTGTATCCTAAACTAAGACCCACTTTCGAAAATATCCATCAAAGCTCCTAATTAAGATTTACTGAATGGCTGGAGAAGGAAAATCTTCAGGAAATCCTTCTGGGACTCCATCAAGGTTGGAGTTCGTTCCAGAGGCTAGATTGTCTCCATTTGGAGTTAGCAAGAGTATAAATGATATTTTAACTCAGCTAACGATTCAGGGGAGCAATGAAAGTCTAGAAAGCCGAAACCAAATGGCGAAGGAAGTAGGCTCCATTGTAAATACAATGTTAGACGCCCTGGAAAAAGAAAGAGGTTTAAAAAGGCCTGAAGCCGAGGCTACCTCTGGACTGGAAAGTACTACAGGAAAACCAGTCGAAAGATTGAATCTGGGAGGAAGAAATTCCAAACATAATCAAGGAAAAAGTGTGGATGAAATGTATAGGGAATCAGTAGCCCCTTTCATTTTAGACTCACAAAAGCGAAGTGCAAACCTGAACTCTCAGAGTGGGGAGTTAGCAAAAGACTTAAGGAAAGCCTTAGGACTGGCAGAGGATACCCCAGTTCATTTAGACAACAGAACGTTTAACGAACTGGTAACTGCGAAGAGGGAAATTTACAGGCCTGATTATCCACATCGGACTAAACAAGAGTTTGTCCCAAGGGATAATATTCTAAAGCCAATAATTACCCCTGGTGCTTTTCTAGACATTGATTGTGAAAAGCATGTATCTGAAAAGATAGATGAGTGGTTATCACTTATTCGGATGACGGCATCTGCAGGAGGAGTACCTCCCGGAGCGGTCTACGAATTATGTGTAGCAGCCCTCATGGGTACAGCGCAGAAATATTGGAAGACCTTAGTGGCGCACACAGACATTAAGGAAAAGATAGATCAGGCGCTGACGGTTGACGGAGTATTGGCAATAATCGCTGATGCCCTGAAACGAGAATTCTGTGGTTTCTCGTTATCCACTGAGACCGTGGAGAAAGAGCAGTCTCTGACCGCTCTGGTTAAACTACAGATCTGTGATATGTGCTATTTTGATAACTACGTATGTGAATTCCAGAAGTATTATTACAATCTGGACGTAGTATCTCAACAGTTCATATTAGGAACCTTTTTTGCAAAACTTCCCGAACCTTGGCCGGAAGTTGCGCAAAAGGCCTATGAATTACTCCTGAGTGAAGAAAAGATAGTCTCGGGACTCGGAGGAAAAATTCAGGCAGTGAAGTACGCAATGCGCAAAGCATGTACTGAGCTCCAGGTAAAAGAGGCAGCTAAGAAGCTACCTTACCTGAATAAGAGCTGTTGTTCTCAGATAGAGTATGTGCCGGGAAGATACGGATGCGATACTCGCAGTACGACTGGTGATTCTCTAAAGAGAAGGAACTCTCCCCGTAAAACAAGGAAGTTCGTTGGGTACAACAAAAAGAAAGTTTGGCCCAAGAAGGACTTCCAGCATAAGCAGAGGGGAGGTCCTGCTTACAAACCAAGAAGGTTTGTAAGGAGAAGAGATAACCTGAAGGATAAAGAAAGGATCGATGCTTTCAAGAGAAAGCATGGCAGAGAGCCTAAATGTCCTAAAGGGAAACCTTTGAGCAGTTGTAATTGCTGCTGGTTTTGTGGTTCAAAAGACCACAAAGCGGATAGTTGTCCGAAGAAGAACCAAAGGAGAGAAAGACTCCGTATGGTCTTCTTAGATGACAGGAGTCGTGAGGAAGAAATCCTTGCTTACGAGCCAATCGATGAGCAAGAGATTTCCGATTTAGATTCGGAAGTAGAATCTATATATGAGGTTGTGTCTAATTATGATACAGACTCAGATGATGATTCTGATCTCTGGACCGAACATCTGTTCATGATGCGAGCAGAAAGGGAAGGAGATGGAGATGAGTTGGTTCCCTTGGAAACAACTAATCAGATACTGGAGGAAACCCGCCAGTATGAAGATCCATCCCAGTCAATTCTGGAATGGAGATTGCCAAATGTCAATGCAAGAGAAATTTATGAAGTATCGAGATTTAGGTTTCGATCCACAATAGATATCTCGCAGACAGAGGCGACAGCGCAAGTCACAAGCACTGAGCTTGAGACTTTGGATATCCCACTCTTGAATGTACAACGCATAAGAGATACCATGCGTAACGCGAGAGGTGTATATAACTATATACACATTGGGTTAATCCAAATAGGATTAGTCCCGCTGTTTCATTTACCAGCGGATAGTCCTGTGGTAGCAGCAGTGATCGATAAACGTTGGCGAGAGTTTCGAGATCAGCTGATATCAGGCATACAGGCCAACCTAGCACATGGCCCGGTATGGTTCCAAGTCCATCCAAACTTCATGATGGCCTTGAACGATCGCTGTTTGGGAAATTCATTGACCTTAAGGATCAAATCAATGAATATGGATAGGATGAATTCCCAGGCCAAGTTTTTGGCGTATCACACTAGGGTGATTTACCGATTGGTAAACACCACTAGTCCTGGTGTGAGGAACATCTCTAGACTTACAGAGTTGTTCGAGGAAGGTCATAACAACTACCAACAGTTCCATAGGCGAGAGGTAAACCCATTGGAGTTAACCTGGCCGAGAAACTGGGTTATGACTGAACCTGGTACTAGCTCTAGGCCGATTAGTGCGGCCAATATCCGACAAAGAGGTAACGAGATTACTTTGATGTTGGGAGAACCGTCTAGGGATAGTTTTAGAGCTGACAGGCATTTGCCTGTGAGGATGCCACTCCTGAGAGAGCCGCTCAATAGAGCGCCCTCTGAAGTATCTTCAAGAGCTAGTGATGTGGGAGAAGACGTAATAGTCTCTCGACCAGAGGCTGCAAGTGCACCTCCACTAATAGAAGAGATGTCTCGAAGGTCTGTTGATTCAAGAACCCCGTCGCAACATACGGGTAGAATCGTAGGGTATAGACAGGTATCATTACCAGTCTATGAAGACCCTGTAGATCAACCGAGAGAGGAATCTATAAGGATGCTAAGAGTAACTAATATTGGTAACTCTTTATCTGAGATTCCTGAAGTTTGTGAAGTTATCGAGCAGATAGCCAAGCAGAGGTCTATCGCTATAGACGATATCTGGAGGATGATAGAACCATCCCAAAGTGTACCTGAGAATATTGGGTTTAGTGTTAGGAAGGAAGACTTGAGCACATATGTGGCTCTAACTTTCAAATTTCCTGGATACTATGAGTATTCCCTAGATACTTTGATAGACACTGGGTGTAGCACGACTTGTGCTAGACTCAATGCTCTACCAGATGAGTGGTGGGAACCACTGCAAAAACCCATCCACATGGTAAACGTCGATGGTATGGCCACAATGGTTGGCCATAAGGCAAGCAACGTGCCTGTCTTTATTGGTGGACAAAAGTTCATCATTAAAGAGATTCTTGCACATCCTTTATTAGAGGCCGACATCATTATTGGAAACGCCTTTTTGAAGGGCCAGAAGGAAAACCTTCCTTTTGTGCAGAATGAAAACGATGTTTCCATCGGTGGGGTAAAAATAAGTATTCTACAAGAGCCTAGACTTCGGTTAAAATTTGGCTTTTATCCGGTAAAACGGACAGAATACTGTGGTAATATCCCATGTGAAAGAGCTTTCAGAGTGCGAGCTCAACGTGGTGATATACGGTTGGATGAGAACGAATCATGGGTACAAACCCTGTTTTCTCCAACGAGTACCAGTAATCGCAGCTGGTATGACGACTTGTTTCCAAAACAAGAAGTGTGTATGGCTGTAAAGTTAACAGGAACAAAATGGGATAAATTCCTAATAAAACTAGCCGATAATTTTAGTGAAGATCCACTAAAGTTATGGACTCGAAATGGCCTAAAGGCTAAATTAGAGTTGAAAGATCCCGGAACCATTATAAGAGCCAGAAACATTACGTATACGGCTGAGATGGTTGAGGAGTTTGATAAACAAATTCCTGAGTTGCTTAGAAAAGGATTGATTAGGGACAGCTACAGTCCGCATTCTAGTCCAGCCTTTATGGTAATTAACCATGCCGAGCAGGTGCGAGGAAAAGCACGAATGGTTATAGATTATCGTCAGCTTAACAAAGCTACAAAGGACGATGGCTATAAGATTCCCACTGCGGGAGACTTAATTGATAGGGTAAGTCTGAGCCAACCAAAGTTCTTCTCTAAATTTGACTTGAAAAGTGGATACTGGCAAGTCAAGATGGAGGAAGAATCGGTCCCTCTAACTGCCTTCAATGCTCCGCAAGGAATGTTTGAATGGTTAGTAATGCCGTTCGGCCTAAAGAATGCTCCAGGCGTATTTCAGCGCAAGATGGATAATGCTTTCAAGCAAATCCAAAAATTTTGTGCGGTCTATATTGACGATGTGTTAGTCTACAGTCAAACTGAAGACGACCACATGAGGCACCTAGATAAGGTGGCTGATATCTTCCGACGGGAAGGTATGATTCTATCAGAAAAGAAGATAGAATGGTTTAAGGAATCAGTTAACTTTCTAGGCATGGAGATTGAGCAAGGAAAAATTAAACTGCAAAATCATATTGCTGAGAAAATAGTTAATTTTCCTGACAGACTTGAGGATAGGAAGCAAGTCCAAAGATTTTGTGGATGCGCTAACTATGCAAGAAAGTTTGTGAAAGATCTTTCCAAAGACTTAAGTAGGATTGCGAAGAAAACCTCTTCTACAAATCCTTGGAAATGGGAAGATGAAGACACTCAGTCCATTAGAAGGATTAAAGCAAAGGTAAAGAATTTGCCACAATTAGCTTTACCTTCTGACAAAGACGAGTTAGTCTTGGAAGTTGATGCTTCTGAAAATTATTGGGGAGCAGTTCTCAAAATTAGAGGACGAAAACCAGAACCGGTATGCAAATACTGGTCGGGAAGCTTCAAGGGGTACGAACTACGGTACCCGATACATGAAAAGGAAGTATTAGCCTTAAAATATGGAATAAAGGCTTTTTACATCTTTTTGGCACCGAAAGCATTTTTAGTGCGATCTGACTCAACCTATGTAAAAAGGTTTATGAGTCTGAACCTTAAGGAAGCTAGGCAAACAAGACTCCTGAGGTTGCAGGAACTGTTAAGCTATTATAAATACGAGGTCGAATACATTAAGTCCGACCACAACATAATAGCTGACTCTCTCTCTAGAGAACTTGCAAATACCTCTCTATCTAAAAACTCTGCAGATGGATCCTGCTGCAAAGAGAAAGATATGCTGGGGATGCAAGAAGGAGGGACACTCCCGAAAGGTATGTCCTAACAAGGGAGATGGTGAGCATAGTGATGCTGGTTCTGTTTCAGGAACGAAGGCGGCAGTACTCTGTTGGCAGTGCAAGCAACTAGGACATCGTTCTTACGAATGTCCCAAGAAGCTGAAAACTGCGGATTCCCAAAAGGGGAAGGCTGAACTTAAGGATAAAGCAAAAGCTGACTCCGAGAGTAAGGCGAAACTAGATCTCCAGAAGGAGATGGCTAATCCCAAGGAGGCAGAAGCCAGATCTAAGGGAAAAGCAAAAGAATCCCAGAAGGGGATGGCTGGATCTAAGGGAAAGGTAAAAACCGATCCTAAAGAGAAAGTGAGAGTTTCCCAGGAGGGAAAGACAGATCTGAAGGAGAAGGGTAACACCAACTCTAAAGGATATGTGAAGGAAGATCTTCAAAAGAAGACGACAGATCTGAAGGAGGAAAACTCCAAAAGAGATGTGGAAATGGCAGATCTAAAAGATAAGGCAAGAGCCGAGTCGGAGGAGAAAGCCAGAAAGAAGAGGAAAGCCAAGAGGCTTAGATCTTCTGGTCCCAAAGGGGATGATTCTACAAAGGATGGTCCTAAGAAGGACGGAAAGGTTGAAGAACCTTGGTGGTCTCCGTTGACCATGGAGCAGTTCAATTACTGCCGAAACCACTTAGCCAAAGAGCAGAAAATTTCCATTAATCAAGCTGTGAAATCCTACAAGGCTTTGTTACAAAGCAAGGAAGAACAGAAAGAGGATATGGAAACACAGTATGCTGAGGAAGAAGCTAAGTTTAAGGCCATAATTGGCGAGCCAATCCAAGTGGTAGACCCTGAACCCAGGGGAGAACCAGAGGAAGCGGCTGCAATGGAGTGTGAGCAATACTTCGACTTTGGAGGTGCTTACGCAGCATTGGAAGGTAACCTTGAAAAGAAGGAAAGCCTTGAGGAAGTAATTCCTGTGAAAGACTCAGTCAAGGAGTCTGGTGAAAGCAGTCACGGTGACAAGAGTCACGATGGCAAAGGCCACGTTGGGAAAGCCCAAGAGGATCTAGAAGGGTCCTGGTTTTTTGATGAAGACTCATTTGAAGACGAATCCCTAAGTTGGGATGCGGCAGTGGTCTGTGGAGGACTCATGGCTGGCATCAAGCATGATGAAAAGCGCCAGATTGAGTTTTTCGCAAGAAAGACCGTTGAGTACATCAAAGATCTGGAGTTTAAACTATCGGTTATGACTTCAGGTGAGGAGGAGCTGTCTCGATTTGAGAAAGAAAGACAGCAGATATTCTCCACAACAATGTCTATAATACCAGGAGAAGTTAGAGAATATGACGTCCCAATGGTAACAGTAGACATGAGTGAATCCTCTCTTGAGGAAAACACTGTGCTTCAACCGTATCTACACTGGATATCGGGGAAGTGGCCGTCTCTGAGAATTCACTCAGATATGGTGGGAGTAGCAGCGCCTTATGTGTATGCTGGGTTTGTTGACATGCTGGAAATCGACAGATCAGAACCAGAATGTATGGAAACCCTGCCTACGTTAGTAAGGTATATACTCGGATGCCTAGGCTACGGACCAAAGTATGCCACGGCATTGATTACTAGCACAATGATGGAGGAAGAAGACCATCCGCAGTATGGGAAGGTGATACTTCAAAATCTGCAAGTATGGGACATCCATCCATGTGAGAGTAGACGTCTGACGGAACCTCATAAACAAGACCTCGATCAGAGAGGATTATGGCGAAAATACTACAAGGACAAGACGGTCCGAAAGGCCATAAAGGTTGAATTCCTTAAGGACGTGCTAGAGCATGTGTTAGCCCACAAGGACGAATACTACGTGCTCTGTGATGGTGTGATCACCGTCACGATTCTTCGGTCAAACTTAAGCTTCATCGACGAACAAGCAGGAGACCGAGGATGGCAGAGAATGCTCGACCTTCTGGATAGCTTCTGGAGGCGAGAGAACTCTGAGTTGCACCTCCGAACCGATACCTTCGAGGTTTGGAGCAAGATTGCTGATTTCACAGACAAGACCCTGAATCAGCAAATCGAGCATGATAAGAGAGCCCAACAGATATCACAACAAATTCTTGAAGCAGTTCAAGACCAACCGGGACTCTCAGAGAAAGGAGTTGGCAAAATTTCAAACGCCAACAACAAGGAAGGAGTCTCCCAAGACAGCGCTCTAAAACGGACGGGAGAAAATAGTTGCATAGAGTTAGGATAGGACATTTTTGTCGGTCATTAGGACCCCACTAACTTTTGCAATAGTTAGATTCCTTTTACTTTTGAGCTGGCAAACAGTGCATAGGCACCAGCTCCTTTGTGTATATATTCACAAGCCTTCTACCTCATTAAAGGGGGGGCGAATCAAATAGAGAAATTCTCTCTCAAAAACTCTGAGTAAGAAAAATCTCTGAATCGCTCTCCGAATACCTTAAGGAACCAAGAGTAAGGTGGTTAGAATTAATCAACATTGGTTAAAACTAACGGAAGGTCAGATCGAAAGATCAAGAACCTTGTAGGGAGTATAGCCTTGGGCTGAAACCTTGGATGAGGAGTGTCTATATAAGACCCTCAGTGTAAGGGCATTGGAACGACACAGAAGAGCCTCTCCAGTTTGCGGATACGTTCGCTGAATTCTCTAGTTTGAGAATTGTGCTTCTCTTGGATCTCTATTGTTGCGGAAGCTTGGTGAACCCTCTGAGCAACCCACGGAGTTAAGGTATGATAAACTTTCCGCTGTGTAGTTTATGATAATCTTCATAATCTAATAAGATTGTGAAGGTGGTGCAACAGCACGACGGTTGCGAAAGCAAGAGTCTGATGACTGATTGTCCAAATCCCGAGCTCCTACATTTGGATCACGGTGTGGGTAAGGATTCTGCTACTGGACTTCTAAACACTGTAGTAGATCGATTGGCAAGTCTCTCAGAGCAAATACAACAGCTAATTGAGCTTGTGGATAGCTACTCTAAGAAATTAGAAGAGCTGACTCTCTTGCAGAGTGAATTTGAGGAATATTTCCTTGAAGGTAAATCCAATCTTGGGTTTGCGGCAAGTTCGAGATACTCAAACGAGTATTCGAGGTTGGCAGAACGCCGACGACAGAGACAACAAAGAAAATCTTCTTAAGTTCGATATCTGGTTAAAGTTTATTGGTATCAGAGCCGCTTAAGAAAAACTAATTTTCAGATTGTCTGAGGAAATCTCAGGAGCTTAGAAAAAAGGGGGATAATTTTGAAATAGGCCGAAAGTACAGGTTAACTGGAGATACAGTTTAAACTCCAGGATAAATCGGAAAAAAGGAGTAAAGTTGAGGATATATTGGATAATTAAGCCCAATTTTTTTGAAACTGAAATCATACTTAAATTAAAATTGGGCTTGTGCAAGAGGTAAACAGACCCGGTTACAGGAGCAAAGTAAGCCTGGGGGAGGTGTAAGTAAATGGGCCGGGCCTCATTAGGCCCGTTATGCAGAGGCCGTATGAATTTCGACCCATTTCGGAGTAAACAACACCAGAAAAAAAAACAAAACAAAACAAAAAAGGGAATTAGATATCTGGGGGTGGAATGAGTGGGAGATGTGAAAGGAAAGGGAGTGATGGATGGATGGATGGCTCCCCCACGTTTGGGGTTGTGCCAATCCACCAACAGCCACTCTTTCTCAATCCTCAATTTTATCCCCATGAGTTCCCACTTCCTTGGCCAATGATAATTCAAACAGAAGGGAAAATAATAATAATAATAACAATAATAATAAGAGGAGGAGGAAGAAAAGTGAAACACTTGACTTTCTGACGTTTTGTTTATTAATTATAAGTGGCTGTGGGTTACTTATTACGATAAATATTCTTACGATAATTTAATCATTAATTCGCACAACCATGAAATTCGCCCACCAAACACATTTTAAGTAAGATACAAAAGAGAGGCGGTCACGGGGTACACTCGCCATATAATCTATCCATATACAAATGAATGAAAAAATTTGAAAAAGAGGAGGAAGAGAAAAAAGGGGAGAAGTGGAGTCAATCACTGTTGCGGCTGAGGCTGAGGCTGAGGAGGGGGTCTGTCCATTCATATATTTTTTTTTGTACTATTTTATTATTTTGTTATTCTTAAATAAAGATGTGATTTTTTGCAAACCAACGTCGAGAGAGAGAGAGAGAGAGAGAGAGAGAGAGAGAGGGAGCTTTTGTGTGTGCATGACTTAGGAGTCTGTCCAGCTTCTTTGCAAAACACCCCACCCCACCCCACGCAGTTTGTCCAGAGAGAGAGAGCCCCCCGACCCCCCATTTCTCTGGAGGAAAGCCAAAGACAAGGTAAGGCTAATTCATGCAAGCCAAAACGAAAGATCTCTCCTTTTTCATCTTCCCTTTCTGCGGGCGTGTTCCCGGGTGGTGGGGGATAGAGGGCTCTTGGGAGATCTTCTTTGGGTGGGCTTTGATTTCCACATGAGAAGTGACTCGCCGAAATGAAGCCGAAATGTTTTGATTTTCTTCTTGTTTTCAATAATGAATTAGCCCAGTAAATGTTCAGATCATCACAGTGATTCTGGGTTGATTAATTTCATCGTGATGTGGATGGTGGTTTTGTATGGAGTTGACCATCGACTTTTCTTTTTTGCCTTTTTGAGGGGGTGGGGGAATGGGGCCGAGAGCACTAGACTACGAGTCCCTGAACGAGAACGTGAAGAAGGTGGAGTACGCAGTTCGTGGGGAGCTTTACCTCCGTGCTTCCGAACTCCAGAAACAAGGGAAGAAGGTCTTGCTCACCCCTTGTTTCCTTTTATTTGCTTTTGTTATCAGGGGGTAGGGTCGGTGCTTCTTTTTCTCTGTCTGGCGTTCGCCCCTCCATGATGATGCTTGTGATTTGGAGCACGTTGAAATTCAATGTTCTCTTTCCGTGAATTCCCCAAGTGTGTGGGGAAGATTGGCCCCACTGCAATTGGGGGTCTTTGGTTTCCAATGATCGCCAACTTTGTATTGTAAGGTTGCTCTGTTTACAAACATGGACCACCCACATTTTACATGTTTTTTGTTGCTTGTATGATGGGATGAGACGCTAGAGACTAGACCAAAGCCATTTTCCACATTCGGAGCCACCCGGACTATTCAGGGTGGAAAGTCACTTGTGATAGATTGTTCTTGTTCAAGATTTTGCGTTTGGTCAAGAAATTCTTTTGCCTTATGTTGCGGTTGCTCCTTCTCGGAGTCCCTGAGGAGGAGTGTATTCCAGTGCACGCCATACTTCTATGCTACAACTGCAGTAATCACGCTCGCTGCACCTGGAAAGAATGCATGGATTTTTTTTTTTTTTTAATTTCTCAGTTCTGCAGAAGTTCAAGCTAGATGATGAAAGCTGGTCACTTCATCTTTTGCTTGCATTGCTGGTCTTGGTTTGACTCTTGTCAGGTGGCTAAGATATCTGATTTCATATCTGTAGATCATATTTACAAATGTCGGTAATCCTCATGCTCTTGGACAGAAGCCGCTGACTTTCCCACGTCAGGTTTGAATTTGTGTCCATCTGTTTAGCATAGTGGGTGCTCCTTATTGATCTGTTAAACTTATTATTCTGCATACTGTCGTCATTTCAGGTGGTTGCATTGTGTCAGGCTCCATTTCTTCTGGATGATCCTAATGTTGGCCTGCTATTTCCTGCTGATGCAATTGCCAGGGCCAAACACTATCTTTCCCTGACTTCTGGTGGTCTTGGTATGACCTGCAATTCTATGTTTCATGAAAACAAACAACACCTTTAGCAATTATTATAAATCTAGTATCGATCTCGTTAAGATTCCCACGAGTAAGCAATCTTGATTGTTTCCAGGGGCTTATAGCGACTCCCGTGGGCTACCTGGGATTAGAAAGGAAGTGGCAGAATTCATTGGAAGGCGGGATGGCTACCCAAGGTGATATAGCTGCCAATTTAGACCTTTCTTGGGATAGGAATTCATTGTCGTCAGTCTTTACGACTCTTTTCTTGTAAATACAAGTTATTATTGCTCATCTGAAGGAAGTTGACTTTGTCTTGGCCTATGGACAGTGATCCAGAGCTCATATTTCTCACAGATGGTGCCAGTAAAGGTGTGATGCAGATCCTGAACACCATAATCCGGGGTCAAGGCGATGGGGTAATACATCTCTTAGAACAAAATACGAATGCTAAAAGATGTTGTGCTCCTCAACCGTCCATAAAACCTCCAACATTCTATTGGAGAAGCTTTTTAGCGAACGTTTGTTTCTGGCAGGTTCTTGTGCCAGTTCCCCAATATCCACTCTACTCGGCTGCTATAGCTTTGTTCGGTGGCTCGCTCGTACCTTATTTTCTGGAGGAGACTGCTAACTGGGGTCTTGACATTAACGATCTTCGCCAATCTGTTAGGAATGCCCGTTCGAAAGGAATAACAGTGAGTGCACCTACTCTTTCTTGTTATGACGCTGAATTCTGAAAATGTGCATTGATGTCTTGATAAAATGAAGGCCAGTAGCAAGTCATTCTGCTATTGACATGTCCATTCAATCTTTTATGAGAATGTCATGTGGATCACGAGAGCATACTATCAGGCTTAATAACGTGCATATTGAGCGAAACAATTATTATGTTATGCCTTATGAACTGAAGCTATACATAAAACAAATAGTCGAGTTATTCTTGTGTTAATTTTCGCCATGATGATATTTCTTTCTGAGAAAATTAGTATGTTTTATGATATATTTACAGGTTAGAGCTATGGTGATTATCAACCCCGGTAACCCTACTGGTCAGTGCCTTAGTGAAGCAAATTTGAAGGAAATTCTGCGTTTTTGTTACCAAGAGGACTTAGTGCTGCTTGGAGATGAGGTCTATCAGCAGAATATTTACCAGGATGAGCGTCCTTTTATCAGTGCTCGAAAGGTGGGATTTGAAAAGCATGAGGCTCCCTCTGATTGTGTAGACATGCCTTGATCATTGAATGAAATTTGGGGTTTTCCCTTATACCTGACAGGTTTTGATGGACATGGGTGGACCCATAAGCAGGGGACTTCAGCTGGTTTCATTCCACACGGTATCGAAAGGATACTGGGGAGAATGTGGGCAAAGGGGTGGATATTTTGAGATGACAAACATTCCTCCAAGGGTTTGTCCCTCTCGATTCTCTCTAAATGGTTTTGCAATGGACCTTGTCACTTTTGTTGTGTTTTCCATATTTCATAAGAAATGTCTGCTTTTCTGCTTCCAAATTCTTCGCAGACTGTCGAAGAGATATACAAAGTTGCCTCCATAGCACTAAGTCCAAATGTCCCTGCTCAGATATTTGTAAGTTCTTTACAAGCATGCATAACATGGTTCTGCAACAAAACAGACAGCGGCATTAATACGTATCCCTTTTGCCACTACAGATGGGGCTGATGGTTAACCCTCCTAAACCAGGGGATATATCCTATGACCAATTCACACGTGAAAGGTATGTTCTTCGATGTGTATGCCTACCGATGCATAATTTCTAGTTGAGCTAAGCAGAATTTCTTTGTTGTTGACGATGATGACTGATCTTGCAGCAAGGGAATACTCGAATCTCTGAGGAGAAGAGCGAGGATGATGACTGATGGATTCAACAGCTGTAGAAATGTGGTTTGTAATTTCACAGAAGGTAAAACTGCTTCTGCTCGAATATCTTCGAACCTGTACTTGGGCCGGGTAACCAGATGTCACCTGCCAGGCTTCATAAGGATCTGTCTTCCTTAGGTGCCATGTACTCATTTCCACAAATAAGGCTGCCACCAAAAGCAATAGAAGCCGCTAAGAAGGCTGGGAAGGTTCCCGATGTCTTCTACTGCCTCAGACTTTTGGAAGAAACCGGGATTTCCACCGTCCCCGGTTCGGGATTCGGGCAGAAAGAAGGGTAAATCACTCTCTAGTTTGCCGTCATATATGTAATATCAGGACAACACTTGTGATGCTAATACACCATGTGTTGCTGCTGGGATAATCAGGGTATTCCACCTGAGGACTACGATCTTACCTGCAGAGGAAGAGATGCCCGCCATTGTGGAAAGCTTCAAGAAGTTCAACGACGAGTTCATGGCACTGTACGAGGGATACTCGAGGATTTAGAACGAGCTCCCCTTTGATATACTTTCCAAGGACATGAAATGATTATCCTAATTTCCGTGCAGAAAGATACTCAGATGTGGGAATACTCTCTGCAAACTTGCTACATGTTTTGATTCAGAATTGGAAGTTGAAAGATGTGTACAATGCATCCATGAACGAATCCATTATCCTGGGTGTTGTTGTGCCTGTGAAGAAGATATTGATCTCAAAAACCAACTGATGAAGCAGACCAGGCGGGGGATGCTGCATTTAATCAGTGTAACAACACGTCCCCCAGCAAACAAGTCTCAACAGGGTCGACATTCAGTTTAGGATTAGTTATAGACCTTCAAACTATTCCTAGTCCTAACCATATATAAAAATTCTACATATTTTAGAACTACAAAATCAATTACACGCAATATTTTTCTTATATATAATGACAAATTTTTTTTATTAAGAAACAATACTTTTTTTGTAAACTAATTGGTGGATTGTCCATTCTCGTATTCAATTAGTATCTTTTTGTATTTTATTTTTGAGAATTCTTATAAGTTTTTGGAAATGAGATCCGAGTTACGAGTAAATTTTTTTTATTATTATAAAATATAACGCAGTTACTCCAAATACATAGGTAAACTTCATCAAATTATATATTTGTTCTTTTTGTGAAAAAAAAAACAATACAGTGACAGATTTACCCAATTAAGTGTATTGAAGTCTTTTAAGAATATAAATTACATGTAAATCATTAAATTAAAATAGGGCCGGCATTTTTTTAGTTGAGTTCATATCTTAAAATAAAAATAGACTTATCAGAGGTCGGACCTAATTATTAAGCGTGTTAAATAGGATTAACCAGTTTATTCCGAATAACAATATTTCGTCAATTTTATTAATATAAAAATCATTAGATAGTAATTGTAATAAAATTTAGTTATAAGATACTACTAAAAATTTGTGGCGTAACATAATTAATTATATTGATATAAATGATATGATGTTTAAAAAATTAATGAAGCATTTTAACCTTTTAAGTAAAATTAGCGAAAATTCTAATAAAAGTTTTCAAGAATAACCTATGCCAAGAAAAACATTTCTTTGTTGGGAATGGAATTATAACAAAAATCGAGACAAATATTTTTATATATAGAAGGGTTGGGTTACTTTAGGTAATAATGGGATATCGATCGGTTCGGATTCCCCGTACCAATATAAAGAACATTTACATTCTATTAAGCAACGAGCTTTTCCTTGTAGATTCTTCCATAAATAGCAGCTAATGTCTTCATGAAACATATAACGTTCGAATATAAGCAGGCTAGACTTTAACCATATGGCTTTGATTGCAATGAAAACCTTATTGGCCAGTTCCTGACAATCGTTTCATATTTGCTTGACCAACTTTGTCAAAATCACTGTCTTCTTACTATGATGACAAATAAAACAAATCTAAACGAGAAATTAATTTAGTTGCTATTAACGACTAGTTTTAATCCGAGTTGTTTGGAAGTTAGATATTTTAGAATTATGCGAGTTTACTGTTACTGGAAAAATATCAGAGGAAAGGAAAACATACTCATGGACACTATTACGTAAACCTTTTCACAACGAAGAGGCAAATCCTAAGCAGCGAGATCTTATTCTCTTTCCCTCCCGTTATGGTCGTTCGATGGAAAAAGTACATACAAATAGACGTAGAATGACATTTCCTTTCGTCAGTTCAAAACTGACTTACATTCAATCATTTTTTAATAAGTGAAATGTCAGTTTCACAGTTTAATAAAAATACGAAGGACATGAGAATGGACCTAGTCGTAAATAACCATAATCTGTATAACCTATGGTCCTATCAATCAACAAACCATAGAGTATAAGAAGATAGTGTAAGCCTAGCCTTAAGACATATCAAGTAAATATATCCCAAATAACTTTATCGCGTAATTTTTATTGAATTTCATGTACGTTACGGCCCGTTTTATAAAATGTACTTTAATAGAATAAAAAGCAAAAGTAACGTAAAGATATATAACTAATGAAAGTACAGATTAAATAAATTGAACAAGATCTTGAACCTCATCATTAACGTAACATTTGGTGCATGGAGGACATGATAGTTGTTTCTCTCTATGATAAATTATTGGATATGTTGAAGAAGGAGCGAGTGTAAGCTTACAAATAACACATTTATTTTTTGAAATAGTTTTGCTCATAAACATAAGATGAAAAAATCTCTTATGGGGCGTTTGGTTGGCGGAATTAAGGAGGGAATGGAATGATAAGTGGAATGGAACGCGTTCCTCTGGTAAAAGAATCCCTCCAAATTAAATGTAATGGAATGGATTTTATTCCATTCCACTCATCGCTTTGGTTAACCTTAAATGAGGCGGAATGGAATCGTCATTCCATTCCATTCCGCTTCTCATTCCTCAAACCAAACATCATATAGAGATTCTTGTCCGAAATGCAGCCCAAAATCCATATTCCTTGATCTAACACATAATGAAATAGTGGAACGAGTAAATCAATATTAATGAAAGAAGTATATATTTATAGTAACGAATTGAATTGATAAAAAAAGAAAAGAAAAAGAAGAGTCACAGCCAGGCGGTTGTCAAGGGGCAGCAATTTAAAATGACGGCAATGTCTACTTTTCCTTTCTGGAATTGGGATTTTAAAACAAGTCCAATGATAAACTTTTTTTTTTGGGGGGGATTAAAAAGATAAGAGGGGAGTTGATTTAGGGGAAATTGCATAGAAGGTGGGGGATGCGTAGGTTATATAACTCTTCGTCTTCCCGATGATATCATATACCCTTCTGACTTCGTATATGCACCCTAATATTATATCAACCAGTCGTTGGTCAGGACCCGATTACGGAGCTGACGAGCACGCCTGTCGATTCATTTCAACAGGAAAAAATTGCAACACTTGCGAATTGTCGTAGTGACTGCGAGGCAAATGATGGGTTATTATACGCCAGGAATAATTAGATTTCAATTGTGAACTGGTGGGAAGAAGAAGAAGAAGGGTTTTAAGGAGGCTCGACATTTAGAATTGATAACACCACCCCCCCCCAGCCTCATTGTTCACGACCGGTGTAAATCTAAAGCACGTTTTGATTTTATAGGAACAAAACGAACGGACAAGGACTTCATTCATGTGAAGGCAGGTAGATACTCTGAATCTGAATCAGTGGACGGAGCTCCGCGTGATACATCTTCAGCTGGCTCGTCGCAGCCAAAATCAGCTCCGTCAGCTCCGGATTCCGCGTCGTCACCGCCCGGTCGACCCCCTCGAGGGCTGTTAGCACCCTCGCTTTTCTCAGAGCTTCGTTGTCCCCGTCATTCCTCGCTAGATTGCAAAGGAGGACCAACCCGCTCGTTCGCATCCCTTCGTCATTGGCCCGCAACATCTTCATCAGCGGAGGGACGCCGTTGGAGTCGATTATTACCTTGGAGTGTTCTGAACAGAGAAAGTTGTCGGTGCAGGCGAACTTGCCCAGAGAGATGGCCGCCTCGGCCGCGATCCTGGGATTCCTGTTGTCGAGTTGATTCACCAGAGGCAAAATCACCCGCGTGTCTCTTGCCGGGAATGTCCTTGCCAGGGAACCGATAGCGCGTATTGCTGGGACTTGCAACGATGGATCGTCCTTTTCATTTATCAGCCTCAAGAGCTGATCCACGACGGCCTTCGCGGTGGGGGAATTGGTCTTGAAGGCTCGGCGCCTAAGGTCTGAGTTAGACTCGGCAGCCATGGCGATCTCCACCAAAGTCATCAGGCAATTACTCCGCAATTCACCTCGCTCCTTCTCCACCAACTTCGCCAAGCAAAGCAGTCCCTTTGTCTCAGTTATCCTCTTGCAATTCATGATGTTCCCTCTGGCGAGCATCCACAGCGCCTCCACGCAACCTGTCTTCAGTTCAAGTTTTACTTCTGTCGACTCATTCTCTCTACCTTTCTTCTTATGCCCAAGCCGGCTGGAGCCTTTGTCAGACGACGAGTGCATGGTTGTGCTAGTCACTGGAAGACGAATAGTAGATTTCGGTAAAAAGTTATGGATTATCGGATGGATTCTCTGGTTGCCTGGATCAATCCCCATAACGAGATCAACGTCAAGGAACGTCTCGAATGACAACAGGGTCACCAGTGGCCTAATCACGTCCTCCCTTGCAAACTCCTCCTGAGCAACCTGATCATACCCTGCCATCCTCGCCACCAACCTGGCCACCTGTGTCTGGACCCGCATCGTCGAGTCCTCGAGCACCTGTACGATCAGTGGAACCCCCAGCAGATCCACGATGGCCCTGGCCCTCTCCTTATCATTCGACAGATTGTATAGTGCCACAGCTGCGGCAATCTGTGCATCCGGCTCTGCACCGTCCTTGAGCAATTTCAACAGCAGGCTCAACCCTCCTTCCTCCACTATGATCTTCTTATTCCTGTTGTGATCCTCGGCTAAGGAAGCCAACTCTTTTGCCGCCTCGACCCTCTCGGACAGTTTCCCCATGTGCAAGCATGCGACGGAAGACCAAACCCATGCAAGGATCGGGTCATTGCTTGCGATGGGTGGCAACGAGATCCCGAACCCCCCTCTGGTATTACCATCCCGATCGTACAAGCTAAGGACCCACTTCACGTCCCCAACAGATGACTCCAGAAGCACGGACAGCTTCCTGATGTCGGCAGAGCTGATGATGGTACATAGGCGGCGGATGAGGTTCCGACGCTTGCACTTTCGTGCGAGGGACAACGCACAGGCGAGGTTGGCAGAGACGTCGGCGAGGACGATGCGGACCGGACGGTCGTAGAAGGGGACGGCTTGGGAAAAGGAGGAGAAGATGCGGATGAGGGAGCGGAGCATGAGGGAGAGGTCAGCGACATGCTTGCAGAGGGCAAAGCAGTCGGCCTTGAGGGACTTGGCGTCATGGAGCATTGAATGGACTTGGTCGGACAGGAGGACGGCGTAGGAGAGCTCCTCCTCCAGGAGGCGGCTGGCGTCGTCATGGCCGGAGATGGTGGTGGTGGGGGCGGAAGCCTCTGGGATGGTGGAGGAGTAGGGACTTACTCGTCGCATGGTTGGTTTGTTTCTTTGGGTTCTCATCTCTGCTTGACTTGGCGGGGTGGAATGAAGGAGAGTGTTTTAAGGGAAGAACAGGAAGACGGAATCATTCGTTATATATATATATATATAGGAGTCCGTTAAACAATGGTTGGGCATATTTTATATGTGAGCGTGTAATTAATCCATTAGCGCAACACGGATTTTATTTGACGTGTTGAAAGGGAGGGTTGATTTTGGGGAAATTGCCGAGAAGGTGCGGTGGGATCCCCAAAAATGTTCATTCAACTCATATCTTTATCTTGATTTTGTTGACTTATTAATTTATTTAGTTATGATTTGGGACCCACGATTTATTTAGTTCCCATCCCACCCGATTGACTTGGGAAAAAACACAAAGCTGAGTTGTTCTTCCGTGTGTCTCATCCTCCTCCCTAGATCCCAGTCCTATCCTAAATGAGATTTTAGTCCAATCAAGATTTTGTCGAAATAAAAAAAAAATGTTAGAAACATATAATTTCATTTATAAAAAATTCAATGATACACCTAATTCACTTGAAAATTAGGAAATTAAAAAATTTTAGAGAGAAATCATTATTTCAAACACCCAATTTCACTTAAAAATTATTTCTAACTGAAACTCGATATTTTTAACAACATCGACATTAATCAAATAAATATTAATAACTGTCCTATTTTATAAATATTATGCAAAAATACGTTATTGAGAGACGAATCTTAATAAAAAAATGTTAGCGAAGGTATGATGATACATCACTCCATGTACTAATTAATTGAGAGAGCAATAATTAATATGTTATTTTCTTCTGAGGTTTTGTTTTAGAAAAAGTATATGGCTGATTCCTAAGTAGGTTACTTAATAAAGTTAATCTTTTGTTTGATTTGATATATGAAACAAAATTTATATTTGGCTGCCTAGGTTAGATTGATATATTGATACCTAACACCCGGAAAAAGCTACGTTGGTTTCATTAAACCTTATTTAAATTTAACATAATAATTTTAAGAAGCATTTTATCATCAATAAAATTCTATATATTTGTTGACTCCTAATTTTCTAAATCACATGAAACTACATTTTAAATATATCATTGTTATTTAAATAAGAATAATTTAATTTTATATAACATACTAAAAATTATTAATAAATAATAAACTAAATAATAATTTATAATTAATAATATATTTAAATTTTTTAATATGATTTTGATTCATTCCATTCTAATGCTTCGTTCCCGTAAGTTTGCTATATTTTGCGTTTGTTGGAGTATGAGAAAATACACGGTTCTTTTGAAAATAAAAAAATGTGTGTAGTTATTTTTAATAGTGGTATCAGAACGAGAGAATCTCATCATTTTGACTTATTCAGTTTGAGTTTGTGTATGCAAGATGCACGATCGCCAAAATTATAATTTGAACACATATATACATACATGATGATTAATAGTAAATCACATCAATAACACAAACAAACAATTATTTAATCATAAAGTTAAGTTGCATAACAAGATCAGGAGCTATAAAACACAAAACATGCTCACAAAACACACCATAAAAGCCAAAAAGACTGTCCTTGCGATGACACCCAAGTGGCGTAAGGTGGGTGGTGGGTGTTTAGAACCTTGTCATGATCCCTGGTTCGAACCCCATCACGCACACTCCACTTGGAAAATTAAGGTTGGTCTCCTAGGTGATGGCTAATAAAGCCTAGGAGCCGCTCACCTGCTGGGCCTTTGGGCCTCAACTGAAATTGGACCGACAGGGGAGCAAGCCTTAAGTCGGGCCCAGAGGGGATGTAGAGGGGCCGGGCCTGAGGTTCGCAGGCTTGTAAAAGAGCCTCCGAACCTCATGAGAGGGCTCGCAAAAAGTAAGTCCACCACGAACCTCGCTGATATCAAAAAAAAGCCAAAAAGACTTTTAAAACATTTACAAAAGTATTATCGAATTAGCAAACATCCTTGTTTGCTTATTCTTAACCAACATCGAATTAGCCATCACAAAGACCACATAATTCATAATTTTCTATTTCAAATGATTTCTTGTTTTTGTTTAGACCTAAACAAACACAAGAAGATATCACAACTAGTCAGTGTTAATTAACCAAGAACTCTAATTTAAATAAAAAAATTTGATGTGAAAGTTACCATATCAAGCACTACAATTTTTCTCACAACCAGAGAAGCTGTATGTAAGGCTTAGCATGAGAATAACAAATTTCTACAACTTTGGATATTGACTCCAATAAGACTCCCACCATTGTGCCGGTATTTTGGTATTAAGTGCTTTACAAGCAACTACACTTCCAAACATACCAAACTTGATTAAACTCCTTAAGTTGGGAATCAATCTTGGATATTTCTTCAACATCTCCCACAATCCTTTACAAGCAATCAATAATCCTTTTTCCACTTCATGGTGAGCTTTAAACCCAGAATATAATGTAATTTCAGGTTCAAATAATAACGTGACGTATGAAGATGCCTAGGCATCTAGCTATCTCATATCAATGATTTCCCACAAAGGTATACTACTAAACAATGAAAAAAATAATAAGATTTAGTTTCTAAATTAGCTAAGAATGAAAATACGAATTACTTTTACTAAATTATAAAATCATTTCAACATTTACCTTTTATAGACTCCATTGAAGACACTCTGAATTCTTTTTTTAGCTATGTCCATCTCTACATAAACAAACCCCATTGTTGGCTTCTCATCAAAATCGACCAACCTTAACACTTTGATAAAAGGGAAATACATCCTTTAGGTAAATTACAATGTTCTTCCAATTTCATTTCCATAATCACATCGTTAAAATATTTCCCATCATTTGTCTATGCAAATGGGCTGGACTTCCACTGATCAAAAGTAAACATCCTTACCAAAACTCCTTATTGTCATTCAAGCAACCAAAAGTGAGATATGCAGTAGAAAAACGAGTCTCAGCTGGTCTCCCAAAATCCTTTCCATTGGTAAATTTTTATAACATCAAAAAGATAGATGTTCTTCCATAGATGTAAGTTATGATCTTCTTACCACTTGAGATATTGCTTGCACAAGAAAACACGTGTCGCTGGAGCAATCACCAAAATGTGGGAATTACAGGTTAAATGCAGTCGCTAGTAAAATTTAAGAACACGAAGCACAAGTAAATGACAGCAAAGCTTTTAATCACTGGAGACTTAAACACTTATAACCATGATCCTTGTACAAACGTGAACAAAAATATAGAGAAAAAAAATGGTGGAAAGATGAGAATGATGTGGGACAAAAAGAGCCTCTTCTATGAGGGTTAATGTCCGTGCTCAAATGAAGGACATACAACTATTTATAATAACCTAATACCAATGTGTTATGGGTAAACTACTAGTGAGTGTGTGGTGAAGTAAGGAAATCGCTCTAAAACTTGCCATTGTGGGGTGCCTGACATGTTGAATGAGTCATTAAACCATCTCAATCTCGATCTCTAGGTAGGCTTCCACTTTGAATGTCAAATGTGTCTTCTCGAATTTTCCTTGCTGGAACGATGACGAACTCGAGTTGATGGGACCATCTTGATCTTGATCTCTAGGCAGGCTCTCCGCTCTGAGTATCTTCTCAAACTCATCTTGCTGGAACAACGTTGAACCCGAGTTGTTGAAGGGGCCATCTCGATCCCGATCGTCTGGCCTGATCTTCAAGTTGATGAGCACCTCGACTCTAATGTCCCATAAGTGGTCTGATTCAAGCATCCAAAGTTCTTCCAATGATTCTTATGCTTATGAATAGCCTCTTTAGTCAAATTCATTTGTTGCTTCAAATAATTAACTCAAATATCATGGTAGGAAGGTGGCTTCCAAGTCCATGTTGAGCAAACAATTCAAACATCTTATGGAGTTCTTCACTCTTTTTTATTGAAGGGAATTTATTATAGAGTAACGAGGCAATTGATTGAGAAACATCCTCTCTAAGTCCTTCTTGAAGATGGTAGTGAATGTTTAAGGAGAGCTTACACTTCTTTTGAAGAGATTCTTTTCAAATTGAGAGAAATGATTGTGTTGTTCGTCTGTGCTTGCCGACCCATCAACAAATGAGGATAACTTTGACTTCTCAATCAATCTTTCCTACAAATTACAAATAACATCATCTTTCTTTGCACATCATCAAGGACTGCTCTACAAACATCAACGTCTTTATTTGTTACAGCAAAATGATGCCTTCACTCATCACTTTCTCAAAGTACTTACACTTAACAATCCCGATATTGCTATCAACAATAATGACATGCTTTGGCCCACATCTTCCATGGTTCCAGGAGCATTTTTTGGAGTATTGTGTTTTGGTGCAGGTGCAACACGTGAAAAACTTCTTCCTCCAGCATTAGTGTTTGTGATAGTTCCCCTTCTAGACATGGTAAAGGAGAAGAATGATTGTAGCACTCCGATCATAATAGAATGAAAGTGATAGTGGTAGCCGTCTTCAACATGCAAGCTAGGATTTAGTTGACTTTGGACATTTAGAGTGAGGGATTGAAAAGGACAGACAAAAGAAGGAGAAGGATTTCAAAGGTTTATGGTTATTTGGACATTTTGACAAACAAGTTGTCGGCGAATGGAGTAAAGTTGTAAAGAGAAGTCACACAGATGTAAGCTCCAACCCATTTATGTGATTGTTTTAAACATTAAAAAGCATAACGCGACACAATTATTATACATGTAACAACAACCTTTGGCAATAAGAATATCACTAACATGATTCTTCAACAACAGCGTTTACGGAAGTGGCAACTACATTATGATGGCCAGCCCAATGGGCACTAGATATTCCTAAAGGACTATAAAAGTAAGTCTCCTTCATATTGGAAGAAAAGTTCTTGAACAATCAAGTGTCACAACCAATTTCTTCCAACAATGTAACCATAGTAAATCAAAGCTTCAAAGTTTTGCAACATGCAACAACCGCTACCACAGTAAATTAGAGCTTTAGAGCTTTGCATAATGCATCAACTATGCTACCACAATAAATTAGAGCTTCATAATATTGCATCATGTATCACAACGCTACCATAGTAAATCAAAGCTTCAGAGTTTTGCATCATGCAGCAGGGCCGCTACCACAGGAAATGAGAGCTTCAGAGATCTACATTATGCAGTAGCACTGCTATCATAATAAATCAAAACTGCATCATGCACAGCACCGCTACCACAGCAAATCAGAGCTTCACATCATTCAGCAGCACCGCTACAACAGTAAATCAAAGTTGCGCATCATGCAGTATAACTGCTACCAGAGTAAATCAGAGCTTCGCATCGTGCACTAGCACCGTACCACAGCAAGTCAGAGCTTCGCATCATGCACACCAGCACCGTACTATAGTAAATCAGAGCTTCGCATCATGCACCAACACTTCTACCACAGTAAATCAGAGTTTCGCATCATGCAGCGACACTGCTACCACAGTAAATCGTAGCTTCGCATCATGCAGTATTACCGCTACCACAGTAAATCAGAGCTTTGCATCATGTAGTAGCACTTATGTAGGATCCTCATAGGAGAACTTGTCTTTAAATGACAATTAGATTTATACGCAACAAGCAGCTCCACAATGTTTACGAAAGTAGTAGCAACATTTGACGAGGCTTGCCAAATAGATGCCAGATATGAATACGAAAGTGACAATCTCCTTAATATCTTTGAGGAAGACTTCTTGTATAGTCTAGTGTCATGGGCAATTTCTTCCAACACAGTTACCCCAGAAAGTATGTCCTTTACATCATGTAACAACTCCGATGTGGGATCAGGAGATCTTTAAGTGACAATTTGATCTATACACAACCCGATAAGGTTATACAAGTAAATTAGTAGGGGAGTTTAGATAATATCGATATTCAATAGATGACATATGATCAGGGGTCGCCCATGAGATGGTCACTATTTTGCAATTCCCAATCATTCTCTTCCTCCAACAAGGGATTCTTGTTGTTTGGTTGTTGCTGAATATGCAGTATCAACCCATTGTGGGTCAAATCATGTGGTCATATCGACATAGTTAATTAACAAATATGTGTGTTAGTGTAGAAGATTTGAACGAATTCAAACTATTTGTCCCATACTTGTTGTTTCGATGAAGTTATGATGTTCTTTACATTCCGAAGCGGCATCCCTTGCAGGAGGATGTTTCAAGTGACATCGCGGATGGGTCATCAATTGTTTGGAGGGAGCATATCGGCACCCTCGGAGGGTTTTGGAGAGGCATAATAAATACTACAGGACAGTGCGATAGGAAAGTCAAATTCTTTGTAGAAATTCCTTTGCATCAAGTGGTTGGAAGAAGGCTAATTTGTGAAGTCTTTCGGTCCAATTGCGGGAAGGTTTTGTGCTTGGTCTGGAATAAACTGAGTTTGCGAAGTGTGGCGATTCAAAAGGCCTTTTGTAGATTAGCTGGTTATCAAGGGAGAGGTAATAATAATAAGTTGCTGGTGGCCGCAGATACAGAGCCACCGATCTATGAACAGAACATGGATCCTTCCACTCGGCTTTGATCCTAACAAAATCCCATTCCGAGCCTTCGTAGACCCAATCTCTCCCAATGCAGTGAACCCCCCTTCAAGTATCAACTCGGGATTCTTTGATTATTAAAAACTTCAGAAAAACTTAATGTAATACGATGTTTTTAGGAAAGATGAATTGAGATGGCCATGTTAACCCACTTGACACGCTTCTCTGTAATTCAAGTTAAAAGTAATAATGCACACACAACAAACATAAAAATCGAGAACCAAGCCCGATGCCCTCCTATACCTGGAGGTGTAGGTCAACAATCACCCAGACCTTTGCACAAAACAACTTCGCCATCAGTTCGTGGGAACATCTCTAAAGCACCATCACATAGATTCCACGTGAAATTTATCAAATCCACCAATTGAGTTTTTCGTTTCCAGTTGCTGCCGGCAATACTACGTTTTGGCCTCAATCCCGGAAAACAAACCCCCCATAAAAGCAACTACGATTTCTCCAATCTACATTATGACCTAGAAGAAACAATATCAGCTAAAACACGACAAACTCATTGCCAAGCAAACCCTCCCCCAAGGAGGCAAATGCTTCCTCCCCATGAAACCCGTCACAACGATATGCTTTCGCAGTTTCACACATGAACAATGATGCAACAATTACAAAGCAAATCAAGCCAGCTATCCTAATGTAGCTCCCAATTAATTTGGGACTAAACAAACAAGCAAGAAGATAACCTTAACATTATTTTTTCCATAAGAATAATTGCCGAAAATTCCCTTTGATTCACCTCAATCTGAACCTACTTCCACTGCAAGGATCGAGAAAACCCAAATAAAATCACCCCTAAATGCAGTAAGAGGCGCAGATCAAACCACTAATTAAGCAAGAAACTACCAATCATAATCAGTCCATTGGCTCAAAAACGGAACATAGAAGTGCACATCGGATCCAATAATCTTGATTCAGGAAGGTGATGGTTCTCTGTGATAATGAAGAGTCCAACCACGAAAGAAAAAGGGATAACAAAACAAAGAAACCCTAAGCAGTGAGAACAACGGCCCCGCCATTCTCCTTGATCTTTTTCTCGGTGTTCTTCGATACCAGCTTCGCCTTCACGACCACCGCCTGGTTCGGAGGTCTTGACATGATAGAAATCTTGGGCCTCATTATGAGATGCCCGCAAAGCCATTTCGCTGATCCACAGCAAGTCTACCAAAATAATTATAGAAAGTTTGGGCCCATTTTACGGAAAGCCCATAAGTCCAGGGGACTGTAAGAGTCTTTGCAAACCCACCATTAAGCGAGCCCGCCAGGGAATGAACTAATCTACGAAGGCGAAACGTCTGGGGCAGAGTGTACGAAGACCGGAAAAAATCTTGACTCCGAGATTTTCGAAAAAACAGTTATAGGGCCACGTTTCCATAATTTGAAACAATCTTCAGGTGGAGAAAATCTGAGGATACGCCTCTGATTATCTGATATGATGTAAAAAGAAGTAAGATTCTTCAAAGAAAAGACGGCAATCATGTAACGCCAAAAAGTGCATTGATTGTTAATGGCTTTCGGTTCTCAGCCTTCCAGCGTCCTGTTCCCAGCCTTCGTCCAAATCAGAGTGAGCTCGTAAGGCCCTTGGTCTCCATTCCACCGCTAGAGTGAGCTCTTAGGGCCCTTAGTTTACATTCCACCGCCAAGGTGAGCCCGTAGGGCCGCCTGTAGGGCCCTTGGTTTCCATTCCACCGCCAGGTTGAGCTCGTAGGGCCCGTAGAACGAGCTCGTAAAAACCTTGGTGGTTCCCAAATCCGCCTTCATTGCACTGCCAGGTTGAGCTCATAGGGCCCTTGGTTTTCAGATTCACCTCAACCTTCATCTACGTCCCCGTTCATCGCATCGTCAGAGATCATATTCAACCACTCTAGTCCACAAGCTCACGGTGCCAGCAGCAAGTCTACAACGTCTCCACCGTCCGCATCATCAATTTTTTTTGCTTTTCCATAGCTGTAAGCTTTTCCGTTCATTTGTAAAACATCATTTGTAAACCCTAAACCCTAAACCACCCCAGTGTGTTCGTACAAATATTTTTGACGCGAACAGCAGGCAACACGCCCTTCCCCAATACCTTGAAGTACCCAAACTGGGTGACATCAATCAAGGGAACCCCGCCCTTCCTCGACTTCTCCTTGACGTCCTCCGGAGCCAGAGACCGAAGCTTGTCGATGTTCACCGTCGGGCAGAAGAACTTGTTCTTCAGCCCGTGGAAGTAACACATCCCGACCTTACCGAAGTAGCTGGGGTGGTACTTGTCGAAGAGGATACGGTGGTGATGCATGCCTCCGGCGTACCAACCTCCGGGGTTGTGCTTACCGATACGCCCATGGCCAGCTATCGTGGCCGCGCTTCTTCCTGTTCTTCTTGAACCCGGTTGTCATCTCTGGTAGCGACTTAGGTTCCGCGGCGGCGTGACGAGACGAAGAAGAAGAAGTGGCGGTAGGGTTCCTTCTGAAAATAAATTTGGGAGGATTTTAATAGTGTGTGCCTCCGGAGATGATAATTGGGCTTGTTGTGTGGGCTTTTTATTTCCGAGAGGTGACTCCATGGGCTTGGACCAATGTACAAATTGATGGGCTATACACGGTTCCTTTAATTTCCCATTTCATAACGTGATTTCTAATAAGCGCAAAAAAAAAAAAAAGAGAACACTCAAATAAAGATTTACTTACTTGATAAAGAAGACAAAAAGGATCGAGAATTTCTGTTCACATCAATTAAACGTTGATGGAATAAGATCTTAATGGAATGGACAAAGGTATTAATTATACTATGCTAATTATAACATCTGATTTGCTTGATCCTTTAATTTTTATATCTCAATTTTATTATTTTTTACGGGAAATGAGTACTCTGGTTTTCCAAAGCGTTAATTATTATTATTTTGATATACTACGCAAGCAGTTAACAAGAAACTGGACATAGTGTTATTGAAGTAATTTTGAATAATATTGAAAGAAAGGTGGAGTTAAAAGGGTAAATCTCTTTCCAATACAAGTATGATTCAAAATTACGAAGGCTCCCTTTCCTTTTTGCGGATTTTACTTCACCCTCAAGAGATTGGGCAAAGTATCATAGAAAGTTGAGTCAAAAAATTTAAAAAATAAGATGAAAAGGTTATGGAAACTTTATTGAATTATGTGTGACCATTCCACCAACCAAACACAAACATGGTGAAAATCCCAAATCTAATTTTGTATTTGAAATTTCATTTATAAATTTTAGAAACAATCAAGTTTACCTTGAGTATTTTGACTAATTGAGGAACTAGAATGCACTTCAACGGTTAACATCGAGGTAGAACAGTAGGATGTCACATCGGATGTTGTTGACTCGTTTATTCGGCTATTGTTGTATTAATTTAAGTTTCATATCGGGTTTCACTGAGACATCCTAGGTTAGATGATGTTTTGCTCTCAAGAGTGAGTATTCAACAAGGTTGCGACAGTGGTTGGAACTACAAAGTGTCATGGCCGGATAGAAATGTCGTGGATATGCCTGACAATGTAGTTTATGACGTGGATGATAAAGTTGAAGAAGAGGACTTGTCTGTACAGGTTTTGTCGTGCGTTAATGATTTGTCGGTTCAAGTGGAATATTTACAAGTTTAGATGAATGATCTAGCCGCTGAAGTGTGTAAAGATACATTGAAGCAGTCAAGTATGCAAGAGGCTAAGAAGCAGAGTGAAGAAGAGATTAAATAATATAGTTTAATTGTTGTATAAGATAAATTGGTATAGTTGTAACGAAGACTGGGCTTCGTCTTGTGATAGCCCAGGCCCACTATGTATATTTGGGAGAAATAATAAATAAAAGAGGAAAGAGATGATCGTTTCCCTCGTGGATTCTGTTTCAATTATTTTCTGGTATTGCTGTCAACTGGCAGTTATGGATCTCGATGATGGCTGCAACTTGCTTCCGCCATGACTTCTAAGATGGTATAAGAGCACCAGAGGTCTTTTGCAGCAGTGGTGACCGGGGGAGAAGTGAGACATGCAGCAATGGTGAACGGGGGAGGAGTGATACAGCAATCTCAGGTAGATCCTAACAATGAAGCAAGCAGGTTTCTTTTAGTAGTTCAAAAATGAATGAGACGAGAGATTCCAATATGATTAATGATCCTGCTGATTTTGCTTCGCCATATTCTCTGCAACCTACTGATGCCTTAACATCTGTGATGGTGACACCGGTTTTAGACGGAATGAATTACTATACATGGAGTCGTTCCTTTGAAATGGCATTAGTAATCAGGAATAAACTCGGATTTGTTGATGGAAGTGTCCCGATGCCTGATCCTGATGATGCTAAGTTTCTCCCTTGGAAGCGCTGTAATACTCTCGTGATTAGCTGGCTGCTTAGATCAATTGAGGAATCAATTGCTGCGAATGTCTTTTTCATGAATTCTGCAGCAGAAATTTGGGAAACGTTGAAGAAACGATATGCACAGCGAGATAATAATAAGATTTGTAGGTTGCAAATGGCTTTGATGAGTATAATTCAGGGAGATCGGTCGGTGGATGAATATTGCACGAAATTGGCCACTATATGGGAAGAATTGAAGAATTTTTGCCCTTTGCCTCATTGTAGCTTGGCAAATGCAATGATCGGTGCTTTATGAAGTTTATCGAGGTACAAATGGAGGATAATGTGTATAGATTTTTTATTGGTTTAAATGACGTATATGGTGCACTAAAAAGCAGGATTTTGGCTATGAAGCCATTTCCTTTGTTGGATGAAGCCTATAATATGGTAGTTCAAGAGGAGTCGTACAAGAAGGGAAGAAATGCATCTATTGAAAAAGCTGCAATGAAGTTGCAGTCTATGGCTTTAACTACTCGTATGCATCAGGTGTCTGGAGAATATGATGTTAGAAAGAAACAACGAAGACAAGACTGGGTTTGTACAAATTGTGGGAAGAAATGGCACACCAAATAAAAGTGTTATCGCATAATAGGATTTCCAAATTCAGGTGGAGGAAGGGGTAGAACATTTGGAAATTCTGGATATTCAAGGGTGGCAGCAGTACCATAGGTCAATCCAGAAGGTGGTGCAGTTGATCTAGGTTTTGATTATGTAAAGGAGCTAGTTCATCAACTAATGACCATGCTTAGTGTGAAAACTGGACAAGCTTTACTTCCTCCTGAGCATCATTCTTCTACTCAAACTTCTGTTCATTCTCCTACTGTAAATTCTGTGCATTCAAATACACAAAAGCCTACTTATTTGTCTTTAAATGTCTTTACAAATGCGGCAGGTAGTTTTGTTTGTTCTAATTCTTACTCTTGTGTCAATGATTTGTCTTCCTAATTGGATAGTGGACACAGGGGCCACTAACAATATAGTTAGTACCTTGTCATTCTTTCAGTCTTATAAACCTGTTAAGAATTTGTCTGTTGCTCTTCCTAATGGACAAACTGCACAGATATCCTTTGTTGGAAATTTTCAACTTTAGAATTCCATACTTCTTACAAATGTCTTGTTTATACCTTCTTTTAAACTCAATCTAGTTTCAGTAAGTCAACTCATGAAGTCAGGATTGTATTGTGTTACATTTCATAGGAAACTTTGTCTTATCCAAGTCCTGTCATCATGGAAGATAATTGGATTTGCTAGAGAGAGGGCTGGATTATATGTTCTGTAAGATAGACAGCAGGTGGGTCTACATGTATTGGACATGCATAATAATCTTCATACAAATAGTTTTTCTGGTGTTGTTAGCACAGATTCTACTTTTGATATATGACATTATAGGTTAGGCCATCCTTCATATGAAAAACTCAAATACATGCAAAAATGTAATCAGTTACAACATTCCTTTAATAAGAAAGTTTGTTCTATATGTCATTATGCAAAGCAGAAACACCAAATTTTTCCTTTACATCATTCTAGATTTGAGCGTATGTTTGATGTCATAACCCAATTTTTTCTACAAAAATCACAAAAAAAGTTGAAAATCACAAAAAAAAATACTAAAAAATTGAAAATCATCGAAAATCAATAAAAATCATCAAAAATCTTTTAAAATCAATAAAAATCATCTAAAATCACAAAAATCCACAAAATCAAGAAAAATCATAAAAAAAATTCGATAAAAATAATAAAAAGCTAGACCAGACACTTAGAGACGGAGACACGGAAAGAAGAAAAGAACGCTTGCGAGATACACACCGAGAGATTTCAAGAACAATCGTTTTCGAAGAAAAATCATAAGACGTCTTCGACACCCGAAGCTTTGAGGAAATCGAAGACAGATTTCGGAGACGGCATCCCTCTTTGTTCTTGGGCGTCACCGCAACCTCAGTAAAATCAGGTAATTTTGTTTCACGTTATTTCGTATTGTTATATCAACAATTGTTCGTTGTCTCTTTCTTTCGTTGTTTTGTTGGCAGTGACAGCGTATCCAACCGATTCCTGGTGCCCTCAACGACCGAAGCCGCACCTTCCAACGAAAGATGGATTTGAGGAACACGGTTTCAAGCCACCCATGCTGGTCCTTTGGTCGATCGAATATGCTGACATCATTCACTTAAGAAATCCAGGCCTATCCAACGATGCTTAACGACACAGACCGCAACAATCATGTCGTACCAGCCCTACGGTAGCGACGCCAAGCTCCATTCCTACATCACACTAGAATCCCTCGAGTCCATCGTCAATCCTGTCAAGCCGACCCTCACCAACAATCCGGCCCCCCAGCGGCTGCCCCGACGTTCCTGGCTCTCTCAGCATGGTTAGGTTAGCTTGCACCAGCAATAGGATGCTTCACACTAGAAACCAGCTATGGCGGCTGAGGAATCTTCTCCAACATCAAACGTCCACCTGGACGAACCCGTCAGTCCCAAAGCCATAGTCGCATCTCCTCGCCTCTACCTTCCCGACGAATCCAACCGGCCGTCAAACGTCATTTCCCCTGGCTCAAGCCCTCAACCTTCCGATGTTTCGAATAAGGATCTCCCCCAGAACTCCTCAAACCCACCGGTGGATCAAGGTAGACTTCAACCCGACCAAGGTCACGAAGGAGAAAATATTTTGGGCAGTCCCATCGCCAAATATCTGGAAGCCCCCGTGGAATTCTTATTCCCGCCGAGATTAGGGCAAGTAGAGGAGCCGGACAAGGAGGGATCGGCGTCCATCAATAGCACGGCTAAGAAATCGGAGATATCATTGGAACAGTAATCGACGGCCATCCTCCTAGCTTCAAACCTACCAAAACCAGAGAAGCGAGCAACCCATCTTCGCCAACGGCGGTTCCCCCAAGCAAGAGCGACGGCTAGAAGCAGCTCCTCACCACGGCCGACCCCTGATTCTAGCCTCCATCTTCAGCGGACTCCGACTCCGAGTCCCATTGTCCAGATCCGGCCACGACGGCCAAAATCCAACTCTCAGCCGCCGGCTTCTCTTCCCGGCATCTCCGATTTGGAGCCTCAAACCCCAGCGTATTCCTGCTCCTCGCACTACGTCAGTCGCCTGGTTCCCTATGCTCGAGGCCTGCCTCTGACCCCTGACCCCCAAAGGTATCTCGGGGGCGGGCCTTGCGGACAACCAAGGCACGCACCCCATTCAACGTATTCAAGATAACGAAGTATTCGAGGGTTTATTTTGGATTCTCGAAGATCAAGACCCTCTGAAGACGGTTTCGCACTCACCAACGTTACGGCATCAGCGGCTCGCCAGGTTCACCGTAAACCTATTCTAAAAACGGCACCGTGAGGTATAAACGCTAAACGGGAGCGTTCTATGAAAAGCGAACAATGGTACAACACCCGGTTCTCCCTTGAACTTACTTTGGCTTAGAAACTGTTAAGGGCATTAATCAATCTATGATTGTCTACATTTTTGCCCAAAATTCAACTTTCAAGAAATATTTTATAAAAACTGACTCACGTAGACATTTTAAGCATTATTGAGCTCGAGATCATTTTTTTTACATCAAACAATTTCTTTTTTTCTAAAACCGAGCTCAATAAAATCGGACATTGGCAACACACAATAAAAGCCTCCTTTTTCTTTTGATACATGCAATTTAGTAATCCCTAATTCCCGAACCATAACGAATCTCTACAGTTTTTCTAACTTGAACTTAAAATAAGTTAGTGGCGGCTCCGACACGTTTTCAAAATTCGAAGCCTTATCGTCAAGGGAGGATATCCATTTTAGATGGAACCGGAAACGGGATCACCCGCGACAGATTTGGCGACTCCGCTGGGGACACTTGGGTAATTTTCTAGAGGATTAGGGTCGAAAAATCGATTTCAAAATTGGGGGGCAGCCTAGCTTTGTGTGGAGTGTGTTTGCGATTTATTTTTTCCGATTGTCTCTGCTAGCCTTACAAACTGTTATGACTCTAACAATATATTTTTGTGCATGCATTGTTTGATGTCACATGATCGATATTTTTCAATACTTGATTTTTCCTGTTACATGAGCCTTCATCCCGGGCGCCATAGGATTAGTTCGGGTATACCATATGCCGACAGGTATTGGCCGTTTGCCTCTACCTTTAGGTGGGTATCCACCTGTTTACCGCCGGACGAATATCCGAGTCCTTTCATTTAAAATGGACCCAGATTCGGATTTCTCCGTTTACGGTTAATGAACGGGTCCAAGCCACATCCGTGACGGTAGATAGAATCATTTGATGGGTTACCCTCTGCATGATTTCATAACTCGTGTTTTTTATCTTACTCTAACCCCTTCTTTTCTTTGTGTTGTTTAACTTAGCTCGGTTCGGTGAAGGAGGTTGTTCTTTTCTCTTGCTAAATTTATTCATATGCATTGTGCGCTTACATCCATTTTAGCAATTTGCATATATTATTCCGTTTGCATCTTAAGCACATTCTTGACATGTCTTTCGGATCTATTTCTCTAAATTCAGGATGCCTATAATAAACTTGACACATAATTTCTCATCCGGCCACGCGCTAAAAGATTGGTTCAAACATTTATACCCATCTGAGCAAGATTTTGTTCGGACAAAGCTAGGAAGCCTTGTTGACCTCATTGATATTGAGCCGGATTTAGGATTCCTACGTAACTTACTAGAAAAATGGGATGCGAACACCTTTTCGTTCAAGTTTGGAGTCTTTGAGTTATCACCAACATTAGAGTATACCCAGCTTGCGAGACATCCCACCTTTCCGAAGCCCGGTTCTCCCATCATCCCTGAGTTTGGTTTCCCCGGGTTCCCCAAGATAGGATTACCAGGATTCCCAATGCTGAAAGTGCCCCGTGAACCAGAAGTAGCCCAAGAGCCGCAGCCCTCGGAAGTCCCAACGTGCCCGGAGATCCCGGAAGCGCCCCAGGCCTTGAAGGAATCACTAATACCTGAGTTCCCTCATCATCATCTGGAGACCGAAGCGGCGAAAGTGCTCAATAGTCCAAAAGTCCAGGAGAGTCCCAAGTTGCCTCCTATCCCCGAATCGAAAAAATCCGAATGCCAAAACCCAACAGCCCTACACGATGTCTCTCGGCTCGGGTCCCGACACGTTGTTCCATTTAATGCTCAAACACGAGTTCAATTCATCCTGTCTCCGACGATCGCAGTCGCCCCCCTTCATTTGAAAAATGCAATCAGTAAGGATGGGGAAATAGGACAGTCGTGTTTGAATAGCAGCAAGAAAAGTTGTTTTGTCTTGCGTGGTCTACTGCCCAGGATCGTTTCTGGTAGTCGGCATGTCAGGGTAGTCTGAGAGATCCGTTGTTGCGGTTTCGATTCCGGGGAAGGAGATAGATCCATTGCTGAAGGATTTGAATGAGAAGAAGCAGAACTTTATGTCCTTGGCTTCTGAGTTGAAAGATGTCCGGAGTCGCCCTGCCTCAAGGGAGCAGTTGTTTGTAAACGAAACCCTCACGAGACAGGAGGCAGAGACAAGAGCTAGGAGTTTAGAGGAGGAGATCGACAAGCCGCACCATAAATTGGAGGAGAAAAACGAGCAAATTCAAGCCTCGGCAGGCTTTGCTCAGGAGTACATCAAGGAATTGGATGCTCTTAGATCACAACTAGCAATCACACAAGCGACTGCAGATGCTAGTGCCACATCAGCTCAGTCAGCCCAACTACAGTGCTTAGCACTCTTGAAGGAACTGGATAAGAAGAATCTTTCCATTATGGAAGCCCGATGAAAGTCCAAAGCTTCCCGCCACCAACACCCTTCTCGGGAAACTCGAAAACAGACCCTTGTGATGGCGAACGGCAAGAGGATGCATACGCTAAAGCCTAATGGAGAGGTTTAATATTGTTATAACTACATCATTGATCTCCCATGAATAACTATTATCGCTGCTCATGACTCGATGTCTTTGCAAAAGACCTCGAGAGCAGTACACGTCTTCTTATCCTACACTTCTTCGAGACTCGCACCATCGTAGAATCAAGACACGGATTAATAATCAGCAGCACCAGTATAGGTGGCTGCATAATCCTGCGACTGTCTAGTTCGACCAACGCAAAGTCTGCAACTGAGATTTTCAAAACACCTTAGTTACCATTTTCTATTCTTTTGACGAAAAAACAACAGGACAAAGCAAAATATTAGCCTCAATAAACTGTAAGAACTGGAGATGAACAGAGTTCTTCTCATCACGAGATTGAGTTCCGCCACCTCCTCACCACGGGCTTGTCGCCAACAGTGGAACCCCGTGGGCCTATCTCCGGGCTGTCGAGGTTGTTCATCTTCGTCAGCTTTCTCAGTTTCTCCCACCCCGTAGTCCACGCCGAACCTTGCTTCTGCTTTGAGACCTTGTCTTGCTGCTGTTGTAGGTTCTCGACAGTGCTCTGAAGCTCGAGGTATTTGGCCTTCATGCCCTCGAGCTCAAACTTTAGCATGTTGATGTCCTTCTTTGCGGCAGCCCAGCCTTCCTGGAATGACTGCGGGGTCCCCTCGAGGAGGGTCTTCCGGTTTGTCGCGAGTGGCTTTTACTGGATATCAGTGGTGTCCTTAAGGGCGGAGTTTGCGATTGCGTTGCTGATCTTGACCTGTTCAGAGAAGATGACCCGGACAACTACCCGAAGAGGGAGACGCTCGTTCTGAGCGGCGTGCATGCAGGCGTCAATCGAGAGCTTCTGGCAGTCCATTATCCGACACAGCCACTTCCCCTCGTGCTCAGTCAGTGTTGGATGTGCCTGTTTAAATTAGCTTCGATGATGATCCCAAATCAAAATAAAAGGAAACGGCACTTGGCCTTGAATAATATAAGTGAATACCTTCAGGTACGAGTCGATAGCCTGTTAAAGTCCGTCATCACAGCTTCTCGCTGATTCCGGTAAGGCCTCGGCTAATACCTGGAACTTTATGAGAGACAGATTTCGATCCCAGGACACCTCGGTGAGGTAACTGTCCACGAGCCTGGCAACCCTCATCTTTGCATTCTGGCTGTTGATCCTTTGGGGTCCTTCGTACGCGCTGTGCTTGTCAGAGAATGACTGCCTGCTTGGGCTCATTCCATCAGTCTGTTCCTGCACAAGGAAGTGCTCTAAAAGCCTCTGGACAAGGTCTACGTCATACATCTTCTCGCTCTTGTTATAGGAAGGTATCAGAAGGTCCGCCAGCGTTGCCCGCTCGAACCGCATCCCGACCCGTTTCTCGAGCTCTGTAACGAGTGCAGGTGCCACCTTTAACATGTTCGCCATCCGAAGGAGCCGGAGGAGGAAACTGCACGAGGCGCTGTCCCTCTGCTGTGGAATTATATGATCATCCTCTGATCCTTTGACTGAACCATCGGGGTTTCATCCTTGTGGCCGGCCACCACCATGTGCAGCTCCCCTTTCCAGCTGCTGCTTCCTGCTAAGCTGCTAATCTCGTCATCCCCTGGCCCCATCCTATCCTGTAACAACCCAGGGAGCCACTTGGACGCGTACTCCGCGATTGCAGCCCCGATCAGCTCATATCTCATCCCTTTCACCTTTATTGCTGTGATCACCCTCACGAAATGGTCGATCCTAAGGATTGAGACATCCTCGAAACACCAGTCTGGTGGGACCTGCATGTTTCTGCTGGGGCTCGACTCCTTGACGTCGCCATTCCACTTCGGGCTCGAGACCTTCGGCGTCTTCCCTGTGTTCTCTGCCCATGGTGATAGAGCTTTTCGCAGCTCTTTAGGACTAGGATTGAGTCCCTCCACGATGACAACACGACATAACTAAAGAATGCCTCAGTCTTGAATATCAGGTTGCCTTCCTCTAGGTCCTCCGCCATCTCAAGATACTCCGCCATGCAACGCAGGCCCGAGATGTTCGCTGCTGTTAGATCAACTGCGATCCCATAGCAGAACTTTGCCGCAAGCTCAAAGGACTCTAGCCCACCTGGTAGGTTGTCCAGCACAACCTCACTAGATCATCCGGTTGAACTTCCCGCTCCTCGAGAGCAGAGGATACTGCAACCAACAACACCGACGATCCACAATCATTTCCCCGAAATCAATCCGACAGTCATTTAAAACTATAAGATAGTGTCATTTCCAATCTCAATTCCTGCATTTCCTGTGAAACAAATAGGCATCAGACGGTCATACCTTGTGTAAGTAGAAATTGATTTCTCCAACCTGGACAAGGAGGTCACTCGGGATTATCAGTCGCGACATACCTAAGAATTGGAGTGCTACATCGTCAACCATTTCTCAAAATGCTCAGACAAGTCGACCAAACATAGAACACAGAAACATTATCCACTTGCAGCACAGGCGCATCATGTCACAGGCGAATGCGCCCAAACATGCCAATCACCGCAAGAGAGATTTCTTACCAAGATTGGTCACGGAGTTCGAACCCATCAGTTTTGACCCCCTGCCTGTTCGAGGAAAGGACCCCGCCGTTGCCATGGTCGCGGCCAGAGAATGGCTCGCTCTCGGATTCCCACATACCGCGAGAAATCCTCGTACTCTCCTCTGCTAAGATTTGAACATCAAAGGCTTCTGGAGGAAGAGACAGTCAGAAGGAACAAAAAAAAAAAAAAAAACAATCCAAACAAGGAGTGAAGACAGAAGCAGAAGCAAGAGCAGCAGCAGCGATAGACTTGATGAGGGAAACAGACCCACGTATGCTTTTGTTTAGTCCGTCTGCAAGGGACAGTTTATTTCCTCCCTTCCGAGGTTAACACTTTCACAGGTTATGATAAGAACGAGAACGCTAAGTATGTCTTACAGCGTCGTCTCAGAAACCGCGGCATATCATTATGTTTCTCTCGACCAATCCAAAGAAAAGGAGGTGGCACTAACTTGAGAATTCCTTCGTTAAACTCAAACTCATCCTTTTTAGAGGCGGTCGAAATTAATGATGTCATACTTAAGTCGAAAATAGTTAGCTTCCTCAATTGAGTCATAACATACTTCCAGCTCCTTCACAAATCCAGAGCGTAGACGACCGATCCCGAAATTTTCATTTAGTACTCACGAGAAATCCCTTGATCCGAAAGACGTGTCAAGCATGGTTGCTCATTCGTATGTCGCATACCACGTCGTTTGCATCATCCTCATTTATTTATTTTCATTAATACAATTTTTAATCCAAAGGTACCAAAATTAATCTCCCAAAGACGCGCCCGTTCGAGCTACGAAGCCGGACGGTATACATGGCTAGCTCAGGACTCTCTCTGACGGATACAACACTGCCCAATATGGGAATGTCTACAAATTCCACTCCCCCTCTCATCAGATATTCGATTATCGATAACCACCAGTTGGGATCAGGTGCCGTTTTGAACAATTCATCAAGCATTAGGGGTCAGGAACACACTCCAAATACACGTTTGGAGGGGTGGCGCTTCAGGCGGATATGAAGATCCATATGAAGAACAGCATGATGACTCGACGCATGACCAGAAGTGGCTTGATGATTATTACGACTTTGAACAAGAACTCAAACGTCATGAAGAACCCAAAGAAGCAACAATCCGCTGCACATCAAATGCATGTCAAGAGCTTTCCACAAAAGTCACGCCGATTCTAAAGAGGATTCTTTCGAATGTCACGGATTCCAGAGGAAAGTTTCTTCCGCAACTATGACATTCCATATGTTTTCAAGCAAATACGCACAAGAGGCGCTCTCATCCTAACAAAGATAGACGGAGCTGTTCCATTCCAACCGGATCGATGAACTAGAAAAAAATCAACCCAAAAGACTCAACCTATGGGGTCGCAAGCCATGTCGAATAAACAATACTTTAACTGGGATACTTTAACTGGGGCAAGAGCCAATGGTAACCAGTAAAGGAAGTATCGTTCCAGCTCATATATTACAAAATCAAAAACTAATCAATGTTTCATTTCTTTGCAGATACTTTAACTGGGGCAAGAGCCAATGGTAACCAGTAAAGGAAGATTCATTCCAGCTCATATATTACAAAATCAAAAACTAATCAATGTTTCATTTCTTTGCAGATACTTTAACTGGGGCAAGAACCAATGGTAACCAGTAAAGGAAGTATCGTTCCAGCTCATATATTACAAAATAAAAAAACTAATCAATGTTTCATTTCTTTTGCAGAGGCCTTTACTGGGGCAACGAGCACGCGTCGTAAGGGAACCGGTAAAGAAAAGTATCGTTCCAAGTTTAAAACTTTTCTCACATTGAACTTGATTGTACATCCTCTCTTTTCCCTATAGGGCATCAAGTCAAGGCGAACATCACAGGTAAAATTCTCATTTCATAAAACATGTGTTATGTTCATTTGTCATGCATTCTCACTAAACGAGTTTATTCAAAAATTTTGAAACACTTTCCCTAGCGGAACACTTGTGTGCTAGAGATAGAAAGGCAAACCTATCCCCAAACACATACCCTTTTCGAGAGTTGAGTGCAAACACTTGTGAGAAATCCAGACATGATAGCATCGAAGTGGGAAGGAAATCTCTTTGACGGAAAATGCTCTAGCTAGGATGACATCGAACATTCTTTCTTATCCCCAAACACTTTACCATTGTTAGCCATTCCTAGCCAAAGTGGAGATTTTTCGAAACACAATTCCCCTTTCAAGTCAAAGAGTCGCCTCACATCAAGGTAAAAGGAGTTCTGTAGTCTAGATTTCCGAATAGGACTCAGATGGAGATGCGTTACTTCCTCAAGTTTGAGTGTGAAGTACATCCCTATGGATCTTGCAAGTCGGCACAATACTGTACCATCTTTCAATCATTCGAATGCACCTAAACAATTCCAGAGAACCGAGCCCGTTGAATATTTCAAAAAAAAAATGAATGAAAATAAAAATGAGACAGGGGCAAACAAGCAAAAAAAAGAAAAGAGAGCCCTTTCATATCATTCAAAGAAAAAGCAAATTTTGACACAAGGGCCAAAAGATGGTCGCAAAAGTAAAGTGTCAGAAAGAAAAAAGGGACAAAAGTTTTAGAACCCTGATCCCGATTTGTCAATCTGGGCAAAACGCTTTAAATTCAAAAGCCTCATTTTCCGAGGAAAAAGATAGAGAAAATTATTCCTCTACGACATTTCCCCACAAATTCACACTCTCATATGCCATCATGCCCATACCCTTGAGTATTGTGTCGGTGAGCAAGTCCACATTGAGAAAACCACGCTTAAAGGTGACGTCCTTACATTTTGAGTCTTATTTGATGAGATTCTTTGACTTGCTCTCTTTCTTAAAGATCAAGCCTTCTATAAATATGGTCTTACACCAAGCCCACATTACAACCAGAATCAAAGTCTCTTTCGACTAGCCCTTAAGCATTCATTTCAAAGGAATCGAACTTCCCACTCTGATAGCATAGAAACATATTTGAGTGAGCCTTGAGAGATGTAAGAAAGACCTTTCTTTATTCTCTACCGCACAAGTGTTTCTGTTTTTAAAAAAAAAAATGAATGAAAATTAAGTTTTTGTGCATGCATATAGAGCATCTTGCCTTCATATCATCCACAGTCAAAAATTCGGCAAGTACGCATGGGAGATGCAAACAATCAATTTCAAAACTCAAGCCTTTATGCTAAGGTATGATACTCTTCACTACAGTTAAGCACTCTTGTGGTGTGATATCACTCAAAGTCAAGTTATCCATTTCTCAATTCTTTTGGTTAAGCGTCTACTAACAGATGTGACACCACTTCTAGTTTTCCTTTTTGGTTAAGCATTTACTAACAAATGCGACACCATTCGGTAAAGCGCGAACAAACGCAATACCATCCGGCTAAGCGTTTATTAACAAACGCGACGCTATTCGACTATGCGTTTACAAACAAACGCTACGTCACATTCTTTTCGGTTAAGCGCTTACTAACAGGCGCGATACCTTCCAGTCGGTTAAACGTTTACTAACAAACGTTATACCACTTCCAATTCGGCTAAGCGTTTACTAACAAACGCGACGCCATTCGACTAAGCGTTTACTGACAAACGCAACATCATTTCAAGTTGGTTAAGCATTTACTGACAAATGCGACACCATTCGGTAAAGCGCTTACTAACAAGCGCGATACCTTCCAGTTGGTTAAACGTTTACTAACAAACGTTATACCACTTCCAGTCGGCTAAGCGTTTACTAACAAACGCGACGCCATTCGACTAAGCGTTTACTGACAAACGCAACGTCATTTCAAGTTGGTTAAGCATTTACTGACAAATGCGACACCATTCGGTAAAGCGCTAACTAACAAGCGCGATACCTTCCAGTGGGTTAAACGTTTACTAACAAACGTTATACCACTTCCAGTCGGCTAAGCGTTTACTAACAAACGCGACGCCATTCGACTAAGCGTTTACTGACAAACGCAATGTCATTTCAAGTTGGTTAAGCATTTACTGACAAATGCGACACCATTCGGTAAAGCGCTTACTAACAAGCGCGATACCTTCCAGTTGGTTAAACGTTTACTAACAAACGTTATACCACTTCCAGTCGGCTAAGCGTTTACTAACAAACGCGACGCCATTCGACTAAGCGTTTACTGACAAACGCAATGTCATTTCAAGTTGGTTAAGCATTTACTGACAAATGCGACACCATTCGGTAAAGCGCTTACTAACAAGCGCGATACCTTCCAGTTGGTTAAACGTTTACTAACAAACGTTATACCACTTCCAGTCGGCTAAGCGTTTACTAACAAACGCGACGCCATTCGACTAAGCGTTTACTAACAAACGCAACGTCATTTCAAGTTGGTTAAGCATTTACTGACAAATGCGACACCATTCGGTAAAGCGCTTACTAACAAGCGCGATACCTTCCAGTTGGTTAAACGTTTACTAACAAACGTTATACCACTTCCAGTTCAGCTAAGTGTTTATTAATAAACGCGACGCCATTCGACCGAGCGTTTACTAACAAACGCAAAGTCACATTTTTTTCGGTTAAGCGTTCATACAAACGCGACACCATTTTCAATTTTCCTGGTTAAGCGTTCGTACAAACGCGACACCATTTTCAATTTTCCTGGTTAAGCATTCGTACAAATGCGACACCATTTTTAATTTTCCTAGTTGAGCGTTCGTACAAACGCTACACCTTTCTTCACCAGCTTTTGGTTGTGCATTTTCTAACAAATGCGACGCCATTTTTGGTCGAGCGTTTATTAACAAAACGCGATACCCTAGCTATCCTTCCAAAAATTGGGTTCTTAATAATTCTTTGTTCGAACATTTTTACCAAATATTCTCACAAAGAGGGGCAACTGTCATAACCCAATTTTTTCTAAAAAAATCACAAAAAAAGTTGAAAATCACAAAAAAAAAATACTAAAAAATTGAAAATCATCGAAAATCAATAAAAATCATCAAAAATCTTTTAAAATCAATAAAAATCATCTAAAATCACAAAAATCCACAAAATCAAGAAAAATCATAAAAAAGATTCGATAAAAATAATAAATAGCTAGACCAGGCACTTAGAGACGGAGACACGGAAAGAAGAAAAGAACGCTTGCGAGATACACACCGAGAGATTTCAAGAACAATCGTTTTCGAAGAAAAATCATAAGACGTCTTCGACACCCGAAGCTTTGAGGAAACAGAAGACAGATTTCGGAGACGGCATCCCTCTTTGTTCTTGGGCATCACCGCAACCTCAGTAAAATCAGGTAATTTCGTTTCACGTTATTTCGTATTGTTATATCAACAATTGTTCGTTGTCTCTTTCTTTCGTTGTTTTGTTGGCAGTGACAGCGTATCCAACCGATTCCTGGTGCCCTCAACGACCGAAGCCGCACCTTCCAACGAAAGATGGATTTGAGGAACACGGTTTCAAGCCACCCATGCTGGTCCTTCGGTCGATCGAATATGCTGACACCATTCACTTAAGAAATCCAGGCCTATCCAACGATGCTTAACGACATAGACCGCAACAATCATGTCGTACCAGCCCTACGGTAGCGACGCCAAGCTCCATTCCTACATCACACTAGAATCCCTCGAGTCCATCGTCAATCCTGTCAAGCCGACCCTCACCAACAATCCAGCCCCCCAGCGGCTGCCCCGACGTTCCTGGCTCTCTCAGCATGGTTAGGTTAGCTTGCACCAGCAATAGGATGCTTCACACTAGAAACCAGCTATGGCGGCTGAGGAATCTTCTCCAACATCAAACGTCCACCTGGACGAACCCGTCAGTCCCAAAGCCATAGTCGCATCTCCTCGCCTCTACCTTCCCGACGAATCCAACCGGCCGTCAAACGTCGTTTCCCCTGGCTCAAGCCCTCAACCTTCCGACGATTCAAATAAGGATCTCCCCCAGAACTCCTCAAACCCACCGGCGGATCAAGGTAGACTTCAACCCGACCAAGGTCACGAAGGAGAAAACATTTTGGGCAGTCCCATCGCCAAAAATCTGGAAGCCCCCGTGGAATTCTTATTCCCGCCGAGATCAGGGCAAGTAGAGGAGCCGGACAAGGAGGGATCGGCGTCCATCAATAGCACGGCTAAGAAATCGGAGATAACATTGGAAGAGTAATCGACGGCCATCCTCCTAGCTTCAAACCTACCAAAACCAGAGAAGCGAGCAACCCATCTTCGCCAACGGCGGCTCCCCCAAGCAAGAGCGACGGCTAGAAGCAGCTCCTCACCACGGCCGACCCCTGATTCTAGCCCCCATCTTCAGCGGACTTCGACTCCGAGTCCCGTTGTCCAGATCCGGCCACAACGGCCAAAATCCAACTCTCAGCCGCCGGCCTCTCTTCCCGGCATCTCCGATTTGGAGCCTCAAACCCCAGCGTATTCCTGCTCCTCGCACTACGTCAGTCGCCTGGTTCCCTGTGCTCGAGGCCTGCCTCTGACCCCTGACCCCCAAAGGTATCTCGGGGGCGTGCCTTGCGGACAACCAAGGCACGCAGCCCATTTAACGTATTCAAGATAACGAAGTATTCGAGGGATTATTGTGGATTCTCGAAGATCAAGACCCTCTGAAGACGGCTTCGCACTCACCAACGTTACAGCATCAGCGGCTCGCCAGGTTCACCGTAAACCTATTCTAAAAACGGCACCGTGAGGTATAAACGCTAAACGGGAGCGTTCTATGAAAAGCGAACAATGGTACAACACCCGGTTCTCCCTTGAACTTACTTTGGCTTAGAAACTGTTAAGGGCATTAATCAATCTATGATTGTCTACATTTTTGCCCAAAATTCAACTTTCAAGAAATATTTTATAAAAACCGACTCACGTAGACATTTTAAGCATTATTGAGCTCGAGATCATTTTTTTTACATCAAACAATTTCTTTTTTTCTAAAACCGAGCTCAATAAAATCGGACATTGGCAACACACAATAAAAGCCTCCTTTTTCTTTTGATACATGTGATTTAGTAATCCCTAATTCCCGAACCATAACGAATCTCTACAGTTTTTCTAACTTGAACTTAAAATAAGTTAGTGGCGACTCCGACACGTTTTCATAATTCGAAGCCTTATCGTCAAGGGAGGATATCCATTTTAGATGGAACCGGAAACGGGATCACCCGCGACATTTGATCTCATACATTGTGATATTTGGGGACCTTGTTCAATTACTTCTTTACATGATTTTAGATATTTTCTAACAATTGTAGATGATCATACTCGTGTTACTTGGCTTTTCTTGCTGGAACATAAATATGAAGTTGGGTCTCTTCTTATATAGTTTTGTAATATGGTTAAAACGCAATTTGATGTTTCTGTTAAAGTTGTAAGATCTGATAATAACAAGGAATTTATGTTACATTCTTTCTTTGAAGACCAAGGAATTATACATCAAAGGTCTTGGGTTGAAACACCACAAATAAATGGAATTGTGGAAAGGAAACATCAACATATTCTTAATGTTGCTAGAGCATTACTTTTTCAAGCTGGTATGCCTTTACATTTTTGGGGAGAGGCAGTTTTGACAACTATACACATTATTAACGGGCTTTCATCGCCTTTATTGCTTAATAAAACACCATTTGAGTTGCTTTTTCATAGAAAGCCTGAGTACAGTAATTTGAAGGTGTTTGGCTGCTTATGCTTTGCATCCACATTGCAACGTGGTAGGTTAAAATTTGATAAAAGAGGTATCAGGTCTGTGTTTTTGGGATATCAGCCTGAAATCATGGGTTATAAATTGTACGATCTCTCTAATCATAAAGTTTTTGTCTCAAGAGATGTTGTTTTCTATAAAGATGCTTTTCCCTTTTTACATGTTTAATGTGATGCAGAGTATTCTGGTTCTTTATTGCCTTTACCATCTAATGATATTGTTCTTGCATATACTTCTCCTTCTTTAATAGTTCCAGAATTTAATAGTTCAAGGATTTCTTTACGTGATTCTGTTCATGATGAGCCTGCATATACTCATTCACATGATACAAACAGTTCATTCACATCTGATCATGTAGATGACACAAATACTTCATCTGCATTAAGAAGGAGTAATAGGGAAAAGACCAAGCAGTCTTATTTGCAGGACTATCATCTATCCTTAGCTCCCTCTCTGCAAGGTCAATCTCATTTTTCTATTCTTCCTTATGTTTCTATTCCTTATCCTATTCAACACTTCATTTCTTATTACAATTTGTCTCCTTCTTATATGTCTTTTGTTGTTAATCTCATGGTCTAATCTGATCCTAACACATATGGTGAAGCTGCTCAGTTTGAATATTGGTGTGAGGCTATCAAGGCTGAACTTAATGCTCTGGCTGAAAACAAGACCTGGGAGATAACTCCATTATCATCAGGAAAGATTCCAATTTGTTGTAAGTGGTTATTCAAGACAAAATATAAGGTAGATGGTACTATAGACAAGTACAAGGCAAGACTTGTTGCAAAAGGGTATACACAAAAGGAAGGCATTGATTATACAAATGCTTTTAGTCCTGTTGTAAAACATGCCACAATGAGAGTTTTCTTGACTTTAACATCCATGTTTGATTGGTTTTTGTGTCAAATGGATGTGAATAATGCATTTTTGAATGGCGATTTGATGGAGGAGGTCTATATGGATGTTACCCTTGGTCTAGATGTAGATAATTTGCAGTTTAAGAGGGAGAAACATCCAGGACGATTGGTTTGTAAACTGCAAAAGTCCTTGTATGGACTTAAACAGGCTTCCAAATAGTGGAACACAAAGTTTATATCCGTCCTTATTGATTATGGTTTTGCACGGTCAAAATCTGACTATTCTTTGTTTGTGAAAGGGTCTGGACACATTTTTGTTGCTTTATTAGTCTATGTGGATGACATAGCCATTGAAGGACCTAAGAAGGAAGAGATAAACAAGGTGAAAGCACATTTAAGCACTGTATTCAAGACAAAAGACTTGGGAGAGTTAAGGTACTTTCTTGGACTTGAGATAGCTAGGCATCATGAAGGTATTGTGCTGAGTCAAAGAAAGTATGCTCTGGAACTTTTGGAAGAACATAAGTTGTTGTATGTTAAACCTGCATCTGTTTTAATTTTGCCAAATCATAGGATATCAAGACAGGATGGAGAAGAGTTGAAGGATCCTTCTGGTTACAGGAAATTGGTAGGGAAATTACTATATTTGACTCTCTCTAGGCCAGATATCATTTATGCAGTTCAAGTTATTACAGAGTTTATGTCAAAGCCTACTTCAATTCATTATCATGCAGCTGTACAAGTACTGAAGTATGTTAAGAAGGAGCCTGACAAAGGTGTGCTTGTCAGCTTTAAAAAGGCAAATAACTTGACTGCATATTGTGATAGTGATTGGGCAAGTTGTCCGGACACTAGGAAGTCATTATCAGGGTACTATATATTTCTGGGAAATTCCATAGTCTCATGAAAGACAAAGAAACAACCTACTGTAGCTAGGAGTTTTGTTGAGGCAGAATATAGAGCGGTTGGTGTGGTTACTTGTGAAGTACTTTGGCTATTGCTGTTATTAAAAGAGTGCAAAATTGAAGTGAAGTGGCCAACTGTGGTGTGTGGTGACAATCAGTTTGCTGTGTATATGGTTAAAACTCCTGTTTTCCATGATAAGACCAAATATATGGAGATTGATTGTCATTTTATCATACAAAAGTTGCAGGAAGGTATCATACAGATACAATTCTTGCTTCCAGTCTACAAATTGCTGATATATTCACCAAAGGCTTCAATGTATCAAGATACAATAAGTTAGTAGACAAGTTGTGCATGAAGAATCTCTATTCACAACTTGAGGGAGAATGTAAAGATACATTGAAGCAGTCTGATGTGCAAGAGCTTGAGAAGCACAGTGAAGAAGAGATTAAATAATATAGTTTAACTATTGTATAAGATCAGTTGGTATAGTTATAATGAGGACTGGGCTTTGTCTTGTGATAGCCCAGGCCCACTATATACATTTGGGAGAAACAATAAATGAAAGAGGAAGGAGACGATCGTCTCCCTTGGGAATTCTATTTCAATTGTTTTCTGTTGTTGCTGTCAACTGGCAGTTATGGATATCGATCATGGCTGCCACTTGCTTCCTCCATGACTTCTAAGATGTGCGTGAAGATCTTACATTAGTCATTCAGTCCGTGACACACTCAAACACCATCCTTCAAAGCTTACTTGATGAGCTGTGGAAGTCGGACATGTGGGAGGATGAGCCATGATTGTTGTTTATGGTTGTTGTTGAAATGCTTTTGTTAATTATATGTATTTGTCAAACTTGATTCAAGGAGGAAAATTGTAGAAAAAACGTTGAGGGGCAAAAACCAGACTATCATACGTTCACAGCTAAAAGCTGTAAAAAAGAGAAATTACAAACGTTAAGAAGAAAAATGTTTCTACACCTAAAGCTTGAAAAATAAAAATCTGCTAAAATATCTTTAACTAAGAGATTTATTTGATTAACTCAAACTTATTCAAACTAACCTATTAGAAAAATAAACCAATCTCTAAGAACCTTAACGGCTGACAATCCTCCTTAAGATTGTTTAAGAAACACTCCAAGTTTTTGTCTCAAATACTGGATTTGATCTTTCGGTGGAGGCTTGGTTAGAATATCTACGACACGATCTCCAAAAGGACAATACTCAAGCTTAACTTCACCATTCTTCACCGCTTCTCGAATCGCATGATACTTGATCGAAATATATTTTGTCCTTCCATGTTGAACTGGAATTTTGAGCTATCGCAATAGCAGACTTGTTGTCCTCAAGCACTTTTCTCAACCAAATCACATGATTACTGGTCGCGCAGCTGAAATATACTTGATCTCGACGGAGGATTGAGCTACAACTTCTTGTTTTTTTTTTTAATTTCAAGTAAATACTCCACTTCCAAACGAGAACGTAAAGCCTGACATGCATTTCGAGTCCTCATGTGATTTTCTGCTTATATTTCCCAATTTTACGGGAAAATTATATTTGACCGAGTCCACATTTTAATGCATTTAATGCCTACAAATACGCCTATATATACCCATCAACCTTACTTCATTCATAGCCTAAGAGTCATAATGATGACAACAATGATGAAAGAGTTTGGTAATTAGAATGAGTATAATCACGTAAAAGTAGCTCTGACAATGGATGACTAAACGAAGGACTGCTCCAACCAGAGGGCATTTGACTCATCACTTTACAAAGAGGTGTGTATGAACATACAAGGCCCATTGGAGGGCATGATGTAGAATAACACCTTCCTTAGGTGGGTATCCCTTAGACAATCACATCTATTGAAAGGGGAGCGCCATATCAAAGGGTGCACGCCCTTAGAGCAGTTACAATAGACGCCCCTGGCCACCAAGACGACTCTTTGTAATAATTGTAATGTATAGTAAACCTCCACTACCCTCTATATAAGATGATTGTAAAAAGGGCAGACCCCATATTTAGTGTAATTGGGAATGCTTGATAATACATTCGATGTCCTTCACCTAAATACGTTTTAAGCTTCTGTTATGCATAAAGAGGGTGTGTTGTGTCCCCTACACCTTGGCCTACAAATATTCTCCATTCATACTGTAAAAGAGCATCCCAATTTCATATGTTCATCAAAGTGATATTAGATTTCCAGTACGTGGCTTTAGATTCGCCGTAAAGTTTCATGATAGTCCGTTGTTACGACACCTGGTGTTAGTTTTGGTAAAGCGACTTTAGCTTCGTTGTTTGAAACGCAACGTTAGATTCGATAAAAGAAATGTTAAATTTTGGGTTCGAACTATCCTAAACAAAATGAACTCCTAGTACGAATTTTTTCGAAAGGAACGAACTACCTATACGAACTTTCTTGAAAGAAACAAACTTAGGGTACAAATTTTCTTGAACGAAAAGAACTTAGAGTACAAACTTTTCAGAACGAAACAAACTTGGAGTATAAACTTTCCTAAATCGAACGAACTTGGAGTACAAACTTTCCTGAACGGAATGAACTTCCTATACGAACTTTCCAAAACCGAGCGAACTTCTAATACGAACTTTCTTGAACGAAAGAAACTTATAATACGAACTTTCCAGAATGAAACGAAGTTGTGGTATGATCTGAACGGAACGAACTTGTGATATGAATTTTCCTGAACGGAACGAATTGTGGTATGAACTTTTTAAAATGGAACAAACTATCGATACGAACTTCCCGAAACGAAGCGAACTTTGTAAATAACAAATCACCATGAAATCATTAAAGAAAAGTTCATATTATTACCTTCTGATACAAACTTTTATGAACGGAACGAACTTTTAATACTCTAAAAAAAATAATAATTGACATATGCATGTTAGGTATGCAATTTGTCATTATTTATTTATTGAGGATGCAAATTTAATTACAAAATATTAAAAATATATAACTAATTTGTGCGTTATTAGGAGGACCATATGTTAATCAAAGGAGATAAAATTATATCGAGTGAACCGACTCAATATAGCATTTGCAACAATTAAAGCTTGAGACATATGCGATCTTTTCCTACTTTACATATAATTATTTGGAATTTAAGTGAAATGAAAATCAACTTTTTAATTAACATAGAAAAAACTTGTAGCCATTATCGGTCGATCGTTGTTTTGCGATCGTCCGAATAAAAAAAAATTAAAAAAAAAATGAAGTATAAAAAGAAAAAAAAAACCATGCTTTGTATTTTAACGTGACCCACAACTTATATGTTTTGTTAATGGCATCATTGGTCATTTTTGGGATTCCCTTGTTCAGGTGATTGGGGGGTTTCTATGGGCTCTTTTCTGTCTTTTAATCTTTTTCATTTTGCGTCTGGCGGGGGTGTGAACCCTCGACCTTTAATTATGATACCACTGCTGTACCGCAGTCAACGCTAACTGTCTTAAAAGTTCGAACTTATAGGAGAAAGCGTGACATAATATATATTTTCATTTTCAACAGAAAGTAGGTCATGATTTGAAAATGTGTTTTCTCAAAGGATTTGGTCTATCTCGATTAAAAAATGTGATTGCAATGCTGCCACTTATTTAGTATTATTATGTTTCGTAATTTCAATCCCTTTTTAAAAATCACATGTTGTTTCGTCTTCATAAATAGATGACGTGCAAAATGATTTTGTGTATAATATAATTTATTATGGGTAAATGTGTGTCGTCTTGTAAGAGGAGATTTGTGTCAATTTAACGTTAGTTATGAAAATATCTCGTGAAATGAGGTAAGAAAATATCTCTTACTTCAAAATTTGCCAAATAATGCCATGAAATTGAAGTAAGAAACAATTATTATACTTCTTAAAGCGGTCAAATTTGAGAACTCTAATTTCCTTAATGCAAATATAGTCTTTGTTTTGTGTTTTTTTAAGTATGACGACGTTGGTTTTGACAAATCTGATTTCCTTAATAGAGTAAATTGGAGAAAATCAGTTTTGGCAAATCCAATTTTCTTGAAGCCTGATGAAATTGGATTTACAAATACCGACTTAGTGAAAATCAGAGTTACCAAATCCGACTTCTTTAAAAGAGATTTGTATTTCGTTTGAGGACATTATTTAATGAATTTTAAAATTACTTTTTTATTCGTAGAGTACTTTTACGACTAACATTAAATTGGAATTCTTCGCAAAAGTTCATGGCATGCAACAAAATCCCTTCTTAGTGGCAGATTTTAATACTAATAATGAGGAAGAGGCTAACGTCCAAACGTCTGGACACTACAGATGTTTACTAATTTTTTGGTACTGTTTCATGTATTTTTACGAAACACTGCCAATAATTTAGTATATTAGGGAATTTTTTTCGTAAATAGCCGATACGTTTCGTACTCTCTTCGTACATTTATACATGCCTTTACTAAATGTACTAAATCTGAACAATGTAATTTTAGTAATGTATGAAACAAAGTAATTTGTTCATAAATAGGCCGATAGGCTTCATAATTTCATCGTACATTTGTACGGGCTTTATTAAATTTATTAATGGGTTTGAAAAAATGTACTAAATAAGAACAGTGATTTTTGTTGTAATTTACGAAACATTGTAATTGCTTCGTAATGACCAATGGGCTTAGTATTTTCTTTGTACATTTAAACGGGCTTTAACTAAATTTCATTAATGGGCTCCAGCTAATGTACTAAATTTAACCAATAAATTTTTAGTAATTTACTAAAATAATTAGTAATCTACGAAAGATTGGTCTCGTGGCTAGTTAAAATGTACAAAGTTAGTACGTGAGTTACTAAAATATTTCATAATTTTGTAAGAAAATGTTTCTTACTTTACTAATCAAAACAGTGTTTTTCTAGCTAGCTCCGAACCTATATGTCAGGTAGGGTGATCAGGTTCCGGACGTGGAATCGAGAACCTACCCTATATAACTCGGTTCCTTAATTTTAGAACCTAGAACCTACCATGTGAATTAAAGAACCACCAATAACCTAACTTGCTAGTTCCGATGCTGGTTTCAGTACTGGTTCCGATTCTTCCATACAAAATTATCTTACCTAAAAAAGTGTGGAGAGCTATCACCCTTTTCTACCATTCTCAATCTATACCCTTCACGACCTCTCACTCCTCTATATGTCTATCAGGAAATAAGGGCAATCAACATCAAGATCATTGCTTTGGATTAACAAGAAGATGGGGAAAGACAAGAGGACAGGGTTACCCACTTTGCACACATCGATCTTTCTTGTTGAATTCTTTTTATCATTATCCTTACTCCTCACATATAATAATTAACTAGACAGGGAGAGGAAGGGGAACTAAATAATGGACACCTCACCCTTTTATTAAATCCACCTCACGAACCTCCTCTCCATTACATCCGGATCACCCAAAAAACAAAAACAAATATAATTAAAGATAAGGTGCGGTGGGAATGGGATGAGAAAATGATGAATGTGTTTGTTTTTTTAATTTGTGACAAAAGTGTTTTAAATTTCAACAATATATTTAAATTTAAATATATATTAAAAATATATTATGCTAGGTTTTAGTTTCTCCAGCTTGGTTTTGAGGCGATAACCTAGAATGGTACTTGATATGGTCGGTTCTGAAAAATTTAGAATCTTAAACCTACCGATTTATTTGAAAAAATATACGTTATGGTACCAGTTCCAACGAGCTCTTGGTTTTACCCGTACCTAATGTTACGCTAAGCAAATTACCTTTATGCCCCTCAGACCCCTTCGAACACCCAAGCCACCCTTTTCATAGTCAGTCCCATTCGAAAGAAACCCTACCGCGCAGACCCCAATACCACCAGGCAGCCCAAGGAACCCAGATCGTCGAGGTTCAGTTTGTTTGAAGTCAGGCATTACCCGGCTAACCAGAAGTTACGAAAGTGGTACCCCTCCCGCAAGTATTCGTGCTTGTTTCTCTTTGGGTTTAGGTTTGCGCCTTCGGTTTGGTAACCCAACACACCAACGCCTTGTCGATTGGTAGGCCCCTCATTTCTTGCACTTATTTGGTTTGGGTTTAGGGTTTAGGTAGTAATCGGTACCCCTCTCGCTACCATGTGTCCCCGTTTATCATTAGGTTTAAGGCTTGCGCATTCGGTTTAGTAACTCCGCACACCCACGCCTTGTCGATTGGCATCCCCCTTCTTTCTTGTGCTTATTTGGTCTGTGATTACGCTTATTTGGTCTGCTGTATGTCCTTGTTTGGTGTATTGTCATTTGTCTGGGTAAGCTTTAATTGTATCATAGTTTAATAATAGTCTAACATGTTATTTTTTTTATAAGTAATAATGTATAACCCATAAAATAAATCTGTACAAAAACCACAGGGGCATACCCCTAAAAATCAAGCTAACACAAAAGTAACATATACCACAAATACGTACCTAAAAATCAAAATAAATCAATTTATGTCCGGGGCAATGGCGCGAGAACAAATGTGGCCAGTGTCCTGGGAGGCAACAAATGTTCACCAAGTCAACTCTTATTGCGCTCCATCCACAAGTAATAGACACATCCAGCAAACATCTGAATGAAAGGTCGACGCCGCCGAAGTGTCGCTCCAGCCGGCGAGACTAGGAGATAAAAAATAGCACTGAATCTCCGTGGGAAATTCGGTGCTACAATTCTACCCAGAGTAAACATCCACACCTCCGCTGAGTATGAACATGTAAAGAAGATGTGGTGGAAACGCTCGCATTTCGATCCACATAGAGCACATGTCGACGAAGAAGAAACACCAAGAGAGAAAAGCATATATGACGTGTATAACCTCCCCTAAACGGCCAACCAGAGAACAAAAAAAAAACCGCGATAGCATGCCCTTAGACCAAACAAAACTAGCCCAAGGAACAGTCTCATGCTCGCTACGAATATATCTCTATGGAGAAGCAATAGTAAAATCTCCATCAGGGCGTAAAGGCCAGACAACCCGATCAGACATACTTGGCGATAGATAACAAGTAACAGGCAAAAACTCATTAACCTGTCAAAACACGCACGCTTGTGCCGATGAATCCTCAAATCACCACCATCAACGTAACTCCGCCAACTAAGATCAGAAAAGAAGTCCGCCACAGAAACCGTAGAAGGAATCCTCGATCTCCTCACATCCAAAGATCTCCGCCAAAGGACCCAGTGGGGACCAAGAATCAAACCAGAAGGAAATCCTGCTTCCATCCTCCATACGCCACGAAATGAGCTGACGAATAAGGTACCTCAACGTCAATAATCGTCTCCAGACCCAGGAACACCTATCCGGTTGTCTCGCCTACCAGAACGACTCACCTCTCAGAAGATACGTGCTCACTCAGCGAGCCCAAACTAAGTCCTCTGGATCCGAGAAGAGGTGCCAAATGTGCTCCAGCACACCACTCGGTTCCACTCTGTAACCCGCTTAAGACCAAGCCCTCCTTGTTCCTTCGGCCTACACACTGTGTTCCACGCTACCTTGGCCTTATGGTGGTCCATCGATGGACCCGACCACAAAAACCGCGACATGAGCTGCTCTAGCTGCATACAAACCGACATCGGTAGTGGAAATAAGGATGACCAATACGTCTGAGTCATGAATAACACGAGCTCACTAACTGCAGCCTCCCAGCATACGACATGTGTCTACTCGTCCAGTGGCAAATCCTGCTAGGAATGGCTTCCACCAACGGCATACAATCCTCCGAAGTGAGCCTCCTAGCGATATGAGGCACGTAAAGATATCGAACCGGAAGCTCCCCTCGTATAAATCTAGAATCAGTAAGGATTTGCGTATGTACCTCCCCCAATACTCCACCAAAGAAAATCTCACTCTTCTGTGAGCTCTTCTCAATTCAGACTGATCCCCGAATCTCGACAGTGTTTCCAACACACAACATACCGACGACAGCCTCCCACAAGAAAAGATGAGGAGATCATCCGCAAAACAAAAGTGAGACAAGCATACCTTTCGACAGCGAGAATGAAAACCGAAGTTAGGTGACTCCGTAGACTTCCTCAACATGCCAGAAAGTACCTCCATGGCCATCACAAACAGACATGGCGACAAACGGCAGCCCTGATGAAGTCCTCTAGAACTACTGAAAGAGCCCTGAACTCCCTGTTATTGCTAGTAGAAAATCTGGCCTTAGTCACGCACTCCATGACGAGCTGGATTAATGAACTCGGAAATCCAAAACACTCCAACAGCACCCGTAGAAAATCCCACTTGATCGAGTCATATGCCTTTCAGATGTCAATCTTCAAAGCGCACCTCGGGGGACTGCTCTCCGTATGATAGCCCCTGATTAGCTCGTGTGCCACGATGATGTTATCCACAATGCGTCGTCCAGGTATAAACACCGACTGCTCCGAACATTTGATGCCAGGAAGTACCTCCCTGACTCGCGTCGCCAGTATACGAGTGATACACTTGTACACCGTGTTACAACACGAGATAGGCCTCAAATCCGTCAATGCCGTCGGATTCGCCTTCTTCGGAATGAGCGATATGATAGTGGTATTAGCCTCACGAAGAAGACGACCCCGAGCAAAAAAAATCCTGCACTGCCTCAGTAACCAGTCTCCCCACAACCTCCCAAGAGCCCTTAAAGAACTATGCCGTGTATCCATCCGGTCCAGGCGCCTTATGGCGGCCCAGATGAAACATCGCCGTGCGCACCTCCTCCACAGAAACTGGGGTCACCAGGCCAACACTCTGCTCCGACGATACAGTCGCAGACATAACCGCCCTCACCATATCCCGATCAATCTGTACTGCTCGCGGTGCTATTGTAAATAACAAGCTGAAATACCGAATCGTCTCATCCCTCACCTCCGTACAACACCACACCATCATCCCTCGTCAACGACAAGACGGCGTTCCTGTTATGTCGTCGCTTCATCATGCTAAAAAAATAGGCTGTGTTTCGATCCCCGAGCTGTAGCCGACGAACACGCACCTTGTGACGCAACATGCTCTCCTCCAACCTAGCCAGGTAGCTTAATCTAGTAGCGACAACCCTCTCTACAAGCGACACCTCTCCATGCGATCCATGGGCCAGCAACTCAGACTAGATCTCCTCAAGATGCGACCTAGCCTCACCAACCCGTGTCGATAACCCGCCTAGCTCGTCCCGGCTTAGGTTCTTCAGCTTCCCCTTAAGCGTAGCCAGCCTCCTATAGAGTACGTACATGGGCCGCCCATCATGCCTCTCAGGCCACGCCTGACGCACCAAGCCCTCATAATGTGGGTGTTCCGTCTAGAAGTCAAAGAACTTGAACGGAACACATCGACCCTGTGATCTCTGCATAAGTCACACCAGGCACGGAGAATGATTTGAGCAACATGGAACAAAAAACCGAGCCACTAAGTATGAGAAAACCCTCAACCACTGCATGTTCACCATCACCCTATCCAACTTCCGGAGTATAACATCATCCCTACGATTCGTCCAAGTGAAGAATTCTCCCGTACACTGTAGATCCTCTAACTCTGCATCCCTGACGGCAACATCAAACTCCTCATCCACACCATGCCAACTCAAATCACCACCTTGCCGCTCATAGGGTGTCCGAACAGCATTCATATCGCCAATAACAAACCAAGGCTCCCCAACATATCGAGCCGAATCCTCGCGTAAGAACTGCCAGAGATAACGTTGACCTCGGGCCTCATTCAGACCATACACAAACGTAATCTGACAAGAAATGCCTGTCTCTACGAATGTAACCCTAGCATGCACCCACTGAGGGTCAATATCAACCACATCTACCTGTACACGAGAGGGATCCCAACAAACCCATATCCTCTCAGTCACGGATGCACCATGGGCAACTACATATCTCCAGGAAGAAAGAAATGCACTCTGACTCCGTAACTCAACCGAAGCCCGCACCCTAGTCTTCTTTGGCCTCTCTCTGAGAAAACAATTTGTTAGTTTTGATTAAGGTTTTGTCAGAGTGGAGGGTAGTTAGCCACTGATTGTGAATTCTTTTTTTTTTTGTTTAAAAGAAGTTATTTCTTAGTTAACCGTTTCCATTGAGGACAATTTATTTTTGTGTTCACGTGATTGTGTATGCCCAAATGCGATGAGGTTTCAGTTGATTTTTCAGAGTGACATGTTGGCCGGGTTATTGGTAGTTCTTTGTATTTTTTTTATAGGAGATATGGTATGGACGGCGTAAGTAGTGGCAAAGATGTCGATGTGAATTTGGAAGTAGAGACCTATGGCAGTAAGAGGAAGAAACGGGAATATTCAATCCCGCTTGATTACATCCAGACGAGATGCAGTCCAAGGAAAATGATTGCACTGTTGGACAACTTTGATGAGGCGAAGGGGATGTTGGATTTGATGGTCTGAATTGTGTTGTAAGTAAGAACGTGAATCATAAATCTCTGGTTTGTCTACGCTGTTTCAATCATGTGAAGAGGGTTGTGGTAATTGACGGTGTTGAGATCCCCATAATGCCCAATGATGTGGACGTGATTCTCGCCGTAAGATATACAAGATTTGATGTTCCATTCACGGGATCAATGGATACGGTTCAACCGGAGCTTCTCAGCCGCTTGAAATTAGGAAGGCTGTCTATGGTATCATTGAAGAATCGACTGCGAGCGCGGGAAACTGTCGATGACCTATTTATTGTGTAGGTTGTATTGTTCCTAATTGGATTTTATTTATATCTCGACACCTCGTTCAACATAGGCAAAGAGTACCGGCTTGCAACACGAGATGGGGGTGCCATTTCTACCTTTGATTGGGCGACGCACGTCCTAGATCACCTTTGTGAATCTATTTGGAACTTCCAGGGACATAGGCATAGATATATCAGTGGCTATGTCCATTTCATTATGGTAAGTACTGTTGAAACAGTGTATATCCAATGTTGTTGTTCGATAAAGTCTTTGGAGCACTTATGGTAAGTGAAGTTAGTAATTCGTATAAATTTGTTTGTCGTAGGTGGATAATTTCCTAAATTTGTGATAACCTTATCAGGTTTATTGAATTGGTTGAGATTCTTTTATGCTTACAAGACGAAGGTGTCTGGTCCGACACTGTCACGAGCGAATAGAGTGACACCCTTGTGCACAGATTGAGATGATTCGCGCCTGCATTCCATTCTCAGAGACAGATTTGGATGACTTTGACATTGTCAATGCTGTGCAATGTATTTAACACATATTGAGTAATGCCAGCTGGTTTATATAATGCGGTAAGTCGTTATATTTGGGTAAAGTGAGTTAAATTTGCTTGGTCTTATTTCAGTTGGAAGTTGATCCTGATGTGCATGTAGACGAGGGGGATTCAACCAGGTGGACAATCACCAAATCTGATGGGTAATGCACCAGTTGAAGGTATGTGTCACTTATGAGTTTAGGGGCTCTGAAAACGAGATTGGACATAAGTTGATGTTTCATCGCATCGGATCAGTATTATAAAATGCAGTCTTTAGACAAACGTAAGAAGAAGTCTGAGGGTGGTTTTGATGATGGATTAAGGAAACAAAACATCAACCTGAAGGAAATTAGGCAATTAAAGAGCCTTGGGTGCGAACTGCTTGACAGAAGACAAACGTCTTTCCTAGTATTTAGGGAGAAGATTGACCTCGACAATGGGGAAAGCTTGTATCGCGCAAGATGATGGCTTACTTCAGATGGATGAGGGTGAAGGTTTTCATGCTGAACTAGGTTCCAAGAAAGTTGAGGCGAGCACATCGACGATCCATCCCAGTTTAGCGGCTAAAATTAGCTCCATCAAGCAATCCACAGGACTGTAGGATTTCCAGCAACCCGAGCATGATATAACAGTCTCCAACTTTCAAGATGAGGAAGTGCCAGCCGATGTTGTACAGGAACCGGCCCGGGATGCGGTGTCGTCAATGAAGGTGCCGGGCTCCAGTAGACTGCATGAGGTACATGATGACCCCGAACTCAGGGATCCTCTGCATGAGAAACAAGATACTGAAGATGAGGACGTACATATGGTCGCCACACGTCGTTGAAGGATTATCTGGGAATGACGAGAATACCAAGAACGGAGGACCTGTTGATCAGATGGTAACGGTCAAGATATTTTTAATGATATTTGAATGCTACCGTATCTTATAGTTTGTCATGTCTCTCTTAACCCCTTTTTCGAAAGCCTTTTATACGGGAGAGTGTATCATCAACGAACCCGGTGAAAAGAGCAAGCACGTGCAAACGCGTAGGTCTTATGCGAGGAAGCAGAGTTTTGTCATCGTGTCTTATGGGTGGTTATGTCTTCAATTCACACCACCTCCTCATGCGGCATTTGGGGTAATTTAGTTGTAACAAATTTGACACCCTAACTTAAGGCCGCCCCAGATAATTGGCACAAAAAATCCCCATGATTATTAAATCTAATAAGTTAATCCACTATCACATCTAATTCAATTCTTGTCATCTGTTACTGCATCAATCCGTGGTTTGGTATGTCAATTTTAACTTCTAACTTCAATCACATTACCGCCTAATTCAGTCCCTCACTAGATTAAACTGATCCGACATTGCCCATTATTACTTTAGATATTCTCACTGCAGTCAACAGTTCGAGGATCTTCATTCCACGCGAGCCAAAATACAAGGAGAATGGAGGGCCACACGTCTACTTAGCATTCCATCCGTATTGAAGTCAATCAACCACCAAAATTCCATCGAATTGCCCAGAATCAACTTTCATTCGCCACAAACTACAACTATAAATTCATGATTACATACGTAGTTCCTCCACTTCTCATCATCAATAAAATCCTCCTCCTTCGATCCTCTTCCTGGGAATTCCATCATCGTCGGCATAATCATCCACCTTCGAGCCACGTCCTAAGGACAAGAAATATATTCGACCCAACTTACCTCGATCCCTACAACAAAATGCATAACGACTATGGCTACACATCCTACCACCTCGCACTGCTTCATTTCACACATGCCTTCAACGTTTAGCTTTAATCAGTCCGTCTAACGCCGTATGCACAAGTCTTCCGACTGTCTATAGTGTTCTGGTTTGGCCAACGTTCATAAGGGATTCACCGGCTTTCGCATGCCCACATATCTCCAAGCAAATAATCCAAATGGCCGATAGGTTCGATAGATGCGTTCGACTATTTTAGAGAACATCCATATCGTAATCGGACTACATGAAGGAAACTACGACGTCAACGTGTAATACGTGTTGCGACCAATGAACATCTCTTTGTTACGCATCCTTTAGCTCGGAACGAATAAATTTCTGGTGCCCGCACATCGACCATCTCTGATGCTAATAACATTTTTTCTCCACCAACAAGATCTATCAATTTCGTATCAAGCTAGACCTACTAAACTCCACCACCGTCAGGGAGCTTCTTCTTAGGAAGACCAACAACATCAACATAGCCATGGCTGAAGGCGTCAACGACGTGCCTTTGCATTACGAGCTCAACATGTTGATCTGGAACATTCATGGGTACCCAAATGAAGAAACCTTCAGGAATGCCGTAACTGAGCTACTAGCTTCATAGAAATCTAGCATGGTCGTAATCCCGTGTCCACCCCTGTCAAATTGCACGAATGCCCATCACTTTTTTCACTCAGTTGACTTCATCGACTACCACATTGTTGAATCACGGAGGGGCAGCGCACTTACCATTTGGCGTTGGAAAGAGATCAACGTTCACTTCTTCAAGGAACTCCAGGCAACAACAAATACCGTCATTTTGGTAATCCAACTATAAGAACGCCCTAAAACAATTATATGTATTTCATACCAACAGTCACGAGTTGTTACTTCACCATAATCACCCACGGAACCTGTTCTCGGACGTGTAGGACGACGACGTTGGAGGCCCTATGCAGGCGATGTTCTTTTTTCGGGGAACCAACTATCTTTACGACATGATCATCATCTTTTTTTTTTTTTGGGTGCAAGTGCTATGTAAATTTATCAAAAATCTCTACGTCGCACCTTTAATTTAATACATCACATTGCATTTCGTCGACCAAAATTCAACATGCACATACGCATCGCAAGTCGACTTGTCATATTCAGACAAACACCTGTTACGGGATTGATGTTTGATAATATTCTAAGGGACTACTTGACCACGGGACAGGTTGTGTGGGTAACAGGGGGATGGCCGCTGCAATTGTTGGAGACAGATTGGATTAGGGAAAATTAAAGAAGTGTTACATAGATATGAAAAAGGGGAGGGGGGGGGGGGGGGGGTGGGGGGGGGGGGGGGGGGGGGGGGGGGGGGGGGGGGGGGGGGGGGGGGGGGGAGGGGGGGGGGGGGGGGGGGGGGGGGGGGGGGGGGGGGGGGGGGGGGGGGGGGGGGGGGGGGGGGAGAGGGGGGGGGGGGGGGGGGGGGCGAGGGGTGTTCGGAGTGGATTAAGGGGTGGGAGATGGACAGAAAGGTAATTTGGCTTGGCGTAAATTTTCAAAATTAGGCTAAACAACATTATTTGGATTAGTAAAGTACAAAACTTATTTCGTAAAAAAATTACGAAATATATTAGTAATTTACATATCAACTTCATACATCATTAGTTGATTACTAATTATTTTAGTAAATTACTAAAAAGTCACTATTCAAATTTTAGTACATTTGTCCAAGCCCATTAATGAAGTTTAGTAAAAGCCCGTAGAAATGTACAAAGAAAGTATTAAGCTCATCAACCAATTACGAAGTAGTTACACTGTTTAGTAAATTACAAAAAAATAACTATTCATATTTAGTATATTTTTTCATGCTCATTAATAAATTTAATAAAAGCCGGTACAAATGTACGATGAAATTACGTAGCCTGTTGGCTCATTTACGAAGCAATTTCATTGTTTTTTTCATTACTAAAATTACACTATTCAGATTTAATTTATTTGTCCATCTTATTAATGAATTTACTAAAAGTTTGTACATATGTATGAGAAAAGTACGAAACCCATCCACTCATTTATGAAAAAATCCCAAATATATTAAATTTTTGATAATATTTCGTAATAATGTAAGAAATATTGCAAGTCTAAAACATCCATACTTAGAGGAATGTACGAAAATACTGTTAGTTTTGAAAAAAATTGCGAAATACGGTCTGAGTTTCGTAACATACGGTTTTATCGTCGAATGGGTGCATTTTGAAAATGCGTCCCCTAGGGCGGGTTTCTCCATCAAAATAAGCATTCGCCTTATGGCGTGTCCATAGGAGACATGAAGGCGTGTTTTGATAACCCGCCTTCATACAGGGGCGGGTTCTCAAAACGCGTCTTCGGGGGGAGGGCGCGTCTTCAAAACCCACCCCCCAACACTTGGGAATAATTTTTTAGGTTATGATCCAACACTTGAGAAATATTGGCTGGCCAAGAGGGGCCGGTTTGGCGTCTGTGGGAGGCGGGTTTACTGGATGAACAAGGGGCGGGTTACCCGCCCCTTGTTCGAATTAATCACCTTCTAAAACAACATATTATAGATCATGTCTCATTCAACAACCAAATAATATAAACAATAATCCAAACAATTTGAAAACTTGAAAGTCAAACAATATAATTCATAAAAGTTGAACAATATCCAAAAGTGATACAATGTTTATCACATCAGTGATTCCCCCTACGCTTACTCAATCTCCTCCTCACATAAGGCATGATTATGGGATCTGGGACGCGAGTCTGCTCTGATGGTCCTCTGGATACAGTTGCTGATTTGAGAAGGTTCTTCTCCTTGATATGAAGCAGTGTACCTGAAAATCTTATATTAGTTGAGTTCCGAGAGTTTAACTCAGACGAACATCATAGTTGTAGTGGACATACCTGAATTCTCTCGTGCCTTTAATTAGAGCTCCTCATGTCGAACTAGAACCAATTTTGAAGTGAGGTGTGCAGTAATCGACCTTCAGGTGTGTCACTTGCGAGATGAGCATGCCTTCTCCGACTTCATTGCCCTCCTCGTCAAACGTGGCGTCCTCATATGCCGATGGCACGTCCTCATCTTCATTCCCTTCTTCCACGTTCTCCTCTTCGGCCATGTGAAGATCATCTTTGTCCATAGGTTGTCCACCCTGTGGCGGCATGAACTCAATCGCAAGTTGATCTCCCAGCCCGCCGGTGCGACCATACAATCGTACCAGTGCATACTCACTCATCATCTCCATTGATTCCTCAGCAAGAGACACGTTGTCGGGCTGGGTGGAGCGAAACTTAATCTTTCGGAAATTCCTCATCTACATCACAAATAAACAGACACAAATGAGTATCGGTTATAGTAGGACAATATAATGGAAAATGTAAATGACTTACCATAGCTCCAAATATTGAACTGCATCCCTTTACGAAATTCAACCACAGAGTCTGCATCGTCCGACATAATCACATCCTCATCCTCCTCGAAAATCACCTTCCCAGTATCGCCACTATCTAGATAGAACGGAAGAGGTTTCTCCAACCGTTTCTAGACGGACCAACTTTATTGACTCTTACATTCATAACATTTTCATCGTTCCCCAAATCAACACCATTGAACATTTCGTCATCAGTAGTGACGTCATTATCGGAATTCACTATTGAATCAACGATGTGATTTACATAGCGTCGACATATGCTTTCGACTAGAACTCTTTGATCGCCCAAATCACGTTCTAAATCTTCAAACGGGCACCATCTTCATAATCGTCCTCCTCATTACCACCATTCATTCCATCTCCGTCGTTTTCATAATCCAAATCATTCATCACATTACCACCATAACCGCTACACCCTTCATTCACTCGTACCAAATGGCCAATATTTCTACTAACTTCGACATTTTCTATTGTTTCTTGCATGATATTTAAACCCTCATCCACATTCACTCTTACGACCTGCATGTTACTACCATGTTTACTTCTTGAATTTGCAGGCATCCCTTCATTGCTAGAATTCCCAGAAACTGATACAACATACACTTCTTGAATACGGTCACCATTTGACATAGCAAACTCACACAAAAATCTCACCTCCTCATCATCACCAATAGGTACTAGCACAAACTTTATGCCAGAAGGACCATACGAAAGAACATAATATCTATGACATATCTCCAACCCACTGACTTCGTTTAATCTCATTGCATGAGCACTGAGCCTTTCAAATTACACATATTCGACATCAACAGCTACCTTTATACTTTTCAGTGGGGCCTTATTATAACCGACCCCTTTACTACCATGAATCACCTTCCCAGTTCCATATAACAACAAATGAACGTGCGCCATTGCAAACTATGATAATACTTACGATTTAGTTAATAGCTTCTTCGAACTTTCAAATACCTACAAAAATTCAAACAATAAACCATTAATCATCAAACTTCAAAATAATCGTAACTAAACTAATTTCAACCAATTTCAAATCAACTAAATAAATAGCCCTAATTTCAAATCAACCAAAAAACCCTATTTTTAACATAAGCTTAATTTATACGAAATTCCAAATTTCACCTAATCGTAACTTTCAATTAATTTCACTTAATTTCAATTACATCCTAATTTCAACTAACCCTAATTCGTGGCAAATTCACCTAATCCTAAATTTATTACCGTGACGAGGAGGCGGTCGGGCGAAGCCGAGGGGGTCGGAGGGGGCCGTGGGGACGGATGGATGGAGGGGGGCCGGGAGGGGGGTTGGAGGGAGGAGGGTCGGAGTAGTCGGAGGGAAGTTGTGGAGGGTCATAATCGGGTGTCGGGAGTCGGAGGAGGCCGGGAGGAGGCGATTTGAGGGCGGCTAGGATTTCGGTAAAATGATTTTGGGAGGGGGAGCCCAACTTAATCTCGCTGGAAGGGCGAGTTTTAGGAACACTAAAGAGGCGGGTTATGAAAACCCGCCTCCCTCAGACGCCAAACCGGCCCCTCTTGGCCAGCCAATATTTCTCGTGTTGAAGGGGCGAGTTTTTGTGTATTTTTTAAAGGAACTCGTTCTCCGAAGACGCGTTTTGAGAACCCGCTTCAGCTTATTTTGATGAAGAAACCCGCCATCTTTGTATTTTAGAAAACGTGCCCATTCGACGATAAAATCATATTTTACTAAACTCAAACCGTATTTCATATTTTTTTTCAAACTATTCCATACTTACCTCTCCCTAGTAACGATGGTACCACGTGTTGTTTTACTTAGATCAGATGTCGTAGAACTCCGCAGGTCCTGTACTCATTTTCTTTTCTCTATTCATTATTAATCTTACAAAAGAAAAATAACGATGATACCTTCTCGGATTTTGCCTAGCGAGGGAAGTAGTAAGTTTTCAATAAATGGAAATTTGAGGTGGAGGTGTGAGTGGGAAGGAAGCGACGATTCGTTAAACCCTTACCCCCCAACCCCCTGTTAACGGTTCGCTCGAAGATGGACGGATATCACCACTACGCGAGACCCCCAGCCCCACCCCCACCCCCACCGGCAGCCGATCCTTACCGCCAGTACCAGTACCAGCACCTGCACCAGCCGCCGCCTCGCCCTCCCCATAGTCAAGCCACAGCGTCCTGGTACCCCAACGTGTTTCAGTACCACCCTCCACCTCCCCTGCCACACCAGCAGCAGCAGCAGTGGCCTCCTTATCCCCCGCCCCATCCGCAGTTCCCTCCTCCTCCTCCTCATCAGTATTCCGCTCCTTATCCTCCTCAGGTTTTCTTCGCATCCTTATTATTTCAAGCTAGGGCTGCGGTCGTGTTTGTCTTGCATAAGGTTGTTCGGTTTCCTTTTTCTGTGCTTATCTGATTGATGTCTTTTTGAATTGATTTTTCAGGAATGGAACAAACCGAACTGGTATCATCAGCAGACCGGGAATGTTCAAGGTCTGTTGTTATGGATACATTTATTCCCGAGTTCATTCTTATTGAACGCTATGTTGATGTAATTTTTGCCCTTTCCTCGCATCGTGTAACTGGGAATGATTTGAAATATGCCCTCCAGTGTCTACTGCATTTGGTTGCCATTTAACTAAAATAATTGGTGGGTTGCAAATTTTCTAAAGAAGGGAATAGTTGATTGGCTTGGTTCTCAGACCAAAGTGGGTGATCTGTTGTTTACACTAGCTTTCCTTTCTATGTTTATTCAGATGAGTAGCTGCATGCTGTTTTCATGTTTATTTGTGGATTCTTGTTGAGATCAATGACATTGCTGTCATTTTGGACTTTTATCACACTAGTTTACAATAAATAGCATTTGTCTGTGTTGTGTCCTTCAGTGATTCTATCAATCAAATTGTAGCAGGTGACATTCCATGATTACCGATACCGATAGAGCGTCCTTTTTCATGGAATTCTTTTTTTCCCTAATGGCTGGGCTTCATATTTTCACATGTATTAAAATGGTCAGCCCGGGGCAATGCAGAAGAATGGGCTGCCAGGGCCAAGGCGTGGGCTGATGTTAAGGCTGCCACAAATGCCTCGGAGAGTCCACATGCTCATTTGCAGCAAGCAGCAATTGGAGAGAATAATCAGTTTCATAGTCAATATCAGCCGGCAGAGAATTCTGGCTATCCAGTTGGTTATCAACAGCCACAGACTGGATCTAATTATCAGCAGCCTCCACTTCCACCTACTCCTCAACATTCACAGTCGTTTCAATTGCAAGAAGGTGCCACTGTAAGCTTTTGGCCATCCACTCATCTGGATGGGCATGCTCCTTTCTCAGCTAAAGATGGGAATACGAAAGGAGCTGCAGTTACTCATACTCGAGTACCTCAACCAACAAATCCACTTGTTCATCAGCAGGAGGTACCTTCTAGTTATTCTTCTATTTCAGGTAATATAATACTCACCGAACATTAAAGATTTCCATGTGAAACCGATCTGGCATTTTTTTATGCATTATATTTTTCGATTGTCTGGTGACAACATGTCCTTCGTCATGCCTTTTGGAATCAGTGTGAGGTAGTCTTTTGTCATTTATGTTGTTAGATGAACTAGATTCTTTTGTGGTGTCTTGTTTCTATGCTGTCGGAGTTTTTCTCCGATGATAATTATTCTGTGCTTCTTCTTGTCAATCTTAGAAGACGAGAGTATAACTTTGACTTGCTGAACAGAACTCACTCATGAAGATGGTGTAACAAGGAACTGTTAGTTTGTGATGATATTTTGCTTCCTATGAACTTTGACAATTTGATGATAGTAATGCACCAACCCACAAAGTGCATCTTGACTGGCAGGAATAGGAGGTTCGGCATATCGTGTTTTGAATATGTATCATCCACATGTTCCGCAAAGTTTAAGAAACTAGCATTTAGATGTCGTCACCTTGGCTAAACGCATGCTGTTTTTTTTTATTTAATTTGTGAAGAATATATAGTCGACAAAACTAGTCTTTTCAGTTGTTTCCTATCCTATATATCATGTTGTGCCTCCTCTTCTGCTTAAATCTCTCCTAGTTGTGCCTTTGATCGGTTCATCCGAGATAGGATTTTCAATGTATTGTGGTGTTGCCATTATTACCTTTCTATGAGTCTAGGACAATTGGCGTTCGTAGAACTGAAACTACTATTCTTTGGTTAATCTATTGTAAGCTATGAAAACTTTCTTCACAATTTCTTAGAAATAACCCTGAGTTAACTTCTGAAGTCTTCTGTTTGATATCCAAGTCAAATGAACTGGCTTGGGACTTACACTTTGTAGCTTTAATATTAAAAAGAAGGCCTACTTAATCCGGTAATTGACATGGTTCTTATTGTTGTATTATTGTACTCACCCTCTGTAGCTTTAATTTTAAAAAGGCCTTTTAAATCTGATAATGCACAAACTTATATTGTAATATTCAATCGTCCTCATTGGTCCTCCATGAATGTTCATGGAGTTCCAATTATTAGCCTCTGGTGGAAATTTGTAAAAGGTACTTATTTATCTGGCCGCCCTTGAACATTTCTGGAGTATGAATTAATAGGTATAAGTGCAAGCTTTAGCCCAATGGTAAAGCTTTTCTTATGACATATTGGTCATGGTTTCAAGGTATGAAAAGAAATTTTTAATGCATGGAGTAATATTACATGCCATAGATTTGACAGACGCTATACCAAAAGTTTTAACTCAATGAAAATAACAATAATGCATTTTTTTTATGGATTTGCTTTAACTTTTTAGTTCTTATTTCATGGTATTAAAGTTAATTGTTTAAGTTGCACCCATATTACATATTAATTGGATATAATTCATTTTCTTCATGTTTGTTTCTTAACTGCTTCAAAAATTTCTAGGAAATGAAGGGTCCATTGACAATCATGAGAAGTCATCTGATTTTCCTCTTTCCGTTTGACAAAGTATGCATCATCCGCAGCCTTCTGTGCATGCCTCTACTGGTCCAGCTTCCAGCGAACTACCCTTTTCTTATGGAGACCAATTAGCGGAGCCTATGAAAGATCTTGCTGACCAGCCACTGCAGGTTGCTCCGGGATTTCCTCACCAAAATAATTTTACTCGGCCTGGTTATGCTTATCATGTGGACTCTTCTGGTACGACTTCCGCCACTCCGTGGACATCAACCTTTGTACTGGAGGTCAATTTCCTTCCTATATCTTAAATTCTTCCACCAAGCTTTGGACTTGTGAAATTAGTTCTTTTTTGCATTTCCTTCTATTCTTGTCTTTCTCTTTGGCAAGATAGTAAATGGTCCGTTGATATATTGATTGCCTTGCAGGGAGATCCTTCCTCTTCTATCCCTCTACCCATCACTGAACATGATGCACAGTCTTTTGGAAGGTTATCTGGACCAAATTATATGACAACAATCCGACCTCCTGGTGCTCAATTTGGTCTAGGTGTTGGAGATGCAGAGCCTCCTGTTTCGTCATTTTCTATAGATGCTTATGGCGTTTCCAGTTTTGCTGAGCGTCCTAAGAAGGTTTTTAACTTTTATCATATGTCATGTTATTGAGAAAATGATAGTGATGATAAATGCTGATGTAAGCATGCTGAGTTCGCAGGCCCCAGTGCCCAACTGGCTTAGGGAGGAGATAATTAAGACAAAAGCAGCACTTCCAAGTATGCCGCCGGGGCATGCTAAAGATCAGAGAGAAATTGAGGATGGAGAGGATGAGGATGATCAATCATTTAAGAGGGATCAACCAGATGTGAAAAGCATTGATTCATCTAAGTTGACTGAAGACGAAGCAGATGATGAGGTTCTGAGTGCTATCTTATCAAACTATTATATTTTGTTCTGACGGGGTCAAGGGAGAATGAATTGTTTTAAGTGATATTGTTTTGTCAATTGGTCCTTTGTTATATCTAGTTGCCGTCATTATAATTGTTCACTAATGAGAGCTTTGATTTGGGAATAGGATTACGTTGAAGCTGCCAGAACTGCTGCAATTAATCAGGAAATTAAGCGGGTTTTGACTGAGGTCCTTTTGAAGGTTGTGGCACTTGCAAATTTGTTCTATGTTGATAAAGATATTTCTGTTTTTTTTTTCTGACAGTACTCTTGAATAGGTGACTGATGAAATCTTTGATGAAATAGCTAAGAAAGTTCTGGATGAAGATGATTTCGAAGCTGATGGTAATTTTGAAATGGCTCTTCCTCAACTGTGATCTATGAGCATTCTCTTAATGGCCTCTTTTCAGCCTCATATTGTACTTTGTGGTTGCTTGTTTTGCAACAGGAGAGGCAAACTTAGTTGCTTCATATCAGCCAGCATTGAAGTCCTCTTATGTTGTCCCAACTCCAAATTTGTCTGGGAAGGTTTCGGATGTTGAAGTTAAGAAACCTGATACCGAGGATAGCAGTAAATCCAGTGGCGATTCACCCCCAAATATTTTGGGACTGGCAAATTATTCATCTGACAATGACAGTGATAGAGATGGCGATAAATTGCAAAGTTCCACTGCACACGGCCTTGCACTCAGTTCTGTTCCTCAAAATTCAGTTTACCAAGAAAGAAATGCCTTTGTGAGGCCCACAGAGAATGGCAGGTTACAACCGGAAGACACAGCGCATTTTTGGAGCAAAAAAAACTCAAAGAGTGACCTGATGGCTGGTTTTGCCGATTCTTCAAAAAACAACACATTGGAAGAGACTGGTTTAAATAGGGAACAAGCAGTGGAGCAACAACTGTTTTCTTCTGGTGGCAGGGGTAGGGTAAAACATAGTGGTGAGGTCCCCGGCTGCAAAAATGTTACTGAATCTGGGTCTGTTCCCAAAGGGAGTGATTTAAATAATTTGAATCTTGAAAACCAAGATAATCATACTAACTCGGGGGTAAGAGATTCTCTGGGTCGGCAGAATACAAGAACCTCAGGCAGGACAGAGGGTGATGATGATAATCGGTACTCGTCCAGCCAGCAAATTGATAAGGATCCAGAAAATATTAAAGTCGGTGGAAGCGAAAAGGAGCAAAGCAAAAATGATGAAAGAGCTATGCAAAGGGGAAAGAAAGTAAGGTACGATCTTAAAGAGACAAAAAAGGAGCACTTAAATTCTGAGGAAAGACAGAAAGTATATCTAGCTCAAGAAAGGAAAAGCTCTGGTAACTCTGGTAGTAGAGAAAACATTAATGATGGTCCAAGGTCTCAAAAATCTAATGCCAGAGAGGATGATAGACGAAGCACAAGACGGCAGAAGGACACAGATAAAGATAGGTCAGCACCTGAACAAAAGAATGACTCGGAAAGGTATAAGAGAAGACATTCTTCCCCAGAGAGCAGCCTTGTGAGAAACACCAAGGATAATGCGAACCGTGCTAGAATTTCTAGCGACGAAGTTTCCGATGATTCAAGAAGGTATGCCAGTCAAGTAATGACCTGCCTTGACATCTCTCCTGTTTGATTTGATTTGTGCATTTAATGCATTTTAAGCCCTGTTGCCACTTCATTGCGGATGAAATGTAGGAAATGGCTTTGTATTTTCAGCATCTTGATTTTTGGTATAACAGCTAATGGCAGGGAGAAAATTTTGACCCTTTCTAAGGGCCTTCACCTTAAGCCTTTATGTTGGCAGGAAATCTCACTCCAGGAAACGTACCCTTTCTCCATCTCCAGTCAGGTCAAGGAGAAGGTATTCAACTTATTTCCACGTCATTCAGCGGGACTAAATTTAAATAATACAAGTTTGAGCATCACTTTATTGCTATAGTATAGGTATAGCTTTAGAGAGTATGTGTAGGCGCTTCATTTAGACGTCAAATCATTTGGTGCATTATTATGTTGTTGTCAGAGTATTTTTAACGCATCAGCTTTTCTTGTTAGCCTCAAGATTGTGAAAGCAAAAACAAAAATCTGATTATACAAAAGATCTGTGCATAAGTTCATTATAAAGTTACTGTTTTCCTGTCTTTTCACATTCTTGATGAGCCCGCTTATCCATGTGCCTTCATGATCTCTTAGCACTCCTGCAAGGCCATTAGTTGGCGATTCAGAACCAGTGGCTGCATCTGTTTTAAGTGTCTGGTGGCCTTACAGGGCTGGTTGCCACTTGCTTTGGGTTGAGGTTCCCGCTGTTTTCTTTGGCAGGATTTGTTTCTCCCTTTGTTATGGCGTTTTCAGCAGATAACTTGAGTCAATCATTGTTCTGTGGAGGGTTGTGAGGCACAGTTTTGAGTACTAGATTAGTTGGCTTGATAATTTCATTACATCATTGTAGTGCCGTTTTCTGTACTTAATGTTTTCCTTGGATTAAATACGAAGACACATTTATTTATGGCTTCAAAGCCCCTTATAATTTAGTTGCTAGAACCCACCCCTACCTCGTACCCCACCCCACTCCAACTCATTAAGGATGGGGCTATAGGAGATGCAGATTTTTCTGAACTTGTGTTCATGCCTAATAACCATCCAGATCTCTTACTCAAGGAACACTTTGTGCAAGGGGATGCTAATGTAAAATGCTGAGTTGCACATTGGTGATACATTCGTTGCTGCTGATTTATTGTGATTGAACATCTCGACTTTTTTACACCTCTTCCTTTCCGGTGCTCTTGCCTTTCTTTGTCATCCCCTTGAGGTTGAACACGCTGTAGTGGTTAACATGAAATTACTTCAATTCTGGCATTGTGTTGCCTATGGACATGCTAATTCAGGATGTGCATACATATTGCATGGTATTGGAAAATGTGAATTTGTGCCATTTCTGTATTTTGCTGCTGTCTTTTGTGTGCAGTCGTGTAGTGAAATTCGGGTACCCAAATTTAGGGGTAATACGGTAGTGTACGTCACAGCTGTTATTGTTGTTTTCCTTTTTAATTGCGAGGTTGTTGTACCTACAGCATGATCTCTGCACAGTTAATTCTTTTGCCTCTATTTGAAACGCTGCCCCAGCCTTTCTGGAATATCTTTTAGTCTTCCGTCAGGATCTCAGGAAATTTCCATGAGAGTCGAGCGTAGCTTGTCAAGCATTATCTACTGTACATGCATGTTCAGTCCTCTTGGGAAACATGAAGTGCCAAATTCGCTGGTTGGGCGTCAATTCATATCTTTCTGGTTATCTTGGGAATTGGAAGCTCAGTAGATGTACCTTCCTAGATTTTATGGCATGAATATTTCGCATGCAGCACTTTCCTTACATGATAATCTGATTTTGATTGTTTGGTCAATTTTTATCATGCTTTCCTCTGAAAGCATTTGGATTTTAGACAAATGAAGTGGTGCCTTATGAGTATGCAATTTATGTTACCAAAACAGTGTAATTAATGTTTGATTTTTAGACAAGTTTTGCGATCTCCCCATAGCAAGCGTTATGAGCGCAGGCACTCTCCTTATTCTTCTGTTGAGGCAAATAGGTATGTCCCAACTCTGAACTTCTGCTTTATTTTCCTTTACATATGCATATCATCAGGTAAGTGTGAGGATGAGGTATCTAATCTATTTTGCCCCACCCATTTACAAAGTCCATCAACTGCTCTGATACTACTTACACTTTTACGTCAGAGGAAAGCGGTCGAGGTCAAAGTCACCTGGCAGAAGGCCACGGTGACTCCAAAAAGAGCATCTTGTGGTGTGGTGACGAGAGTTGCCCGGGGTCATCAACTTCGTGTATAGACATAGAGACGCGGATCTCCGACTTCAGTAACTGTACTCGTAGCAAACAGCGTCTACCAGTCTTTTTCCTCCTCTGCAATGGGAAAAATGATGTAATCGGCTGATTAGAGGGTGTACTTTGACTTTTAGTTTTTCTTTTTCTATGGATTCGATTGATTTGTGTTCAAATTGTCTCTCACTCCCAGGGGAATAGATCGCGGAGTCGTTCTATTTTGCATTTGTCCAGAAATTGGTATGCTCCAGGGATGGGTTCCTTCCCAAAACTTTAAACAGGCCGAACCATTTCAATTAAGGGTCCACCTGCCCAACATAATGGTTGTGAGTTTGGTAACGACAATGATGACTAGGGAGATAGAAGGAAGATGGGGATAGGTCGGATGAAGCTCGACCCCAGGGGGAGAGTGAGGGGGCTAACATGTAATACAACACACCATTAACTCCCCCGATTTTGGATAAATATTTTTTTTCTTGTAGTGGTACAATTTCACCCTCCTACAAAAATTTCATCTGCAAGATTTCAATGCGATCTATCGTAAATAGTTAGATATACATTCACCATTCCGTCTTCGTTCTCCTAGATAACCAACCACCTCAACTCCAAGGTTCTTTTATAGAACTTACACAAGTTGATATATGCTATTTAAGATTTATATCGGCTTCGAATACGGGAAGGTTCAACTCATACTTAGGAAGCAAGAATGGATGGAACACGTCGTGAGCATTCGGCAGTTTCGGTGGCTGCTTAAAGTACTACGCAGCCGCCCCTACACGTTTTAATCAATGAAACGGTTCAATACATCGCGTCTTCAACTTTTAACGCTTTTCAAATCTCATGATATGTTTCAGTGTAGATACTTGATCTTCAAGTGAAAACTACAGAGGCCTACTCATTTAATAACTGTAGCTTCTTTTGACGGTTCTCCATTGTACAGTCATACTTGGATTGCATGTTATACTGTACAATGGAGTTTTCATAAACTTCTCTAGAACTTTGCAGTAAATCAGGCTCCTCGATCCATCGTGCTCGATTACAGGACTATCTACAAATGCATCATTATCTCTCAGGATATAAGTATTGGCAAGTTTGTCCATAGAAAATTTTACTCTCACCGGGATAAAGTGAGTAGAATAGGTAAGAAAATCGACGATTATCTATAGAGAGCCATTTCCCGTTGTGTCGTGATATTCTCCCAATTCCACTTTTGGAATCTGTAGAGTAAATAGTGCAAAACAAGCTCTCTAATTTCTTTCTTTATTCATCTATATTAAAATTGACTCTCAAGATCAGTATAATTTAGTACTCTCATGGTCGAAGTATACAAATTCCATGAGCCACTTCTATTATCTAACTTTTCAACATCTTATTATCAAGTACACACCATCTTTGTCCTAAGAGCAAGTCACCATCATTAGAGAGGAAAAAAAACCCCAACGTATAATGCTTCGGACTTGAACCTTCCTCATCATTTCTCCGTGCTCCCTTTATTGACTTTATAAGTGAGTGCTCAATTACAACGTCACAAGAATCATTGTCTCTGCGGACAAGTCGAAGAAAAGGCTCAAAATTTGACCTGTTTTATTATATTCTACTTCGTTACCAGCACTGTAGACAATAAAGTTTTGTCTATAATATGATCATATTATGTGCTTCATTTTTTGAATGAATTATAAATAGGCTACAAACCTAACCAACGAATCAAATTTCTGCTACGAAGAAGGTATAGACTCGAGTCCGTGAAATAATATATTTGAACCGTGAATAAAAGACAAAGGCTCAACTCATATATGATATATTTATTGGGTCACAAACGGGGTTATGAGCCCAACCCAAACATAATCATTTTGGGCCACACTAAGCCTAGTTCCAAGTTCGGCCCATAGCCCGGTTCATGAGAAGTTGCCTAATATGAGATGATCAGCTTCTTAATTTAAATCGGCCCTGGAGCCCTATAAATAAAGGCTTCCTCAAGGCATAAAGGGCACACATACACCATACACATAGGTGGAGAGAAGACTTTTAGAGCTCTTGAAGATTCTCATTGCCTCCCGCTCACCGAAACTCTGCCGACGCCCATCACCTCGACGATTCTTCTACAATGCACCCCGAAGATTTTCCGGATCAAGCCCAAAGGCCCCAGTGACTTCATCAACCCATCGAAGCTCTGATGGATCATGCCTATAGGCTCCGACGACTTCGCCAAGCTACCGAAGTGCTGCCGAATTACGCCCATAAGCCCCGACAAGTTCGTTAACATTTCATCCCGAAGTTCTACTGATATTTTGTCAGAGCTCAGGATCACCGTCCATAACTATTATTCTTCGAGCATCGAACTAGATGACTCACGAGCTTCTTCCGTGACTGGAGACAAAACCTGCTACAATTTTCATGCTGATATTTCACATGTGAGATTTTAGTGTTCACAAATTTTTGCCATGTCTAGTGGGACAATCTCAACCTCTCATCTCTTTACTTCGAGGAATTCACATGGTGCCAAAGATAATAAACGTCAAGAATGTTGTCGCGTATAATCGGCTTGCTGTTTTTTCTTCACTCTCGTCCAATGACACTTCATCTGCCGAGTTTTCAGAGTTGGTCAAGGTTAGAGCCATGGCAGAATTATATAAAGAGACTGAAGAATTGTTCAAGTCCATCACTCCTAAGGCATCCTCATCTTATAAGGATGTCGCTGCAAAGAATGCTCAGTCAGTGGCCAATACATGCAGCATCCTAAAGAGATAGAAGAAATGCTAAAGTCCATTTCCCCCAAAGCGTCCTCATCTTACAAGGATGTTCTCAATGAAGAGGTCTCTCCAAAATGGACATATGCTCAATCAGTGGCCAAGACGCATAAACAGACTAATGAAATAAAGGAAATGCTTAGATTTGTCTCCCCTAAGTCGTCTCAACCAACTGCTGGTGACACTCTTTTCGACACGGTGCTAGTATTTCCTGCACCACATATAAATTTCAAATATATCTCGTCAAACAACTCTCTGTCAGATTCCTCTCCAAATGCTGATTTAACTAAATGCTTTGAGGTCACTCCAGTGATGATGGCTGATACTTCTTCACTTGAAGATTGAGTAACAACTCTCACAAAAATAGTAGACGCAATGATGGGTTTCATGAAAGAAAGAGGGCAACAAATGGAATACATTATCAAGAAACTGGAAAATAAGGGAGCTGACAAAACATCCATGGAGGGAAGTTCGCGCATCCAAGCTGACAAAGGAAAGGGAGTTATGGATGTAGATGATTCGGCAAATAATGAGTCTGTTGTTGATAATCCAATTTCGGCAAAAGCCACCATGTAATTAATAAAAGAAGTGGTGATGAGTGAGCCTGAAGGAAAATCATCATCATCTTTGACGTACTATAAGCCTTACAGTCAGAGAATCGAAGGACTCAAGATGCCTACAAGATACGAACCCCCATACTTTCAACAGTTTGAAAAGGGAATCCGAGGCAACATGTGGCCCATTTTGTTGGAACTTGCAATAACGCAGGCATAGATGATATTAGATGGTTAAACAATTTGTTCACTCTCGGAAGGGAAACACTTTCGATTGATATATTGACCTCAAGCCATACATCATTGATAGTTGGGAACAATTGGAGAGGGAGTTTTTAAATCGCTTCTACAACACTCGGTGCGTGGTGAGCATGATTGAACTGACTAACACTCGTCGATGGGAGGAAGAACCTGTTGTTGACTATATCCTACGATGGAGGAATCTAAGCCTGAACTGTAGGATTCGTCTGTCAGAAGAAACGTCTATCGACATGTGCATATAAGACATGCTCTAGAGGATGCGTTATATTTTGCAAGTGCTCAAACCACGATCATTCGAAGAACTGGCAACGAAGGCTCATGACATGGAGTTAAGCTTTGTTGGGACCAACATGGGTGACATCCCAATACCCAAGCCATCTAGAGGGGCGGGAAAACAAGGAGACAAAACTTGGGACAAGCTCGATTTTAAGGACAACAAGAAGCAAGTGATGGCTACTAATGTAGCTCCTGTCAAAGTGCCAAGTGTAAAAGGAAATATCCTAGCGAATGATAAACCACCTATTGAAGCGCCCGGGGTAGATAGGCAATGTCCGACTTTGGAAGAAAGGCAAACTAAGAAATATCCTTTTCTTGATGAAGATGTTTTAGAAATATTTGACTATCCGTTGTCTTCCAAGATGATCGAACTCCCACAATCAAAGCGACCACAACATGCTAATTTGGCTGGGAATCCGAACTTTTGCAAATACCATCGCGTCTTAGGGCATTCTATTGAGAAACGCTTTGTGTTAAGGAGAAGTTCATGGAGCTCGTACGTAACAACAAGATTGAGGTGCTTATACTGCACCACCAAAAGTGACTTTTGCAGAAAATGATGCTTCGAACATCATATTCGGGACTTTTGATCCTCCTGAAATGATTGGCGTCACAAGTCTAGGGATAATGCAACGATGCATGACCAACGTGTTAAGTTGTGTGGTTAGCTCCGAAGAAGCATCTACCGAAGAAGGCTGGACTCTTGTGACTCATAAAAGGAACCAAAAAAGGTTTACCAAGACCGTTGAGAAGATTCCCCAATGCGAGCAAAGGTGTCCAGGAGGCCTCGAATAAAATTGATTTTAGGAAGATAACGAGAGAAGAGGGTTCGTAAGATAACCTGACCTTGAAGAAGCCAACATCAACCGTGCTATGGGATTTCTTCCCGGAACGTTTATGAAATCTTGCAGATTTATCTGGAAGCTGTCATCACATTGATGCTGACAAGGAAGGGACAACTATAAAGGTTGATGCCCCAAGGAACTCCACTGTGATGAACATCATAAAGGCACGAGAAGATGACACAATAATCACATTTTTCGATGAAGATTTTCTTATAGGCAATACATCTCACAATCGGCCGCTATTTTATCAGGTTATACTTATGGTACAAATGTTAATCGCATCTTGATTGACCCGGGTATGGCGGTCAACATCTTATCATTGAAAGCCGTGAAAGAGATTGAGTTAAGGGTTGATAACTTAGCAAGCAGCCGCCTAATAATACAAGGATTCATTCAGGGGGGAAAACGAGCGGCTGGAAGGTCTGCCTCACCCTCACCATGCGGGATATGGAAGCTGGAGCACGTTCTACTTCATCGATTCCAACAGTACCTATAATATACTATTGGGTCAGCCATAACTGCATGAATACAGAGTTGTTGCATCTACACTCCGTCAATGCTTTAAATTTGTGAGGGACATAATAACCCACATAATATGGGAAGGTGCAAAACCCTTTACAGAAGCTTCAGCCAATTGTGAAGAGTATCTCAAAGGAATCAAGCATAAACCTTTCACCCACTCAACAAGAAGGACCATCAACCAATTCTACGCCTGAAGATGAAAGGATGGATGATAGGATGAAACAAAAAACATCGATTTTGCGCTACGTCCTAAGAGCCCACGGAAAAGGTGGGGAACTGGTTTTCATGAGCGACTATGTTGTAGAAATATTGGTGCCAAAAGAGCTCAATTGGCCTGTGACGAAAACGGCGACGATGGTTCAAACAAGCACACCTTTAAAAGGTTTTATTCTACCCAAACGGGAGGCAATTATCTATCTAGACTCATTGCTCGACAAGCACACAAACGAGTTTGATCGAAATGTATTTAGTTTAATTTCTACAGTTGATCACACAAAAGACTTGAAGACACTTAGATACTCTTCAAAAGAAGTTAATCCAGGAGGTGATGGTTAGAAGTCAAAATTTGGTCTTGGATATGTCACTCCAAATTCCGTCGATCTCCCAATAAAGAATGCGTCAACTTAATATATCGAAGCTGATGATAAAACTCCAACGGTACCTACAAGAACTTCAGTGTTTAATCGGCCTAGTGCCTAGTTTGACTGAAGATCAATAATTGACAAACTCGGTGCTTAGAAAGAAGAGACTGATGCTTGAAGCTTGGCACGACTAAGATGGGGACAAGCTCCAACAAGTTCGAATGGTGTGGAAAACAATTGATCAAAAGGAGGATATCCCAGTTATTATAGAAGATAAAAGGATCTTCATAGTAAGGTTCTCTTTCGGATTAAGCATTGAACCGCTGTCGAGATAACTACTAGGGAAGTACTAAAAATGAATAAAAAGACGTGGGTAACAACGAGCAGTAATGAGGCGTCACTTCAAAGTAATAATGAAGACGATGTTGCTGCTTCCCACCACATCACAGTTTCTGATGTAATGAGGGCACTTCTCTTAAAGAGGACGATGCGGAAGAAGCTCCCGAAGTATTTGAAGATGGGATGAAGTCTACCATTGATGAGTTGAAAGAAGTTGGCTTTATAAAAGAAGGGAATCCTTGTCGTTCATTCATTAGCACTGGTTTAACCCCTGAAGAAGAGGAGTTATACGTCCAACTACTGAAGGAATACAAGGACGTCTTCACATGAAGCTATAAAGAAATGCCCAGCCTCGACCCGAAAATCACAGTGCATAAGTTGGCTGTAAAGCATGGAATGCGTCTGATAAAGCAAGTTCAACGGCGCTTTCGTCCTGAGTTGATGTCGTTAATAGAAGAAGAAGTCAACAAGCTCATCGAAGCTGGATTCATCTGGTTGGTTAAGTACCCAAGGAAAAGAACAATCAACTTCGCATTTGAGCTGATTTTCGCCATATCAACAATGCATGTCCAAAGGAGCCAAACTATTCTAGTATAATCATCTACGTACAACAGAAAGTATCTTCTATTACTGAGAGACGGAGTTTGAGTCGGTCCACAAATATCTACATGAACCAGCTCGAGAGGGGCTCGAGCTCTCCATGATGTGTTTGGGAATGAAAGACGATGATGCTTTCCAAAGACACATCCTTCACAGACGTCACCTTCTGCAGCTTGTATAGAAGGTAGTCCTACCACCATATCATTTTGCTTCAATAGAGCTAGACCTTTCCTGTTCAAATGTCCATACTTGAGATGCCAAAGATGAGAATCATCTACAACCTTAGTTTTGAGAACCACATTGCTGTAAGGAGTCTTCTTTAAGGGAAACAAATTGTTGGACGTCATATTCATGACCGCGACCTTCTGTCCGTTTCTGTCAGTTATCTCACATTGCCCTTCTGCAAAAAAACAACTTGTAGCCATTTTTCATCATCTGTCCCACACTTAGTAAGTTCTGTGCGATTTTTGGAGTGTAGAAGACGTCGTACTTCCTCTTCTGTTGACCTTCAGCACTAAAAATTGAAACAACACATTTACTACCTATCTTTAACTTCTTGCTATCTCCAAGTTCCAAGAGAGAGTTATATTTCTCATCAAGCTCCACAAAGTTCTTCTTGATCCCTGTGACATGGTTACTATAGCCACTATCGAGGAACCATATCTCATTCTTATCTTGTACGGTGTTAGAGGAATAGTAGAAAACTTTAGAAGGTTCAAACTTTCTGTTACTCTCTTACATGAAATGTCTACACGTCCCTTTATATATACGAAGGAGTAGGAAACTTAAATGATAAAAGAAACTGATATATTTAATGATAGATTTAATAGCCTACTTAAATGTCTTACTTAATGATATTTCTGTCACTAACTTTATTATCCCATTAACTTTTATCATAAATTACCTTCAACCGAAATTACGTCGAAATTCAAATTAATTTCAGAAACTAAAATTATTTTCCTTCTTTTCATAACCCATAATCATTTTTATTTTTCATATTCTCTTGATTATATCGTTTTTCAAATAATTCTTTAGTATAATATGTCATTTTCAATAATTGTGTGAATTATTTTCTATTAGTGATTAAATTTTTATATCCGAATTTAAAACACTGCTCTTGAATTTCATTAATAAAAATATTATTACACGATTATAACGCCATTTTCAAATGATAATCATGAAAGAACTAATAGTATGCGATTTTTATGTCAGTTTATATGAAACTCCAATACCTTTTTTTGGTAGATGATTAATTTTTAACAGCAACTACATTTTTAGGTTAATACTAAATTTTTTATGAAAGGAATTTTAATTTTGTTCTTTTAGGGTGAAAACATTGTACGTTTTGATATGTATTATAAATAATTCTAAAAGTCTAAATTTTGGGAAAAATTCCTAAAATTTCGTATTTAGTAAAGACAATGTTTTATAAATTTAAGAGTTTTAATATTAATACTATTAAAATTTTAATGTTATGAGGTTTAATTTTTCCTCACCACCATGCTCGAAAATTTCGGTTGGGAATGCAAATAATGTTGAAGGTAATTTATGATCAAGATTAACGCGGTATTAATGTTGAATAACAAAATAAAATTAAATGAGAAATGAATAGAGTCATTAAGTCTATCCTAGTCTTTTGGGTTTCCTATTCCTCCCTATATATAAAGGGAGTGTGTAACCAAATCCCTAAAACGAGCACTTCAACTATTGGAGTTCACCAATGGAGATCATTTTCTTTTTGCAATATCTATGGGAACTTGAGGAGGTATGCTACAAAGAACTGCAACTCGCTCCCATAAGGTGACAATACTTCTGCAGAAGATGTCATCAACCCCACAGAAGATAAGCAGAAGGCATATAAGGAGAACATCTTGAAGAATGTCATGACTTTGCGGATTCTGGAACAATTCGTATTTAAAACCATCTACCCAAGGATATTTGGCTTGAAGAAAGTGAATGAAGCATGGGTGGTCCTAAAGAAGGAGTTCAAAGGGTCATAGAAGGTCATCTCTATAAAGATGGAGAACCTTTGGAGAGACTTCGGCAATCTAGTCATGAAAGATGTTGAAACCGTCAAAGATTACTTCTCAAGGATCGTGGAGATCCTCAATCAATTGAAGAGATGCGAAGATGTTGTCTCGGATCGAAAAGTCGTGGAGAAAATCCTCATTGGCACAAAAGTTTGAGCATGTGGTACTCGTGATTGAAGAGATGAGGTGATGCGCTATCCACCACGGAAACGGGAAAATAGAATGACCACGGCTAAACTGAAGAAATGTGAATGACAAAACAAACCAACACGAATGAAATGGATAGGACTCGGACCGCCACGGATACATCCTAAGCACCACCGAGACTGTCACGAGAGTTGAACGTCGCACAAATGGATATAGAAACACCACCGATTATGGGGACATTCGGATAAAATCTTGCCATGCTTGGAATCTACCAAACGATAAGAGAAGTTGCGTAAAGCTTACGAAGAACTTGACGGCTGCCAAATTAGGGAAAATATTTCAAAAGGTTCTCACTAACCTTAATCACAAAGGTCCTATTTATAGATGACTCAAAATGGGCTAAACCTAGTTCCTAATTAAGCCCAACGTAGAATGTCTAAACACTAATTAAAAATAAGTCCAAAAGTAGTAAACTAATGAAACTGGGCCTGACGTCGGATGGCTTACCTTCACGCGAGTCCCGACTCAGAGTGATCTCGAGTTTCCCTTGAGTGTGGAAGCTGACCTAGGGACGGAACCATCCTCCTATTCTCGAGATGGACCTCTTACTCTTGATCTCGAGATAATCCATTGTCTTCTCGAGTTGACGAAATCTTCTTGATATCAAGATGATTTCATGCCTTCTCGAGTTGAAGACTCAACTCAATCTCTTCAATACCGTCAATGTAGTCCTCATCTCGGTTACTCCTTTTGATTTGATGTCGACTTGGCCTTGCTCGATCTGATTACGCATCATGAAGGATCTTATAGAATTTCCATCTATGAGTTGATGGATTCTCTAGAAGCCCATGAGAAGCAGGTCAGCAAGTACACGGCTCCGATGGAGTAAGCATTTCAAACGAAGTTTAATGTTTCTATGCAGAAGCAAGAATGTTTTGGAAACAACAGAAGGTCTTATGACATATGACGCGACAACAGGTCTCGTGGCAGAGGCAGAGGCAGAGGCTATGTAGAAGGACGATCAGTAGGTCAGCACAGAAGCGGTCATGGAGAAGCAGAAGCGCGGTGCCGCATTTGCAGAAAGCATAAACATGAAACAAAAGATTGTCGTTTTCGATGTACGAGATGCAAGTTTCCAACTCATTCAGATTGTGATTGCGGGTACAAAGATGGAAGCGTGCAGAAGCATAATGCTCGCATCGTAGCAAGAGGCTATTCACAGAAGCCCGGTGTTGATTTTACAATTTTCAAAATTTATCAAATATTTGAACCTTCGACTCAAGTGACAAGAATTTTGATTCGTCCTCAACTTTTTTGCTCATGTAGCAAGGATGGAGACAATACGTGTTATTCTAGCCATTGCGGCACAAAAGAAGCTTGAAGTATTTCAGCTTGATGTCAAGTCAACATTTCTGAATGGAATACTAGAAGAAGAAGCCTATGTAGAGAAACCACAATGATTCATGATGAAAAGCACAAAAGACAAAGTGTACAGACTGCATAAGGCTCTATATGGTTTGAAGTAAGCACCAAGAGCGTGGAATTGTGGAATTGTAGAATTGATTCATACCTATAGATGAAATGATACTCTAAAAGCTCGGTAGAACCTTCGCTATACATATATAGTTTTGCTCCGGATTTTCTAATAGCGTGTCTCTATGTGGTTGATTTGATTTACATTAGCACCAGCATAAGCTTGGTACATAAGTTCAAGGAAGCCAGAATGGAAAAGTTCAAGATGACAAATCTTGGCTTGATGAAGTACTCTCTCGAATTTCAAGTGAAGCAGAAGAAATGTGAGATTTTGATTTCTTAGGAGAAGTACATAGCAGATCTGTTGAAGAAGTTTCGTATGGAGAATTGAAAATCAACTTCTACTCCAATGTCACTCAACGAAGAGCTACAAAAGGAAAACTATAGAAGTCTTTGACTTGAAGATCTACAGAAGCCTTGTGTGTTCTCTTATCTATCTTACTCACACTCGAACTAATATCGATCATTTTGTGAGTCTGTTGTCTTGATTCATGAGCAATCCTATTAGAACTCATTTCATAGTAGGAAAAAGAGTTTTTCACTACGTAAAAGGCTCATAGAAGATCAGATTGGAGTATACAAAAGAGCATAAGGATGATCTAGTCAGTTATGTAGATAGTGATTAGGTAGGAAGCTTGGATGATTGCAAAAGCACATGAGAATACTTATTCTGCATTGAAACAAAGACTATTTTATGGAGTTCAATGAAGCAAAACACCATTACTCTCTCATCTGCAGAAGCTGAGTACGTCGTAGCAAATGAGGCAACAAGAGGAGTTGTTTGGCTCAAAAGGTTACTTCTAGAGCTACAACGGAAGGTCTTCTGTGATAACCAATCTGCAATGGTTATCACTAAGAATCTAGTTTTCCATGCAAGGTCTAAGCACATTCGTCATCATTTTATCAGAGTGATGGTTTCGCACAAGGAGATTCTTCGAAAGTTCATCAACACTCATGATCAACTAGCCGATGTTCTTACCAAGGTGGTGTCTTCCGAGAAGTTCGAGACTTTCAAAGACTTCTTGAAGATCATAAATTAATAGGTAGTATTGAAGGTAATTTATGATCAAGGTTAATGCGGTATTAATGTTAAATAACGAAAATAGAATTAAATGAGCAATGAATAGGGTCAATAATCTATAGGGTCATTAATGCTATGTCATTAAGTTTATCCTAATATTTTGGGTTTCCTTACTCCTCCCTATATATAAAGGGAGCGTGTAAACATTTCATGTAAGAGAGTAAAAAGAGAATCAAGAAAGAGAAAGACATTTCATAGTCAAAATACTCAAGTATTCATCCCTCGTATGATCAACAACTCCATAGAAGGTTTCCACTATCCAACAGTAGGTCGTCGGCAGTACATAACCTATGTTCAGCTAGCACTTTCTCCCTTCATATACAATCATTACACACATAACCCTCAACAAATAATCTATCTTTTATTGTTTCTTTGCAATATGATATTTTATTGTTATTTATATTGGTGAAGATTTTTTATGTAAAGAATCATAACACTTGAGTAGAAAATTTCGCTCAAATATAAAATATTTTAAAAATTATTTTCGACCTACGAAAAGAATTTTCTTTAATTCCAGACCTTTTTTTAATAAGTTGATTCCAATTATTCTTCAAAATCTTGAGATGGACGGAAGCCAAAATAGACGAAGAATCCTTGTTTGTTTTAACAATTTAATCTGGACTTATTCTGCTTCCTTTCGCTTTATACATCGAACTATTCAATAAACATTGAGAGTACATTAATGTGGATTACATCACAATTCCGATCGTAAAATTTAATATTAGTAGGATGATTACAAGGAAGGTTATCCGGACAAAATCAATCATATGACATGTTACCGATAAAATGAGAGCGATGATAAATGGTGACATATGCATAGTGAGTTGACCCGGTGGTGAAGGCAAAAATTTCTCCGGACACGGTATGAAAGTAGGTACCGAACAATAAAACAATATGTATAAAAAAAACCATGTACATATTTGAACAGATCGTCGATGTCTGAACAGTTGAAAATATCGACGGCTATATATCCGAAATCAAGAAATTTTATCCTTGACCCTGGCTGAGGAGGGAGGAGATAACTAATGCAAAAGCAGCAACTTCATAAGTATGCAAAAGAAATTGAGGACTTCCGGAGGACACTACCACGGTATGTAACCAAACGGAGCATAAAAGAAGGGGATGATTACATAAGCAGAGCGATGTGAACTCATACAAAAATGGTCGTCTTTTTTTCTCAAAACTTTTATATTACTCAAAAAATGTATGACAATAACCTCGTCAATATCCAAGTGTAGACAACAGCAAAGAAGGCGCCCACCGGGATGGTCACTACCCAAGAAGCCACGATCTCCCTCACCGTCTCCGCTCTCACGCTGTTCAGCCCTCTTGCGAAGCCCACTCCCATCACCGCCCCTACTAGCGTGTGCGTCGCTGAGATGGGCAGTCCTAGTTTCGAAGCGAAAAGCACCACTGTTGCTGCTGCAAACTCCGCTGCGAATCCCCTCGTCGGCGTCAGTTCTGTGATCTTCTTCCCTATGGTCGCGATCACCCTGTAACCCCACATCATTAGTCCTGCCACTATTCCAAATCCTCCCCACGCGAGGACGTCCGTTGGTATCACAATTTCGGCCCCGGTTGCTCCCCCGTTGAGGATAGACAGTGCGGCCGCAAGGGGACCGATTGCGTTGGATACGTCATTGCCTCCATGTGCGAATGACATGAAGCAGGCCGACAAGACTTGCATGTAGCCGAACACGCAGTACACGATTTCCAGCTGGGTGCCAGTTGGGCCAGCTATATCGGTCAGGAATCCAACGTTCTTGCTGACGACGGGATCTTTTGGGCCAGAATCCGAAGAATCGGCTTTCACAAGGAGGTGACCAAGCTGTCCCTTGATGATTCTATAAACTAAGATGGCTCCCGCCGTGCCGCAGGCTAGTGCCAGGAGGAGCGCGAGGGGGAAGCTCTTACTGCGTGGAAATGCCACGAAGGAAATTGCAGTCACGCCAACAAAAACCGCAACAGGTGCTGCTGCAGCTGCGGCTTGTCCGGGATTCGGAGCGCTGTACACAAACTGCAAGCATTCAAACATCATACAGTCAAAATAATCATCCAAGCTTGATCTTCGCCTCGGGTCCAGGTGATGGTTTTTTGCGGTTTACATGAGTGATGTGATTAAAGCTGAGCTGAGGATTCAAGAAATCATTAACAATGAAATCGAGCAGCATCCGGGACTACATTTGTTCCAGCCGATGAAAAGGAATTCAGATTTCTTGGTTCTAGAGACATACCCGGCGGATGCATTTGTAAACGAGAAATGATACGAGGGCGCCCAGCACAGGTGAGATTACCCAAGACGAGGTCACCTTGGCCAACGAGCTCCAGAAGACGGCTCCACTTCCACCGTACACTAGACCAAACCCAACCATTGATCCTACAATGCAATGGGTGGTGGAGACAGGCCACCCGAAGTAAGAGGCCACCTGATGAAAGGAACCATCATCGTGAGATTTCATGGTTGTGATCGTGACCAAACCAACTAGGATAGGACAGAGGGGATGAAACAATCAGACCTGGAGCCAAGTCCCAGCGGCCGCGAGAGAAGACAACAGACCGGCGAACAACAGTGTTTCCTTCCCCTGGAAGACGTTGGCAACTAATATCCCCTTCTGCATAGTGCTAGTCACGTGCGTCCCCATCAAAAACGCCCCTGAGAACTCCAGCACAGCGGCAGTCAGCACGGCCTGGCGCAACGTTAGCGCCCCAGAGCCAACAGAGGTGCCCATGGCATTGGCCACGTCATTAGCCCCAATATTCCAGGCCATGTAGAAGCCGAACAGCAGGGTAAAGTAGGACAGAACCTTGACCCTGAGGGTTGGGCCCTGCAGCAGAGACTTCATGAAGAGAGGGAAGCTAAGGGCGGAAAGGGCGATGCACGCGGAAATGGCAGTGGTGGTGCTGGGGGAGATATGGAATGCCTGGGAGAATCCGGGCAGGTCATCGTCTCCGGGGTTGGCGTCAGGGAGCTCAGCTTTGTCATCAAGGCGGGGCTCATCACCGGAGTCGGCGAAGGAGGAAATGGTGGCAAAGGTGGGGGAGAGGGAGGGGCGGGGGGAAGGGAAGTGGTTCCTGGAGTAGAGGAGGGAGTGTGGAGGGGGGGAGGAGGAGGAGGAGAAGGAGTAGGGGAGGAAGCGGGGAGGGGGATGGAGGTTGTGGGAGAGAGGACGGGGGAGGCGAGTCCTGAAGGAGGAGGAGGGGGAGTATGAAAAACAGGTGGAGGAAGGAGCCATGATCGGAGGAGGAGGAGGATGTGTTAGGGAGGGTTGTTGATAAAACTGTTAGGGAAGTCCAAGGCGATTGTTGGTGGCGGAGGCGGAGGCGGCGGAGGAGGTGGCATTGGGGGACGTCGAGAGTGTGTGTTTGTGGGTGGGGAGGATATTGGTCTCTTGGAATGAGTGGTTGGTGTTGGGTCTTCGTGTGAGAGTGGTGGTGCCCGGTTCTTCACCCTTACCCCCTCCTCTATACTTCCTTTCCATTTCCCTTTTTTCAAATTTTTTAATTTAAATTTTTGGTGTGGTTGGTAGGTTGGAAGCAGCTAACGGTGCGTGCACGTAACCGTTACGTGCTTTACTAAAATCGAATTTTTTTTAGTAAAGTTTATTAAAAATCGACTTTTTTTAGTAAAATGATTAGTAAATTACTAAAAAAAATTAGTAATCCGTTACTAATTTTTCACTGTTTGACCATTAGGAAAGTTACTAAACTAGGTTTAGTAAATCGGCCGGAAAATTTACTAAACTTTTTAGTAACCGATTACTAAAAATAACGTTGATTTGACAGTTTTTTTTAGTAATCGTTACTAAAATTTCACTGTTCAACTTTAGTAATCGATTACTAAAAAGTTTAGTAAATTTTTTCGCCGATTTACTAAACCTAGTTTAGTAACTTTCCGAATGGTCAAACAGTGAAAAATTAGTACCGGTTACTAATATTTTGTTAAAAAATTAGTAATAGTAGTAATTTTCCAGGTTTCCCGTCCGGAGATTTTAGTAATGATTTACTAATTGTGTTAAAAAAATTAGTAAATTACTGTGTAACATAGTAAAGTCGTTAGTAAATTACTAATTTTTTTAAATTTTTTTCGTAATGGTTTACTACTTTTGGGAAAAAATTTCGTAACCAATTACTAATTTTTTTAGTAATTTTCTAAAATGAACAATACATTCCGAACCTAAAACTGAACCTGTTTTCAGTGTGAAATTACCATTTTACCCCTGCGATAAATTACAAAATCGTTTACGAATTTTCACTCCAAACCTAAAACCGAACCTATTTATAATTTTACAGAAGGGGTAAAATGGTAATTTCACATTGAAAACAGGTTCAGTTTTAGGTTCGGAATGTACTGTTCATTTACGAAAATTACTAAAAAGTTTAGTAATTGATTACTGAATTTTGTTCAAGAATTAGTAAACGATTACGAAAAAAACTAAAAAAATTAGTAATTTACTAACGACTTTACTACGTCAAACAGTAATTTACTAATTTCGGTTACAAAATTAGTAAATCATTACTAAAATCTCCGGACAGCCTACCTGAAAAATTGCTAATATTACAAATTTTATTACAAAAAATTAGTAACCGTTACTAATTTTTAACTTTTTGACCATTCGGAAAGTTACTAAACTAGGTTTAGTAAATCGGCGAAAAAAATTACTAAACTTTTTAGTAACCGATTACTAAAGTTGAACAGTGAAATTTTAGTAACGATTACTAAAAAAAACTGTCAAATCACCGTTTTTTTAGTAATCGGTTACTAAAAAGTTTAGTAAATTTTTTCGCAGATTTACTAAACCTAGTTTAGTAACTTTTCGAATGGTCAAACAGTGAAAAATTAGTAACGGATTACTAATTTTTTTTAATAATTTACTAATCATTTTACTAAAAAAAGTCGATTTTTAGTAAACTTTACTAAAATTTTGGTCGAATTTAGTAAAGCACGTAACGGTTACGTGCACGTACCGTTAGCCGCTTCCTTGGTAGGTTTGGTAAGTGCCTGGTTTTTTCGGTGATCTTTTTTTAGCTCAAATGTGTCCCCCGCTCACGCTCCGTTTCTTTTACCTCCAACTCATCTAAAATAAATAATCCTTGCTGCTCTAGCTCGGTTAGAATTCAACCCATTTCAGATCAAACAAAAGTAAAATATTCCTCAATATTTACTGGATAAATTTAATTACGCTTGAATTCGAATGAATTTTTACCGTATGGTGCAGTAAGAACGGAATCAGACTCCCAAAGTAGCTCCACCTAAACTTCTACTTCATTTCATTTGAATCGAATTTCCCCGTCTGATAGTTGAAAAGCTTGTGAGTGATAGGAGTTCTCATTTACGAATGTTGTGGTGCAACTTGGATTCCTGATAAACAAAAATCACATAAAATAGCCACACCCACAGGATAAAGGAGGATTTCTTTAGCCAAACGACAAGTTGTCTGGGATTCGTGGAATCCCCTTCCCCTCTTCATTCTCCACAAAATCTCCTTGCTTTTCTTGTAGATTATTTTGAGGGAAAAGAAAATATTATTATATAATATTTTGATGATGACTTTTTTAGAAGTTTAGTTTATTATACAATCTACAAGGGTAGTCTCATGCGTTCGTATATCTTCTGTCGCCTGATAATTATCATGAATAGCTTAATTAGATTAGTTGAACATATTTTATGGTAAATTACATATATAAAATCTTTTAACTGACTATTTATTTCCAAGAGAATCGATATATTCTTTTTACGGGAACAGATAATTATTTGTGAACGACTAGTTATTAACTTGAGATGTTTAATGATCAATCAACGTTCTCTTACACTTAATCATGTCTTGATTCAATAGGAATCATGACAAATGACAAATCATTTTAATATGGACGCATATCACATATACCCGTATACAATAGGTCTGTAAGCTACTTATGAAAATTATATCTATTTATCAAAGTCTTCCACCAGCCCAATTTCTTGGAATCGTGAATACTCATATGACATGATTGATCCTAAAAAAATATGGATCATCTCTCATAATGAGGATTCAAAATATTTAGTTGACAAATTGTTTCTTTGTTTTGCGGAACTTTCCACCAACAACTTTGCCTTCTATAAATAACTTTTGTAATTATATAAGATAGGAGTTCTTGTTAGTGAGACATTATGAGAAACCGCGTATAAGCTTTTATTGTTGTTTTGTTTGAGGGATAAACATTTAGTTGTAGTAGGTTGGTGTCTCGGCTGCAAGTTGTGCTAGACGTGAGAGAGGCTTCAAAGACTTGGTTGCAATTTTGCCTAATAGGCTCAATGCAGGCTTGGGATAAGTCGTGAGGAATGCCGGTGGGCAATGGGCAACAGAAGAGACTCATCTAGAGCAACACGAGGAGGTACTGACATAAATTATTTTGTAACCAATTTTCTTATGTATATAAACGTTGTGGAGTCGCTGGAGGAAAAATCCAACCCTGGATAGGCGTGTTGTCTGCTTGCAATGGGCACAGGAGATCATCAATTTGGCATAACCCACACGATACGAGACAGCTCGCTATCCATTTTCCTACGTGACATGACTATTGTTGACTTGGTTTTGATTTTTAAAACCTATAGTAGTTACTCGCTTCTAATGAGTGAATGCGAGAGACATTATATGTAGAAATTGATGGGAAATTTTTTTTACGCATGATAGGAATATTAAAATTAAATAATTATCATGGATCATGAGATGTGCCTGTATTTAGTGAATCAAATCATTTATTAAAGTTATCTTTTATCATATTTGTTACTATACAAATATGATTATTCCAATCAAAGATGACTTACCTTTATTCTAAAATCAATGAATTAATTAATTTATTTTATGGTTAATTTATAGAAAGAAAACTTAGTTTAATTAAAAAATTATTGTAATATTTGGAAATTATTCTAATATGATTGAAATAGTTTAAATCATTTATGTAACATCATTATTGTTGGGATTGTTTGGAAAGCAATGCTTTGCTATATCACAGGAAGCGTTTGCGGAACTACTGCGATAAAACGAAGTGTCTCTTGAAATAAGGAATAAGGAATTTTGGAGCGGAAAAATTTTGGCTAACTACGGACCTTTCTTTCTTTTCTTACGACCAAAATGTTTTCTTAGTATTTCTTTAATGGCTTACTTGTCTTCTCCCACATTTACATCATTTGAAGATTATTTATCCTTCTATAGAATCCTAAGAAAAATCTAGAGAAACCATTTATTCTACTCTACTTCCTAGGTCATTTGATTATATCAGCTTCCTATACCACTAACTCCAGAAACTTCCTAGGCCACCTAATTCACTTATGTAGATTACAAATTACCATAACATTTAACACCGCATCTTAATTTGTAATATTCACAAACTTCTTGAACAACTCGAGTTTTCGAAATTCACAGCATTTGTTAGAACATCAGTGGGCTAGTCCCGAGTATGAATAAACTCCATACGATCTCGTTCTTCATCACCATTTCTCTGATAAAGTGGTGGTGCAATTCAATCTGCTTTGATCTTGCATGAAACACGGATTTTTTGTCATAACAATAGTTAACCGATTATCACAGAATACTATAGTTGGATGAGCAATCTTTTGTTGTAACTCCAGCAATAACCTTCTTAACCATACTGCTTCATAAATTGTTACATTTATTGTAATGAACTTTGCTTCACTGATGATAATACTACAGTAGCTAGCTTCTTCGAATTGCAGGAGATGGACTTTGTTCTAAGGCAGAAAAAGTACCCCAACGTGCTTATTTGATCATCAATATTTCCTGCCCAATCGCTATCAACATATCCCATGAGGTTGTTGTTTTCTTCTTTTGTGTGCTTCAAACCAACATTCTTTGTCCCTTGAAGAAAGCGTACGACATGCTTCGCTGTTGTAAAATAAATCTTGGTGGGATTGTTTATGAACCTTGACAGCATACCTACACTTTGAACGAAAAAGCATAATTTGAATATCGATCTTCGTCCCAGTCTACTTCATCGTCTTCGTAGATTTGATTTGGACTGATCAATCTTGTAGACTCGTCACGAGTCCATTCCCAGTCTATGTATTCAGGGTATGAACTTTCGTAGAGATACATGCCTTTCGACGAACACGAGCTGGTACAATTTTCTCCACCACTGAGTTCAATCTATAGACAGATTTGCCTACAGGGGGTTCACGTAGAAACTTTCTCTGTGGGGCTGTTCCAGTCTATTGGGACCAGGCGGCTGAGAAGAAAAAGGCCTGGTAGGAGACACCTTCTTTCCAGGGATTTCTTACATATCTAGATCACCTTGCATGGTATTTCCCCATGGGTCCTCGTCCTGGAAGGACACAGCGCGTTTCCCGGTAGCTGCGCGCTGAGCATCTCCAATGAAAGAATTATCTTTGTCAATGGTATCACTCGATTTCGGACTAGATGTTGTCCTGAGGAAACTCTTCATCATTTCCCGTAATTCTGCGATGTCCCTTTGCACGTCCGCGGAGTTCTTTTCCATGTTCCTCCGCATATCTCTCATATTCCTTTCCATGTTTCTTTCTATGCATATCTCACATGTTCCTCTTCATATCACTGAATTCTTTATGACATTTAATCATTGATATGAACACAGAAGGGGTATGCGCAGCTGCAAGGGAACTGGGAAGTCGAATCTTGTCTACCTTGAGCCATATTTCCTTCAGCCAGTAGGCCCGTCAAAACCCAAATCTTCCCCATCATTCGGGGGATTGTGGGGAGGATCTTGCCGATTCGAGTTTCTAGTATTTGTTGGCATCTTAAATGCTCAATTCTTTGCTCCCACTATGGTCGACAAAAACGTGTTCGCATCGAAAATGGAGCACGTCTGAAATACTTGGCACGAACACTCACAAGGGTTCGGATGTGGTCGCTAGTAACGAAATGCAAATGAATTGTATTAACAAATGATGACAAACGAAGTCTTACAATCAAAGGAAATGCTTACAACATTGAAAATGCAAAAGAATTGAAAACTTGGATGGTGGGGTTGCCGTAAACTTGCCGCTGACGTCGTGGACTGGTGGGCTGGAGTGATGGAATCTAATCTCCGGCGGTGTAGTTGATGTGGATGTAGATATAGGTGAAGGTCGGACGAGAGAATGGTTTGGATGCAGGTTGGGAATAGGATGCTGAAAAACGGAGCGCTAGAGGGCTAAGAACTGAGAGTTGTTAGACAAATAATGCACTTCTGGCCTTATATGAATGTCTGTATTTTTTCAAAGAATCTTAACCTCTTTTATATCGGATCAAATAACCAAATACGTGTTCATCTCAGAGAGAGAGAAGTACGAAGGAGATTGGGACGGGGTTGTAGATGTCAAGGAAAAAGAGGTTGTGGTGGCCGGAGGGTTGAGCCTGGCGAAACGCCTCCTGTCATCTTTGCCAACTGATTGTTCTACTATGTTTGTATCTTTTCCCATATCTCGGGAAACCTCATAGCAATGGTATTTTTGTGTGTCTCTCAAATCGATGGTTTATACCTTTTCAAATACTTGCCATTGATTTTGAGATTGTGCATGGAAACATCCAGCCACCCTAGGCGATATGAGTTCCTAAGATAATCTTCAAGTACCTGGAAAGGGCCTTCCCAGTTCGACGTCCATTTTCCATGGAAATAGTTGCACGCCCCCTCTGGCAGTCTTAGCTTCCAAACCAGGTCCCCCGTATTGAATGACCTGCGTACTGCTCTTTTGTTGTAGTCGCGAGCTACGTTCCTCTGATGAGCTTCTAGTCTAGGTGGTTTAGCATATTAATTCTAGTGGTTTCTAGTCCTTCCAATTCAATATGCATGTCTTCTTCATACCCCTCGTGTTCTCCGAAATATTTAAGAAGCCTGAGCGATCGATATCGTACTTTTATCGAGAGCATGGCATCATGGCCAAACACCAAGCTGAATGGGGCAATGCCTATGCTCTTTCCTTTTTTTACCCTGAGTTCCCACAACGTCTCCTAAAGCAGAGTGTGCCATGTGCGTGGGTTATCCTCGATCATCCTCTGTATAACTCGTTTTATAAGCTTATCGGAAGCTTCTGCTTGCCCATTAGATGGAGCGTAATAAGGGATGAGTTAAATGTAGCTTGAAGCCAAAGTCCTCCACCAATGAATGCAGACCAAGACAACGTGATGAGGATGGAGGAAGTGTTCGGAAACTCTCGTCTCCTCTCTAGCGTCGAGTCTTTGGGCTCTAGCAAAAGGATTAAGGAAAAACGATATGGAGCTTTGTGATAGTAGTCTAGTTATACTCGAGTGTGGCCTGGTTTGGATAAAGAATGTTAGAAATAGCAGACCGACTCAAATACCAAGTTCAGTCTACATGCCCAACGAAATTCCACTTTTAAATCAATTGGCCGTAGAGGGAGTAGCTCGATTAGGCTTATACACTAGTCTGGACTCTTTTCTTTTCCCGATGTGAGACTTAGGTTTCCTCCATTTTTGTGACAACCTTTTCAACACGCCCCTTCAAACCCCAGCCCACATAGGGGCCCGTAAGCCGACACCTTTTTAGGTTTAACCAGACCACACACGGGCAATGAGGTCCTAATCATCAGTTTTATTGGGTTTAATCGGGCTCTGATATCATGTTAGTAATATCGAACCGGCCCAAATACCTTGTCCAGTATACAAGCCCAACGGAGTTCCACTCTAAAACCAATTGGCTGGTGAAGATCAAGTTCGTGAGAGATTAGTCTCTCTAGCGAAGAGCAAATAACTGCTCATACAACTCATAGACTCAAGAAATATTCTTCTCATGGCCATACATCTCCTTTAGTGACTCCCATAAATTCTTGGTGAATGTCAAGAATACCACACTTGGAGATATGCCATACTGTTGAGAGTCTACGTCATGACACAAGAATCTCCAACAATCAAATCTCCTTATGATTTATCATTGATTATCAGTGGTTCATCTGTGATGTGTCGCTGTTTCTTTCAAGCAGTGAGAAAGACGGAACAATGAAACTCACACCAAATAATTTTTACCATCCAACTTGATGGTGGTAGCCTTGAGATTTTGCATCATTAAATTTGAAGACTTGTAGATTTAACATGAAGATTTATTCATAGAAAGTTAAACCAATAAAAGGTTATGTATATGAGGTAATAAATTGAAACCACATGACATGTCGGCATATCAACATGGGATTGTCAAGTTATAATCAATCGTCATAAAGATTATAATTATCTTTTGCCATTAAAGAAAAAACTAATATTAAGTTTGTGATGGATTTTTCAACATGAAAATTATTAAGATTAGTTTCATAAATTTTGTTTAAGTTTAAGATGCATTCAAAATTAGTACATAAACTTGGTTCCTTTGGCTCATGGGACGCTCCTACATCAACTTTCCAAATAAGGAACCCCGTATTTTGGATGCGATTCAAATTTCTTTCTAAAAATCGGTAAGAATATTATCAATCCAAATAAAAGATCTCTCTCATCTAAATAATAATCAATTAATAAAATAATTAATCAAGTTTTTATGTTAACTTTTTTGGATAACGTAAACTCACTCCCCTGCTGACTAACCTAAGCATAAGTTTAACTTTCAATATGTCTCTTATCAAAATCATATTAAAAAAAAGAATTACAATTTACCAACTCCAACAGATGTTAGAATTGATGTGATATCATTATCTTCCAACCATGTGTTGGTGAGCAACGTAAATCTTCGAATTAAAAGGTTGAATGGGATCTTTGGCGGAATGGTTTCTTACATCGCTGAACTGTGCGCAAAATTATCCACTGCTCAAGAACTAATATACAAAGATTCGCATGTTTACTTGCAAAGTTGAAACTTCTTCGAGATGAAGGAGCCGATCATTTTTCTTCTAATTTAAAAAAAAAAAATTTTAAAAGTCATTTGTCGTTAAGTGACTCTCTCGAGGACTCTGGAAGAAAAAAGAGACAAGCATAATTCACTCTTTTGACCAGCCTAATAATTGTTGGGGCTATCATGGACGTAATTCTTGGCCCCTCCCCTGTTGTAAAATATGATCGGCCCAAATCTCTGGATACCTTCTATTTGATTTTAGGTCCATCCGCCAAATCGTTGGGCCTTTGAAAATTCATTTTGGGATCATAAAATAAAAATTGCATATCAGATCATCGACGAGATTTTATCCATTCCTGCTTTTCTCTTTCCCTTTCTCGTAGGAAATCCCTTCCATAGTCCGTTACCAACGCTTTCAAAGTCAACCTGAAATTAATGAAATTTATAACTAAAACTAAAAACGAAAGCAAGTAAATAAAGTATAGGCAAGTGAAATCAACAATTAGACAACCTAGGACTATGAATCCCTCAATTATTTCGTTACTATCCCGTGTCTCCCCTCTCCCTATCTCAATTCTGTGTTCGTTTACTAACCGAAATTTTTAATTATCGTGCTCCTCTCGAAGTCTGCTGAACTACCTAAATAATCAATCCTTATCTCTAGGCTCATAATTAATTAGATGCGTTAATTCCCGATTTCCCTTGCTTGCCTTCGGTGTAGATCTCTATACCACGTTAAGTCCGCTCGCTCTCAGGACACAAACCGGGCTACTTTCACCACTACTTCTTCTCTTAAGATCCTCTCTCGAGCTCACTCAAGCACAAGTGATCAATACGAACATCAGCCACACGCACGGAAGCATTAAGAACAAGTAAGGTAAATAAACGAAACACAAAACGAGATATTTCAAAGGAATTCACTAAGAAAGTAACTCCACAATCGAGTTCATCATATTCCTAGAAAAGAGATTTTTTAGTTAATGCTAAAAATAATCAAATACAAAACTATAGAAATGGAAAACATCCTAAACATTGCCCGAAGCTTTGTCGAATGTTTTCGTGTACGGCCCGGCGTGATCTCTCGTTCCCGGCACAACCCTCTCCCTCAAGCAAGTCATCCTTTTATGCCTCCAGGTGAGGAGAGAGGCTCTAACTGAAAACAAGGTGGGATTGGCCTCCAACGGGTTTGAAACGTCCATTATCTAAACTGTACAGTTGAATTACAGGACTTCACAAAACAAAAACAGTGGTTAGCTCTAGCAAATCTAAGGGAGACCCCAAGAGACAAATAGAGATTTAATTAGCGGAGCGATACCCAACAGATTAGGCTTATGAGTACGTTGAGTTAGGATTATCATGATCACCTATGTTATTGAAAAGAACAAGATAAGAAAAAAACAAAAAATGTATAGAGAAAATTCAATGAAATGAGGCCCCAAGATTATCGTAATGCATGATAAAATGGTATAGTTTAAATTTTCACAGACGACTATATTGTCTGAGATTCAGAATGTTAGTTTTAATGGTTAGAAAGTGATGCAGTGTGTGCGCACGCCCTTCTGGCCTAGCGGCGCGCGGCAGCGGTTCCGGCAAGCCCGAGGATCCGGGCCCGCTCCCCCGAGGCCCAGTCCGGTCGGCGTTACGGCTCGAACGCCGGACGCTGCGGAAAGGGGCCCCGGGTTGGGCCTTCCCTTGATTCGCGAACGGGTCTGCGGGGCGTTTCGCCAACCGTCTCCAGTTCCCTGGAGGCGGCGAGCGAAAGGCTGCGTTAAGGCCTCGCTCGCGAATTTCGGGGAGGGCCCAGGAGCGGCTCGAGTAGCCGTCACCTCACCCCAAATGGCTCCGAAGAAAGGGTAGTGGTTTAGTTTTAGCTTTGGAAAACTGTTGTTCGGAGTCGCCACCGAGTTACTTTTGATTAACGGGTGTTGGGCCCGATCCGGGAGTGGGCCGGACTCTTATCGACGTTTTAACGGGCTTTGGACCCGAATTTAGGTTGGTTGAATTAACACAAAGCATACGACGTAAAACCTAAGTGCCTAAGCAAGCGCGCGAACACAAGCAATTATTTAGATCAAAAGGGCGGGGAAGGGGCGGCGATTGCGGGCCTATGCACTTGGGCCCGCAACCCGTTACAAGTGGATTGAAAGTAAAATTCGGGGAAGCCCGCACTTCCCCTTTGTACCTGAAATGACGGTTGGGGCCGCTTTGTCTTCGAGCCCACGGTTTTTTAGACCGGGGTAGAACCGCGCGGTTTGATACACGCGCCTTCGAGTCGATCTTCGAAAGGCTGGAGTTGATCTCCCGAAATTGCATGCTCAGTATACATGCGAAGAAAATATAAGAGTGGTTAGTTGACTTTCATTATCAAAGTCCAAAACAACAATTCGAAATCAAAAAGACGAGCACAAGTTTCAACTAAATCAAAATATTTAAGATCCAACCGCACATTAAGTAAACAGGTTAATAACAAGCACGTTTGTCAAATATCAGCAAAATCCAACGGTGGAATTGTGAATTCTGCACACGCAAAGTCAGCTGTAGCATAGATGAGAATGTAGCATACGCAGGTTTGGAAATAAGAGCATAACTTCACTCAGGATCGTCCGATCAAAGTGAAATAAAAACCTACAGATCTGTATCTTGATGAGGAATCAGAATATAAAATTTCAAACGAATCCAACGGTGGGACCTCATTCTACAGGGCAAAAAAAAGATGATTCGGTCTCTTGCGTAAGCAATCCTTGACCAGCAGAATGATGAGAAAAGAAAATTTCATAACTCTTTACTCGTTCGTCAAAAAATTATGAAATTTTGTTACATTCTAGATAACTCAATCATGATTTAGGATGCGAAATTTTAGGAAAAATGGATGTGTAGTCTGCTGCCAGCATAGCGGAGAATCTAGACATTCGAATAGAATGTGTTTCAATCGGCCAGCGTCGCAGATCAAGTTTGACCATGTTTGACTGTAGGCTAAACTTGTTCAAAATAAAAAGTGTAAAACACAGAAATTGTAGTAAATTTGTAGAATAAGATTTGTAGAGGGCTCAAATATGGTTTCAAAAGCGCTAATTTTGTAAAATTTGGGCACGTGATGAAAGAGATACGAAGTTTTTCGTATAACAGTATGAATCTTCCCTGAAATGCGACGGAACATCTGTTCTATCTGCACTCCAACAGCGATTTGACCAGGATGTGTATGTTTAACAGAAATGCGTATAACACAAAAGTTTTAGAAAACTTAAAGGGAAATCCGTTCCAACCAATTTTAGGCGAAACGGAGCTCTGATGTTCGAGTTATGTCCGAAAAACAGAGGCAGCTATTCCACTCATGCACAGAAACAGGCTGCCTTTTTCGAACAAACAAAACTCGATCAAGCAAGTGTCAAATGGAGTAGCTTAAAGCACGAAAGTTGTAGAATAGCCAAAAAGGGAATGAATCCAAGTAGATTTAAGCAAATCCAAGCTGTACAGTCGAAACTAAGCCTGATGGAGTGCAGCTGCACATTCCGCGGATGCGCAGAACAGGGCAGCTGCATTCTCCAGCATACGAAGAGGAAAAACATTGGTAAAACGAGTCTGTTTGAAAAAACTTTCAACAGAGAAGTTGTTCTCCATCGAGAAAGGAAGCCAAGGAGTGAAAAAACAGATCAATCCATGCACAGGACAAGGAGTTATGCTGGAAAACGTCAGAAACATGCGGCAGCGAACAACATTCCAATTTCAGCATGCGTATATCCCAACAATCGCAGATAGTTCGAGCAGTTTACAGCACAAACAAGTCCCAGAAGCTATCGACGAAGTCACAGAGGAAGTAGGAAGGGAGTGGACCTGATTTCGCATGGTTTTGAGCTTGCTAGCTCCGGTTACGATATCTCGAAGATGCCGCAGCGTGTATTCATGCAAACAAATACAATAAATGAGGTTAGATTTGTCTAAGGGGGTCTATAAAATGAATAGGAAGCAGCTGGTGTAGTGACTCACCGAGAATGGGGTTCGATCGACATGAATCCTGGAAGTGTTCATGGGAGAAAGGGCGCTCGCGATGGGAAACAGCCCACTCCACACCTCCCGAGCACGCACGCTCACGATGGGAGACTCGTGTGCGCGTCGGGAGGACTTCTATGCTGGATTTGCAGGTTTGCTGGAGTGAGGACGGCTGGAGGGATAGCTGGCACCGGGGAACCGTCACTGGGGAGTGCCGGAGGAGGGAGACGTTGCTGTCAGGACCAGAGGAGATGGACTGTGGGGGAGGTGCCAGATATACGTCACTGCTGAATCCGGGGGCGCCGAGGAAGACGCTGATTCTGAGGACGTCCCCGCATCGCCGGACGTCAGGGAGGTTGACACGCCTTGGGGTCGCCTATTACTGGTGAGGTGCGGTGTTGGTCAGGAACGTCAGTCTCGCGATTGAGGAGACGGGTGTCACCGGGGGATGCAATAGGAGAGGCACTGGTAGGGCGACGTAGGAGAGGGAGGGATCTGTGATGTCGGGATGACGTCGAGCTCGGGTGTACACCGCTGGTCCTAGAGTGTCGTGGAGCTAGAATGCGGCTGGTTTGGGGATGGTGGAGACGAAGTTGCTGCTGCTGGCTGCATTGCTCTTGTTGTAAGCTCTGCACGAGTAAATGAGAAAGTCAGTGACAAAGGAGGCCTCCCGAGAGGCCTAGGGAGGCTTCAGGAGGTGATTTCGACTCTCTTTTGGTTTCCCAGAGCTGGAGGGACGCGGACGCATCGAAGCTTCAACGGAGCCGTCGTCCGTTCTTCGCGGTTGCTGCCACTGTCAAGGTGAGTCGAGGCTGGCTGCGAGCAGAGGTAATGCATTCTCCCTGCCGTTATTGTCTCTTGCTCCGCTTGGATTAGTTGCCAACGGGGGGGGTTCCGGTATTTTGCTCCTCCTTACCTTTGTGCGGAGGTGATCAGAAGAAGAAGAAGAAGCAGACCCCCGCAGAAGAAGAAGACGAAGAAGAAGCCCCCCTAAGAAGAAGACGAAGACCCCCCTTTTCCCGATTGTTCTCTGCCTTCTTTTTATTTTCCTTTTTTTTTTACCTCTAACGGCCTTCCCCCTCCTTTGTCTGATTCGGGTGTTTGGGGAATTCCCTTCCGGTGCTTCCTATGGGCCAATCCAAGGCCGCCACATGGCAAAATTTGTTAGCCTCCTAGAAGATTGTGTACCTCTCCCCCGACGTTGGCGTCTGTTCAAACCGTTGGGGGAGTGGATAATCTCGAAGTAAACGAAATTAAAACAGCAAAATAAATAAAATAAATAAAAATGTGGTTGGGCTTGGGCTTTGTTGGGCTTGCATTGTTAGGGCCGGGCTTTGGTCTTTTTCGGAATGGTGGGCTTTGGGCTTTTAACAAGAATTGGGCTTTGGATGCAAAATTGGGTCGGCCCAATAATTTAAGGCATTACAGTTTGCCCCTCCTTGTGAGAAAATTTGAGAAAGTTTTCTCACAAGGATATAATAAATGCCTTAAATTAGGTTTCAAAGTTGTCTTTGACCAAAATGTATCCTGAGAGCTCATCAAGAAAAATCATTAGCCATGACAATGACTTTATGAAGTAAAGAGTAATCAAGCATGCATGATTACGACATCCATGTATGTCTTGTTTCATTTATTGCGTTATTTTATGAGATTAGTTAAAATTGCTTCAGAGCGAGATTAAAGAAGGGCTTCTGATCTCTCGTATCTTATTGTCATTTCTAAAAAGCCATCTCAGTTGGATTTTAGAAGTCCCTTGATTTGGATGCTCATGTACCGGTCAAAGGAGTCTTTGCCTAGGTTGTAATATGGCTTTGGCTTAAGGCCTTTAGACTAAAAGTTTAAATTCGTCATTTGAAGGAAAAGTTTAATGACCTCATCGAAAGCTACTGGATTGTAGAGATTTCACCATTCAAGCAAATTCTTCATCTTTCAGGCAGCTCACCAGCTGACGTGTTTTGTTGGGGGATGAATAATTGGTTTGAAAAATCCACTTTGGGGAAAGCTTTGTCTTTGAAGGGTGACACCTTTGCTTTTGCGACCATCAATGTCGGCCCTGATGCTTTATTTTGCTCCTTTGATTTTTATTTTGCGCTTTCTTTTGCAGACCTTTGGTCTTTGCGCTAATTCTTTCTTTTCTGAATTACGGGGATTTGCCCCGTTTTGCTTTCTAATATTTTCCTTTGGTATCTGTGTCTTTTTTTTTTTTTTTTGAGAAGTTCTTTGAGGAGTTCGGCCCTTGGGAACGACTCAACTGGTGGGCTTAACTGTCGATGATACCTCTTTGCTTGAATCTTAAGGAAGTGTAGCCTCTACAATCTGTTGCTTCCGGTTTTTAGCTACAAGATCTCCCTTTAATCCTCGATGTGAGGCGGTCCTTAAACTTCTTGGGTGTAGTGTGTACGAAAACTTCAACTTTGGCTCGAAAGGGGCTAGCAATGGGCGATGTTTCGTGTCTGGGATAGAGAAAAAAATGCTCGATCTCATCCCGGTTTAGAGCATCTTTTGTCAAAGGATTCGTTATCCGCCTGAAAACTCGTGTATGAATCCTTACAGTGTTTGCGCTCATCACCCTGGGAAAGTGTTTAGGAATAGGTTTGCCTTCTCCATTCTCGCTCAGAAGCATTTTTATTGAAGATAATTTTAAATTATATGCAAATGAGCACACGAATGTTTAAGAAATGAATGGGTTTAGATACTCAAACCTCTGTAGTGCTCTTGTGCACTTTCGAGGGTAGAGTGTTTGCACTTTCATGCCCCAGTCATGTTCTTTGAGATTAGGATCAAACGGCTTCCACCCGACTACCCACGTCGTTGCCTAGGAGTTTGTACCGTACTGTGTGAATGTCCATGTACCTACATAGTTGACAACGGACAGAGACGAAGTTAGTTCATGTACTTCGACTCTTGCTTGGGCAGTTAATGAAGTAAAATTCCGCTGGGGAGATGAGATGGATATGTCCGTCTCAATGATAATCGAGGAATGCGATGCATGTAATCAGCTTGAATGAAGGCAGGACTCCAGCTGGGGAAACGGAGATAAGACTCCACCTGAGGAAATATGAGAAATTTTGTTAAAGAGCAATGCAGATGATACTCCCTTTTGGTATGGTCATCTTTGGGTAACGACAAAGGCAATTTCGAAGCTTTGGTTCGAAATTTTCCACCCAACCACCCGCGCCTTTGTCCAAAATGTAGGATGCTCATGTACCTACACTAAGCAAAGGACATACAACAAGTGAGCTCATGTAACTTGTTTTCTTTTAAAGTAAGAATGAAGTTTGTTCATGCAACTTCATTTATACGAAAGGCGAAGTAGAGTTTTGATACTTCCCTTTTCTATGTGTTTCGTCATTGCATCTTTGTCCGTAGGAATCAAAGGATTGACGAGATAGTTACTCTGGCTTGACGTCTGTTGTGTAAGGAAGCTCATGTACCTATCAAACAGATGACGAGAAACAAGGGAGTTTATGCGACTTGTTCCTGTTAGAGTAAGAATGAAGTTTGCTCGTGTAACTTCATTTGTAAGAAAGGTGAAGTAGAGTTTTGGTACTTCCCTCTTATATGATTTCGTCATTGCGTCTTCGTCCGATGGAATCGAAGGTTTGACGAAATTGCTGCAGGACTTTGGCTTGAAGCTTTTCCGCCCTACCGCCCTCGCCTTTGTCATAGGAGTTTTGTGCCATTTGTGTGAGGAGCTCTTGTACCTGCCCACGAGACAAAGGACGTAAACGAAATAAGCTCATGTAATTTCATTTAACTCTTGATAACGAGAGTGTTGTTTGTATAATTCTCCCTTTTCATTTGCTAGCATCTTTGCTCTAATCGACTCCCTGGGGATATATTGCTTTGGAGTTCTTGGCTTTGACGCTGCTTAGGTGTAGTATCGTCGGAGAGCATCTGCGTTGATTGCTTGTGGCAGGTCTCCTCCGTCCATCTTTGTTAAGATGGTTGCTCCTCCTGAGAAGGCGTGCTTAACGACGAATGGTCCTTCGTAGTTTGGAGCGAACTTCCCTCGTGGATCCTTGACATTTGGTAGGATTCTTTTAAGAACGAGGTCACCTGGTCTGTATCTGATCGGCTTGACCTTTTTGTTGAACGCTCTAGACATGCGTTGTTGATAGCATTGCATGTGGTGAGCTGCATCAAGTCGTTTCTCATCAATGAAGTCGAGGTGGGCGAGTTGATGGTCGACCTTCTCTTCTTCTGTCATGTTGCTTTGGGACGATATCCTGAGAGTCGGTAATTTGACTTCTGCTGGAATGACTGCTTGAGTGCCATAGACAAGCTCGAAGGGGGTTGCCCCAGTTGAAGTGCGCATTGTCGTTCTGTAGGCGAGTAACGCAAAAGGGAGCTTCTCGTGCCAGTCGCGATAGGTAATTGCTGTTTTCTGAAGAATCTTCTTCATGTTCTTGTTGGCGGCTTCGACTGCGCCGTTCATTTGTGGACGATATGGTGAAGAGTTGAGATGTTTGATCCGGAATTCTTCGCACAAGGATCCCATCAGTTTACTGTTGAAGTTTGAACCATTGTCTGTGACCAATAGCTCCGGAACTCCATATCTGGCGATGATGTTCGCCCTCGTAAAACGTACGACATTGTTTGCTGTAACTTCTTTGAAGGATTGGGCTTCAATCCACTTGGTGAAGTAATCGATTGCGACCAGCAAGAATCGGTGTCCGTTTGACGCTTTGGGATTGATTGGCCCGATTACGTCCATACCCCACATTGAGAATGGCCATGGCTCAAATAGCGGGTAGAGTCTTGTTGGAGGCACATGTACCTTGTCGCTGTAAATTTGACACTTGTGACACGCTTTGACGTATTTGATGCAATCGGCTTCCATTGTGAGCCAATAGTACCCTTGTCGCATTATCTTCTGGGCGAGAGCGTATCCATTCATGTGTGGTCCGCAAATCCCTTCATGTACTTCGACAATAAGAGCATCAGCTTCTTGCTTGGTGACGCATCTCATGAGGGCCGTCGTGAAGGATTTCTTGTACAATGTATCCCCGTCCAGGAAATAGCTTTTTGTTATCCTCCGTATGAATTTGCGTTCTTTCCCTGTGCTACTTTGGGGAAATCCTCCTGATTGTAAATAATTCTTGATGTCCGTGAACCAAGGTAGAGCATCTTCTGGTTGACTTTGTTCAACGTGCATGCAGCTCGGATCATCAGCGATATTGATGTGTAGAGGCTCGATGTTCATTTCTCCAGCTAACGGAATCATCGATGCGAGCACTGCAAGAGCATCAGCAAATCGGTTATCAGTTCGTGGGAGGTAGTTGAATTCAATGTCAGTGAATTGTCGGATTAGCGTTTGTAGATAATCCTGATATGGAATGAGCTTTGGGTCTCGAGTGCGCCAAGCTCCATTCGTCTGGGAGATGATGAGTGCCGAATCTCCATGAACGTCCAGGAGTTTAACCCGCATGTCGATTGCGCGAAGTAGGCCGAGGATGCATGCTTCATACTCGGCAATATTGTTCGTGCATGGAAATGTGACTTTGGCCGCTGTCGGGTAATATTGTCCATATGGGGAGATTACAACAGCTCCTATTCCTGATCCTGAGGAATTCACTGCACCGTCGAAGTACATCTTCCATCTTGATTCCTGTTCCATGAGCAGGATGTTCTCGTCCGGCAATCCGATTTCTAAAGAGGAATCATCCGTTCCTGGATATTCAGCAATATGGTCAGCGATCGTTCTCCCTTTCACCGACTTCGTGGAGTGGAATCGAATGTCGAACTCGGCAAGCTGTAATTGCCACTTAGAGACTCTTCCCATCAGTGTTGGCTTGTCGAAGAGATATTTGAGTGGATCATTTTCGGATACTAACAGGATCTCATAGTGCAGAGTATACTGTCGGAGTCGGTGAAGGACCCAAATGAGAGCACAACAAGTACGCTCGGAAGTTGTGTATCTCGACTCACAATCCGTAAATTTCTTGCTGAGGTAGTAGATCGCGTGTTCCTTGGCACCCGGCAATTGTTGGGCGAGCATGGCCCCAAATGATTCTTCTCTGACTGTGAGATAGAGTGTGAGAGGATGCCCCGGCTTTGGAGGGATGAGAACTGGTGGTTCTGTCAAGTATGTCTTGATTTGCTCAAATGCAATTTTGCAATCATCATCCCACTCAAACTTGACGTCTTTCCTCAGTTTCTTGAACAGAGGTTTGCATGTGTCGGCTAGGTTGGATATGAACCTTCCGATGTAGTTAACGCGACCCATGAAGCCACGGATCTCTTTGACTGACTTTGGAGCTGGGAGATCACGAATTGCTTTGATTTTATCAGGATCAATCTCAATGCCTTTATTGCTGACGACGAAACCGAGGAGTTTGCCTGAAGTTGCCCCAAACACGCATTTGGAGGGGTTGAGACGTAGCTTGTATTTACGAAGCCGCTCAAATAACTTTCGAAGAATGACAGTGTGGCTCTCATCTTGTTTGGACTTGGCGATCATGTCGTCGACGTAGACTTCAATCTCGCGATGCATCATATCGTGAAAAAGGACCACCATAGCACGCTGATAGGTTGCCCCAGCGTTCTTGAGCCCGAAGGGCATGACCCGATAGCAGAATGTGCCCCAGGGTGTCGTGAAGGTTGTCTTCTCTTTATCTTCTTCGGCCATGCGAATCTGATTGTAACCAGAGAATCCATCCATGAAAGAGAATCTGTTGAATCCGGCGGTGTTGTCCACCAGTAAGTCGATGTGTGGGAGTGGGAAGTCGTCCTTGGGACTTGCTTTGTTGAGGTCGCGGTAATCGACGCAGACTCGGACCTTCCCGTTCTTCTTGATGACAGGGACTATGTTAGCGACCCACTGTGGATAGGTAGCCACCTCAATAAAGTTGACTTTCAGTAGTTTATCTACTTCTTCCTTGATGGCAAGGGCTAATTCAGGCTTGTATCGACGTTGCTTCTGCTTTATAGGGTGAATAGACGGGTCGGTAGGAATCTTGTGCTCCACAATCTCTGGATCTAGTCCCGGCATATCGATGAACAACTCCTTGGGGTCATCTTCAGTTCCGATGTTAATTGAAGCTGGTTTTTGTAATGTAAGGTCCTTTGGTTCCTCATGTCGTTGAAGACCCTGCTCCAAACCGTAATACCCGTCTATAGATTTCGGGTCATTTATTGTTTCTCTGTCTTGTTCAGAGGTTTTCCCGGGTGTACCCGAAGCGCCGTTCCTGAAAAGGAGAAGGAATTAGAGTGATGTATTCAAATGAGTTATTTGAAATATTGTTTCATGCAACAATTCATAATAAGGCATGCGCTTTTGACCAAAAGAAAATAATGTGGGATCAGGACTCAGCGGGTCCCTCATCGTTTTATCGGATTCGCCCTGAACATCAGCGGCCCGATCCCACAAATGCCCTAGGTATTGCCTAGGGGTCGCGTTACATATAGACAACCTTGCTAGTCCGCGACCAGAATGTAGCAAGGAAACCTACTCTTGATTCTAAGTGCAGAAAAATAAAGATGGAAAGTTTCACCCGTCGAGAGGCATGTCTGGCTCGGCCAGGATCGACGCTTCCATCATACGACTTCTTCTTCGGACTCTTGCGTTCGCAGTAGGGGAATCCACACGCCCATTCGGAGGCGGTACTTCAGTTCTTGGGGGAGTCCTGGGCAGCCTTGGTACCACTGGAGCTCGAAAGTACGGTGCCCCGGCTTGTCGGATGGCAATACTGGGAGGTACGAAATGGGCTCTCATGCGAGGCCGGCGCCCATGACCAAGCCCTAAATTCACTTGGACAACATTGATATGTTCGACAGTCGTCCGCTCACCATCAATTTCTCCGTCACTCCGGATCTTCACATTCTCCAGCTTCTCTGATAGGATTTCGCCTTCCATTGTCGCCGCAGATGAACGTACGAAACGGATGCCTGATTTGTTGCTGGTGTGATTGCCTTGATTGCGTCGCATTTTGCCCGTGAATCCAAGCCCACTAGTCCCTGCAGGAGCTGGAATAGTGATCGGATAAATCATCCCTTGTCCTCTGATTCCGAGTCCTTGGCCTGGTTGATATCCATGTCTGAGGAACTCTTTTGCGGCACTGATGTTGCCCCACGTCATCAAGGGATCTGATTTGTAATCGCGCCTCACCATGTTGACCACCTCCAAGGTCTGTGTTGTCGACGGTTCTTCGGTTGGCTCTCCCACGTATGGCATGTCAATCTCGTGGCAAAGCTCCATCGAATGTTCTCCCCGGACTGTGATGAGCTTGCCATCTGAAGAGAATCTGACCATCTGGTGCAGCGTCGAGGGAATTGCCCCGGCTTGATGAATCCAAGGACGCCCCAGCAGCATGTTGAAGGACCCTGCAGTCTCGAGGACTTGGAACTGAGTAGAGAAAAGCGTCGGTCCAACTCTAATCTCCAGCGTAACTTCTCCATGAGCCTGACGTTTTGCGCCATCGAAAGCGCGAATGGTTAAGTTGGACTGTGGGAGTTTTCCAATATTGATGCCGAGTTTTTGAGCTATAGCCACCGGAATAATATTAACTCCTGAACCGCCATCAATAAGAACTTTGGAGATGGTGGTTTCACGGCATTTGAGCGTGATGAAAAGTGCACTGTTATGATCCTGCCCCTACTCCGGTAGATCATCCTCTGAAAAGGTAATCACGTTGCTTGCCAACATGCTACTCATATATGCATCCAGTGCGGCGACTTCAACCTGCTCGGGCACATGCACCTCGGCTAGAAATTTCTCCAACATCTCCCTGTGCTTGTCGGAGGAGTGGATAAGGTCGAACAAAGAGATTTGAGCTGGCTGTTTTCTGAGCTGCTCAACTATGTCATAGTCACTTCCCTTCACTGTATAAATCACCTTGCGGATTTGTTCGTTCGATGGCGTTTTGGGCTTCGAAGATTCAGCTGGGGATGAGGCTTCAAGGGCTGGCACAACTCTCCCAGAGCGGGTGATTAACTCAACTTCTGGGCTGAGGGGTGTGCAGGTGGGTCTCATCACGACCGGAATCCTTGGTTCCGTCACAGGCGACAATTTTGTCTGACACGCTTCAGATTGTGCGGATCCAAACGAAACGTAAACATACGGCGTCCTTGGCTGCCGATGGGGAACCAGTGTAAATCCATCCTGCAAGATAGTGGGCTGAACACTTCGGCTGGATTGAGGCGCACGACCTCTTCCCCTACCTCGGCTGCGACCTCGACCTCGACCACGACCGGTGCTTACAACATTGACGCTCCTTGGTTGTGCGTAGTCGTATTCATACATGTTCACTTCCTCTTCATGTTCAGCCAAAACTGAGAAGAAGTTTGCCCCAATATAATTTACATGCTCTGGGAGAGGATTGTTCTTAACATTTGGGGCAGTCGCAGGCACGGAGAATGTAATTGCTCCTTCGTCTAACAGATTCTGAATCTTGAACTTCAAGGCAATGCAATCCTTGGTGTCATGCCCCATTGCTCCCGAGTGGTACTGACAAATCGCCTTGGGGTTGTATCCAAACGATGAGGGATTGGTGGCTTTGGCTTCAACGGGCTTGATAAAGCCCATGTCCCTCAATCGAACAAACATTACATCCAGGGGATCAGGCGTTGGAGTCAAGTCCTCCAGCCTTCGTCGTGGACGCTCCACTTGTGCAGGCCTTGGCTGTTGTTGTCCTGCCATATTAACGGGGGGTCTGAAACGAGTTGCTGCCGGTGCTGGAGGCCTAAGCGCGGCTGCAACATACGTCCTTGGCGCGTACGAAGCCGGGGGTGGAGTTACCCTCATCGATTGCCTGTTCTACTCAACAGTTGCGATAAGCTCCTTGGGCCTGGGCTTCACTGCCGGTTTTGCTGAAGGGGAAGGGATTAGCCCTTCTCGATTTACTCCGTCAAGTTTGTCTGCGTTGATGACTGCCTGAGCGAAGGTTGAAAATGTCTGCCCGATCATGTAGGGCATGTATTCACGTGGGAGCAACTGGAGGAATTCATCGATAAGCTCTCTCTCCGTAAGCGCCGGTTTGATCTGAGACGCAATGTGCCTGAACCGGTACGCAAACTGCTTAACGTCCTCGGCGCGGTATCTCCTCAATTTCCGCAGATCCGAGATTGTAGGCGCCATCTCCACATTAAAGCTGTAATAATTGAGGAAATCGAGGGCCAGGTCTTTGAACGTCGCGTATTGGCTAACATCCTTGGTGTAGTACCAATGCAATGCTGACTCTGCCAAGCTTTCTTGAAACATGGCGATACGGAATTTGTCGTCCGCCGGATACACAGCCATCTTGTGGCAAAAGTGTTTCAAATGTAGTTCCGGACAGCCATTCCCGCGGAATTTCTCGAACTCGGGCATTTTGAACTTTGGTGGGACTTGTATTTGAGGGATTTGGTAGTTGGCGTACTCCCAGTTATGTGCCCGATACCCCTGGATAGCGTTTAGGCGCTCTTCCAGTTTCGCCATGCGGCGAGCCTCCTCCTGCTGCATTGAGGCAATCCTAGCCTCGAGCCTTGTCTCGAAGGCGTTAGCTTGTTGTTGTTCACCAAATAATTCATCGACGATTGCCGCGTTGCGGGTTCGCGGGCTTGGTAAGGTAGGTTCCACATGTGGAGCTGAAGGGGTGGCAATTGGCTGAGGAATTCTGAAGGTGGGAAGTGTAGAGGTTGTTTGAGGGTAAAGAGTTGGCCCAGGTGTTTGCATTTGGGTGTGGGGAGTTTGCCCGAACGACACTGGGAGGTAGGGAGTTGGCCCTTGGGATGTTGGCTGAGGGTAGTATGGAGGTAGATAAGGTTGTGGCATAGGAAGGGAGAGAGGTGGCCCACGCATGTATGGGTTATATAAGGATGCTACGCTTGTGGAGGTAGCGGATCCGGGTATGACCGGGTTGTAAGGAGGTAGGGTGTTTGGTGGGTTATAAGAAGGTAAAGTATTCGGTGGAGTGTTTAGGCTAGGATAGTGTGGGTATGGTGGTGTTTGAGGTCCTGGCATGACAGGAGGAAGGTGAGGGTTTTGGGAGATGGCAGGAGCAGGTGTGGCTGCCAATTGTCGCTGCAGGAGCTCAGCCATCATTATCTTTAGGGAGGAAAGTTCAGCCGTAAGGGACTCCACCTTATCTCCCAGTGAAGAACTGCTTGCACCTTGGGCCAGCATGTTTATGTTAGGATTGAAGGGAGCTGCGGTCGATGGAGCAGCAGGGGATTGCACTGCTGGCGCTATCGAGGCGGCGAGTGGCGGTATGTACATCGGCGGCATTCCTCCGTCCAAGGATTGCCCAACAGCCAGTGTGGTCTGGGGCAACGGAGGGAACACGGATCCTGGGAAAGGCATGGCAGGTTCTGCTGGTGTTAGAAATTCGGCGGCGATGGGTGGAGGAATGGCGATGGTGACTCCAGCAGTAGGTGCAGGTTCATCTCCCGCAGAGGCCTCAGCCATCACAGCTCGAAGGGAACGGAATTTTTGGCGTCTTCTGTAAGGAGCAATTGTTCGGTACCTTTGAGAAAAAGAACATTTGATCAATATCACATGATGAAATACTTTGGATGCGTGACATGTCATGATGCATGATTGCACGTCTAATGCAAGGATTGGATTGTGATTATAACGAATTCAATCCAAGTGAAAAGAAGTGCATTAGATAAAATCCCAAAAAGGTTCATTTCACAATACAGTTCTTTAAAATAAAAACGAAAGATAGGATGAGCTCGCAGGCCCAAGGATTGGGAGGAGATGTCCTCTATCAAATGCGATCCCATGGAGTTATCCGTTTCTTCTGGAATCGTGCGGATCGGGCGTCGATGTCAGCCTGATGTTCCATGCAAAGATCGTACTCCTCTTCTTTGAGATTTGCCCAGACTCGAGCGATATGTGTCATGACCCGTTGAACTACTCCCTTTGGTGGTTGGCTGTCCAAGTCGATTGGGTCAAATAATTTGCTCGGCGTTGGTTTAGCTCGTGGACTTCCTCCAAACTGATGCATCACCCTCGCTGGACAGTAATAGGATGTCCCAGTGATCCCAGTGATTGGGATGTAATCTCCGTCTGGGGAGCTTGTAATGGCCAGGTCCACGTCGAAGCATTTGGCCTTCTGATAGAAATCCTCTGGTTCTAGTGAGCGGAAGAGAGCCCTAACTCCTGCAAATGTGCGGGTTGGAAGCCGAGCGCGGTCTGATATGCGGTCGAGTAAGTCCGGAAACTGCTCCCGCCTGAACGACTCTCCGGTGATGCCAATGTGAGTGTAGAACCAGGCCTGGAGCAATGGAGGACTGAAGGAGAAGTGATGGTTCCGAATTCCTTCTCTTGCTTTCCGCACTATCTTGGTAAGACTGTAGTTCATCTCACCAACTAGATTAGGGAGGAAGGGTTGTCCTTTGAGAATGGCCTTTGTCAGGTAAACCGCTCGTCCGTGAATCGATTCCTTTTTATAGGGATAAAGAACCGTTCCTGCGAACATAAGGATGAAAGCACGCGCTGAACCTTGGCCGTCTCCTCCTTCCGGTAGGTACGGTGTCAGTTGATACTTGCAGAGTTCCTTGATGCTGATGTGCCCCTCTGTCGTGAATAAAGTGGACACGTTCGCCGGAGAGATCTGAAGCAAGTTGGTGATGTATTCTTTCGGCTTGTCGAAATGAGGCAACAGTGATATTCCTGGGAGATGAGGAAGTCCGGAGAGGTGCCCGTATTCCTCGTATAGTGGTGCGAGCTCCAAGGTACCGAAATGGAAGGTGTACGTGTTCGGATTCCACCGGGCGATGAGGTGTTGTAGCATGAACCAATCGACTTCGAGTCTGATCAGATGGAGTAGACCTTTGAGCTTTAGCTTGACGAATTCCTGCTCTGAGGGTCTGAGTACTTTGAACCAATCTCGGAGTTTGTCATAGGATGGAGTATCCGAGCGCAGTGCGATTGAGTCCATTTGACAAACCTGCATGCTTGGACGTCATTCAGTTGTAATAACAATCCAATCCAACTCCTAACATGAGGTGAATTTGCATGCAAGTTTTCTCCTACTGGAACAATGAGAATACCTAACAAATGTAAAAGTGTTGATATATTGATTATTGATTAACAAGCGTTCGTGTGAAATGGATGCAGATGAGTATGATGACATAAAGAAAAAGAGGTAGGGAAGGGAGAAAAGAAATTCGGAACCCCCCCTGTGACCAACCCAAACCTCTGCAAAACGAACAGGGTTAGTGCCACGATTATCGCATACAAAACGTACCTGAACCTGTCCCTGCACAAGTCACAGGCACTTAGTAATAGACAAATGCACGTGCGGCGTCTGGTACCTGTAGTGAGCAAGCAATTCTAGACTCGGAAGAGGTTTCTAGACCTCCCTCGGACTAAGGGAGGCGGGGCCCCGACCCAAAACCACACCGCAAAGAGCAGCACAGCTGGGCCTAACGGTGACCCCCCTAAGATCCTAGCCCCGGGTACGGGCATACCTAGAAATGCCTAAAAAGCGGTAAACAAACACAATGAGGAGATCAAGCAAAAGGCATCGAGCCAATCAATTACATGCGAAACCAAGTAACTCCTCTCCGCATGTGGTAAGAAAAGGTTTTCGGTAGGAATCCACATGCGGATTCCCCAGCGGAGTCGCCATCCGGGATGTGCGCACGCCCTTCTGGCCTAGCGGCGCGCGGCGGCGGTTCCGGCAAGCCCGAGGATCCGGGCCCGCTCCCCCGAGGCCCAGTCCGGTCGGCGTTACGGCTCGAACGCCGGACGCTGCGGAAAGGGGCCCCGGGTTGGGCCTTCCCTTGATTCGCGAACGGGTCTGCGGGGCGTTTCGCCAACCGTCTCCAGTTCCCTGGAGGCGGCGAGCGAAAGGCTGCGTTAAGGCCTCGCTCGCGAATTTCGGGGAGGGCCGAGGAGCGGCTCGAGTAGCCGTCACCTCACCCCAAATGGCTCCGAAGAAAGGGTAGTGGTTTAGTTTTAGCTTTGGAAAACTGTTGTTCGGAGTCGCCACCGACTTAGATTTAAAAAAAACATGATTTAAGTCGGAAAATCAGAGTTCGGGTTCGGGGATTCCTATTTACTAACCTTAATATCCTACCACATGCGAAAAGGGTGGCGATTTGTCCAAAAAAAAAAAAGTTACTTTTGATTGACGGGTGTTGGGCCCGATCCGGGAGTGGGCCGGACTCTTATCGACGTTTTAACGGGCTTTGGACCCGAATTTAGGTTGGTTGAATTAACACAAAACATACGACATAAAACCTAAGTGCCTAAGCAAGCGCGCGAACACAAGCAATTATTTAGATCAAAAGGGCGGGGAAGGGGCGGCGATTGCGGGCCTATGCACTTGGGCCCGCAACCCGTTACAAGTGGATTGAAAGTAAAATTCGGGGAAGCCCGCACTTCCCCTTTGTACCTGAAATGACGGTTGGGGCCGCTTTGTCTTCGAGCCCACGGTTTTTTAGACCGGGGTAGAACCGCGCGGTTTGATACACGCGCCTTCGAGTCGATCTTCGAAAGGCTGGAGTTGATCTCCCGAAATTGCATGCTCAGTGTACATGCGAAGAAAATATAAGAGTGGTTAGTTGACTTTCATTATCAAAGTCCAAAACAACAATTCGAAATCAAAAAGACGAGCACAAGTTTCAACTAAATCAAAATATTTAAGATCCAACCGCACATTAAGTAAACAGGTTAATAACAAGCACGTTTGTCAAATATCAGCAAAATCCAACGGTGGAATTGTGAATTCTGCACACGCAAAGTCAGCTGTAGCATAGATGAGAATGTAGCATACGCAGGTTTGGAAATAAGAGCATAACTTCACTCAGGATCGTCCGATCAAAGTGAAATAAAAACCTACAGATCTGTATCTTGATGAGGAATCAGAATATAAAATTTCAAACGAATCCAACGGTGGGACCTCATTCTACAGGGCAAAAAAAAGATGATTCGGTCTCTTGCGTAAGCAATCCTTGACCAGCAGAATGATGAGAAAAGAAAATTTCATAACTCTTTACTCGTTCGTCAAAAAATTATGAAATTTTGTTACATTCTAGATAACTCAATCATGATTTAGGATGCGAAATTTTAGGAAAAATGGATGTGTATTCTGCTGCCAGCATAGCGGAGAATCTAGACATTCGAATAGAATGTGTTTCAATCGGCCAGCGTCGCAGATCAAGTTTGACCATGTTTGACTGTAGGCTAAACTTGTTCAAAATAAAAAGTGTAAAACACAGAAATTGTAGTAAATTAAAAGTTATAGCTCTCGGTTCAATTTTAATCCATTCAGAACTCAAATGAGTAAATTACACTATCTGGTGCGCAAGATACTCATGCTGCCGCAAAAGGGGCAAGAGACATTAGAAGTCTTTGTCTTTTCTGAATGTTTAGACTAACCAGATGATCCCGAAAGCAAAAACTCAAAGAATAAGATTTGTAGAGGGCTCAAATATGGTTTCAAAAGCGCTAATTTTGTAAAATTTGGGCACGTGATGAAAGAGATACGAAGTTTTTCGTATAACAGTATGAATCTTCCCTGAAATGCGACGGAACATCTGTTCTATCTGCACTCCAACAGCGATTTGACCAGGATGTGTATGTTTAACAGAAATGCGTATAACACAAAAGTTTTAGAAAACTTAAAGGGAAATCCGTTCCAACCAATTTTAGGCGAAACGGAGCTCTGATGTTCGAGTTATGTCCGAAAAACAGAGGCAGCTATTCCACTCATGCATAGAAACAGGCTGCCTTTTTCGAACAAACAAAACTCGATCAAGCAAGTGTCAAATGGAGTAGCTTAAAGCACGAAAGTTGTAGAATAGCCAAAAAGGGAATGAATCCAAGTAGATTTAAGCAAATCCGAGCTGTACAGTCGAAACTAAGCCTGATGGAGTGCAGCTGCACATTCCGCGGATGCGCAGAACAGGGCAGCTGCATTCTCCAGCATACGAAGAGGAAAAACATTGGTAAAACGAGTCTGTTTAAAAAAACTTTCAACAGAGAAGTTGTTCTCCATCGAGAAAGGAAGCCAAGGAGTGAAAAAACAGATCAATCCATGCACAGGACAAGGAGTTATGCTGGAAAACGTCAGAAACATGCGGCAGCGAACAACATTCCAATTTCAGCATGCGTATATCCCAACAATCGCAGATAGTTCGAGCAGTTTACAGCACAAACAAGTCCCAGAAGCTATCGACGAAGTCACAGAGGAAGTAGGAAGGGAGTGGACCTGATTTCGCATGGTTTTGAGCTTGCTAGCTCCGGTTACGATATCTCGAAGATGCCGCAGCGTGTATTCATGCAAACAAAAACAATAAATGAGGTTAGATTTGTCTAAGGGGGTCTATAAAATGAATAGGAAGCAGCTGGTGTAGTGACTCACCGAGAATGGGGTTCGATCGACATGAATCCTGGAAGTGTTCATGGGAGAAAGGGCGCTCGCGATGGGAAACAGCCCGCTCCACACCTCCCGAGCACGCACGCTCACGATGGGAGACTCGTGTGCGCCTCGGGAGGACTTCTATGCTGGATTTGCAGGTTTGCTGGAGTGAGGACGGCTGGAGGGATAGCTGGCACCGGGGAACCGTCAGTGGGGAGTGCCGGAGGAGGGAGACGTTGCTGTCAGGACCAGAGGAGATGGACTGTGGGGGAGGTGCCAGATATACGTCACTGCTGAATCCGGGGGCGCCGAGGAAGACGCTGATTCTGAGGACGTCCCCGCATCGCCGGACGTCAGGGAGGTTGACACGCCTTGGGGTCGCCTATTACTGGTGAGGTGCGGTGTTGGTCAGGAACGTCAGTCTCGCGATTGAGGAGACGGGTGTCACCGGGGGATGCAATAGGAGAGGCACTGGTAGGGCGACGTAGGAGAGGGAGGGATCTGTGATGTCGGGATGACGTCGAGCTCGGGTGTACACCGCTGGTCCTAGAGTGTCGTGGAGCTAGAATGCGGCTGGTTTGGGGATGGTGGAGACGAAGTTGCTGCTGCTGCTGGCTGCATTGCTCTTGTTGTAAGCTCTGCACGAGTAAATGAGAAAGTCAGTGACAAAGGAGGCCTCCCGAGAGGCCTAGGGAGGCTTCAGGAGGTGATTTCGACTCTCTTTTGGTTTCCCAGAGCTGGAGGGACGCGGACGCATCGAAGCTTCAACGGAGCCGTCGTCCGTTCTTCGCGGTTGCTGCCACTGTCAAGGTGAGTCGAGGCTGGCTGCGAGCAGAGGTAATGCATTCTCCCTGCCGTTATTGTCTCTTGCTCCGCTTGGATTAGTTGCCAACGGGGGGGGTTCCGGTATTTTGCTCCTCCTTACCTTTGTGCGGAGGTGATCAGAAGAAGAAGAAGAAGCAGACCCCCGCAGAAGAAGAAGACGAAGAAGAAGCCCCCCAAGAAGAAGAAGAAGACCCCCCCTTTTCCCGATTGTTCTCTGCCTTTTTTATTTCATTTTTTTTTCTTTACCTCTAACGGCCTTCCCCCTCCTTTGTCTGATTCGGGTGTTTGGGGAATTCCCTTCCGGTGCTTCCTATGGGCCAATCCAAGGCCGCCACATGGCAAAATTTGTTAGCCTCCTAGAAGATTGTGTACCTCTCCCCCGACGTTGGCGTCTGTTCAAACCGTTGGGGGAGTGGATAATCTCGAAGTAAACGAAATTAAAACAGCAAAATAAATAAAATAAATAAAAATGTGGTTGGGCTTGGGCTTTGTTGGGCTTGCATTGTTAGGGCCGGGCTTTGGTCTTTTTCGGAATGGTGGGCTTTGGGCTTTTAACAAGAATTGGGCTTTGGATGCAAAATTGGGTCGGCCCAATAATTTAAGGCATTACACAGTGATGGGGGCACATCTCGAATAAAACGTATACCCAATTTAGAGGGGGACATTCAGAACCAAATTTCTCTCACATGAGATGATTATGAGTGGTTTTTCCCTTCAAAGATAAATATTTTCAGGATTTTGTTAAGGGGTCCTCTAAGTTACCGATAAAGAGATAAAAATTATAAAAATATAAGGGAAAATACAATATACGAAGCTTAATGGAAGGCACCTTTAACGAAATCCATAGTTTTATTCTAAAGACGAATAAACTATTCGTTATTCAGAAATGATCGCCTTCTGGCGGCAGTCACCCCTCAAACAATAAAAACAAAAGAAGAATCAGAAGGGGAGAGGGGGGAAGAAGCTCATAAAATAGGGAGACATTTAACATCCCAGTTATCAGAGGTTAGTTGGGGGTGGAGGGGACATGGATTGAATTCACGGGCGGGCAGAGGGAGAGGGAGAGAAAAAAAAGGATCCTCATCAAATGCGATGTCCCCCTCTCCTCACTCCCTTCTACAAGAACCGAAAACCTTTTGGGGACAATAATTTCTTCCTTTCTTTTCTCCCCTTGATGTTTGTTCGAAGGATGTGGGCAGTAGTATTATTGTCTGGTCATTTCTTGAGGGGCGTGGGAGGGATAATTCCTCCAAATTTATAGCACCACAAAAAGGAAGCTGCTGCAACAACAACTGCCCGTTTTGCAGCTCTTAAATTCGAAAACAAAGAAACAAAAAATCTCCTTACGATGTATGCTGTTTCTTATTACCATTTTCTATAACATGAGGGTTTCCACCCAACGACAATCGATTGTATGACCATGTTATACGTATGACCTAACTTCTTGCCTTGGAAGATTTCTAGCTTTCACAGCATCACATAAGTTTTTGGCGTGCTTACGACGAGAATCATCCAGCAGCGCTCCATGGACGACATAAACAGACCAGGGAGATCGAAGGTGAAAGTTAAGTGGTACTTTCATGAATATTCAAATGCCACAACTACCGTGTCCCCTCTAAAGAATCGGAAAAGGAAAAAGAGTACTTACTACGGTTGAGAAGAATGCTCCCTCCCAAATAGACTCTCTTAACTGTTTTATCTTTTCTTTTTTTTTTTTCTGTTTTGGCTGCCATTTTTTTGTATTGTTGTCAGCCAATGAACTGCGCCTTGTCAAAACACGTCCTCTCAAAACTTTTAACGAGGTCAATTTGGAAAGAAAAACAAGTTTTCGCTATGTTTTAGATTCATAAGTTAAAAATGTAATGTTTAAATGTTAATATAAATAAACTCGAGCATTAAGGACTGGTATTAACAGTTTCTTCTACTTCTTCGTTTTTTTCATGAAGTGTAAGAACGGGGTTTACAATGTTGGGTTCGAGAAGGGGCAGACAAGCCCCCGTTCTTAAATAATGTCCAGCTGCCCACCAGAGACGCTGTCGGGGAACATTTTGTCCAGAATCACCTTCTTTTCGTTATTCCGAAGATCGTCATTAAAACACACCCACACCCCACGAGAGAGACAAGTGGGAGAACACGCAGTGGCAGTGCGCCGAGGAATTGTTACTCCGATGTTTGGCCTCTTATGGACCCCACACCCCTTTGAGCACGGGGGCGCCGGGAATATTTCCGCCCCCATTTCAGACGCGGTCCAAGTAAATGATAAACATAGAATCTGCAAAAACAGTTTGTTACATTTGGATGCATATCTGGAATTTTAACTTGGCACTTCACTCGTCCGTCCATTCTTTGACCCGTTCACGACGGACTGAACCCCTCGTGACTTGGCATCAATACTACAAGCTTATTTTTTTGTGCGTCTTGTGCTTAGGAGAGAAATTGTAGAAATCAATGATGGTTTATGTTTCTTCCATTTGGGAAATTGTAGAAATCTCCTAGAGTTTGGCAACTTCATGGAAATCACTATTGAGCTTTGAAACTCTTCCTTGAATAGGTTTATGTCCTCTTTCGAAAATCTTTATACCATAAATCCAGGAATAAATGGACTTGTTAATAATTGCCAAATTTGCACAACCTTAACATTCTTGGCCACGTTCTCCTTGCAAATCTTCTCATCTAGTTTCCATCGAAACCACATCTTCTTCTTCTACACTCGCTGGGAAGCCATCTGCCATGTTATTATCCCACATGTTTTGTGAACTGACCACCATCTCAATTAGTAAAACTCTAATAGACTGTTCACTAATGAATATGGGGACTTAGGCTCGACGATATGGAAAACATGATCGAAATTTGGGAACCGATATTTTCACGCTCTCGGACCAAAGCTGTTGGTTAAATTACATGGACATGAGCTGGAATGGGCCGCTCTCATCAGCATTTTTAAATGGCAAGGTAGTTTCAATTAGTTACTAATATTACTTAAATGAAACAATTAATCATTATTAACTCGCAAGATGAATGCAAATGAAGCTTTTCTCTTTATTTATTAAATAGTTAACTTTTTGTATTTTCTCAATTTAAGACTCTACTTAATAGCACCAGATGTTTAATCTAAATGTCTAGGATGATCGGGAAGTATATATTTCTAACAAGACCCATATATTTTTAGAGTATGCGCTATACATCATTAATTCATTTCGATTGCTGACTTGAAACGTTAAAACTCTTCTCGCTTTAAAACAAACCACGTGGAATGATAGGATAGGGCAGGCCAACTTCTCTAGAAACATGAACCCCATCAATTTGATCACTTTGAGGCATCAAATAGCAACCTTAATTTTAAGATAAACTTAACATATGATGAAAAGAATCCATACTTTCATATATTAAAAAAAAAAACAGAGAGATTTTAGTTACATTTGCATTGAAACAGATGAAGCAAAACCAGAACATTACAACCGGATTGAATCAACCCAAAGAATTTCATATAGTTGCCATCGCCTTGACGAAAACAACAGTTCTGAATGTGCATTAAATGCGATTATTTACTCCACTTGATAAAGAGAAACGTGTGGTGTGTGTAAATATACATAAAATAAGAGGCGTCTCTCAACCTCCATGTTCTCAAAGATTAGTCTGCCTAGATGAAAGCAGTCATTGAAGCATCGAAATCCCATAACTATGAAAGTAATCAATATGAAGGGTTGAAAGGCTAAACAAGGCTTAGTTTTCCATTTGTGTTGACAACACAAAATTATACAAAGTGCAACTCCTCCCAAAAAAGTTTTTCTTCTTTTTAGGCACGACTTGTTCGGAACAACTGGGCAACAAGTAATCGGTTTATCTCATTATAATAATGATGGTTATATAACATAATTTACCCTCATAATTTCGTCCTATATCTGATCATATGTCTAAGATAGACATTACGTTATAAAAAACAAATAATTTTGTTAATCTAATTGAAGGATATCTCGTAAAAAGTTTCTGTAGATGTTATCCTAAATGACTCCGAGTCTTCCCCCTCCACATTGAATGATTCCATTATTAAAAAAAAAAAGACAAGCAATTAATAAAGAACAAGATGAGATGTAGTTGTAACTTTTTTACCAATACCAATATATATATATATATATATCATAACAAAAATTTATATTTTTTTATTTCAACAGTAATTTTTTTTTGGTCATTTTTTTCCTCCTAAAGCAATTATAGAGCTAGCAAAGAGGAAGTCCTACTTTCATTTAAATGTGCTGAATCAAATTGTTCGGTGACATTTTTGCTCTTTTCCTTTTCCTTTCTGTGAAGGGTATAGATTGAGGGGTACGATCAAAGAGGCACATTTATTTTTATGACTATCATCTCTTTTAGAGGCATTATTAAAGGAGAGAGAGCCTCCCCCAATTATTCCCAAAGTCGTATCCCTTTTTTTTCAAAATTATAGGCAATTTAAATAGAAGGGAGCCATTCCCCCCTCATCATTTCGTTAATCAGTTTTAAATAATGGTAATATCATAAAAACTCGAATTTGTACCACCCTCTTTCGAGTCCTATCTAGGAATATTGAAATGCTTAATAATGTCAGATGAGAAATCTTCTAGACAACTAAGTTCCCCCTCCCCTCACACTCAACTTCGTGGTAAAAAAATGTTAAAAAGTTTTAGGGTTCTCATATACTTGAGATCAAGCGAGCGATAATGAAAGCAAGGTCGTACTAAGCGCGACTGCATCTTTACTGTTCATATCTTTTTACACAGTAAAGCCATTTTAGGCTTCAATGTTAGTAAGACCCATCATTGTAATGGCAGATGCGGTCGAAGGAGCACCTGGTCAAAGCTCAAGGACGTTGAAGCAGGGCACGTCGAGGCAGGATATGTCGAACTACGGACGAGGTAAAGTTCGATCGAGACCCCGTCGAAGGAAGTGACAATCGAAGGAAGAGTCCCGGTTGAAGTTTCATGACTTAGCCAAATTTTCGTGGGAACTTTATCAGGACTTGGTCGAAGTAGACGGTGTGCAGTTAGTTTAAATAAAACATGTGCAAAATGTGTTTAGCGGTTATTGTCTGGATAGGATTAAGTATTAGTATAAATATGCGGTCAGTCATTTGTAATTAACACACGACAATCATTCAAAGACCCCGAAGGGCTGTTTGGTTATCTCCATGTACTATGTATTTCATAAATGAAAGTAAGTGTTCCTGTTCATATGCTTTTGTTATTGTTCTTTACATTACTGTCTCTTTAAAGTCTTGGCGACCACATTTATGTAATTCTGTATTAGTCTCCATTATATCGCGACGTGTTTTGTCCGTAAACAGTATCCAAACATCGTTCTTAATATCTTATATCAACTGAGTCGTTTAGATGATAACTAGTAAGAATAAGCCAGTTAAATGCAAGTAGAAAATAAGATTGGACATGTCACAAGGGGGGTCGACATATTTTAGGAATTATCAAACCCTCAAATCGACTCCATTCATCAGAACGTGCGTAATAAATCTTTTCTTTTTATTGGGGTGGTTGGAAAGAAAAAAAATTCATCCTTCTTCCATAAATTTACGGCGAACGGAAGACGACAATATTAAAGACAACCCCCCACCTCCCTTTATTTTTTTACATATGCCTGTTACCGAAAAGATGGACCGACATTAAATATACATGTCAATGTTTACGGGTCCACTTATAACCCTTGCTTAATTATTATAAGTCGCCATCCAAACCCTGGTTTAAAAGAATAGAAGTTCATATTTTGGATGTTTTGTTTTAAAATAATATTGAGGTAGTAGTTTTTAAATTCTTTCAACAATATGTCTAGTTCGATGTTAAATTCAACCAAAAATTTACAAAAACTCAAGTTTCTAGATTATTATATAACAAACATTTTTTAAGCACACAGATTTATTTTGTAACATAGCAGCGTAGTTTCCACAACATCAACATAAAAGAAAATAGAGTCATTTACTTAAGCGAATTTCTGGTTAAAATGAAGGGAAAAGCCAAATAAAAGAAAATAGAGTCATTTACTTAAAACGAATTTCTGGTTAAAATGAAGGGAAACGCCAAATGCCACCGCCGTTTCGACTTGGAGGCCTCGCCCCCCACCCTTTATAAAAACGCAAGTCACGGCACATACACGACTCAACCCCCATAGCACAGTTGCTCTAAACATACACGCCCCCACCATGGAAGAAGATCACCCCTGCATCCCACTTAACGGCCCTTCCTTCCCCAACGGAAACCTTCCCCCACCTCCACCTCATCCCAGGAGATTCCCCTCTGTGGCCAGGAGGAGCGCTCACAAGCTTGAGAGCTGCCCCACTTCTGGAACCAACATGAGGTACCGGGGTGTCAGGCGTCGTCCCTGGGGCCGGTATGCAGCTGAGATTAGGGACCCCGTATCGAAAGAGCGGAGGTGGCTTGGTACCTTTGACACCGCAGAGGAGGCCGCCTGTGCATATGACTATGCAGCACGGGACATGCGCGGCGTCAAGGCCCGGACCAACTTTGTGTACCTGAATCCCCCCTTGCCGCTTCCTCAGACCCATCCTATGGTATTTAGGAACCTGCAATGTGGCGGAGGTGCGGGTGTGCACTTTAATGGCAGCCCGTGCGGCACATCTCCTCTGGACATGCTTCTCCTAGGCGATCTTTTCAGAACCAAGGCACCTCCAAACACGTTGTTCCAGTGCCCCCCATTCCAACCGCCATCCCCGCCCCTATGTGGAGTGCCACTTCCGGATACTGCTAATGATCCTTTGTTTTGTTCAAATACTGAGGCTTTATTCCCCAGCCCTCATCCAAGTTCTTCTTCCATGAATGCCGTACTATCGATTCCGGAGGAGGAAGCACCGCCACTGATGAAGAATCGGGTTTCTAGCACTGACATGGAATACTTCCCAGAGGAACTGGAGGATTCATCCTCTGGTCTCCTGGAAGAAGTAATCCGGGGATTCCTGCCCCAGAAACCATCCCGCAAGGAGGATAATCAAGGGAACCCGGAAAGACGCTCGGAAATTAGTTCCTGTGACGAAGGGATCCAAACAAAACCCCATAACGAGGAGTTCGGGGTTGTCCATGACTGTGAAGAGCTAGGGTTTTTCAACAACCTGCAGGACGCTAAGCCGGAGATGCCCAATATAAGTTTCGAAGACGAATTCTCCGGAAGGGCTTGCGGGAACTATCCAATCCCCGGATCCTTATTTCAGGTGGACATGATGCAGTACCCCGCATTCACCGAACCAGGGTTTTACGTGTGAGGGATGCCGGATCAAGTGATTTAGAGATCGGGAAGGAATCTTGTTGCAATTTTCTCGTAATCCCCTTCGGCGTAACCGTCTTCTGGCCGACTTTAGGGTTTGATAGACTTAGATATGTAATGCAACAAGAAGCGAATGTTAAATGTATTGAACTTGTCATGAACTTAAGAGTTGACCTCAAACCCTAAAAAAAGAGGAGGAGAAAGGCTGATGAGGGAAGTTGGGGGGTAGTTTTTTGTGTGCCATGATCTTAATGTTATGTCGGTTCATTTGACATTTTTTGTTCTGATGAACTCCTGAAAAGTTTGTCTCCCTGAATTCATAAAAAAAAAATACGAGGATTTCTTTCTTTTAGACAGCTACACCAACTTTCTTTTGGGGCTCTGTCAGATTTTCAAGCTTTCTTTTGTCCCATAGGCATATATATAGATATATAAGAGCTACAGTAGATTAGCTTCAGAACTGCACCAACGCCTTCTCCCCCCCTAAAAGAAACTTGTTTTGTTTTTTAGTCTGCATGGATTAATTCGTATTATATTTTTTTAATAAAACATATCATTCAGGAACACGACTTATTTAATAATGATTTATTTTTTATATAACAAGATAAGAATTGAATAAACATTATGCCGCGTGGATGCATAACTTTAATTGTGGTGTAATTATGAGGGAAGGTACTAGACAGACTTACTATTTCTCTCGTCTTCAATGTGGTTTCCTTTAGATTAGTCTGCCGGAAAATTGCATCGCAAAGTACACACCCCTTTTACTAAGTTTATTTTATTATCATACTTTTCAATTTTGACAAAAAAAATATATTATAACCCTGCAAAAAATAGTGTTGATCATTTTCGTAATTCAAAAACTTTTTAGAGATTTTCATTGGGAAATTTCTGATATTATGTAATCGATTCTTATTTTTAATGATTTCATGACCAGGTGAAATATTAGCTCCCTGTTTGAGTCGCAGATTAGGAGAAAAGAGAGAACAACATTTCTTTCGTAAGAGTCCATCGTCATTGTATCCAGAAAGAAGGTCTTGCAAGGGAAGTGGTGAAATAATTCAAAACAAATCCTAAAGGCAGATCGTGCCGGAACTCAACCTCATTGAAGATTGTTATACGTACCCAAAATAAAAAACCAAGCCTAAGCAAACCGACCAAGGAAAAACAAAACGAAGGTTACATTATTTTAAACTGCAATCCTCGCCAATAATAAATTTATAAACTCAAGCATATCATGGGTGTAATGATGTTAAATTTAGGTCAATCTTCCATTAAAGTATTAGTAGGTGAGAATTATTAATCACGTGACAAGTTGTGAATCAATGGGTTACAGCTTGCAATTAAGTGCAGAGAAAGATTAGGATAAGAGTTTTTAGCAGTGACTCGTATATTACTAGTTATTACATATGTGGTAAGATATTCCATTTGAAAAACAAAAAGGGACCGAAATGGCGTCCTTTGGTTTTGTGTGGAATGGATTGAAGGACATAATGGATTGTAGTATCGGATGGCCATTTCTAAAAATTTGAGAAGGAATGCTTGGATGGGAAGACCTTGGGATGGAATATTATTCCGGTTCATTTTCACGTGCCGTATAAGCAATATCACCTGGTTGCTTCATCTCACCCATGTGTTACCATTCTGATTTTTTTTTTTAAATTTTATGCAGTGTCTAGCGACTGGATTCAGTGTTAATCAGTAGGTGTGCTCATTTGGTCCACTGGAATATCCCTAGAGACAAGTGTCACGTAAAAATAATGATATTGTAATTGGACTAGTGTTTACACAGTAAAGCTATTTTGGGCTTTGATAACGGCAAGATTCATCATCATGGGTGCGGATCTAGTCGAAGTCCAAGCCCGTTGAAGCAAGGGCACGTCGAAGTACGGGCGGAGCGAAGTTCAATCGAGACCCAGTCAAGGGAAGTGGCGGTCGAAGGAAGAGTTCCAGTTGAAGCTTCAGGACTTAGCCAATTTTCGGTTCGAATTTTATCAGGACATAGTCGAAGTAGATATTGTGCAGTTAGTCCCAATAAAACATGTGCAAAATATGTTTAGCAGTTACAATAGAAGTTGTGTTAGGGGTTTTATTTGCGATTATTGTCTAGATAGGATCAAGTGTTAGTATAAATATGTGGTTTGACTTTTGTAATAAACGCACGACAATCATTCAAAGACTCCGAAGGGCTGCTTGGTTGTCTCCTTGTAATCTTTTTCTCCAAGAATGGAAGTAAGTGTTTTTGTTCATGTGTTCTCATTCTTGTTCTTTACATTTCTGTCGGTTTAAAAGTCTTCGCGAACATATTTCGTTAACCTTTTTAATTCCCGTTAGGTCACTTAAGAATAACATGTCCTCAGATCAACAAGTGATTTCTACCGCTTAGAACGGGTCTAAGTCAAATAACAATCATGATGCGAGTTGGATCGAGTAAAGCCATGTCGGGACCAACTCGAGAGGAGCGCTCGAGAAGAGGGGCACCTTCTCGCTATTGAAGTTGTCAAGTTAAATCATCAGCTCTAGAATGGGAGCTCGAGAAGGCGAGCTCGAGAAGACGTCAAGACGGCCTAGCCGACGTTAGGCCCCGTTTCCTTAGTTTTACTTTTGGACTTGTTTTCAATTAGTTTTTGGTTTTTACTATTTTGGGCCTAATGGGGAGTTACGATTAGCCCATTTTGGGTCCTCTATAAATAGGACTCTTGTATTTAGGTTTAAAAAGAACCCTTTGAATATTTTTACTCAAATTTGTCAGCCGTTAAGTCCTTGCATGAACTTTGCGCAACTTCTCTTATCGTTTGGTGGATTCCAAGTGTGGCGAGATTTTATCCCAGTAATCCCGTAATAATTGGTGGTTTTGTATCCGGTTGTGTGATAAACCCTCGTGATAATCCTGGTGATGCTTCGGGTGTATCCAGCGACGTTCCGTTTCGCCGTCGTCGTTATCTTTTCCCGTTTCCGTGGCTGTTGCGTATCAGTTGGTATCAGAGCGGACGGTTGCGTAGCGCATTATGTTGTTGGAGAGCGCACGGTTGTTGTGTTGAGTGCTGGTTGTTTGAAAGCGTACGGTTGTTGTGTTGATCGCAGGGATGTTGAGAGCGCAGGTTGTCGTAGAGTGCAAATCCGTCGTTGAACGTACGGGGAAAGTGATGGCGAATAGATTCCAAAGGGGGATGACGGTGGAGGAGGCAGTTTGGCTCGTCTAGAACAGGAGGTGGGAGAGTTACGTCGTCAGATGCAGTAGCTCCTGGAAGAAAGGAGACAACCGGAACCATAGTCTCCTCGATATTTTGAGGACACGGAAGAAAATCCGTTTGTGGATAGATATGGGGACGAGGAGAAACTTAGGAAATCAAATCGGGACAAGGAGAGTCCCAAGAGGCAAACTCGAGAGCGTCAACCCGCATGTCCCATCAATATGCGAGTAGACATTCCTGAGTTTGAGGGAAAAATAGACCCCGAGGAGTTTCTCATGTGGCCGAAAACTCATGTGGCAGATGTTGTTGAGTTACAACCTTATTGGAGTTTTGCGGATGTATGTAACCTAGCCCACAAAGTCGAGAAACAGCAAGCTAGGAGAATGCTTGTGAGGCCATCTATGAGGAGCACTCCTTTCAGCAAAGGGAGTTCGTCCTCGAGAACCATCTCGAGTTCATCCTTGAGACCCATCTCGAGTTCTTCCTCGAGAAGCCCAATCTCGAGTAATACCAAGGATCAGGCCAAGGTTGAAGTTCGGTCACCCCCAAACACTAATGTCTCGAGAAAGTATTTTAAGTGCCAAGAAGTTGGGCATATAGCTTCTGAGTGCCCAAATCGAGGAACTGTCACTATTATGGAGCTTTCGGAGGATGATCAAGTGTGTGATCGAGAAGGACAACCCATTTGGGATGCTGAGGAAGAAGTGGTGGAAGAACCCGATGAGGGTGAGTTGGTGGTGATTTGGAAGGCTCTTAATGCAACTGTGGTGCCCGATGAAGTCGCCAGCGGGAGAGGATCTTTCAGACCCGATGCACCGTGTAGGGAAAGGTGTGTCACGTGATTATTGACAGTGGGAGTTGTACCAATGTGGCTTCTACTACCATGATCGAGAAACTGAAGTTGTCGACTAAGCCACACCCTCGACCATACAAGCTTCAATGGTTAAGCAAAGAGAGTGATCTAAGGTTGACTAAGCAGTTGTTGGTTTCGCTGAGCATTGGTCAGAGCTACAAGGATATGGTGACTTGCGATGTACTTCTGATGGATGTGTGTCACTTGTTATTGGGAAGGCCGTGGCAATATGATCATCAAGTAGTTTATGATGGGTACAATAATGTTTATTCCATCACTCTCGACCAGAGGAAGATTACTCTACTTTCCTTGACCACTCAAGCATTAACCAACCCGTCGTCTCGAGATCAAACTCGAGAAGGCAACTCAAAGGTTGTTGAGTTGACTCGAGCTATTCGAGAGGAGAAGTATGTATACCTGTTGATCTTGTTCGAGGCAGAAGAAGAGCACGCCTTGACTATGTCCCCTCGAGTTCGAGCACTTTTACAGGACTTTCAGATGTGTTTCCTGATGAGTTGCTAGGAGGACTCCTCCGTTGACGGACATACAACATCAGGTTGACCTCATTCCTGCCTAACCGACCTGACCTGATATCGATGTAATCCCGACGAGGCGAGAGAGCTGCAGTGACAGGTCGATGAGCTTATCGAACGAGGCTATGTTCGAGAGAGCCTCGACCCATGTTCCGTTCCCACCATCTTAGTTCCCAAGAAGGATGGTTCATGGCAGATGTGTATCGACAGTCGAGCAATCAATAAGATCGCCGTCAAGTATCGATTTTCCATTCCTTGACTTGATGATATACTAGATGAGTTGCCTGGGTCAACAGTTTTCTCGAAGGTGGACCTACGGCGTGGATATCACCAGATTCAAATGAAGAAAGGAGATGAGTAGAAGAAGACATTCAAAACCAAATTCGGTTGTACGAGTGGATGGTTACGCCGTTTGATCTCTCGAATGCGCCGAGTACCTTCATGCGACTGATGAACCAGGTGTTTCGTCCTTTCATCGGCAAATTCATGGTTGTTTATTTTGATGATATTTTGGTATATAGCCACAATGAGAAAGAACATATTGACCACTTTAGACAGTTATTCGAGAAGTTGAGGAAACGACGTCTATTTGGGAACAACAAGAAGTGCGAGTTCTCGACTTCCAAACTTATCTTTCTGGGATATGTCATCTCGAGAGAAGGAATTCAGGTGGATGAGAATAAAATTGCTGCTATTTGAGATTGGCCTATTCCCAAGACAGCTCATGATGTCCGGAGCTTTCATTGCCTAGCATCATTCTATCGGAGATTTATGAAGGACTTCAGTGTGATCGCAACCCCCATGATGGAATGTTTGAAGGGGACGACTTTCGCGTGGACTCCAGCAGCTCAATCTAGTTTTGAGTTGCTCAAGAATAAATTGTGCGAAGCGCCTGTATTGGCACTCCCTGGCTTCGAAAAGGTGTTTGAAGTTGAGTGTGACGCCTTAGGAGTAGGAATTGGAGGCGTATTATTGCAAGAGGGTCGACCGGTTTCTTACTTCAACGAGAAGTTAAATGGATATCGATTGAATTACTCGACTTACGATAAGGAGTTTTATGTTATCGTTTGTACACTCGAGACATGGAGTCATTATCTTATGCCCAAGGAGTTTGTTCTTCGTACTGATAATGAGTTGTTGAAGTACTTCAATGGGACGACAAAGCTTAACCGATGACATGCAAAGTGGGTGGAATTTCTTCAACCCTTCACTTTCGTCTTGAAGCATAAGTCGGGAGTGAAGAATGTCGGGGCGGATGCATTGTCGAGAAAGTCGGCTCTTATATCCAGGATGGAGTCAAAGTTGATCGGATTCGAGATGTTAAAAGATTTGAACTTGAGAGATGCAGATTTCAGAGAGGTGTATAATGGATGCCTCGAAAAGCTTATTGAGCATTATCATCTGTCTGATGGCTTTCTATTTAGAGGAGTTAAGTTATGCATCCCTCGAAGTTTCATTCGAGAGCATCTAATTCGAGAGGTATATGGAGGAGGACTCGCTGGTCACTTAGGAGTTGGGAAAACTCTCGAGATGCTTCAAGAATATTTCTACTGGCCTTGAATGGCTAAGGACGTACACAAGTTAGTTCGACGTTGCGCAACCTGTCAACGCGAAAGACAGCCCCAAGGTCTCTACACACCATTACCTGTTGCTGAACGACCATGAGAGCATGTGAGTATGGATTTCGTCCTTAGACTACACTGAACGCAACGACAGAAGGACTCGATCATGGTTGTTGTGGATCGATTCTCGAAGATGGATCACTTTATCGCTTGTAGGAAGACAGACAATGCATCTCACATAGCAGATATTTATTTCCGAGAGATCGTTCGTCTACGTGGGGTTCCATTGTCGATAGTGTCGGATAGAGATGCTAAGTTCTTGAGCTACTTCTAGAAGACACTTTGGCACAAACTCGGGCAAAGCTATTGTTCAGCATCACTTGCCATCCACAGACAGATGGGCAAACTGAGGTAGTGAACAGGACTATGGGAAGCCTACTTCGAGCTATGGTCGAAGAATCAGAAGGATTGGGATATCAAGCACGCACAAGCAGAGTTTGGTTATAATAGAGCCCCTCATTCGACTACTCCAACTACACCGTTCGAAGTGGTGTATGGTGTCAACCCGAAGATTCCCGACGAAATGCTACCATTGCCTAATAAGGGTATTCTCGAGAAGGACGTAGTTCAATGAGCTAAAGAGATGTTGAAGCTCCATGTAAAGATTGAGCAACAAAATGAGAAGTACCAGTCTAAGGCAAATCGTGGGCGAAATGAGCGGATATTCCAACCCGGTGATCTTGTATGGGTTCACTTGCGGAAGAAGAGGTTTCTGGCAAGGAGGAAGAATAAGCTCATCCCCAGGGCTGATGGTCCTACTCGAGTTATCGAGAGGATCAATAATAATGCGTATAAGATCGACTTACCGGGGAGTATGAAGTGTCAGCGACGTTCAACGTCCAAGATCTCACATTGTATGAGGATGACGAAGAGCCCTTTGATTTGAGGACAAATCTTCTTCAATAAAGGGAGGATGATGCGAGTTAGATCGAGCAAGGCCAAGTCGGGGCCAACTCAAGAGGAGCGCTCGAGAAGAGGGACACATTCACGCTATTGAAGTGGTCGAGTTGATTCGTCAACTCGAGAGTGAGAGCTCGAGAAGGGGAGCTCGAGAATACGTCAAGACGGTCCGACCGACGTCAGGCCCAATTTCCTTAGTTTTACTTTTAACGTGTTTTTAATTAGTTTCTGGTTTTACTATTTTGGGCCTAATGGGGAGTTAGGGTTAGCCCATTTGGGGTCCTCTATAAATAGGACTCTTGTGTTTAAGTTTAAAAAGAGCCATTTGAATATTTTTACCCAAATTTGTCGGCCGTAAAGTTTTTGCACGAACTTTGCACAATTTCTCTTATTGTTTGGGGGATTCTAAACGTGGCGAGATTTTATCCGAGCGTTCCCATAATCGGTGATGTTTCTGTATCCGGTTGTGTAGTTTTCAACCCTCAAGGCAATCCTGATGGTGCATTGGCCGTATCCAGCGGTGTTCCGTTTTGCCGTCATCGTTATCTTTTCCTGTTTCCGTAGCTGGTGGCGCATCGAATCATTCGAAGTACTTCTTTTTTGTTGATTTAGCGTAAAATGTGGTACCGGGATCCATCTTTCTTGGCCCTCTCTCTTAATGTCGAGATTAAACTCACGAAGCGATCGTCTGTTTGGGTCAACATATAAGGCAAATCTCCGAGGGTAGCTGGGTAAGCCAACATAATTGTAAACATTGAATAAAATTAAACGATACTTATTGATTTGCTGATATTAGTCTGAAATATTCTTTGAGAACAAGCTGGGATAAATAATTGAGCCCAATATTATTTTAAAAAATGATAATGGACGTGTTCGGGCTTGAAGTACAAAAAAACTTAGAAATTGAAACGGGCACGTACATTATAATGGGCCTCTAATTGATAATGGGCCAAACATGAAAAAATGATCCGAAACCAAAAATGTGAAATAAAATCTAGTAAATAATTTTGAAATAGTTTCGGGTAGAGATATCCGTGTTCGGAGTTGAATTCGGACTCCGCCCGGGTCCGGCTCGTGATGAACTCGTGTCGACTTATAAATGGCGGGTCTTTGGGATAAACTCGTAAATGAAATACGAGTTATTGGGCTGGTTAAGAGTTACATGATTTTTGATTCGTGATCTGACGGGTCGGCCAATCCACTCAATCAGGCGGGTCGATCCGTCGTCTCAATGAAGCGGATCGACCCGTAGTATTCAATGATCTTATGGGTGTATATTTTTCATTCCATGTCCCAAACCATTGGAACTCCACTTATAAAATTTTAGAATCAATGTAACGCCTACACATTTTATTTGTGCTTGTGTAAATTTAAATATTTTTGAATAAATAAGTAACTTTAAATTTAATTCTAATTTACTTTGTACCTTAAAGAATATAAATGAAAAATCGTATAACTATTATTTTGATGTATCAAATATATGTCATGTAGCTTTCGTTTTAAATCCTAAGATTTAAATTAGATGAATTACAGGAATTTTTAAAGGTATATTATATATATTCAGGACAATGAATAAATTATAAAATGACAAAAATTAAAATAATAATTAAATAAGTTATATGAGTATTATAATGTTGGTTATAGTCAAATCCGCAAGAAACTTGATCTAACTCGTCTGATGAAGAAGGTGAGTCACTGCTCAACTTATGAGTGCAATGCCAAAACAACCAATGAAATTAATGGGTGTTGTGCCATATTAATGTAATGGGAAAAAAATTGTGAAATAGGGTAGATAGTTTTGAAATTCCGAAAATAATGTCCCGAAACCGTACTTTATAAGTTCGAGTTCCAAAAAAAATTCAAAAAAAGTAAAGTTGGACTGATAAAGTCTGCCTAACACTATTTCGGAACTCTCCTCTGAAATTAATAATTTCAATTTTGAATTATTATATGTAATAATTTACAATACCGATTTGGCTCGGTGCTTATTTCAAGGAGAAGATTTTCACGGATCATTCAACAATGTATTTCTATTTAGACAATAAGACAAGTATATTTTTATAAGTGATTTATGTGAGCTATGATTCCTCTAATTCATTCTCATGCTAAGAGGATACATTGACAACTTAATTTCATCAGTAAGGGAATTAAATAGAAGTTTTGCTCCTTTTATATTTTACTATGATAAATTTCGTACAAAACCCATCATACATAACAATGTAAGACAAAATATGATTCACGATCCATAGGGTTTACCCACGGGTCACAACCCATCACCACCCTGTCAGATTGATCCGTCCAATGTTGGGAAACGCAGCAGAATCTCTTACACAAACTCACACAGAAAGACAAGAAAAAACTCGAATAACTAGAACTCTCTCACTCTCATTTCATGCTCAAACCAATATTACAAAGCCTTTTTATAGGACACTTCGTGCTCCAAAATCATATCCCTAAAATGTTGGAGATAAAAAATATATTACCCAAAATCTAATAATATATTCTGAAAATTTAATATAAATATAACATTATCTAATCAGATTTCCTAAATCAAACCCAATCTTACTTTCAACACCCCTCTCAAGATTGAGATTTCTTCGTCACTCCAAGCATAATCCTTATCTTTTCGAACACATCTATATCGAGGGACTTTGTAAAAATATCCGCAACTTGATCAACGGACTTCACATATTCCAACTCAATTTCCTTCTTTGTAATACATTCCAGGATAAAATGATAACACGTGTCAATATGCTTGCTTCTATCATGGAAACTTGGATTCCTTGCTTTATATTTTTTCCACGACAACATTGATGTTCTTTTTCTACTTGAATATCCAATTCACGTCGATTGTTTTGACCATCGGGAAGAGAAACGAGTTCCGTCTTATCGTTTCTTTGGATTGCTCGAATCTCTTCGTCCATGACTTGCCTCCACTTAGTCAAAATACAAAACATAAAGACGTTCTTAGTTACCTTTATCTTAGATTGTTCTCTCCTTCGATAAACATGAACTTCTCACTTCTATCGTCAAGCTTTGACTTCTCTTGTTCTGGTACGTGCTTGCATGCATTGATCCCAAAAAATCATTAAGGGACCAATATCTGGCTTCTTTTCGCTCCATACTTCAATAGGTATTCGATCCTTTCCGCTTCTTGTTGGACATCGATTTGTAAGATACATGGCACAAGTGACTGCTTCAGCCCAAAACTCCTTAAGCTTTTTCGTTGTTTTTAAGATGCTCCGCACTATGTGAGGATGGTGTGATTCTTTTGTTCAGCTACTCCATTTTATTGCAGAGATCTTGGAACTATGAGGAAGTGCCTAATTCCATGTGCTTCGAAAAAATTGTTAGAAGCACGAGAAATAAACTCTACCCCTCCATTTGTTCTTAATGATCTAATTACATATCCATTCTCTTTCTCAATCATCCCCTTAAAATTTCTAAATACATCGAAGCACTCATATTTCTCTTTAAGAAAGTAAACATAATTCTTTCGACTAAAATCATCAGTAAATAGTAAAAAATATTTACTTTCACTGTAAGACGCCGGCTTGATCAGCCGATAAACGCCTGCATGAATTAATTCAAGTGGCTTTGCCGCTCTTTACGTCGCTTCCTTTGGAAAACTTTTCCTCGCATGTTTATCGAGGAGACACGCCTCACAGATCTGGATGATTGATTAGAGGCACCACATTTACCATCTTTTTCTCGGACATCACTTTCAGTCCACCAAAATTAAGATGTCCCATTCTCTTGTGCCAACACCATGCGGGATCCTTCACACTTGCTTGTAAACACCTTGGTTCTTTGGTTTGAATGAGTTGCGAAAATGTTATATTCTTCGACATCGCTACCTTCACAATCAAGTTACCGCTTACATCTCTAAGCCAAAAACTACGATTCTTCATAAGAATCTCGTAGCCCTTTTTCAAGAGTTGTCCCAAACTCCAATTTGGGGACATAATAAACATCAGAAATAAACTTGTGAGTACCATCTTTCAACCGAATAAGAATGGTACATTTGCCTTCAATTTGAATTTGCCTTCAGAAATAAACTTGTGAGTCATCCTTTCTTCCAGATCGGTGAACATCAATTTAGCGTCACACATGTGATTACTTGTTACGTTGTCGAGATGCTATCGAATTCCACTTTCATCACCTTCTTGGTTGAGTGTCAACAACAATGTCGGTTCTTCCGTTTCTTTCTCCTCAACTATGTTTGTCTCCTTCTTCACATTGTCGGCATACAAACATTCACGGGCAAAGTGACATCTTTTATGACAATTGTAACACTCAATATGTGATTTGTCAAACATTTGCTCATTCTCATCTCGTCCCCGTCCACATTCTCATCCTCGTCCACGGCCTCTCAAATTTTCTTTTGGCTTCTCTTCATCATTTTTTTCTATCTTTGGATTTGTTGTATCGTTTAGGTACACTAAGAGGGGGGTGAATTAGTGATTGTAACTTTTTCACCCTTTCTCAGTGTACGCGAAAGCGTATAGTATCACAGTAGAACGTTTATCAGATTATGAGATATGATTCACTATAACCGTTATGATTTGATTGAGTAGATTTTCGTACAAGTGTTTGCAAGATCGTAATGGACATAGTAGTTTATAGTGGCTCAACCTTAACCGACTTACATCCACTTTCCACCGTAGAGGTGATTCCACTATATAAATATAATAGGTGCAAATGAACTTTTTGCACTAGGCTTTCGATCTCAACAAGTGAGATTTAAAATCCTTTATAAGAAGAGATCACTCCTCGGCAACGGTTAGCACCTCACACAGTGGGCGTCTTCTCGTTTCCAGCAGAATGATGCTCACAGTCAGCAGTTGATTGCTCAAAGGATTTTCACACAGTATGTTGCTTAGGCGTAAGCCTGTCTATCAATGCACAAAGACAACGTCGTGCTAGAGTATAAATCCTGACAAATAATTCCTTACAGTGATAGACAACTTCTCAAAGAGCAGCTCGTTTCTGGTTCATAGTAGAGGAATGCTTCGGCACTTAATAGCTCAGCAGAGGATTTCCACATAGCTTTTGTCTCTTCTCAAGATGAGCCTCTAAGGACTCAAGAGACAACCACACAGAGTCACTTAGATCAGAGAAAAGAAAATAAGGTATACATCCTACACTCAGTTCGGACGTGCACGGTTACTACAACTATGACTCATTGCACTGCACACCCAGTGCCTATGGTGGAATTTTCAACTCCGGCGGCTCCCACGCAACCTGCTCTACTGTCCCTCAGGAGGTCGAGACTTCTGCACAGCACCTCTGCTCGGGAGGACCTCTTTCCACTACAATGGTGTTCCCTACTCCTGCTCTACCTTGTAGGCACGAGACTTTTGGCGCACACCCGCAAATACGTGTCCAACTGCTCAAACTCCGTAGGCTCAAGACTTCTCTACGGAAAGACACGGCAAGAACGGCTTCTTGCCGATGGGTCATCAACTGGTTGCTGCAATCAAATAGGCATTCACTTAGCTTCCCTCAGACGATTCGCCAGCGGCACGTTGAACGCACCGAGGACACTCAGTCCATCCCATGACGATCGAGGTCGCACTCAACCCTTGACACTCCCACACACTGATTGCAAGAGGTAACCACCAGGCGATCACTTTCCGCCGATCCTCAAATCTTCACTCAGATCACACAGGCTTTGGACAACCACTCAGACCACTCAGACGCACAAAGGCAATTTAGTCAGACATCCTAGTCTAATTTTAATGAAGAAAATACGTGAAAGATGTCCAGATGTATTGGGACAATCTTCATGATTTGTTTCCAAAAGTTTAGAAAGACCTGAGCAGATATCTGCTCAACGGTCGCTGTGCCCGAGAAAGAAGGTTCCGAAATTATAACTTTCCTTAGATAAGTTATATCATCCGAATGAGATTAATTATTTCCCTATTTGATAAGATAACTATTCAAATAATAAACTTATCAGATTAATTGATAAAGTCAAATCATAATCAAAGTTGTTTGATTTAGCGATTTCACTCTTTACATCGCAACGTTGCTGCAAAATATCAGAATAAAATATTTTGTTTCCAAAAATAAACTTGGAAAGCAAATATCATAATGTTGAGTTGCCTAAATGTTGAGTTGCCTAAATGTATGATTTGGGATATTTAAATCATATTCAACGAATTTAGACATGTAGACATATATTATGAGTTAAATCAAAATATAATGTAAATATGAAATATTTATTTCCATCTATAAAATGAGTAAACGTATTATTACAATAGCAGCGTACTGTACAACAGCGACATACTGCTCATGCTAGTTGTGACTCAGCAACACTTTACTCAAGCTCATCACTAAAGATAAGCTTGCCTCTTATGAATGAAATTAATCAAACAGATTTTGATTAACTTTCATAATTAGAGACTTTATACCCATAATTATGATAAAATATATTTAGATTAAATTAGAATATTTAGAACATCCAAATAATGATTAATATCTGGACAATTCGAAATACCAATTAGTTTCAATAGTTTATTCTAGAAAATTAATTATTTTCACGTTTACAAAAGGTCAGACATAATATTACAACGACACCTTACGTTAATGCAGCATCACATAAACCAAGCTCATCTTCAAAGACAAGCGCAATGTTACAACAACACATTGCTATGATTTATAATATAGCTTCTCAAGTTCAACATCAAAACCAAGGTTAACATTCTCCCCCTTTTTGATTACGACAAAATACGAAGCTTTAATTTAGAAATGTAATGGAGCATAGAGCTTGAAATATAAACTCAACTCCCCCTGAGAGTAAGCACCAACTTACTTACTTTGTTCAGAGAGCTATAGCTCCCCATCAAATAATCCTTCTCCCCCTAAGATAGTTTTATCAATGGTGCAGCAAAAGTATGCTAACATCTAAAGTTCATAAGTAGGAGAGCTCAACTCAATCCTTAGAAACAGGTTTGAAAAAGAGGAGAGCACATCTCAGTCCTCATCAGCATCATCAACATCGGTGTCAATCAAAGTCTGGATCATCAAGCGCATCATCAATGCTTTGAGGTTCCTTTTGAGAGATAAAAGTAGAGTGTTCACATTACAAACTTGTTGTACGTCGGGCTTGCACTCTTGTATGCAATGATCCTATGACTTAGTCAATAGGATGTCTTTTCTTTTATTAAGAGGGAACACGATCCTCTATTTGTACGCCCTGGAAATCATCAGAAATAATTTCAGTGAGTGCAGCAGGAACTTGCTGTACATCTGTTCCAGAGTTTCCATTCGGATTACTTTCAGCAATCATTTGCTGTGTCTTTTTATTTGATAATACAGTTGAGGATTGTTCTGCTGCTTCCACAGCATCTTCCTCCTGTATCGGAGAATCATCAACTTTAACATTGATGGACTCTTCAACTATTAATGTTTCCAAAGTTGCAAATGCGTCACTTTTGTGAGCTAATGTTTTAACCCAAGTAACTATGGAAAAGCCGTCTACCACAACTAATCCATAACATTTACCTCATAGACTTTGAGCCCTCATTGGACCAAATAAGCCCATATGAAGTAATTCGAGCGGTTCCTTGCTTGAAACCATATTTTTGCTTTTAAAGGATACCTTTGTTTATTAGCCGATAGAATAAGCTGTGTAGAACTTCTCATTATCAAACTTGATTTTGGGTAATCCCTTAATAATATCTTTTCTGGCTAGTTTAGACAGCAAGTCATAATTTGCATGTCCCGACCTTCTATGCCATAGAGTAGCCTCGTCCTTAACGGACAAGAGACAATTTTCTCCAGCGGAGATATTCTCAAATGACAGGATATAGATGTTTTTCTTGCGTTCTCCAATGAAGCAAGCAAGTAACACCATCATGTTAAACGCTACATGTTCTTTCATCGAAAGAAACACGATAACCTTTATCACAAAATCGACTAATATTAATCAAGTTGTGCCGGAGGCCTTTAACATAAAGAACTCCTTTAATAAGGGGTCAGAACAGCAAATGGTTCTTGTTCTTTTAACCATCCCTTTTACATTGTCACCAAAAGTGACAACACCACCATCTTGGAAAACCAGTATGGAGAATAAGGATGCATATCCTAACATGTGCCTCATGCAACCACTATCTAAGTACCATGCATGGTCCTTAGCAATGGACTTGAAGCATCCATGAATGGAGAAATCACTTAAGCAAGTCGTTGCTTCCATCTAACAATAGAACCATCAACTTTAGAAGTTATGCCATGCATATCATTTCGCCTGATATGGCAATTTTTAATAAAATGATATGGCTTTCTACAATAATAGCAAAGCCTAGTTAGCCTTTGAATAATATAATGAGAATCACCATTCCTAACATGAGGAGGAATGTATTTTCCATGATGTGAATGTTTCTCATTTTCAGATTTGTGCATCTCATGCACACATAAACCGGTTTTGTTGTGCGTATAACAGAGTTGGTGTTGCAATTCCTCAATCTTTGACTTAGATTGACAAAGTTGCTATAATGCTTTCTTAGCCTTTACTGATAACTTTTCCTTAAGAGAAACATTCTCATCATTCAAGAGTTTATTCTCTTTCTTGAGAGCTTTATTGTCTGCTGTCAGTTACTCAAGTTTATAATATAATTCGATGAAAAGATTCTCAATATCATTGATGGATAGACCAATGGGAGAGAAAGCATATGCCTTCTCAGTTGCAGCATCAGTCCGTGCCATATAGCAGATATTTACTGTTACGTTATCCTGATCTAATTCCTCATCACTATCAATCCACGAAGCCAACATGGTGTTTTTCCTATATTTGGAACATTAGTCCTTTTCACTTAAGAGTGGGCAATCTGGTTGCATATGACCAGGTTTATTGCACTCAGAGCACACACCACCTTTACTTTGGTGTCGTTTTGAATTTTTCTTTTTAGCATCTCGCTTTCTCTTGAACTGATTTTTGCAAAGATACTTTTTGAATTTCCTTGTCATTAGGAGATTTCATCATCTGAAGCAAATGAAGACTCATGCTCAGACTCATCGGAGGTTTCAATACTCCCTTTAAATGCAACAGCATTCGACTTCTTTTCTTCAACAAACTTGTTCTCATTCTCGTAAGCGACAAGAGAACCAAGCAGTTGTTGAAGACTTAAGCTCTTCAAGTCTTTAGATTCTTCAATCGCCGTCTTCTTGACTTCCCAAGATTTAGGCAATGAACGAAGTATTTTTCTGACCAGCTCAGAATTAGAAATGGTTTTGCCAAGTGATTCCATGGCATTAGTAATTTCGGTGGGTCTATCAAACATTTCATTAATCGACTCATCCTTTTTCATCTTGAATGCTTCATATTGAGTTACTAATGGATTCACTTTGGATTCATTGACTTGTTATGTTCCATGATAGATCAAAGCAAGTCTACCCCACATTTCTTTCGTATCTTACAAGTAGAGACGCTATTAAATTCATTTCCAATAAGAGCGCACACGAAGCGTTGCCTTGCTTTAGTGTTGAGCGAGATAATTCTCTTTCTTTCAATTGCATGCCGAGAGTCGTTGGGATTAGATGGAGGAACAGTGAGATCTCCTTCCATTATAATCTGCTAGCAATCGGCTTTTGCTCCTATGAACAACTCCATTCTCATTTTTCAATATGAGAAGTGTTGTCCTACAAAGAACAGGGGATGTTTTGTCGACTGACCATCAGCTAAGAGCTTCAACACTTTTGCTCAGCAATGAGTTCTGATAACTCAGCAGCACCTTACTGTGCTAGATGTAGATTTCTCATAAATACGTTGTTTTGACCGTTAGGTCCAGCAACAAATTTTTGTAGCAGTAGACGCACAGAAAGCGTTCCAGCAAACCTGTTCTGATACCAATTGTTAGATCGTTCAGGTGCACTAATAGGGGGAGTGAATTAGTATTGTAACTTTTTCACCCATTCTCAGTGTAAGCGGAAGCGTACTGTATCACAGCAGAACGTTTATCAGATTATGAGATCTGCTTCGTTGTAACCGTTACGATATGATCGAGTAGGTTTTCGTACGAGTGTTTGCGCGATCGTAATGGACACAATAGTTTATAGTGGTTTGGCCTTAATCGACCTACGTCCACTTTCCACCGTAGAGGTGATTCTACTATATAAATATAATGGGTGCAAATAAACCTTTTGCACTAGGCTTTCGTCATCTAAACAAGTGAGATTTAAAATCCTTTACAAGAAGAGATCACTCCTCGACAACGGTCAGCTCCTCACACACTGGACGTCTTCTCGTTTCCAGCAGAATGATGCTCACACTCAGCAATTGATTACTCAAAGTATTTCCACACAGCACGTTGTCGCTTAATCGTAAGCCTCTCTATCAAAGCACAAAGACAACGTCGTGTTAGAGTATAAATTCTCACAAATAATTCCTTGTAGTGACAAAACGACTTCTCAAATAGCAGCCCGCTTCTGGTTCACAATAGAGGAATGCTTCGACACTTTATAGCTCAGCATAGGATTTCCACACAGCTTTTGTCTCTTCTCAAGATGAGCCTGTAAGCACTCAAGAGACAACCACACAGAGTCACTTAGATCAAATAAAAAAAGTAAGGAGTTGATTAATCACATAGCATAACCCGACTTCTCGCACAGCGAAGTCGGGGTATCCGTCCCACAGTCAGTTCGGACGTGCATGGTTACCATAGCCATGACAAACTGCACTGCACAACAAGTGCCTATGGTGGAATTTTCAACTCCGACGGCTCCCACGCAACTTTCTCTACTGTCCCTTAGGAGGTCGAGACTTCTGCACAATACCCTTGTGCTCGGGAGGACCTATTTCCACTCCAGCGGCGTTCCCAACTCCAGCTCTACCCTGCAGGCATGAGACTTCTGGCGCGCACCCGCAAGTGCGTGTCTAACTGCTCAAAGTTTATTGGCTCGAGACTACCCTGTGAATAGACACGACAAGAACGGCTTCTTGCCGATGGGCCAGCAACTGGTTACTACAATCAGAACAGGTATTCACTTAGCTTCCCTCAAACAATTCGCCAGCCGCTCGTCGAACGTACCGAGGACACTCAGTCCCTCTCACGATGATCAAGGTCGCACTCAGCCCTTGACAGTTTCACAAACAGATTGCAAGAGGTAACAACCAGACGATCACTTAGCACCTTCCGTTCTCCGCCGATCCTCAAAGCTTCACTGAGATCATACAGGCTTTGGACAACCTCTCATACCACTCAGACGCACAAGGCAATTTAGTTTAACGTCCTAGTCTGATATTAATGGAGAAAATACGTGGAAGATGTTCAGATGTGTTGGGACAATCTTCGCAATTTGTTTCCAAAAGTGGAGAAAGACCTTGGCAGATATCTGCTCAACGGTCACTGCGCCCGAGAAAGAAGGTTCCCAAATGGTAACTTCCCTTAGATAAGTTATATCATTCGAATGAGATTAATTGTTTCCCTATTTGATAAGATAATTATTCAAATAATAAACTTATCAGATTAATTGATAAAGTCAAATTATAATCCAAGTTGTTTGATTTAACGATTTAACTCTTTATAGCTCTAAAATATTTTGTTTCCAAAAATAAACTTAGAAAGCAGATGTCATAATATTGAGTTGCCTAAATGTATGATTTGGGATATTTAAATCATATTCAACGAATTTGACACCCAGACATATATTTTGAGTTAAATCAAACTATAATGTAATTAGGAAATATTTATTTCCATATATTCAGTGAGTAGCGTATTATTACAATAGCATCGTACTGTATAACAGCGACATACTGCTTACGCTAGTTGCGACTCAGCAATACTTTACTCAAGTTCATTACTAAAGATAAGCTTGCCTCTTACGAATGAAATTAATCAAAAGGATTTTGATTAACTTCAATAATTAGAGACTTTATAACCATAATTATGGTAAAATATATTCTAAATAAAATTAAAATATTTAGAACATCTAGATAATGATTAAACATCGAATTAATCTGGACAATTCAAAATACCAATTAATTTCATTAGTTTATTCTGAAAAATTAATTATTTTCACGTTTACAAAAGGACAGACACAATATTAAAGCGACACTTACTGTAACGCAGCATCACATTTCTCAAGCTCATCATTAAACACAAGCGAAGTGTAACACAGTGCTATGATTTATAACATAGCTTCTCAACCTCATCATCGAAACCAAGTTAACAGGATTTATTTCACGACCTCAACCACGTTCTCTGCGACCGCGACCACGATCGCGTTGAGACGTGTTACTTTTTTCACCAAAAGAATGTCTGGCCCGACTCCATTGGCTCCTTTTTGTACTTGTTCATCCGCTCCTCGTGCTCACATAATGACCCATTCAACTCATCAACGGTCATCTTCTCCAGATCTTCTTCGATTACGACAATGACGTGATCAAGTCTTTGATCCAAAGAACGCAAAATCTTCTCGATCACATGAACATCTTAAATGTTTTCCCCATTCCATTTTAGTTGATTGGTGACTCATAATACTCGCTTTTGTGCTCTTTTGGTGAAGAGTTTCAAATTCTCCCCGTAAAATTTAAACTCGCACCTTCTTCACCTTATCGACTCCTTTGTGTGATTTTTCGAGAATCCCCAATACCTCCGCTGAAGTCGATGCATTCGCCACTTTCTCAAAGATGGCATCATCCAAACATTTATGTATCATCGAGAGAGCATGTTGATCTTTGTTCTTGCTATTCTCGAATGACTGTATGAGGCATAACTCCACATCTTTGTCTGCTCAACAAACTCATCTCTAACAATTTCCCATAGATCTTGGGACCTCAGATGGATCAACTATCATAGTTGTCCTTTATAGATCGGGATACTGGAAATGTATAGACATCATGGTTTGATACCACTTTGTTGGAAAACGCAACGGAATCTCCAACACAAACTCACAAAGAAAGACAGGAAAAAATTCGAATAAGTAGAACAAGACCTATTTGCAAGACGTCCTAAAATTAAATTCCTAAAATCGGAAGATATAAAATATATTTCTCAAAATTTAATAATATATTTTGAAAATCCAATATAAATCTAATATTATCTTATTAGATTTCATAAAATAAATATTTTCAACATCCAATATATTTTTAAGAACGGATTACAAATGGTATTATTTTGACTCATGATTCATAACCCCAAAATGATATCATTTTGTCCGTCGATCGGGTAGGCTTTCACCTTTCCCTTTTAAAACAATGAAAAGCCAAAAAAAAAAGAAGAATAGATTGATGGGATTCTCGTGGATTATGGATGCCAATGCTATGTATCTTGTTTTTTGGGCATCCTTTATAGCAGTGGAAAAAGGCCACCAAAATATTGTTGGAAAGAGACAAACTCCCCGTGATAACCCCAGAAAAATGGCTTTCCTTCGTCTCCATATAATCCTCAACCCATCATACTCTCCGAGCCCGATATCTCCCGCAATCAAACTCTCCTTCTCCTAACAACTGTTGCTTTCGGTTTCCTTATATTTATCGAGCTTTTGGTTGCGCTGAGTGAATTGGGAGGTTTTACATCGGAATGGACGGTCAGGGGTTAGGCAAGAAGGAGCCAGTGGTAGAAGCGGCACCCGACAGGAAGGAACCCGTTCAGGGTTCATCGTGCGAGGATCATAGCCCGTGCCTGCCTGCACATAGTGTTGGAGCTTCGGGCAGTCTGACGAGGCAGTCCAGTATGAGCAAGGGGGCATGCCTATGTGCTCCGACCACCCATGCGGGTTCCTTCAGGTGCAGGCTTCATCGTACTCCATCACTCCAAAGGACTAAAAGCATCGAAACGTCACGGATAGTGCCAGCTGATTCTTCGTCCAAAACAGACCCAGATGCAGCGGATCCGGACACAGGTGCATCCCATGCTAATTAAGTTTACTGATTGCGATTAATTAAGACACGTAATGATCCGGTGGATTACGGCTTTGGTAATCAGTTGAGGCTCATGCTTATAATATCATAAATTTCTTGAAGCAAAGGTTCCTGCGCTCACTCACGATGTACTTTTGGCTCATGATTACTGTAAACTATTGGTCATTATCAATATTATTTGTATCAACAAAAGATTATATCCAATGTTCAAACTTCAGTTGTATACTTTAAATAAAAAATAATAAAAAATAATTCATTTTGTTTTATATCTCATATTTCTTGATTTCTGGGGATTTATTCTGTCACTCCAATTGTTTGTCGATGACTCATTTTTTTCCTTCTTTTAATTTTATCTTTAAATAGACCTTTTCTGATTAAAAGTTACCTTTTCAGTTTCTAATTACGTCCATAAAGATCAAGAAACTTATCTTAAATGACCATGGCACCCAAAATGCGAATTTATGATTTTTTTCTATTGTCTTTTTCGCCATCTTTCAACCAACCTCTAAAGTATTTGTGTGATTATTTTGGACTAATCATAAATTTTAAATTGTAGTTAGCCTCGAAGAAAGAATTATTCGGACTAACTATGAAATGGAGTCATTTATTCTAATTCTTTAGGATAAATTTCTACGAGCCTAGATAAATCAATTTCTAGGGTAGATATATCTTCTGAAGATCATTATGTAGTAGAATACTTACTAACTTCGTTATATAAATGGACCATCTCAAAAGTTTGTACAATCTGTAAATAAAATTAGGGGTAAGCAGTGTAAGTGTGTGGTGTCGCAGCGAGGATCCAAGTTCACCCTCCACCGTCGTCAGGTTGACCTCTCGGCTCGAGCCGCTGAGACGTTGCGAAACGCGTGGAGTTGGTCTCTCCGTTTTTTCTAATTGAGCCTATTCATGTCCTCATTGGTTGTCCCCAATTTCAAGGGGGAATTGAAGGCGGCTCAGAGAAGCGGAGAAAGAGTTCAAAACGGAAGAAGTGAGAGGAATAAGGCGAGGTCGATACGCACACTATTCTAAAGTGAACACCCGTATAAATAATTATATTTGTCTTACCTTGATAAATTTTGACGGGCCACCCACTTAATTTTTTAAAATAATATTTTAAGTCAAAAATCAATATATATTCGAGGATTTCGACTTATTAAGTTTTCACAAAAGCAGTGACGACTAGTGAAAAACAATTTGTTTATAATAAAAAATGTTTACAAAATATCACAAATAAATCCGCATCGAAGTATTTAAATCATAGTAGGAGGGAAATGACATTAATTGTGGGCCTATGCACTTGAGTATAGGGTCCGTCACCAGTGGACAAGGAATGTTTGGGAAGGCCCACACCTTCCGTCGTGTACCTCAGGCTCGCCGGAAAGTTTCTATATTATCGGGCTTCATCAGTTGGGACTGCTTTAGTGAATTGTCTCCATAGCAGTTCACCACGCGCTACCCTGTCTTGATCACCATCTTCAGGACTCCTTCCCAGATGTGCTAAATTTGGGCTGCCAACGTTGAGTCTGATTGCCGATCTGTCATGTCGAATCCTTGAACTCCCATAGGCAATGTTCATGCAGTAAACATTAAAATGTGGTACAAATTTCTAATTATGAAGCATGTTAAATAATTAAAAAAATTAATAGTGTAAAGAAAACGGTACTCACGGGGATTGTATACCCCCTATAGTCGATCCTTATAAGTGGTAAGACACAATCACGATGAGAGACTTAGATGTGCCCTGTACATCTTGAATCATGCGTCCGCGATGGGGGACTCATGCAGGATCAGGAAGGACGCCTTTGGATATATGCTCACGATGGGAAACGTATTAGCATCCCATGGAGTGCAGCTCCAATCTCTGTTGTGCATGTCAACTGGCATTCATCCCATGTCCTTAGTTGCTAAATTCATGTCGTTTAAATAAATTTAACAGAACTAAGTAAGACTTGTCTTAAAGTATTGAACAAGGATTGTCCAACTCGATCTCAATACCCGAATATGTCCGTGCTACACCTTATCATGTTTTTCATGCAAAACAACATAAATATATGTACTGGAAAATGAAATGATGAAGGGAGGTCGTCACTGTCGAAGGAAACAACAGAGGTGAAACAAAGCATGTGGGCACTGCAAATGAAAACTTTTTGAGCAAGAAATCAATCATTTGTCGAATTGGGATGACTTATATGATGATGGAATGAAGGACGAGAGCTGGTTCTTGTTGCTATAGGGAAGAGCTGCGGCGGCTGTTGAATGAATGAGACACCCTAGTGTGGGAGTAACTCTTGTTGAATGGCATGAATGATACAATCTTTTCTAAAATTAGAGTCTATTTGTCTTTTAGAAATAAAATATTTTGTTGAGTCCAATTAGAATAATTAATTGTATAAGATTTAGTTTCTTATTTTTGATATCTGTCATTGGGTAATTGGGGATTTCTTGTTATGTCATTTAAAATCTACCAACCTATATCGAAAGGTAAGCAAGACTTGAAAACAAATGGTTCCTTTTCCTTAAAGAAGTGAGATTGAAGGGTTCTCCAACGAACTATTATCCTTCGCAGCCATAAGTCGTAAGGAGACCAAGGTTCTGACTGATTTCGCGTCAATCGCCCGCTGACTCGATCCTTCACTCTGGACCATATTAACTTGGTATCACAGTAGATCGTGCGCGATTCATCTAATTTTCAAGATATGATTTAGAAATGTTTCCACAGGTATGAGGAAAACCGAAGGACTTTAAGATTACGTCTGGAAAGGTTAAAATCTCGCCTGGAGAAGATAGAGGTGAACGATGGGACAACCACTAGTCCAACTGAAACTGTGGGGAAAGGCTGTCCAACGAGGAAAGCGATGTTAAAATATCGGTTCCACATTTTGAAAAAATGGTTTTTTCAAGATAAAATGGGAACGAAGACCCTTTAGGGTGGCTCAGTCGTTGCGTATACTTCTTTTAAGTACCAAGAAACCCTAGAAGAGGGAAGGGACAATTGGTCACATGTTATTTGGTGAAGATGCCTAATTATGCTTCCTACGGATTGGGCCAGACCTCCCAAACTTATTTGGGAGGAGTTTAAGCACTTATGTAACATCCGTTTTGCACCAACATTAGGGGCGAGCCAATTGGGAGAATTGGTGAACTTAAGGTAAACAAGATTCATGGCGGATTATGACGGACTTTTCAGGGGTATGCTGAGGTGATATCGAGTGAAGCATTTCCATTACAGTCTGTTCCTGCGCGCCATCCGATCTTAAGCTCTGTCTTCAGGGACTCCTTCCAGGATATGCTGAGGTTGATTTCGAGGTCCACTCACCTTGTCGAATCCTCAAAGTTCCTCGGTTGATTTTAATGCAAATCAACATGGAAAGTGGTCCGAAAATTCCAATTAAAATATCTAAATTAATTGAAATTACTGCGTAAGAGCAATAGATACAGGACATTATGTGGTCCGCTAATATCGATCCTTCGAGATGTCAGAGAAGTACTTCGTGTAAATTCTCAGTCGGTCCATGTCAATTGCGTTCGTTCCCAGTACTTAACCGCAATTACATGCAAAGTAGACAATTATAACAATAGAGCTGGAGTTGGTAACGGTCAATTTGACCTAAACTTAATTGAAACTAAAGTAAGAAATGTCTTACCATGCTAATTGGGTTGTCCAACTAGTTTTCAGTTACTCGAATGCATCCATGTAGCTCTTCGTCGTGATTTTCAGGTGAAAATAAAGGAAACAAATTAAATTAGATGGTGTTTGATCAAATTTTTAATGTAAATTTAACTGTGTTGAAGACGAAGGCATGTTTCCGTGCTAGTCGTGATGTTCGATTTGGTGTCGATATCTCGAATAAATCCGTATGATTCCGCATCGCCGCAACTAAGAGAATTGTTAATATCATTGTTGGAGTGAGAAAGCATCGTACTAATGGTTGAAGGGTTGCATCCTTAGTGCTAGAGCTAGGAAGAGCTGGAAGCGTAGGAGAGTGAGTGATTGTTCTCTTCTGGGGAGCTTTCAAGCAGATTGACATTGTCATCGCCATCAGATGGAGAAACAATCCTCGCATTGAACTACAAAAGTGGCAACAACTTCAACAGAAGCACATTCATCGATCTTTAGATCAGTTCCTTTACGAGAGACATTAGTGATGGAGTTGGGAGGACCAATATGAGCTGTGCAGGTCTTCAAAGATGCTTCTCCTAGGGTCTAAGTTCGAGATTCGATGATGCCCGTCCTTGGGGAGCTGTCCGGTGGAGACTGCTGGAAAATAACTGTTCGAGACGACCAATTCTAAGGACCAGCTCTCAACAAGAGCTTCTGGGGTCCAACTGCCGGTGAGAATTGGGGAGCAACAGCTTGGTACTCCCATTTTGCTAAGGTTGTCTTTGGTGCTTGGGAAAAGGTTGCTTTCATCATCGAGTTGTTGATATAGAGGTTTGTTAACCTGGTTTTGATGATAAACTTAAGCAACGCGTTACTGATGGTCAGAAGTAATGTTTCACGAGTTGCGTGTTTCTCCCTAGTGATGAACTTGAGCAATGTGTTGCTGAACCATAGCTAGTAACTGTTATATGTTACTGCGTTACAGTAAGTTGTTGCTGTGACATTACGTATACATATTGAAAATATGGAAATAAATTTTCAATACCCACGTTTTATTTTGGGTTATCTCAGATTATTCATCTCAGTGTCCAAATTCAATTAATATGGTTGTCTGATCTCATTTTATACATTTAGGAAACTAAATATTGAGAGATTGGGTTACCAAGTTTATACTTGGAAACAAAATATTTTGTTCTGCAGCAGTCCTACGCTGTAATAGGATAAAATCATAAATCAGATAAGTTTGTTTGTGATCTTATCTCAATTATCGATCAGAGGAGAACATCTTTAGGATGATTTGTTTATAAGACTTGGAAACAATTAATTTGTTTCGAATAACAATAGTTTATTTGAGGATAGTTACCCTTGGGGACTTTCCTTCTGTGGTACAGCGAACCGTTGAGCAGACCGTTGCTGAGTCTTGGCTGCCGGTTTTGGCAACAAATCTCGAAGATTGCCTGGACGTCGTCTGTGCCTCTTTCTCCATTATAATCAGACTAGGGACGACATATCTCATTGCCTTTGTACGTCTGAGTGGTCTGAGTGGTCTAAGTGGTCTTTTGTGCATTGACGGAGAGCGGAAGGTGCTAAGTGTCTTCTGGTTCTTTCTCTTGCAAGCTGCGTGTGAGAGTGTCAAGGGGCTGAGGTTAGACCCTTTGATCGTCGTGAGAGGGACTAGGTGTCCTCGGTGCGTTCAACGAGCGACTGGCGAATCGTCTGAGGGAAGTTAAGCGAATACCTGTTCTGAATTTAGTAACCAGTTGCTAACCCAACGGCAAGAAGCCATTCTCATCGTGTCTCTTCGCAGGGAAGTCTCAAACCTACGGAGTTTGAGCAGTTGGACACGTACTTGTGGGTGCATGCCAGAAGTCTCGCGCCTGCAGGTTAGAGCAGTAGTTGGGAACGCCGCCGGAGCGGAAAGAGGTCCTCCCGAGCATAGGGGTGCTGTGCAGAAGTCCCGAACTCCTACTGACGGACAGTAGAGCGGGTTGCGTGGAAGCCGCCGGAATTGAAAATTCCACCCAGGCACTGGGTGTGCAGTGCAGTGAGTCACGGCTGTGGTAACCATGCACGTCGGAACTGAGTGTAGGACGGATACCTTATCTTAGTGGTCTTTGTAGTTATCTTTGTGGTATTGGTGGTTCTTCTCTTTGTGGTCTTTGTGGTGATCTGTGTGATCAACTTTATGGTTGTCTCTTAAGCAATTATAGGCTCATCTTATGGAGAGACAAGATCTGTGTGGAATTCCTTTGCTGAACGACAAAGTGCTGAAGTAATCCTCTACTATGAATCAGAAACGAGCTGCTCTCTGACAAGTCTTTCTGTCACTTTAAGGATTATTATCTGAGGATTTATACCCTAACATAACATTGTCTGTGTGCTTTGATAGATCCAACAATTGGTATCAGAGCAGGTTTGCTGGACAGCTTTCTGTGTGATTGCTAGTACATAACTCTGTTGCTGAACCTAAGGATCAAAACAGCCTGTTGCTGAAAGTTTTACATTAAGCACAGTAAGGTGCTGCTGAGTATTGAGCAGAATGTCGATGCTCTTGACTGATGGTCATTCGACCGAACGCCCACCGCTCTTTGCGGGACAACATTTCTCATATTGGAAAATGAGAATGGAGTTTTTCATTGGAGCAAAAGAAGCCGATTGCTGGCATATTATAATGGAAGGAGATCTCGTAATTCCTCCATCTAATCCCAGCGACTCTCGGCATGAATTTGAAAGGAAAAGAATTATCTCGTTGAACACTAAAGCAAGGCACTACTTAGTGTGCGCTCTTGTTGGAAATGAGTTCAATTACATCTCTACTTGTAAGATGGCGAAAGAAATGTGGGATAGATGAAATCATTAGTAAATCATTACGAAGCATTCAAGATGAAAAAGGATGAGTCAATAAATCAAATGTTTGATCGACTCACCGAAATCACTAATGCCATGGAATCCCTTGGTAAAACCATTTCTAATTCTGAGCTAGTCAGAAAAATACTTCGCTCATTGCCTAAAACTTGGGAAGCCAAGAAGACTGCAATTGAAGAAGCTAAAGATTTGACGAGCTTAAATCTTCAACGGTTGCTTGGTTCTCTCGTTGCTTACGAAAATGAGAACAAGGTTGCTGAAGATAAGAAGACCAATGCTGTTGCATTTAAAGGGAGTGTTGAATCCTCCGATGAATCTGTAGATGAATCCTCGTCCGATTCAGAGGATGAAATCTCCTTCATGGCAAAGAAATTTAAGAAGTATCTTCGCAAAAATTGTTTCATGGGAAAACGAGATGCTAAAAAGAAGAATGCAAAATCACACCGAAGTAAAGGTGGCATGTGCTATGAGTGCAACAAACCTGGTCATATGCAACCAGATTGCCCGCTTTCAAATGAGAAGGGCAAACCTTCAAAATATAAGAAAAATGTCATAATGGCATCTTGGAGTGATGGTGATGAGGAATTAGATCAGAACGATGAAACATCAAATATCTGCTATATGGCAAAAACTCATGCTGAAACTGAGAAGGTCAATGCTTTCTCTACCTCCGATCTATCTACTGAAGATATTGAGAACCTTTTCTCAGAACTCTATGACAAACTTGAGTCATTGACCAAACAATAAGGCTCTCAAGAAGGAGAATAAATTCTTGAGTGTTGAGAACGCTTCTCTTAAGGAAGAGTTATCAACAAAGGCTAAGAAAGCGGTAAAGTAACTTTCTCAATCTAAATCAAAGATTGAGGAACTGCAACAGCAACTCAGTGCTATGCACAACAAAACTGATTCATGCATACATGAGATGCATGATTCCAAAATGAGAAACATTCACATCATGGGAAATATATTCCTCCTCATGTTAGGAATGATGATTCTCATTATATTATTCAAAGGTTACCTAGGCTTTGCTATTATTGTAGAAAGCCGGATCATTTTATTAAAAATTGCCATGTACGGCGAAATGATATGATTGGCATTACTTCTAAAGTTGATAGTTCTCTTGTTAAATGGAAGCAACGACTTACTTAAGTTCTTCTTCTATTTCAGGGATGCTTCAAGTCCATTGCTAAGGACCATATATGGTATTTAGATAGTGGCTGCTCGAGGCACATGTCAGGAGATGACTCCTTATTCTCCACACTGGTTTTCTAGGATGGTGGTGCTGTCATTTTTGGTGATAATGGAAAAGGGATGGTTAAAGGAACAGGAACCATTTACTGTCCTAACTCCCTAACCATTGAAGGAGTTCTTTATGTTAAAGGCCTCCAACACAATTTGATTAGTATCAGTTAATTGTGCGATAAAGGTTATCATGTTTCTTTCGATGAAAGGACGTGTAACGTTTCACGGAATGGTATTACTTGCTTCATTGGTGAACGCAAGAAAAGCATCTATATCCTGACTTTTAAGAATGTTTCCACAGGAGAAAATTGTCTCTTGTCTGTTAAGGACAAGGCTACTTTATGGCATAGAAGGTTGGGAGATGCAAACTATGACTTGCTGTCCAAACTTGCCAGAAAAGATGCTATTAAGGGATTGCCCAAAATCAAGTTTGACAATGACAAGTTTTGCAAAGCTTGCTCTATTGGCAAACAAATAAAGTTATCCTTTAAAAGTAAAACTTTGATTTCAAGCAAAGCACCGCGTGAATTACTTCATATGGACTTATTTGGGCCAACAAGGACTCAAAGTCTAGGAGGTAAACGTTATGGATTAGTTGTGGTAGATGACTTTTCCAGATTCACTTGGGTTAAATTTTTAGCTTACAAGAGTGATGCGTTTGCAACCTTTGAAACTTTAGTCAAACAACTTCAAAATGAGAAAGGTGTTTCTCTACGAAGCATAAGAACGGATCATGGTACTGAATTTGAGAACCATGACTTTACTTTATTTTGTGAAGAATATGGTGTTAATCATAATTTCTCTGCTCCATACACTCCACAACAAAACGGAGTTGTAGAGCGAAAGAATAGAACATTACAGGACATGGCGAGAACCATGTTGCTGGAAAGTGAGGTTGCTAAAAATTTTTAAGCTGAGGCTGTAAGCACAGCATGCTATATCTCAAATCGAGTTCACTTAAGGTACTCCTTAGGTAAAACGCCCTTTGAGTTATATAAAGGCAGAAAGCCTAATATCTCATACTTCCATTTGGAAGTAAGTGTTACATCTTGAGACCCATTAAAGATGGTGCCGGAAAGTTTGACGCTCGATCTGATGAGGGCATATTCTTAGGATACTCCCTCACGAGCAAAGCATATAGAGTCTTTAATAAAAGAACTCTAACTGTTGAAGAGTCCATCAATGTAAAAGTTGATGATTCTCCGACACAGGAGGAAGATGCTGTGGAAGCAGCAGCACAATCCTCAACAACAGTATCAAATGAAACATCACATCAAACGATTGCTGACAATATTCCGAATGGAAACACTGTAGCAAATGTACAGCAAGTACCTGCTGCACACACTGAAAATGTTTCTGGTGGTTTTTAGGATATACAAATAGAGGATCATGTTCCTTCTTTATAGAAGAAAAGACATCCTATTGACCAAGTCATAGGATCATTGCACACAGGAGTGCGAACCCGACATACAGCAAGTATGTACTGTGAACACTCCGCTTTTATTTCTCAAAAGGAACCTCAAGGCATTGATGATGCGCTTGATCATCCTAATTGGATCATTGCAATGTGAGAGGAATTGAATCAATTTGAGAGAAACAAAGTTTGGAGCATAGTACCTAGACCTAGTGATCATTCCATTATAGGAACAAAATGGGTTTATTGAAATAAACTTGATGAGTCTGGAAATGTTGTAAGAAACAAAGCCAGACTTGTAGCAAAAGGTTACTTCAAGAAGAGGGTATCGATTATGATGAAACGTTCGCTCCCGTGGCGTGTCTTGAAGCAATACGCGTATGCTTGGTATAATAACTTCAAGTTATTTCAAATGGATGTGAAAAGTGCATTCCTTAATGGAGATCTAAAAGAGGAATTTTATGTTGAACAACCTCCTGGATTCACCGATCCAAAATTTCGTAATCATGTCTATAAGTTATCTAAAGCTTTGTATGGACTTAAGCAAGCTCCGAGAGCACGGTACGAACAACTTAGTTCCTTTCTTATAGCAAAGGGATATAGGCATGGAAAAATCGATACAACCTTGTTTCTTAAGAAACTGGATGCTGATCTGTTAGTCGCTCAAATATATGTGGACGACATCATATTTGGTTCAACTAATGAACAACTATGTACCGAATTCTCTAACTTTATGAGAGGAGAATTTGAAATGAGTCTCATGGGAGAACTTACTTTCTTCCTTGGACTCCAAATCTGAAGACGGAATTTTTATTCATCAAGAAAAGTACAGTAAACAGCTGCTCAAGAAATTTGAGCTTGAGAATGCTAAACCTTTGTCAACTCCTATTGGTAGCAATACTAAAATTGAAAAAGATGAAGGTGGAAAGGAAGTTGATTACAAACTATTCAGAAGCATGATAGGGTTATTACTCTATCTTACTGCTTTGAGACCTGATATCATGTTTAGCTTATGCTTATGCGCTAGATATCAGTCTACTCCAAAAGAGTCACATCTTGCTACAGTCAAGAGGATTTTTAGATACCTCGCAGGGACTGTTAGCTTAGGTCTATGGTATCCCAGGGGATCGTTGCTGGATCCTGTAGGATATTCAGATGCAGACTATGCTGGATGCCGCATAGATAGAAAAAGTTCATCTCGTACTTGTCAATTACTGGGAAATATGTTAATTTCCTGGTTCTCTAAGAAGCAGACATCCGTCGCTTTATCCACAGCTGAGGCTGAATACGTTGCAGCAGCCAGTTGTTGTGCTTAGTTACTATGGATGCGACAACAACTTGAAGACTATCATCTTCATTTCAATAGTATTCCATTAATATGTGATAACACTAGTGCAATAAATTTATCACGAAATCCTGTCCATCACTCGAGATCTAAGCATATCGAGTTGAGACATCACTTTTTGCGTGATAATGTACAAAGTGGGAAAGTCGAGATTCAGCATGTAAATACTGAGCAACAACTTGTTGATATTCTTACCAAACCACTTGACGAGGAAAGGTTTGAGTATTAGGGATATGTAATCCTAATCTCTGAGATGATGATATTGCCATCTAACCATTTTGAGAAATTTTTTATAGGAAAATAAAAAATTCCTACGGTGCCATTTCCTTTTCTATTTCTTTTATTTCCTTCTTTTTCTATAAAATATTTTATAAAAAGAAACTACCCCTACAATTATCACACCTAAAATCCCTAACTTCCTTCGTCTCTTCTTCAACCTCAACCTCCTTCCTTCCTCTCTTCTTCTCAATATGATCATGGCACCCAAATCTGTGAAATCTTCAAAGGGGAAGGGAACCCCTAAGAAATAGTCGCAATCTGTGACTGAGTCCGTCCAACAACTCGCTATTATGGAGAATCTCCCAGTTGCTGAGGGGGAGCCTTCGCTGATGGATGCCCCTGCTCCGGTGGTCACTAAGACCAAGGAGACACCTGCTGCTGTTCCTGTTAAGGAAAATGTGGCTTCAACTGTTGATGCCACAGTTCTTAGCGAATCTGAAGTTGCTGCGGAGAAAATCCTCACTGTTGAGGAAGAAACCGCTGCACCAGAGGAGGTTACCAAGTCTACACCGGCCGTGTCCGAGTCTCCTGACAAAGCGGACACCTCCCTCACTCCGGATCTAGAACTCTCTGATGATGAGAGCAAGGAAAGTGAGGATCTTGATGCTACCCAGTCCGTGGATGGACAGGACTCTTCTGCTGCGAAGACCCCTGCTGCGGATGACACTGTGGAGTTGGTTGGCTCTGTTATACAGAATCTTCCTCCTGTTCGCTCTTCTCTGGGCATTGCTTCTCGCACCAGGATGAAGCGACCTTTCGCTGGTCTAAAGGATCGTATGCATTCTAGCTCTCCCGGTCATAAGAAAGTGAAAAGTACATATTCTTCTGTCTTTATCCCTGAGATTAATCAGAATGTCTCTCTGGCTGAGTTGAATCGCATTCTTGCTAATGACACAATGCCAAATCGTAACATGGAAAAGCGAAACATTGCTGCATGCAAGCATGTTGATTTTGACTGGTTCACTCAGCATTAGTTGAACTTTGCTGAGATGTTTGAGAAGTTGACCTGGCGGTCTTTTTGTGAGTATGATGGCATAGGTTCTATCTCAAAAGTCAAGGAATTTTATGTCGACATTACCTTTCATAAGGAGGACTCACTCATTAAGTACATCAAGGTGCTAGTTAATGATAAAGTCTTTGTATTCTCCGTGTTTGATGTTTGCCGCATTTTTTACTCTGATCCCTTCAACAATCTGAGGGTGATTAATGAGGGAAAATTGGAGGCTTGTCAGACCATCAATGACGGTGAGGTTGTTACTGTCAGCGGATATTTGCAGAACACTGGGCTGAGCTTTAGCAACAGGATGTTTCATAAGGCAGTAATGTCTTGCTTAGCTCCTCGTATTGGCAGTATTGATACTGTCATGCCCAGAGATTGGAATTTGATGGTTCATCTCAAGCGAGGTATTCCTATGAATTTGGGAAGTGTTATCTTTGGTCATATGGCTTCTTGCGTTCAGGATGAGTACAGGGCACTTCCGTTTGCACATGTCATTACTGCATTGCTGCAATTATATGGGGCGCAGATTGTTCCTATGAATCAAATGGACACCTGGACTACACAGGTTATTGGAGCTAACTCTGTGGCGAGTATGGGCTACCAATATGTTGATGGTGTCTTCATCAAGAAACCATCCAAGCAAGAAATCGCTGCCTTTGTCCGTGGCAAGGCCACTGCTGAAACTGGCAAGCAGCACCAAGCTAAACGTGAGAGGAATGCTGCTGCATCCAAAGATAAGCCCTCTTCCTCCTGCACGTTGTAGAAATTCCTCTGTGAGGAACTCAACTTTACTCGTCGCTCCATTCTTGAGAGGATTGATGCATTTGTTGAGAGACTTGGGCGACTGGAAAAGATGATCGAGACTCTGCTTGATAATGCTGAGGATTGAGCTATGCTCTCCGCTGAGGATTGAGCTACCCTCCTCTATATCTTTAGATGTCTCTGCTCACTGGTTCTTACGGAATGAGCTTTGCTCTTCTCCTGCTGTTCTTGTTTTGAAAGAGTTCGGTCTTACTGGATTGCAGCAACTGATGGCTGCTTTTAGCTTTATCTTTTGAGTGCCAGCATGTTTTTGCTGCACTAGAAATAAAACTATCCATTGCTTTACTCTTCTCTATTTGATATGACAAAAAGAGGGAGAAGAATAAGTTCAGGGGGAGTTTTTCAATGACAACGAGTTTTCCAAAGGGGGAGTTGAGAGATTATTGAACTCAAGCTCGATACCTAAGAAAGATCAAGTTTTGTCATCATCAAAAAGGGGGGGAATGTTAACCAGGTTTTGATGATGAACTTAAACAACGCGTTACTGATGGTTAGAAGTAATGTTTCACGAGTTGCGTGCTTATCCCTAGTGATGAGCTCGAGCAATGTGTTGTTGAACCACAGCTAGTAACTGTTATATGTTGCTATAAGTAAATTGTTGCTGTGACATTATGTATACATATTGAAAATATGGAAACAAATTTTCAATATCCACGTTTTATTTTGAGTTATCTCATATTATTCGTCTGAGTTTCCAAATTCAATGAATATGGTTGTCTGATCTCATTTTATACATTTAGGAAACTAAATATTGAGAGATTGGGTTACCAAGTTTATACTTGCAAACAAAATATTTTGTTCTGCAACAGTCCTACGCTGTAGTAGGATAAAATCATAAATCAGATAAGTTTGTTTGTGATCTTATCTCAATTATCAATGAGAGGAGAACATCTTTAGGATGATTTGTTTATAAGACTTGGAAATAATTAATTTGTTTCGGATGACAATAGTTTATTTGAGGATAGTTACCGTTGGGGACTTTCCTTCTGTGGTACAGCGAACCGTTGAGCAGACCGTTGCTGAGTTCTGGCTGCCAGTTTTGGCAACAAATCTCGAAGATTGCTTGGACGTCCTCTGTGCCTCTTTCTCCATTATAATCAGACTATGGACGACAGTAGAGCAGGTTGCGTGGAAGCCGCCGGAGTTGAAAATTCCACCCTAGGTACTAGGTGTGCAGTGCAGTGAGTCACGACTGTGTTAACCGTGCACGTCCGAACTGAGTGTAGGACGGATACCTTATCTTAGTGGTCTTTGTGGTTATCTTTGTGGTCTTGGTGGTCTTTGTGGTGATCTGTGTGATCAACTTTGTGGTTGTCTCTTAAGCAATTACAGGCTCATCTTAAGTAGAGACAAGATCTGTGTGGAATTCCTCCGCTGAACGACAAAGTGCTGAGGCAATCCTCTACTGTGCATAAAAAACGAGCTACCCTCTAAGAAGTATTTCTGTCACTTTAAGGATTATTATCTGAGGATTTATACTCTAACATAGCGTTGTCTATGTGTTTTGATAGACAGGCTTATGTCTGAGTGACAATGTTCTGTGTGGAATCCATTGAGCTACCAACTGTTGAGTATAAGCATCATTCTGCTGTAAACGAGAAGACGTCCACTGTGTGAGGAGTTGTACAGGAATGATCGTCAATTGTACAGGATTCTAAATCTCACTTTGTGAGAAACCAAACGCCTAGTGCAAGGGCTCTTTGCACCCATTATTTTCAAATAGTGGAATCACCTCGTTGGTGAAAAGTGGACGTAGGTCGATTAAGACCGAATCAGTATAAATTACTGTGTCCATTACGATCGCGCAACACTCGTACGAAAACCTACTCGACAAAATTATAACGGTTACAGCGAAGCAAATCTCATTCTGAGAAAGGGCGAAAAAGTTATAAACACTAATTCACCCCCCTCTTAGTGTTCCTGAACGATCAAACAAGGTTGTTGGAGTTGAGGAATGCCTCAAGGGTTTGCCGTTGCTTCTAGGAGTTGGATATAGGCGGCGGAGGGGAGTTTCGGCTTTATGCGTATGGTTGAAGGCAATCAGAAGAAGAGTGGGTACAAAGAAGCAAGCGTCAAGTCACCTTCGGGAGGGATGGTGGAGGCGACTGTTGGAAAATGTCAAAGGGGAGGTTGGCATCTAGTGCTTCTTGCTACTATATTAGGAATGGGTATATAGGACAACATTGTTGCGCTTGTGCGAGGGCATCTATTGTTAGAGTTTTCAGGCTGAGCTCAAAGGAGGATGTACAAGCAGGTACGAAGTTGTCGATGTGAGGATGAGGCCTACAGCCGAATGGAACATGGGAGAATCGTCGCTTCTAGTGTTGCTTCTATGGGCAGCAGCTCGTAAGGCTCTTGCTAGTTTTACAACCGAGGAAGGAAGACTAACAATGGGAGAAAGAGAAGGTGATATTAATTGTATTAAAAAAAGAGGCTAGGTGAATAGAGAAGAATGTTGTCTTTGGTTAGAGGTAGGAAAGTGAAAGTAAGAAGAAAAAGAGAATTTTCATCTCGTCTAGTTGGAGGTGATCAGACGAGATAAAAAAAATGTGATTTTCAATTCATTGGATGCTGTCCTTCTTCTCTTAGCTGGGAATCATTGCAAGTCAAGGATGGCAGGTGGGCACAGGAGGAGATTTGTTGGAGGAGTTTTTGTTGAGAGGGTGTTACTTGCCTTTCCTATTGTTGAAAACCTGTTGGAAGGGTTGCCGTTCATTCTTCGAGCTTCTATAGGCCATTCAAAAGCAGGCTGAGGAGATTGTTGGAGTGGAGTTGACCGATCTGTTGTTGATGATCCCAAGTCGGTTTCGCAACATTGTCAATTGTGCAGTTTGTTAAAAGCTTTTGGCGTGGCAAGAGAAGTAGGACGCATAGGATGGGGATTTGTTATGAGCGGTTGTCAACATGAGTTGCAGCCGGATGGATCTCCAACAACAACTTATCCTTTGGTCAGGTACCCCATCCTTGGTGGGTTATCCTTGTACTGTTGTCGGTTTCTATTGCATGTGTCTTTTTGTTTGTGGGACTGCGACTTAGGGTGTAAATTAGCTAAGTTGAGCCCGAACACTAGTGGGCTTGTGCTCGATGAAGTAGTGATGTTTGGGCTCGAGCTTGAGCTCGTTTATTTTTATGGAGCTCGAGCTCAAGCTCGTTTTAGGCTCAATACGAATGTTCGGTAGGGCTCAATTTGAGCTCAAGCTCGAGCTTGTTTTAGGCTCGTTATGAATTTACAATGAAGGACAAACACCTACTATGTCATTTCAAATTTCCAAATATCAAAGCCGGAGTTGATGTTTCTCAACATATGATCCTCAAAAATTCGATGCGACCAATATAGTTTCTCAAACAAATGATGGTTGACCAGTTCCTTGAATTACCATCGGTTGAGGAATATAGCACCGAATGTACACCTCTAGCTTGAACCCGTAAAATATTAGAAGCGATGCCAACATTACATTGCTTTCCAAAGTGAGAATTCAATTCTTGCCAATCTATAAGATGAAGTTTGGATTGCCCATGGTCAATCATGGAATAGGTAGCATGATATCGATCAATTGATTCATTTCTTACGAAATTAGATGAATATCAATAGCAAGAAAAATAAATGTAGGGATTTCATAATAGAAATATTAAGAACTCGACCTTTTTAATGCTTGACTTTGTGTAAATTCTTACACCAATCACTTCCACAAAGTAGAACGTGCACAATTTCTAGAGACAACGAAGCATGATAAGCATCAATGACTCTTCCACCTGCACTATCAGTTGCCTCCGAAGCTAAACTTGCAATGGGAATGGCAAGAATGTCACGAGCCATTCTAGATAAAATAGGCTTTTCAACCATTCTAATCCGTCAAAGTTTGAACTTGTATCACCAACATAACTACCCTCTTCCAATAGTTCTTTATCTCACTCTTCGAATGTTCAGTATTCTCTACAGATATAGCAAACTGAGCAACCTCTAACCAACCCGAAGATGATGATAACGATTTGATGTCCATAGAATTTTTCCAACTTTGTGATAATTGTTCTACACTGTTGCTTCTCTATTCAGCCGCATAATCATTATATCAGTCATGTAAAGCATCATGAACAACTTTAATATTGACATTTGATTCATTAGATAAATAATGTCTCGGAAAAGAAACTCAATCACCCTAAATTTGTATCTTAGATATAAAATTACTGCAATAGTCATCAACAAGTTGCAATAACCCCAATACTTATCATATTTGATTCTAGTGAACTTTCTATCCAACATAACTTCACCCTACGAATTTCATGAAGGAATAAGTTAGAAGTGGGGTACTCACTATCCGAAATAATATTGGTGACGGAATTAAAAACACCCAAAATCTCATGAACTTCTTTAACTTTCACCCAATCTTAACCTTTGGGTGACAATCATAAGATGCTTCTCACTCTGCATATCGTAGAAAAACCTCTTTAAACATGATAACCCTGGACAACATTTCATTTATCGAATTTCATCTTATTTTACAAGCAATGGTAAGCCTTCTATTAGGTAGCTGTACTTGTTGCACAATCTCGGAGAACATCTTTTCTTTTATTAATCATAATGCATTAACCAAAATACATCCAGGACATACTCACGATACAACAGTTCTAGGCTAGCTGGTATATTCTACCCACATCAAGAGAAACACATAAATGACATAGAAGTTGGGCAACTAGCCGAAGTAGAAGCCTAACGATTAGTAGCAACTCCAGCAAAACAACACACAATCCTCCCTTGTTTTCCACCCTGCTACTATCCTCTCTTTCGTCCTCGTCAATCTCTTGCAGGCATTTGTTGAAGGCAACATTCCTCTCCCTTACCTCCTCAATAGGAGCTTGTGCAGCACAAAAAAGGCCTCAGTGCAGTCCTCCTACAAATTCTACCAAGCCAAGGGACTTGTCGATGAGGTCATGGAGATCTCTGCACAGAGCAGACCTCATGTAGATACAAGTCTCATCAACAATCTTGGTCAAGGGAATCTTGATCCGACATAGCAAAGGCATATTGAGAGCAAGGGTGTCATGGCATGTTCTCTTTAGATAATGCGAGCGAAGAGCCGCTGGACAAAATCCATGACATTCTTGGTCATGTTGCCCTCATGACCACTACCGTCGCTGCTATCTTGAACAACAACCAGGGTACCCCAGGGAGATCCCTCCCCTAGTGAAGGTCGCCAATGTAGAGCGCTACCTCCCCGTGCATTCCTTCCCTGAGCATTCCTTCCCCTTGCCGTGTATCCCGGAGTCGACATTCCTTCCCCTAGGTGAGAGAAGATAAAAGGATGATAATGGCCCCTACTTGCCGACAAGTTGTATTTGTACTCAACTCACCAAATCTCTCAGGTATTGAAAATAGCATTTCTAATCCTCAACGCTACTGACCATGGGCTAATAGGTCCTGCCCCCACCTCCTGTTACCTCTTCCAATCCAAAGGTAATAAATTGTAATTAACGACAACTTGACAATCCTCATGTCCCCAATGGGTGCTGCTAATTGGTTCAACAACAAAAACTTGTTCTCCCAAGAATCAGGCCATCCATAAAATTCAAATTCCCTCCCTAAATATTTCCACACATTCAAAGCAAAAGGCCATAATCTGTAATCAGAACACTTTCTACAAACAGGTGAGGTGATGGCTCCATGAACCAGAAGGAGGCTAAACCTAATATGCCTTTAACCAACAACCAGGCTATAAAGCTAACTCAAGGTAACATAGATTTATGCAAAATCCAATTCGGCTATTATAGTGCCTGGCCAGCCAGTTGATAGATTATCCACGCCTTTCCGATGGAAAAAGCATCATTCCTCCAATGTGATGGATCCTTCAAATGAAGGTCAAGCAGTGGGGGCTCCGGCATAAATTGGGCTAACTTCAGAAGGAACAATACCTCATACATGCTACGATCACCATTTTAAAATCTCTACCACATCTCAGTATCAAAAACATCCTTCACAGATACAATAGGCCCAACCAAGATCTAACAATGTACAAGTGCTTCATCTTACTTATAATATCTCTTTTCCCTAGCCAGTTGTCGTTCAAAATATTCTACACCCATCACCCATTCACCAAGAAATTAAAGGTCTCATCAAATATCACAAGTCCATGATAGAGTTTCAAATCCATGATCATCTTGTCGGCCGCTTCGCAGCCCACATTGTCGTTGACGCAGGGACGGAGTTAGATGGCGAACGTGACTGGTGACAGTGATAAACTGAAAAAAATAAAGAATAACGACGCGCCAACCTTTAGATACAAGCTAATCCACTACCGAAGAATGGACATGCCCTGCCCGGACCGCGTATGGATACAACAACAACATCACCGTATTTGGACTCGAGGTTGAACGACACCACGACCGGATACAGCTACGCACCACCGATGTAGTTAATGCTCGGGTAATCTCGCCACACAGAATCCACCGAGTGATAAGAGAAAGAGAAACTCAAAAGTTTCTGGAATTGATTAAAATTTCAAGATAAGTTGCCCTCAAGGGTTACATTTGCAAGGGCTTATATAGGCCGTCCATAAAAAAGATAATAAGGGAAACGAAAATAAAAGATAAGATAATAAAATCTGAAGATAAGCAAGCGAGATATATTATTTTCCCCTACAAGATCTGCAAAGATTGGTGGAGCAGGCGTGACTCATGGGCTGCAAGTTGTCAGAACTGAGCCGTCAGAATGTAATCGTCTCTTGGGTTTCTCGTCGCTTGACTTCCCGTCGCTTTAGTTTCCTTTCGCTCGACGAGACGTCCTTCGCCTGAAAGCGTCGCTTCGCCTGTCGCTTGATCCGTTCACTCCAGCAACGTGAGATCAGCTTGTCGCCTGGTCGACGAATCAAGGCGGTGCCCTCACCAACCTCGTTGTTGAAGCCCATCCATCTTGCATCATCATCCCTTTGCTGAAGAAGATTTGTCCTTAAATCTAAGGGGTCTTCATCATTTTCATACAACGCAAGATCCTGGATGTTAAAAGTCGCCGAGACCCAATACACTCCAGGTAAGTCGATCTTGTATGCATTGTTGTTGACCCTCTCAATGACGCAGAATGGTCCATCAGCCCTTGGCATTACGTAATTTATTCGACTAGTAGGGAATCACTCTTTTCATAGATGGATCCATACCAGCTCGCCTAGGTGAAAGACTTTCTCCTGTCGTCCTCGATTAGCATTGGCCTAATACTCCTCATTCCGTTGCTCAATGATGGCGCGAATCCTCTGGTGCAACTTCAACATCTTGTCAGCTTGACGGCTGCATTTTGGTTTACAAACCTTCCCGAGGCAACAGTAAAAGCTCAATGGGAATCTTCGGGTTAATTCCATACACTATCTCGAATGTGGAGCTCGGTTATAAGCGAACTCAGCTTGGGCGAGCTTGATATCCTAATCCTTCTGATTCTTGGACACCATTGTACGGAGTGTTGCTCCCATAGTTCAGTTCACAACCTCAGTTTGCCCATCAGTTTGCGGATGAGAACTAGTGTTGAACAAGTGCTTCGTCCCGAACTTATGCCATAAGGTCTTCCAAAAATAGCTCAAGAACTTGGCACCTCGATCTGACACGATCGATTTGGGCACTCCATGTAGTCGGAAAACTTCTCGAAAATAGATATCCGCAATGTGCGAGGCATCGTCTGTCTTCCTACAAGGAATAAAATGAGCCATCTTCGAGAATCGATCCACGACTACCATGATTGAATCCTTTTGTCGTTGAGTGCGTGATAATCCTAGGACAAAATCCATGCTTACGTGTTACCAAGGTCGATTAGCGATTGGTACCAAAGTGTAGAGCCCTTGTGGTTGACGTGACTCTTCATTCGCCAGCAAGTACCGTACCGACGAATCATCTGATTGACGTCTTTAGCCATCTTCGGCCAATATAAGTGCTCTTTTCTGCTCCAAAGTGGCCTGCAAGTCCTCTCCCATGTACCTCTCAAATCAACAACTCTCTCATAGAACTCCGTGGGATGCACAACTTGACTCATCGAAAAAGGAATCCGTCTACCAAGTTGTATGGATCCTGGGCTTTCTCCGAGCATGCCTTGTATACTTCTCCAAAGTCTATGTTGGCCGAGTACAACTCCTTTAGCATCTCGAACTCGATAAGTTTCGATTTCATTTTAGCCACTAAACTCGACTTCGTCAATAAGGCGTCTGTTACGATGTTCGTCTTACCCGACTTATGCTTCAGCACGAACATGGAGGACTGAAGAAACTCCACCCACTTCGCATGCCTTTGATTGGGTTTTTTCCTTAAGAGCTCGCTTTTGCTACCTGACATTACGATGCAGGGATTATTTCATTGTGGAATGTCAGTTTGGCAATTGTCATGACGTCCCTTGCGTCCCCAAAGACAACAAATGATCAAACATCTGAAGAAGAAGGCTTGGCCCTTTAAAATCATTCAATGGAATTTAGAAATGGCTCCCAACTCTACATTCCTTTGACTCCCACTAAACCATGGAGTCATATGACCACGCGATATCAGAAATGGTAGAAAGCGAATCATAATGACTATCTTGCATGCTCTCCCAGTGTAAGTTTCCCGGACTATATTCAGACCTCCCACTTGGATGTAAATTTGCTTCCGGTCTTGTGCATGACGATTATGGGTCTTCTCACGGCCAAGACAAGATCACCAACTTTGAAGGATCAAGGACATATTTTCTTATTAAAGAATTTCGATATTCTCGCTTGGTAGCATTCAATCCGTTGTCGGGCTTCAAGACACTTCTCATCCAAATCTTCTAATTCCTTTAAACGTAGTCGCGTGTTATCTTCTTGATAAAGTCCACCCCGTAGTGATAATATTTTTCGCTCACGTGGAAAGACCGTCTCAACATCGTACACCATTGAATGTGGCATCATTTGAGTCGTAGTTTTGTAGGTCATATAATACGCCCATAGAGCTTCTCCGACATGTTCATGTCAATTTCTCCTGGCTTTATCAACCACATTTTACGGGAGGTTGTATAGTGTCTTATTAAACACTTCTGCCAACTAAATTACGGCCGCATGATACATGAAAGAGTTATATTGTTACCAAATTGCTCGTAGAACTTATCCATGGTCTTATTAGAAAACTTTCGGCCCTGATCAATAATGATATAGTGAGGCACACCATAACCAAAAACGATATGATTCTTGATAAAAGCTATAATCGTTTCTTGCTTCACTTCCCGGAAGGGTCAGCTTATGCCCATTTGGAAAATTAGTCGGTTGCTACCAAATATATGAATGTCCCCCTGACGATTTGGTGTAATAGGCCCTACAACATCTAGCCCCTATACTTCAAATAGCCAAGATGTTATGGTAGGATGTAGCGGCTCGAGTGATTGATGGATGAAGTTCGCATAAAGCTGGCAAGCTTGACATTTCTTAGCATACTCCACACAATCCTTTACCATTTTGGAGCGGGCTTACCCACAGTTCTGTTTTCTAGTCTTCATGTCCCCTAGGCAACTTAGGCAATGGGATGCTACTTATGTTAGTTCTAACACAACTTAACTCATGTCGTGAGCTTTCGTTGCCAATTCCTCAAATGATCGTGGTTTGAGCCCCTATAGAATATATCGAATCCTCCAGCGCATGCCTTGAATGCACATGTTGATAGACGTCTCTTCTCACAAACGATCATGTTCGCGTCAAAAACGGATCACGTCGGAAATATTTGGCAATAATACTCACAAGGTTTGTAGATGTACTCGCCAGTAAGTAAATGAAATAGATTCAATTGAATATGCAAAGTCTTACAATGAGGAAATGGTGCTTACAACCATAAAAATAAAACAAGGACGGCGGTGCAACGTCGTAGACTTGCTTCCGGGCGCTGTAGACTAAGAGGCGAGGTCGTAGACTTGCTGCTGAATGCTGCAGTCTTGTGACTCTGGACGGTGGGGACGTCGTAGACTTGGCGCGGGACGCTGTGGACTTCAGAATCCGGGCAACGACGTCGTAGACTGGATAATAGAGCGTTGTAGACTCCCACCGATCTCAGGTTCACCAACCAGTCATGTAATCCGTGTAGACTAGAATTGTAGGCCTGGTGTGAGTGTATTGTCTTTTTCCTCATGGGCGCCGCATCTGTTGTGGGCTTCGTCAGAAATCAGGCCAAAGATAGTCTATCGTGTCAATATAAGCCCCCTTTTTTGCTGAGGGGACTTCTGTCACCTGAGCACTCCTGACATTGCTTGCATCACAAGAAAACCTTTCGTCTTCGCGTCAAAAGAAAATCATTCATCTTCGCATCAAAAGAAAGCCCTTTGTCTTCTTTCTTCTATGCTTTCTTAAAAACCCTCACAGGCCTTCCGAAACTCTTGTTTCTTACTTCAATAATGTCCACTCTTGCTGCTTACCATTGGCACTCCCAGCGTGCTGGACCTTCCGGCGTGGTCCAGACCGGCAACAACGGGCTGACCCTGGGTCCCGTTCTTGATCCTGCCCTCTTCCCCGACTTGGTACCACATGAGTACCTGGTCACGGAGTCCCCCATCCTCATTTGCCGGGAGGGTTTCAAGGACCCCTTGAACTGGGAGAAGAAGAGCGGCTTCCTCTGCTTCCCCTACGTTGAGAAGCCAGTGGTGCAAAAGTGGTTCTCCACTTGGCTTAAGAAGCTGGAGCACAGGCTAAAGATTTATGGCTTCTGTTCATTCGTCAGGCTGTCTTTGGTCGCGAAGCGTTGCGACCATCGGGTATGTACGAGTCTGTTTTCGTTCTGAAATGACTCAGTAAACTGTTTCTACCTCCCCGAGGATCCCATGACAATAACTTTGAAGGATATCTACTTTTTGACGGGAGCTACGTGGCCGGCGTCCCCGTTCGCCTCCATCCTGCTGACGACGACCACCATCCCACCGAGATGCTCCAGATTCTGAGCACGGCGAAGAAGCACTTGGATATGCCCCTTGCTGCCTGGGGAAAGGCTGAAGAGGTCGAGTTTTTTAGCGTCTAGCTAAGCAAGTACGTTTTCTGTTTTACTGGCAAACGTGTGCCGAAGCTGGTTTACGGGGTCGCCAATTTCTTGAGCTCGGCGGCCTCCAAACAGATTGCCTGGGCCCCATTTCTGCTGGGGTTGGTTTACCAGGGGCTGCATAAAACGACAACGCGCAGCAGCCCCTTTCCAAGATATCCAGTCGGTGGCCCCCTGTGGCTTGTGCATCTGTGGTCCTACCTATGGATGCCCTCCGACGCCACTCAAGTCGCGTGCTATGGGACGCACATGCTAGACTCATGCTGCCGATCCAAGGACCAGTGGTTGTATGCCTCTGTGACGGGACACATCCATCACATTGTAGATACAGGGCGGAGTGAACGCCGCAACTGGGCCCTCTTTCCTGCTGGTCATACTATTTTGAGGCGCCGCCAGGAGCTCACCCCGGGTCTATACTGGGATTCAGTTTTGACCAGTAGGGACCTGGTCTGCTGACGGAGGGAGGTTTCACCTTTGAAGTCTACAACCCCCAGCTTTGTGCAAGGCAGGTTGGCTTCGTGTAGAGCTCTTCAGTGCCTTTCTCCGACACCTCCAACCTCTCGCTCCACATGAGGGTTTCCACCATTTTCTCCAAGGAAACCCTCCAGGTCTCAATGAGCCTCCTGGCCAGGAAGGCGGAGCTCCAGCATATGGAGTTTTTTCTTGAGTCTACACCAGTCTCGGCCACGGAGTTCTTCACTGTTCAGTGGGCGATCACCTTCGACACCCTGCTGAAGAAGATGTCCTTCCTCTAGACCTCCAAAGGGCCTGACCTCTACTTGCCATCCGACATAATGCTGAAGACAAGGCAACGGTCGTCTCTCGGTATAGACTTATACTTATCCTTTCTTTGAACTGAGAATCTTTTACTAACATGAGTCGCAGTCTTGGATGTAGACTCGGGGGACTCTTTACCGGAGAGTGGCCCAACCCTTATCTCCGTCAGGGCCCCAGAACCTTCAGGGACCTCTTCCGTGAGGTATGCGACGCTTTTCACCGTTGAGTACTGCAACTCTCTTTCAATTTATCATATGGCGTTGATTTCAGGAAAACGACTACAATTCCGAGTCCGCCCCCTCTGATTCGTCAAGCAGCTGAGTCTCCTCGAGGAACGGTATGTAACCTTGTGTCTATGCCATTTCCTGTCTTTAAAACCTGAATATCTTATCCTCTCCCCAGTGTCCAAATCAGTCCGAGGAATCTGATCCCAAGGAGGAAACTTCTGATGAAGCCGATATGCCTCCTCCTTCCGAGGTAATGCATGGTAGATGTAGACTTCGCTTGTTTAATCTCCATACTAATTGTTAAATTTTCACTTGTAGCCTATTCCTTCCCCTACCCCTGAAATCCCAGCTGCCCCAGCTACTGAGGAAACGGAGGCCCCTGCGGTTACAACAGAGGCTGATGCTCCAGAGGTGATGGGTGCGACAGGCACTAACCCTTCTGCTGGTGATTATGATCGCCTGGTGGCGAATGTGGAACGTGTTGGGCATGTCCTCATTGAGATCTTCTCTGAAGACCAGTTCAAGGTCCTTCAGTGCTGCATCAAGGAGATTGAGGAATCCCCAGCCACCACTATTGAGATGCAGGCAGCCTGCGAGGAGTTTGGGAGACGATTCTGGTCCGACTGGCCGGTGTACACGCAAGACATTGAAGCAGTTAACGGTGCCGGTTCAGGATTGCCTATATCCTGGAAAAGCATGCGGAAGAAAAGGCTAATCTGCAACTTCTCAAGGGGCGGAAGGAAGATTTGACTCGCCAGCTTGCACCGGTTCAGGCCAAGATTGTGGACCTTATGGCCATGGAGAGGGATCTCAAGGAACGGGCTTCTACGGTGGACTCCCTGCTCGCAGAAAGATCTGCTCATGCCTCTGAACAACAGGACCAAGATGATGAAGTCATGGTTCCGACAGAGGAATGAAATTACCGTCAAGAAGACCCAGGCCAAGGTTCTGACTTTCTTGCTCATGGAGGCGGCGCGCGGGGTGCCTAGACCAAGTATGGCGAGTTCAAGCAGGCGATGATGGCTTAGCTTTGTTTGTTTTTTTTTCTTTTGAGGTCTCAAGGGATGACACCCTTAAAACAAACTCATTCTTTACTTTTTACCAACTGTAGACTAACCCAGGGATGACACCCTTTAAACAAACTCTTTAGTCTACGGCTATAGTATACTTGTAAAGTTAATTTTTAGCTACCTGTTCCCATATAAATGGGAAGTGTTTGCTTAGAATCTTCCTGTGCGATTCCCAAATGGTTTTTCTATAGTGTTTCAGGTACTTGCCATTAATTTTTAGAGGTTGCCTGACTCCATCGAGTGTCGACAATCTATAGCTATTTGCTGAGAAGGTCTCGCTGACCTGATATGGTCCTTCCCAATTTGGGGACCATTTTCCAAAAATCTGGTCTTTAAATTTTAAGGGTAAAACCATTTTCCAGACCAAGTCGCCTATTTGAAAGTGCTTATGAACAACTTTCTTGTTATAATGGCGAGCTATTCTCTACTTGTGTACCTCTATCTTGTCTACAACCTCCAGCCTCTTTCTTTCTAACTCTTCCAAGGCTATATGCATGGCTTCGTCCTGTAGACAAGGTTGGCTGACACAGAGCGACTTGTACCTCATTTCGATAGGCAGTACTACGTCATGGCCGTAGACTAACGCGAATGGAGTTTCCCCAGTGCTTTCGCGCTTAGTGACCCATTAAGTATCATTAAGTACTTCGTGCCACTGTTTTGGATTAAGCCTGACCATCCTTTTAATGTTGTTTTTAATTAATTTGTTGGAGGCTTCAGCTTGTCCGTTCACCTGAGGATAGTATGGAGTGGAATTCAGGACTGAAAAGCCAAATTCTTCGGCGAATGCCTTCACCCTTGAGTTGTTAAAAACTGTCCCATTGTCTGCAACAATGTTCTGGGGAATGCCGAATCGATAGATGATGCAAGTCCGTAAAAAACTGATGACTTCATTATGGTCAATTTCTTGTAGACTTGCGCTTCTACCCACTTGGTGAAGTAATCTGTTGCTACCAAGATAAATGCATCCCCTTGACTAGAGTGAGGATGAATTTCCCCTATCACATCTAAAGCCTAGGTCCTGAAAGGCCAAGGTTTGATCACAGGGGTAAGTTCAGCTGCTGGGGCGCGAGTTATAGGACCATGTCGTTGGCATTCTTGACACCCTTTGGCCATTTCAATGCAATTTTTCATCATCGATGGCCAGTAAAAACCTTGTCTACGAATAATCCAACACATTTTTATCCCTGCTTGGTGTGTGACCCACAGAGTCCCTCATGAGTCTCCATCATTATTGGAATAGCTTCATCCAAGTCTACGCATTTTAAAAGGACTCCGCTTGCATCTTTCCTATATAGCATAACGTCTAAGAGGACATATGACAGCGCCTAAACTTTGATTCGCCGTTTGGCTTCCTGATTGGGATCTGACAGAAAGCCGACTATTGGTTTTCTCCAGTCTTTATCCTGGTTCATTATGTCTACAACCATGATGTTCTCCTCCGACTACAGATGTGAACCTATTTCAGGTATGTCACCCTATTCTATCCTGCTTTTGTACCCTGACGCTAACTGTGCTAGGCTATTAGCCACTACGTTTTTCTCATGTCCTATAAATTGGAACGTGATATCCTCAAAACGTGCGACTAGCCGCTGAACTATCTTGAAATATGGCAATAGCCTGCCTTGACAGGTGCATTCTTTGTTAACCTGGTTGATAACTAGCTGAGAATCTCCCTTAACACGGGCATGCTTTGCCTTTAGTGCCATGAGCTCCTTCAATACTGTTATCAATGCTTCATACTTCGTAGCATTGTTAGTAGGTATGACCTGAAGACGAAAAGCTAGCCTGATGTCTTTACCCATTGGGGATATTATATAAACTCCTATCCCAGCTCCATTCTTAGTGGACGAGCCATCAAACCAAGTCTGCCAGACCTCTTCAGTTGCCTCTTCTTGTTCTATAGACAAGGCGATCATGGTGGACTAGAAAATCAGCCAGTGCTTGTCCCTTGACTGAATGCTGAAACTTATATCTCCGATCATATGGAGATAGAATTAGGCTCCATTTGCTAACTCGTCCACTCAGTAATGGACTCTCGAAGAAGTATTTAATAATGGGTGACTTAGATACGACGTACACTTCACTGCTCCCGATGTAGTGTCTAAGTTTCATGATGGCATAAAATACTGATAAACACAACTTTTCCTTCGGGGCATACCTGACCTCGATTGGTGTCAATTTCCTTGACAAGTAATAAACGGCCCTTTCGCGTCCGTTTTGATCCGTTTGGGCTAACATAGCCCCTATGGTCGTTTTGGTGGCAGCCACATAAAAAATGAAAGGTTTTCCGTGTTGAGGGGGTATCAAAACTGGTGGATGTGTTAAATACCTTTTCAAAGCGTTAATGCTTCTTCGTATTTCTCAGTTCACCCAAAATCACTTTTTCCCCTCAAAAGATTGGCAAACACCTCCGTTTTTCCTACGATATTTCCAATGAACCTACGCAGGTAATTCACCCTTCCAAGAAAAGCCTGTAATTCCTTTTTGCTTCTTGGTGCTGCTAAGTTTTGGATGGCTTTTACCTTGTTCTGATCAACTTCAATACCGCGTTGATGTACTAAGAAACCCAAAACTGCCCTGCTTTAACTCCAAAGGCGCATTTAAGTGGGTTTAGTTTAAGTTGATGCTTTCTCATTTTCATGAAAGCATTCCTGAGATGGTCGACTTTCCAACTTGACGACTATATCGTCAATGTAGACTTCCACTGTCTTGCCGAGAGAGGCATCAAATATAGCATTCATTGCTCGTTGATAGGTAGCACCAGCTTTTTTTAGTCCAAATGGCATCGCTACCCATTCGAATATTCCTAAGGGACATCTGAATGCTGTTTTGTGTATATCCTCCTCTGTGATGATGATCTAGTTGTAGCCAGAGAACCCATCCATGAATGACATAATCTGATGCCCGGCTGTCTTGTCAATAAGATCATCCGCGATAGGCATAGGATATTCATCCTTTAGAGTAGCACGGTTCAAATCCCTAAAGTCTATACTGACTCTGATTTTGCCGTTCTTTTTCAAGACGGGTACAATGCTAGAAATCCATTATGTATAACGTGAGGTCCTTATGTATCCTGCTCGAAAAAGCTTTTCAACTTCTTCAAATACTAGTTGCGTCACTTCCCTAGTCATGCGCCTTGGTGTCTGCTGTACTGGCTTGAAATCCTTCTTGATGGGAAGGGTGGGTTCTACTAGTCTACAGTCTAAACCTGGCATCTCAGTATAATCCCAGGTGAAGCAGTCCTTGAATTCTTCAAGTACTCCTTTAATAGCAACAAAAAGTTTGTTATTTACTGAAGAACTAATAAAAAGAATCCTAGGAGAAGTCTCGCTTCCCAAATTACTGCTAATCAATGGGTCGCACGGGGTCATTAAAGACTCGCGTTCCTCAGTTCCACCTAAATCGGTATACACGGGCTTATTACAAGCGTTAGGCGCTCTAAGCGCTCCTGAGTTTTTTGAAAACCAAGAGATAGGTTGTCTACAGCAATGATTCCCCTGATAGACTTGAAGTCGTCGAAAGACATCGGCGACTCCTTCGTTTCCTCCTTCATTTTGGTCCATAGGTCCTTTCCTTTAGGAGTCTATCGGGCTCCAACTCCGCGACAGCGTTTTGCTGGTTCTTTTCAACTTCATCCTCTTTTGGTCCGTCCGTCCTTATGGGGTTTTCACCCGAATTGACATATTGCAGGACCTCCTCGATGTCCTTGGCAGAAAGCTCATCTCCCCATCCAGTTGGAACGATTGGGTCCGTCTCCGGCTTAGGGTGCGATGTCCCGTAGTCTATAATATAGTCAAACTTTCCGGATGGTTGACCATGGGGTTCAACAGTAGGGTCGCCAAGCTTATAGCGCTGTTCCAATGTGAGGTCCTTGACAATCTTGCTTGTTTCTGTATGCAAGATACCTTTGTCACAACAAGAATATTCATCAGCCTTAACAATCTCAACTTCAGAGTCAATCCATAACATTAACTCTCTATGTAAAATAGAAGGACTAGCCGCGGCTTTATGAAGCCAATCGTGGCCCAACAAAACATTAAAAGTAGGAATTATGTCAATCACAAAGAAGGCAGTTTCCCTTTCCTAGCGACCCACTTCAAGGTGCACAGAGAAAACCCCTAAGCATTCAGATTTCCTACCGTTAAAACCACTCACTGCGACATTGGTTTTAACCAAGTCATGGGGCTTATATCCCCAAGCATTTTAAACCAGGACAAAGGAAGCACGTTTATTGTAGCTCCATTGTCTACAAGGACCCGACTCACCACAATACTGTCAAAGGTAGCGGTGATGTACAAAGAGTGCCTGATGTCTTGTTTCATGCTATCAGATGGTTTCTCCAGCAAATGAAGTGGAAAGCCTACCGGATAAGCAGGTGAACTAGGAAAAGGCATTTTACCTCTTACGGTTTCCTCCTTCCGGTTATTGGCGAAGTCTATAAGCAAGGTGAGAGCGTTGCAACTCATAATCGACCCTTTTTTGCCGTCGGCATCACTTGGGATTCCACTCCGAAGTGGGGTATAATCAAAGCATGAGCCAGGCCCTTCTGAATGGTCTGTAGACTCAATGTGCTCTACTTCAGTGTTCAGTCCCTTTGTAGACACTCTGGCAAGTAGAGCGGCCCCTGAGAGGGTAGGCCTAGGCCTCTTAGCGACGTGACTTAGACGTCTATCCCTTCTCTTTCGAGCCCTTAGTGGCAAAGAGATCTTGCCAACTGCCTTCTGCCAATATTTCGAGGGGTTAACCGCTTTAATTACCCTTGATTTCTTAAAACCAAGGAAAGATTGACATACCTTGACGAAGTCTCCTACGAATGGATCGTATCCCACTACTGTTCGCGTTGATACCTGTTGTGTTTCCGAACAACTGTTAGTTTCACAAGTACCTGTGGCTGTAGAGTTTGACCACGATTTCCCCGTTTGAGGACAAGTCTACAGTCTTAAGGAAGTAGTTGACACAACAGGAGGTGCAGAGTTGCATGATCAGGATCATGTTCTAAGCTATAAGCTTGCATTTCTGACAGAGCATCCTTTCATCAAGGAACTGGTCTATTGGTGGTCCTGTCCGGAGTGCCTGGATGTCTACTCTAAGCGTTTCGTGTCTTGGCTTACCCCCTTTCTCCTGCGGCCTTTCAGACTGATGGGTTCTGCTAAAGACGTCTCCCTCTACAACTCCAGAACGAGATTCCCCGGAGTGGCCGTTCCTTTCCTGTCCTGGCTTTGCCCCTTGCTGGACGGACAAGTCGTTAAACTCCATGTGTCGTTTGGGACGCTCGAAAGCTCGGAGCTGTTGTTCAGATGTCTTGCCTCGACCATGGGGGCCACCTCTTCCTCCCCGGGTAGCTGGCTTGCGCTCCGCACTTGGGGGGCTTTTGAATCCCCTTTGTGAATTATTAGAGGCACTTCGCGAAATTGGGAAAACTATTCCCATTGCTACCTCCTCTAGTGGGGTCAAGTCATACCAGGCATCCCCCTGATTATTCTGCAGATACTTCTTGAACGTATTGCATCTATCAGTGGTGTGCATGTCATCAATATGCCAGCAGCAGAGACTGGGCGCTACTTCCTTGACCGGACATGTGACTACACCCTTGTCGGCCAAGCGACGGAAGAGAGCATTCGCCACCAAGGTCTCCCCGGGAATCTTTATATCCTGTAGGGAAAAATCGGTATTAGTTTCGATGAAATTGATGCCTACATCAGAAACATCGAACATATGAATGGCTATTTCGTCGTCAAAAGGTCTGTCGTGAACCATAGTGACTTCGTCTACATCAGGAAAGCACAATTCCTTTGACTCTATAAGGTCTTGAATTATGTTCCTGAATGACAGACAATCCTTGGTCATATGTGTAAACGACCCATGTCATTTGCAATAATTCCTAGTCTTCTCTCTTTCCGTCTTGGGGGTTCTGTGGCCCGATTTAAGCTTAATCCGCTTCCGTTGGAAAAGCCAATCAAAAATTGCATCCGCCTTCTCTACGTCGAAAGAATATTTTCTTTCTTCACCAGACTTCTGAGATGCTTTTGCTTTTGAATTTTTCCTTGCTAAAGGTTAGCAAACCGTTGCTTCGCCTTTCACGAATTCGGCCATGTCTACCTCAAGGGTTTCTAATTGATAAGCGTATTTAGACTAGGCTTCTTCCAGCAGTAACTGATGGTATTCAGTTGCTCTCCTAGCCAAGTCATACAGATCATTAAACCTTTCATAGAAACGCGTTTAACGCAATCATTAACGGGTCCCTTTCAGGAATTGCAGGTCTACAGCGAAGCAGCGCCTTTCGTCGACGCATAAGGAACTGTCCTAGGTGTTCTCCAGCGGTCTGTTTAAGCCGCATCACCTAGAAGATTGACATGGGTGTGTCTAGCCGAGCAAATGCTTTCATAAAGAAATGCTGCATTTCTGCCCATGATGTTACTGACCCAAGAGGTAGACTCGCGTACCACATGAAAGCATCTCCTGTGAGTGAATTCGAGAATAGCTTTAGTTTCAAAAAAACATTGGCCGCAGCATCTCCTGATTGATGAGTGAACCGAGCTATGTGCTCTACGGGCGTCATTTCATCTTCCCCTGAAAAACGGGTAAAATCGAGTACTCTGTATCCCTTCGGCATGGGTAGGTCTCTGTCGATGTAGGCAGGGTATGGACTCCTGTATAGACCAGGATCATCCTGCTTGACAGCCCTAGGTACCATCTGCTTCAAGACTTGAGCAATCGTCTCCCTCAGATTCTGTGGTGGAACGTGATCGAACTGTTCTCGAACATAGTCCTGACTCACTTTCTCTGGGGGATATGACATCCTCACTGCAGTTCGAGGTGGTTGTGGGTTTACCGAGACATTCGTGTCGAAGCTTTCCGCCCGCGGTAGACTTCCTATAGCTGGAACTTCCCCTGGAGGTATCTCCTCTACAGGCGCTTTACCAGGTCGGCGAGGGGGTATGCCACTTGCATATCTGTTCGTTTCACCCTGGGCCTCTACTCATCGTCTACAGGGCTCACTGCATACACAGCATTTGCCCTCCAAGACGTAGGAGACCGAGAGGTAGTAGGCCTTGATGGGGACATCCTGTCCCTATTGCAGACCTCTGTAGCGTGTTGGTTGGCACCGCCCCAAGGCTCATCCTCCTCAAATGACACATTGCGCCTCTCTGCACGCCAGGCGTCTCCCATGAAAGAATTCTCCCTGTCTACAGGGACACTTGGCTTTGCAGCGGCATTTGGCCTATTCAACGCACAGAGTTGTTTCAGAATCTGAGCCATATTGTCTTGCAATCCAGTGATATGTCTATCCATTAGGCTCCTCATATCATTGAATTCTTTATGGAATTCAAGCCTGGATATGAACTCAGAAGGGGTATGTACCTCGGAATCAGGTTGATTCGCAGTTTCTTGGCTTCCTAGAGCCGCGGTCTCAACATTTTAAGTTCCCCGCTACAAGCTGACCATCTCCATCTAATGGAGGTGGAGGGTCGCGATTAGTTCAACTCCTGGTGCTTTTTGTCATCTGTAGACTTCAAGCTTTTCGTACTCCCACTGTGGTCACCAAAAACGTGTTCGCGTCGAAAACGGATCACGTCGGAAATATTTGGCAATAATACTCATTGGGTTTGTAGATGTGGTCGCTAGTAAGTAAATGAAATAGATTGAATTGAATATGCAAAGTCTTACAATGAGGAAATGGCGCTTAAAGCCATAAAAATAAAATAAGGACGGCGGTGCAACGTCGTAGACTTGCTTCCGGGCGCTGTAGACTAAGAGGCGAGGTCGTAGACTCGCTGCTGAATGCTGCAGTCTTGCGACTCTGGACGGTGGGGACATCGTAGACTTCGCGCTGGATGCTGTGGACTTTAGAATCCGAGCAACGACGTCGTAGACTGGATAACAGAGCGCTGTAGGCTTGCGCTCCTTGGATGGCGAAAACTTGGTGGACGGGAGTATGGTTGAATGTTGAGGCGGACGTGGATACCAAGGCTACGGTTGCTCACCCTGGTGGCCGAGTCGAAGGTGGAATCGTGTACCGGGACTACTGTGGCTCGTCCTAGCGTTGGAGTGCTGGCGGGAAATTGTTACTAGAGCTACGGTTGCTCACTCTGAGGGTGGAAGTGAAGGCAGAGTTTGGGTACCAGAGCCATGGTTGCTCACTCTGACGGTAGAAGTGATGGCGGAGTTTGGCTGTCAGAGCTACGGTTGCTCACTCTGACGGTGGAGGTGAAGACCAATGAAACCTTAAGTGTTTCGCCCAGGTAGGGGAATCCTAACACTCTAAGGGGTGACGAGCAAGATAAGCTTCTGTTGGCTGATTTGATCGTAATTTTTCCAAGGGAGATCTCTTCCCTTTTATACCCGGTCTGTTACGACCTCTGAAGATCATCTAATCTTAACCACCCCCGAGTATCTCGGAGCCAACAAACTGTCTTCTAAGACGTACCACTCGTGTAGACGTGGGTCGTAGACTCCATTGACTTCGGGGTTAATAACCGTCCTTTAAGACGTGCACACTGAGTGGACGTGGGTTGTAGACTCCGCTGATTTCGGAGATAATGATTCAGCTTTTATGACGTGTGACCTGTGTAGACACGGGCCGTAGACTCCCACCGATCTCAAGGTCACCAACCAGTCATATAGTCTGTGTATACTAGAACTGTAGGCCTGGTGGACGCCGCGTCTGTTATGGGCTTCGTCAGAAATCAGGCTCAAGATAGTCTATCGTGTCAACAGATCCTTGCAGTTTAGGCTTAGATTTCTCCATCATTGATGTAGTCGACGGGACGTTCCTCCTCCCTTTAGCGTGTGTTGGTCAGCTCGATCATGCTCACCTCCGAGTGCTATAGAAACGATTTAGAAATTTTGTCTGCAATTGCTCCCAGTTGTCAATAGTACGTAGTTTGATGTCAATATACTAGTGTTTCCCTTTAAGACGCGGACAAACTGCTTAACTATCCAATTCATGTATGTGCCCTTATTACAGGTTTCAATGAAATGAGTTATGTTTTACCTGAGAGTCCCTTTCCTATCAAATTGGTGGAAGTATGGTGGTTGATTTCGCACTGGCATTTTAAGGCCTTCGATTCTCCGACTGTAAGGCTTATAGTACGTCAAAGTTGACGAGGATTTGCCTTCAAGCTCACCTTTCATTGCTTTTTTTATTAGTTTCATCATTGCATTCACCCAAATTGGATCATCTACAATAGATGCGTGCTATGCCGAATCATCAACATCCATGACCTCCTCTCCTTTGTTAGCTTGGGTGAGCAAACTTTCCTCCATATATGTTTTATCAACTTTTTCTTTCCAACTCTTGACGATGTAGTCCATTTGTTGCTCTCTTTCTTTCATGAAACCAATCATTACTTCCACTGTTTTTGTGAGAGTTGCGACCCGATCTTCAAGTGAATGAGTGCCTGCCATCATTACTGGCATAGCTTCAAAGTCCTTAGCCAAATCAGTTTTTTGGAAAGAATATGATGAAGAGTTGTTTGACGAGATATTATAGAAGTTTATTGGTAGTGCAAGAGATATTAGAATCTTATCAAAAAGAGCATCACCGATAATTGATAGAGATGACTTAGGAGAGATTGCTCTAACCATTTATTCTATCTCTTCAGCTTGTTTGTGTTACTTGGCCATTTATTGGGTATTAAGTCCACTTTGGCAATCCGCCCACATTGGAAATGTTCTTTTCAACGGCATCCTTGTAAGATGGAGATGCTTTGGGAGAGATGGACATGAGCATTTTTTCTATCTCTTCGGCTTATTAAAGGAGCTTGTCACCGACTAGGTATAAGTCCATTCTAGAGAGCCACCCTCATTGAGAATGTTCTTCGATTTAACATCCTTATAAGATAGGGATGCCTTTGGAGAGATAGACTTGAGCATTTCTTCATTTTGTTTATATAACTCAACCATGGATCGAGACTTCACCAATTTTGGAAACTCGATGAGTTCACTCCAACGCTATGTTTGATTAGTCCTGGAATTTGGAGGTATTCACTTTTCGATTAGAAAACTTACGTCATCGAATATTTAAAATGAAAAAAATTGAAATTACTTTTTTATCCTTCGTCTTTTAAAAATCCCCTTTCCACCATAATGAATCAAATACAAAACCTTAATCAATCCCCTTCTTTCTCATCGTTTGTCTTCAGCAAACGAAACTCACCTTACACTTCCCCTTTCCTTTCTAAGCTTTTTGTTCTCTCCTCCCCCGTTTTTGATTTTCTTTTTCGGTGCTTTGTTCTCTCACCATCAAAGTTGCCACAGTGCTTTCTCCCCCTACCTCTTCCCCTGCAATCGCAGCAAGGTGTTTTCTCCTATATCTCATATCCCCCGCAATCGCAGTAAGGTTTTGATGGCACTTTATGAAGCATGCTGCTGAGGGTACTTTTGATGGTAGGTTTTCATGAAACATCATATTGAGGCCCATGTAAGTGGCACTTATAAGAAAGATACTTACCTTAAGGCCTACAAGTTTCCATTAACTACATTCGAAGGAGAGAACAAGTGGCCCGATGGTGAAGGGGAACCCGTAATGCCTACAAACTTTAAGACAAGACAAGGAATAGCTAAGAAGAATTGGAAAAGTGGGCAGCTGAGGAGCCAAAAAATTTTTGAACAGGTTACTGATGAGAGGGTTGGAGATGAAGTGTAGCAAATGAAAACAATATGGACATAACAAAAGAACCTGTAAAAGGCCATGTTGCACCTACTTCTTTCATTGAACTTAAAAATGCTTTGATTGTTCATCCTGCTTTGATTATTTGCAAGTATTGTAACTGGTTTCATGGTAGCATGTTGATCCTATAGTTGATCACGCAATAAGGCCTACATGGAAAGGGCCAGAGGGGTAGGGGTATAAGGAGTAGTAGTGGCAAAGGTTGTGGCAATGGCAATGGCAGAGGGAGAGGGAGGCCAAGGAAAGAGATATTAGAAGGCGCCAACTACTTAACTTTGGAAGGTGCCATCTACTCAAAGTTGGAAGGCAGATGGATAAGACCGTGGTTTCAAAATATGGATGAAGGACACGACCAGTCTCAAAGTAGTTACAATGTGGGAACATCAGGCACACAAGAGTCCTTTGTTGCTAAATTTGACTTCCTCACTGCGGATATGAATCAATCCGGGAATGCTGAGAATTGACTTCACGCTGCTTGAGATGTTCAAATGTGTTATGTTCATGTAATTGAGATATTGAAACTGGGATTGTATGTTGGGATTATAACATGCATGCTTGGATTTTAATTGGGATTGTATACTGCGATTGCATGATGGGATTGCTTGTAACAGAGATAGCTTTTCTTTTAACTGGAAGTTGTAGTTGTTTGGAGTGTATCTCAAACTATCTTGTTACCCTATTAGTTGTTTGTATCTAAAACTGTGTTGTAACATTTCAGTTGTAAACATAACGTCATAAATTGATATCATAAAAAGCAAGATTATGTTTGTACAATGTATATTATAAAAATATCTATTTTGTTGCAGCAACAACAAAAGCTAGAATACAAACTATGATAAATAGGACAATATACATAAGCATATATTTATAAGTATCAACCTTCATCATCTTGATCTTTGCTTTAGCCTTGATCAATTTCATTTCACTATTCCTCAACTTGACTGTAATAATAAGATTCACCAATTTCAAACTCTTGACTTTCTTCAAATCAACATGACTAATAACAAGGTCGATCCATACAAAGAATCCCCAACCACCATCTGCATCTTTATAACGTGGACATCCATAGTACCTTTTACCATAATTTTTTACGGTTAGAGCTGTCTTCGCATGACATTCCATTCCACAATGATAAAAAAACACCATATTCATTGAAGACATTGTTGGAGAGCTTTTACTTGAAGACATTTTACGATATCTCATTTCTTCTTTGCTCATATAATCCTCTTCTTCAACTCTATATCACCCGAAAAATGAGAGTGAATTCACATGGGATATGACTAACACAATGAATGAGCTGCGACCAATTACGAGAAGGAGCTTTATATACTATAACGTAACCATAGCTATTGCTTTTAAATCCAACCTAGCCGTAAGCAAAAATAGAAGGGAACGAAAATACTTACAAATATGGGTTTGGGGCCGACGGATCCGAGAGCTGGGTTGACATGATTTCTCACTCAAAGCTGCAAATCTTCTACTGTCGTTGGTTTCTTGTAATCTTAGTCCGATTATGGAGTCTTGATCACGCTTGTCGAAGGCGGCAAATTAAATACTCTAGCAAACCTAACTAACTTGTAGATAGGGTAAGTAGAGGTCGATCCCACAGAGAATCAACAGAGAAAAATTCCTAACGATCGCACGTTTAACAATTTTGAGGTCAAGTTAAACAAGATTGAATTGAGAATAAAACTGAAAAAGAGAGTGCAACTAACGATGATTAAATCAATTAATAAAAGCCTAGGACTATCAATTTCCCCTAACGAATTATCTAACCCGTTCCTTCCTTTCTCCAGTTATCAAATTCTTAAATTACTAACCTAGGGTTCGTATATCTCTTTACGCCTCTCCCGAGTGCTCTAAAGACGTACTCCCTGTATCGAGCTAATCACTCTATTCCTAGGCAATTAACTAGTGGGAACCCATTATGCAACAACCCTAAATGGCTACCTAAGGCAATCAGGTATATTCCTATCCTTCTCGCTAATTAGCTCCGTTTTCCAACGAGACGCTAACTTAGGCTATTCAATCCACGGCTTAACCTAAACAACTTTTCCAAGCCCGAATAGGTCTCAAGTTCAAATTAATTGGTGATCAGTCAATCAACCGCATTAAGAACAAGATATGAATAAGTAACCACACGAATTTGCATAACACGGAGAAAATGAATTCACTCGTTAGATAAAATCGCTAGGTTCCATTGAAGTCCTAGAAAACGAAATTAGTTCATAACGTAGAAGAAATTCAACTCAAATTCAAAAGAAAAGGAGAGCGACATAATAATCAAAGAGGGGCAAGAAAAGAAAAACGCCCTCTCGAATCCTCCGATCCGAGAAGTAGTCGCCTAGTCTTGATCTCCGCTTCAACCCTAGCCGTCTCCGAGTCGAATGTCTCCTCCGTTCTTCACCAAAAGAAAAGACTCTAAAAGCCAAAGGGAATGTGTCCTTAGAGTTACCTCTAAAACTAGGATATATAGATCCCCTAGAAAATATTTCCTAAGATTCTCAAAATCTAGGCAATATTTCTAGGGAGAATAAAATAAAATAAATCTAAAACTACCAACTAAATAACTAGTTGATCCTCTGTATCTCCATAATGCAGTCTTAGGAAGACTTGAAGACTCCTCAAGCGGTTAGCCTTCAAAACTCGCAAGAAAGCTTCGTCAGCTACAGAACCTCCAGGGACGCGTCCCTGAGATCTGAAGGATGCGTCCCTCAGCTCTCTGTCCATTGTTCGCTCCTCTTCGCTTTTCTTCGTCCGAGCTTCAAAATCTCCTTCATTTTCCTACATTAACACATGACAAACCAAGAGGCATCAACAAGATAACCGAGTCGAGACAAAATAGAAACAAAAACTAAGAAAATAACAAAGATCGACTTAAAATAAAACTAAACTAAAAATGTCTCAAATCCTACCAAATCTTTATCAATACTCGTCCGACTAACCACATAAAGCCTCGTTAAGGATACGAAATAACCCTACTTTCACAGAGTTATCACACCCCCAAACCTACAATTTTGCTAGTCCTCGAGCAAATGAAAAGAGATAAACACCAAGATAACTCTTCAGCAATACCCCACTCAATCCAATCTGAGCAACCCTCTTTCTATTCTCAGCTATACACATGCTCACTTCCGTTGGTCGAGTCATTTGTCAATAAAAACCATTCAATTTTGATCAAACTTCACAGAAATGTTCATAACGATCAACTCGGTATGTCATATAGTGAACTCAACAATAAAAGACTTCCAATAAAACATATTAGATCGGCACTTCGTAGAAAACCAACCAAACACTAATCATCCACTCGTCCTCAGGATTTTCAACAACTTTCTCAACACAAACTTTATTCCAGCTACACGACTCTAAATGTTTCATCACATTCTAATGTACCCATGTAACGAGTATTTGATCAATGACTCCCGGTCCAGTTGGACCAAGGCATTAGGTGATAAAGCACCCCTCGGATCTCATTCTCGAGTACACCAGCAGGACTCACACCACAAGTACATATTTAGGCGCCAATCACATTTCAATCACTTTATTTCTTTTTTTTTTTTTTTACACGCCTAAACATTGGTACTCAGAGCCTTGGTAACTCCCTTTTTTTTTCTTTTACTTTTCTTTTTTTTTCTTTTTCTCTTTTTTTTTTAAGAACTTGTTTCAAATCAATGCCTAGCCAGCCCTACTCAGCACCAACTACTATGCGTTATTAGATTTCGAGAATTGTTTTCACTCACTACCAATCCATACCGAGGAATTATTACCCACTAAAAAAAAAACAGTTTAATCACTCAATTAAGCTCAATTTTCACTCTTCCATAAGTCGTAAGCATGTGCGTAATAAGTCATCATCGAATAAGGGTCAGCTCATCAAAGTTATCGTCAAGTCTACTGAAGAGTTAGACACACCTAGACTTACTCTAGAAATGACCTAAAAAAAATAATCAAAACTAAAAAGTCAAAACACTACTAGCAAGCAATAAATTAGAAATGACTATCAACCCAAATCACATAGATAAGCATACTTGCAGCACAAACAACACCCCCAAACCTAGACTAGACATCGCCCCGATGTAAATATGAATAGTAAGAGATGAAGAACACAATACTCCCCTGGGGTGAGCTAGTCGTCGCCGTCATCATCATCATTTTCGTCCTCAAGGTCGTGGGAGTTGTCATTTTCCGAATCCAGCTCATCCTCCTTATGGAAGTCAACAAATGAAGGCTGCACACAAAAAATGGGTTAGGGTTGTCATTTAAAAGAAGTTATAACTATAACTTTTTTTTTTTCGGAGGGACGCGTCCTTCAAATTGGAGGATGCGTCCTCCATGATTCTGTAAAATTGCAGAATGCCCGAGGTCGCGTCCTTAAATTTTCTGCAAAATAAAATAAAAATTGTCAATAAAAAGCAAAATAAAAAGATGAACTTATGCAAAAATAACAATGAAAATGAAAAAATAAAGTAAACTCGGGTTGCCTCCCGATAAGCGCTTGATTTATAGTCATCGGCTTGACTTTCTTGTCGCTTTCAGGCCTCTTTTAGGTGAATCGAGGATGCTTCACGATCAAAACTTCCCCTATAATGTTTTAACCTTTGCCCATTTACCTTGAATATCCTTCCAGTACTCTCTTCTAAAACATCTACGGCTCCATATGAGAATACCTCAACAACTCGAAAAGGGCCTGACCATCGCGATTTTAGTTTCCCAGGGAATAATTTGAGTCGGGAGTTGAATAACAATACCAATTGGCCTGGCTCGAAGTGTCTGGGCAATATCTTACCATCATGCCATTTCTTTGTCCTATCCTTGTACACTCTTGCATTGTCATATGCCTGCAACCGAAGTTCATCGAGCTCGTTCAATTGAAGTAGTCGTCTCCCACCGGCTTCTTCAAGATTTAAGTTCAACTTTTTCAGAGCCCAATATGCCTTGTGCTCGAGTTCCACCGGAAGGTGACATGCCTTGCCAAAGACCATTCTGTATGGTGACATCCCAATTGGATTTTTATATGCTGTCCTATATGCCCACAATGCATCATCGAGCTTCGTCGACCAATCCTTTCTCGTTGGACATACTGTTTTCTCTAGAATCCGCTTGATTTCCCGATTAGAAACTTCGACTTGCCCGCTCGTTTGTGGATGATATGCTGTAGCTATCTTGTGTTTTATCCCATACTTCTTCAGGAGTTGATCAAAATAGCGGTTGCAGAAGTGCGTCCCTTCGTCGCTTATGATAGCCCGTGGTGTGCCAAATCGAGTAAAAATCTGCTTTTTCAAAAACTTGCACACAACTTTAGAATCATTAGAAGGCAGCGCTACTGCTTCCACCCACTTCGAAACATAATCAACAGCCATAAGGATGTACTTATTATTAAAAGATGAAATAAAGGGACCCATAAAATCGATACCCCACACATCGAATAGCTCAACTTCAAGGATGCCTTGCAACGGCATCTCGTGTCTCTTGCCGATGTTTCCCACACGTTGACACCTGTCACAAGATGCAACAAAATTATATGAATCCTTGAAAAGAGTTGGCCAATAGAATCCTGATTGTAGAACTTTAGCCGCTGTTCGATCTCCTCCAAAGTGTCCACCATAGGGTGACGAGTGACAATGTTCGAGGATTCCTTTGATTTCTTCTTCTGGCACACATCTCCTGATAACTTGATCAGCACAATGCTTAAAGAGAAACGGTTCATCCCACATGTAATAACGTACATCATGCAAAAATTTCTTCTTTTGTTGAGGAGTAAAGTCGGAGGGAATATGGCTAGAAACAATATAATTCACAAAGTCGGCATACCAAGGGCACGCCAAATCATTCGTAGCAAACAATTGTTCATCAGGGAATGACTCATTAATTAGCATATGGTCAGGAGATGAAGTCGCATTTTCTAACCTCGATAAATGATCCGCAACTTGGTTTTCAGATCCTTTTCTGTCCCTAATTTCAAGATCAAACTCTTGTAAAAGAAGAACCCACCTGATGAGCCTTGGCTTTGCCTCTTTCTTTGAGATCAAGTACTTGATGGCAGAATGGTCAGTGAAAACAATAACTTTCGTACTAACAAGATAACTACGAAATTTATCAAAGGCATAGACAATCGCAAGCAACTCTTTTTCTGTGGTAGTGTAATTTACCTGAGCATCATCAAGAGTTCGACTTGCATAGTAAATGACATGAAATACCTTATTCACTCATTGTCCTAGAACGGCTCCGACCGCGTAATCGCTTGCATCACACATTAGTTCAAATGGTAAATTCCAATCAGGTGCAATAACTATAGGAGCAGAAATTAACCTTTGCTTGAGCTCGTTGAAGGCACTAAGGCAGTCGTCATCGAAAATAAAGGACCTGTCCTTTTGTAAGAGATTGCAAAGTGGTTTGGAAATTTTGGAAAAGTCCTTGATAAATCTTCTGTAAAATCCTGCGTGTCCAAGAAAACTCCGGATTGCTTTGACTGATGTTGGTGACGGCAATTTCTCGATTGTTTCTATCTTTGCTCGATCCACTTCAATCCCCTTGTTTGATATCCTGTGTCCAAGAACAATACCCTCTCGAACCATAAAATGGCATTTTTCCCAATTTAAAATAAGGTTTGTTTCTTCACAACGTTTCAGCACGCGAGCTAAATTTGTCAAGCAATCATCAAAAGACATCCCAAAGATGGAAAAATCGTCCATAAAAACTTCAAGGCACTGCTCAACCATATCAGTGAAAATAGACATCATGCATCTCTGAAACGTAGCTGGGGCATTACATAGACCAAAAGGCATTCGTCGAAAAGCAAACGTACCATACGGGCATGTAAAAGTAGTCTTTTCTTGATCTTCTGCTGCTATGGCAATTTGGTTATATCCAGAATAACCATCTAGAAAACAGTAAAATCCTTTTACCTGCCAGGCGATCCAACATTTGATCTATAAACGGAAGTGGGAAGTGATCCTTTCTTGTGGCTTTATTCAACTTCCTATAATCCATGCAAACTCGCCAACCAGTCACCGTACGCATGGGAATGAGCTCATTCTTTTCGTTGGAGACAACGGTCATCCCACCTTTCTTAGGTACACACTGCACAGGACTCACCCAAGAACTGTCAGAAATCGGGTATATTATACCTGCATCAAGCCATTTGATGATTTCCTTCTTGACTACTTCCTTCATGTTCGGGTTGAGTCGTCGTTGACTCTCCACCGAAACCTTATGATTTTCTTCTAGCAAAATCTTGTGCATACAAATTGATGGACTGATACCTCGAATATCAGCAATTGTCCACCCTAATGCTCGTTTATATTCCCTCAAGACTCGAAGTAATTTCTCTTCCTGTGTCATTGTTAGTGCAGACGAAATAATAATGGGTAGAGTTTCATTACTTCCAAGATATGCATACCTCAGGTGTTCAGGTAATGGTTTCAGCTCTAATTGGGGTGGTTCTTCAATAGATGGTTTCATCGGATTATGCGGCATCTCCAAGGCTTCAAAATGTGCCCCTCTTAACATGTGTGGTATTGCATCCATTGCTGTTATCACTTCTTGTACTTCTTCATTGTCGGATGACGTTGAGTTCATTGCAATTTCAAGTGGATCTTCATATGGAATCTCTGTAGAGTACCTGCTCAAAACATCTTCAATCAGAAAGCATTCATCAATTTCATTCGGGCACTTCAGCGATTTTAAAACATTAAATGTCACCTCCTCATCATTAACCCGAATGGTCAGTTCACCTTTTTGAACATCAATGAGGGCTCTACCTGTTGCCAAGAATGGTCTACCTAAAATGATGGGGATATTTTTATCTTCCTCAAAATCTAAAACTACAAAATCCGCTGGAAAGATAAATTTATCCACTTTAACAAGCACATCTTCAACAATACCCCTAGGATATGTTATTGATCTATCAGCTAACTGCAATGTCACAGACGTAGGTTTCACTTCCCCCAAACCTAACTCATGGTAGACAGATAAAGGCATAAGATTAATACTTGCGCCAAGATCACACAGAGCCTTACCATTGAATTGCGAACCAATAGTGCAAGGGATAGTGAAACTACCTGGATCCTTTAGCTTAGGAGGAAGTTTTCGTTGCAATATGGCACTACATTCCTCCGTTAGTGCGACGGTTTCAACTCACCTAACCTTCTTTTCTTCGATAGGATATCCTTCATGAACTTGACGTAGCTCGGCATCTGTTCAAGAGCTTCTGCAAAAGGAATGTTAATATGGAGTTTCTTAAACACGTCGAGAAACTTACGGAATTGGGCTTCATCATGCTTCTTTGCTCTTTGAGGGAATGGAAGTGGTGGTCGTTCTATCTTCCCCATGTTGGGTATTATCCAAGTGGGACGATGTGGTTGATCAGTTGGGGGAAGGACACGTCCTTCAGTTGGCAGGGTCGCGTCCTTCTGCGTTGCTTCTTCTATAGAATGTTCAGGGACACGTCCCTCAAATTCGGAGGACACGTCCTTCTCGGTTCTGTGAAAATTCATAAATTCTTTATCTCGTCCTTTGTTCAGCTTGGATGTGTTCGCCTCCTCATCGATTTGCTCTCGTGGAAGATCACTAATCTCACTTGACTTTTTATTGTCACTCGACCGAATCTTTGGTGGTACTTCTTCAAGTGCTCGGCCGTTTCTCAAAGTTACTGCTTTAACATATTCTCGTGGATTGACCTCAGTATCACTTGGCAACCCTCCTTGTTGACGCGAGTTCAAGGCTTGAGCGAGCTGACTGACTTGATTCTCCAAGTTCCTTATTGATGCTGTTTGATTCTTTATTATGGCATCTTGATTCGCCATGTACTTATCTTGATTCGCCATGTACTTCGTCATCAAATCCTCAAAATTCGTCTTTTTTTCTAGTTCTGGGGCTTTGGGTTGCTGAAATCCCGGAGGTTGCGTTGCTCGATGATCCATTGTTTGTTGCCCTTTCCAAGAAAAGTTAGGATGGTTCCTCCACCCCGGATTATACGTGTTGGAATAAGGATTGTTCCTCTGATTTCCTATAAAATTAGCCTCCTCCATGCTAGCAGAACATTGATCTGTTACATGTCCACCACCGCAAATATCACATCCTCTAGTTGTACTCTGGATGGACTGTACATTCACCGACTCAAACTTCTTGGCCAACGCCGATATCTGCGCTTGAATAGATGTGAGTGCATCCAGTTCATGAGCACCCGAAACTTTTCTACCACTTATTCGGTCGAACGATTGACTCGGTACACATGTTCTCCTCATAGTCTCCAAAAGCTCCCTTCCTTCTACGTATGATTTTCGTAGGAATGATCCGTTCGATGCTAAGTTGAGGTCCTTGCGCGATGTTTCTGACAACCCATTGTAAAAAGCTTTCAATTGTCGCCATCCCGGTAGATCATGATATGGGCACTGAATTAATAAATGTTTGAAGCGCTCTCAAGCCTCCACAAAAGTTTCTGTCTCATTTTGCTTGAATGCGCAGATTTCATTCCTCATGTGGGATATCTTGGATGGCGGGAAATATTGATCTAGGAATGCTTCTTCCATCTCTTCCCAGGTACTGATTGATCCAGCCGGTAGCGAGTTCAGCCAACTCCATGCTCTATCCTTCAAGGAGAAGGGAAATAACTTTAATCGAACTGCATCTTGTGGCACTCCGTTTTGCCTGAAACTGTCGCAAATGCTTAAGAACTTGCTCAAATGCTCATGCGGATCCTCAATCGCTGACCCTCGAAACATCACTGAATTCTGAATCATCTGGATCACTGATGTCTTTATCTCAAAGTCCCGAGCTTGAATCACAGGCGCAACGATACAGAACCGGTTGATGTGAGGTTTTGCTGAAGTGAATTCCACCATCGGCCTGTTATCAATGTCCTCTTGACCCTCGTTCTGCTGAGGTAGAATTAGGTTTCCGTCCATGTTGCTTTGTTGTGCACTAGCTTTCTCACGAACCAGTCTATGGAAAGTCCTTTCGATTTCAGGATCAAAAGGAAGAATTTCTGTACTTCGAGTTCGTCGCATGTACCTAATGTTAAAAATATCAAAAGAAATAAGTGAGAAAATTAAACAACTTGAACGTCAAATAGATAAACGTGATGACAGTAGAAAATAAATTTCTCCAAATTGATTCCCCGGCAACGGCGCCAAAATTTGATCACGCTTGTCGAAGGCGGCAAATTAAATACTCTAGCAAACCTAACTAACTTGTAGATAGGGTAAGTAGAGGTCGATCCCACAGAGAATCAACAGAGAAAAATTCCTAACGATCGCACGTTTAACAATTTTGATGTCAAGTTAAACAAGATTGAATTGAGAATAAAACTGAAAAAGAGAGTGCAACTAACGATGATTAAATCAATTAATAAAAGCCTAGGACTATCAATTTCCCCTAACGAATTATCTAACCCGTTCCTTCCTTTCTCCAGTTATCAAATTCTTAAATTACTAACCTAGGGTTCGTATATCTCTTTACGCCTCTCCCGAGTGCTCTAAAGACGTATTCCCTGTATCGAGCTAATCACTCTATTCCTAGGCAATTAACTAGTGGGAACCCATTATGCAACAACCCTAAATGGCTACCTAAGGCAATCAGGTATATTCCTATCCTTCTCGCTAATTAGCTCCGTTTTCCAATGAGACGCTAACTTAGGCTATTCAATACACGGCTTAACCTAAACAACTTTTCCAAGCCCGAATAGGTCTCCAGTTCAAATTAATTGGTGATCAGTCAATCAACCGCATTAAGAACAAGATATGAATAAGTAACCACACGAATTTGCATAACACGGAGAAAATGAATTCACTCGTTAGATAAAATCGCTAGGTTCCATTGAAGTCCTAGAAAACGAAATTAGTTCATAACGTAGAAGAAATTCAACTCAAATTCAAAAGAAAAGGAGAGCGACATAATAATCAAAGAGGGGCAAGAAAAGAAAAACGCCCTCTCGAATCCTCCGATCCGAGAAGTAGTCGCCTAGTCTTGATCTCCGCTTCAACCCTAGCCGTCTCCGAGTCGAATGTCTCCTCCGTTCTTCACCAAAAGAAAAGACTCTAAAAGCCAAAGGGAATGTGTCCTTAGAGTTACCTCTAAAACTAGGATATATAGATCCCCTAGAAAATATTTCCTAAGATTCTCAAAATCTAGGCAATATTTCTAGGGAGAATAAAATAAAATAAATCTAAAACTACCAACTAAATAACTAGTTGATCCTCTATATCTCCATAATGCAGTCTTAGGAAGACTTGAAGACTCCTCAAGCGGTTAGCCTTCAAAACTCGCAAGAAAGCTTCGTCAGCTACAGAACCTCCAGGGACGCGTCCCTGAGATCTGAAGGATGCGTCCCTCAGCTCTCTGTCCATTGTTCGCTCCTCTTCGCTTTTCTTCGTCCGAGCTTCAAAATCTCCTTCATTTTCCTACATTAACACATGACAAACCAAGAGGCATCAACAAGATAACCGAGTCGAGACAAAATAGAAACAAAAACTAAGAAAATAACAAATATCGACTTAAAATAAAACTAAACTAAAAATGACTCAAATCCTACCAAATCTTTATCAATACTCGTCCGACTAACCACATAAAGCCTCGTTAAGGATACGAAATAACCCTACTTTCACAGAGTTATCAAGTCTCTTTCGATTGAAGAGGCGGAGAAAACAGGGATGCGTGGGTTTGGTCAAATTAGGGTTTAGTCGTAATGGGGACAATTAGATTTGGGGACAATATAGGTAAAAAAGACAATAGAAACGGGGGTACAGCAGGGGAGTAACAGAGTTAAATTCAAGTAGGGTGCCACGTAAGCTTCCGTTAGTTGGTGTGTTAATGGATGATAGAATCCAGATAATGATGATAACATATTTACGGGTGGCAAGTGTTTTAAAGAACATGATAAATCGGGTAAAATTGGCATACTATAAAATATATTTTGATAATTTGACTTATTTTAATTACCAGTATAAGTGGACCAATCAAAACAACCCACTACATGTAATTAATGCTTATTGTCCGATAACAAAACTCTTAATAAAGTAAATTAATTGCTCCTGAACGGGGGTTACCCGTTAACAAAATCTTTATAAAAATTGCATTTTAATTAACTGACTACTACTCATTCGAAATATTTCACAAATAGCAGTTGGTGGTGCATGTTGATTTCTATGTATCCGATGGGGACGAAATCCCCCCGTCTTAAAAGGGCAATGAATGCATAGAACATGACAGAAGCCAGCGGGAAGAGCATTTAATGGAATGGCATGCGTGTAGTCCACAAGATCATCCAGGGGGCCATTCAGTATCCTCACCCCCGTCGTCTATACCAGAAGCCAAACTGATCTTCGTGAAAGCAACACGAATACGCAAAGTGTGCCTTTGCCTTTTCACATCTTTCGTTATTTGCAATTCATCACCACCAACCGTCGAAATGTCGGTCCCAGCCACAGCCAGCTTCAACCACTAAAAACTGTAGTCTACAGTAAGAAAATAGAAATGGTGGTGGTCCCTTCAACCTCATTTTCACACCACGAGGAAACCTTGGGGGACACTTTCTTTTTTTGTTTCTTTCTATTTCAACCACTACATTCATTCAATCTAACATGTGTTTCTCCTCCTCCTTGATATCATCATGGTCCGATTCTATTATTACATCATATTTTACGAATTCATTCACCTTTTAGCAGTAGCCTCGACGTTACTGGCACGTCTGTTATTGGACCAAAACTTGCTCAACATCCTCCCCGGTCGACCCGGGATTGCGCAGAACCTTCTCTTCTTCATCAACCCCTTCCCGCTTTCTACCTTCCCCGTGTTGCTGTGCTGCACGTCCTGCTCCTCGTCCTCCGCCAGTTTCACCTTCAACGGAGGCGTCCTCTTTGCCGACACACAAAATTGCTCTTCGGCGGGGATGCTGGTCGGCATGGTGGTTAACGGCTCCCGGGGCCTGGACAGGTCAATACCTTGTTGGGAGAGCAGGCCCTTGAGGTCATCCGGGAGATGGGATGCTTCATCACCGGACTTGGTCACTCGTGCATGCTCAAAGAATAGGACCTGCACAACGACCCTCAGGGGCAACTTCTCGTTTTTTGCCGCGTGTATGCATGATTCCATCGATAGCTTCCTACAGTCAAGGATTCGACATAACTTCTTCCTTTCGCACTTGGTGAGATCTGGATGTGCCTGTTCAATCAAGGATTATTGTAATTCAGACGTTGAAACGAACTGATGGGTAAGATGGACCACGGTTAAGAAGTCGGACATCGACATGATAATAACTTCCTGATGATATCACAAATTGGACCAACAAATCGGTCCCGATGTCAAATGAGTCGTTTATCTACATCTAACCACAACAACGACCTCCAACCAAAAAAGGAGACTTTGAAATTAATTGTTTCAAGGAAGAAACGACTGTGGAGCAAGAAATATGCAGGCCTTTACCTTGAGGTAGATGTCAATAGCCTTGTAGAGGTCATCGTGATCAGTTCTGGCAAAGTCTGGCACCATTTCTGCAAGACTTATGAACTTCGACATTGGCAAATTGGTGTCGCTGCCAATCTCTTGCAGGTAGCCATCAACTATCTTTGCAACCTTTAATTTCGAGCTGTGTGATGCAGAGGACCCCCTCCTACTGCTCTCCTGCAACTCAAGGTCAAGGTTCTCGGCAGAATGGGACCTCCTCCTATCGGCAAACTCCGTCCTGAGCCTCGGAGGACTTGTTGGGGGACTCTGACCATGTAACATGAACATCTCGACTATGCTCATCACTATGTCCACATCATAGAGCATTTTGCATGCGTGTGAGACTGATAGAGGGAGAATCAGCAAGTCCTTTACTGTTGCATCCTCCAATTGAATTCCAAACAATCTTGCCAATTGCTTCTTCGAAGAGGGAGAAGCATCAAGGATGTTCGCTGCCTTCAACAGCTTCGACAGGAAACTGCATGAAACAGCTCCCCGTTCAGTGGGTAGCTGGCCGAGTATGGATTCGAGCAAAGCCCTGTCTTTCAAAGTGGGTTCTACTTTGCCGTCTGAATCTGACTCACTAGAAATGCCCTCGTCCATTCTCCTGGTTCTTTTCACCTTAGGCAGCCAGCAGGACACGTAAATCCGGAGGGCATCACCGATCAGGTTTGGAGGCACCTTTCCCCCAGACTTGATCGCAATAATTGTCCTCAAATAAAGGTCAATGCTCAATTCGGCAATGTCCTCTGCCCACCAACCCTTAGCCACGGTGTGTGTTTTCTGGCTCTGGATTTCCAACCCATTGGAAGACACGTCGTCGGGGATGTTGACCGAGCGGCTCTGAGACAGGCTGACCTTGGAGGGGTTCATCAAGACTTTGGTAGCTATCACCTCGATGCACCTCCCAGTGATCCGGACGTCCTCCGCCAACGATGAAAAGGCCGTTGTGGACTTCAGAGCGACGATCGAGTCCCGCCAACCCTGTAATATACATGAACTGAAGAACACCTCGACCTTGTGAATCAGGTTCCCCTTCTCAACATCCTCTGTCATCTGGAGGTACTCTGCGGCGCACCTGGCGGCCACGACGTTGTACGCGCTGAGCGTGATGGTTATACCATAACAGAACTTGGCGCAGAGCTCGAAGGCCTCCTCGCCGCCAGGGAAGTCTGGGAGATGGACTGGTTGGTCAGGGGAGGAGCAGGAGGAGACATCGGAGAAAATCCTCTGCAGCCTCAGACACTTGGAAAACAGGGGAAACTGAGGGCAAATTTTAAGAGTCATCAATCACATTACGACAGAAATGGGTGGGCTGGGGGTTGAAGAGGAATCAGGGGCGGCAGAGAAACAGACCTTGTGAAGGAGGTATTTGCTGGACCTGACTTGAATGATGAGATCACTGGAGACTTCGGAGGAGATGCACCTGTTTGATATTTTTTCTGGGTTTTTCAGCTGGTGGTGCAGCAGAAGAACAGGGGGGGAGGAACACAGGGAAAGCCAAACCTGATGGCCTGAGTTGTGTAGAAAGCATCGGGACGAGATCCAAGCTTCATGAACTTCATTGCTCCGGGTGCGCGCGTGTGAGAGAGAGAGAAGTCTTTTCTTATATGTGGGGGTGGTGGTGTTGTCGATGGTCGTGAGATTTTCTGCTGTCCGCTTTTTAGCTTCACTCGAAAGCAGGGGAGGGTTAAAAAGTAAGTTTGTGAAAAGGAGTCAACACCCGATTACTTGCGATGGCCATTCGAATTAATTGGTGTATTGTTTGTTTTCAGCTTCAACAGGGCGAATAAAATGCGGGTGGGGGTCCCTCTCTCTCTCTCTCTCTCTCTCTCTCTCTCTCTCTCTCTCTATCCTTCATTGTATATCGTACGGAGGATATACATGATAGAGCCTCCCATTCACATGATTCCTATTTTTACTGATACCCCAATTATGCATTGCATGAGTTCGTAACTGTGGCTGTGACTTCTTGGGTGTGTGAATTCAATTCCAAATATGTGACAGCCAAATCCACCTCAATTTAGTTTTACACTATAATGGAAACCCGTCTTAAATATTTATAATCTTTACCTAAAAAAAGTATGCATTATATTCCGTTTGGTCTCCGGAATAGAATTTCGGATGAAATGGTATGGTAAGAGAGAAAAAATATAATGATTAAGAAGAGAATTGCTGAAAAAATAGTAAGTTTAGTTGAATGATGAAGAGGAAAAGAGGAGGGAAATAGAATGAGCAATGACATTCCTTATTATGAGCTAGGGAATGCCTCTTTCTTCCCTTCGACATAAAAAATATGAACACGAATAAAATGATATTGATAAAGAAAAAAGAACATAATTATTAGTCAATATCATTCCTTTCTCAAAACTCTAAATCAAAAGCACTTTTTGAAAAATGAATGAGAAAGCGCATAAGGATAAATAAATATGTTCTCTTGTGGATATGGAATTCCATCTTTGGGGGTTTGAAGTCTCAAGATATTTGGAGGAAACTCGTTAAGGGTAGATCGTTCTTCCGGCATGAGTAGTAAGAGTGTAATTAAATGAGACAAACCCATGCATCCATTCTCTCTGTTGTCGGAAGAAGAGACAAACCTGGAGGAGTTTGATGATCACGTGTTGCTCTGCTCTGCTAAAATACTTTTTCTCAATCATTACTACATCTCTTACTATTATTATTGTTCTCATTATATATTTGATTTATACACTAGCATGCATGGTCTCCATCATCTGTTGAATTACTTGCTCTTTGGTGATTATTTTATTACAACGTATCCTTTCAGTACTCCGACCAGAAACAATACAGGAATCACTCTCATAATAGAATGAAATATAAAAAAAGGTTGCACGGAATTACATAAGTTGTCCGAAACGAAATAATGGAGGAAAGGAACGATCAAACTTTTTAGCCTTCTGTTCCTTTAAGGCCTTGCAAGAATCTCTTCACAAGGGATATCCCAACGAATCACTACCGGCAAAATATGGACCACCACCACCCAACACTTGCGGTCGACTTTCATGTAATCTTTAATCCAACCCTTTTCTTGTTCATGAAACTATAAACCATGTCCTTGAGGGGATTCGATATCGGTCAACGTTTAAAAAACACGTATCCGACCCCGCCCGCCTTCTCGTTATTAATCCTTACTTGCGACTTTAGGAAACATGTAATGCTGCAAAATGCATCATCATATGCAAGGGAAGGGGGATGTGGCTACGATCATGTGCCATGTCATCATCGAATCAAAATTACTCAACACAAATGCATGTGGGAGGGAGGGAGGGGAGATCCTGGATCTTGTTGGAAGAATTAGAACCAACCAAGTGGGGGTGGGGCAACCCAAGTTGCCTCCTCGGGATTTGTGTCTTGGCTCAATCAGGGGTCGGGCTTCCTTCGTGTGGTTGGTGATTGGATTGAGATTAAGATTAGATGCTGGTCACCAAAAAGCAAAACTCGGGTCTGACTCAAACAACGAAGTTGCGAGGGAGCGTGTGTGGTTGGTCGGGTCCCTTTCCTTGCCCCCTCTATTGGCCGGCCAATCGACAACTCCCCCACAAGGCCGAGTGCGACCACTCATCTCTCCAAATATTCCTTCCATTCTCCCACCAACGAACTCGCGTTTTTACTGGTTCTTAATCTCCCCCCACCCCACCAGATTCACATTCACACGTTTTCTCCATGTACTAATTATGATGATGCTAACTTGGTCTGAATTAAGAATTTCAATAAATCTTTCTTATTCACTCACGATTGCGAATGAAGATGTTTTCTTTCCTTAATTAAACACAGAAAAAGACGAGTGATTTGGGCGATGTATATACATAGTACTGTCATAAAGTTTAAGAGTGAAGACTTTTGGGTGCCAAATGGACATCGAGGGTGAAGGCAGGAGGAGGCTGATGGGAACCAGACACGCATCGGGGACCGGATGGGGACAGAACAAGGAACAAGGAGGCCCCACCGGAGCACCGGGCTCGACAACTACCTGTAATAATAATTTGGAAGACCATAAGATCGAGGGAGATGAGATGGGATGGGTGGGGGGGGACAAAGAGATTCCCGTTGCTTTTGGCAACCTACGGGCAGCACCGACCGTCTCAATCGCTCGCTCTTTCTCCTCCTTTGAAAACAAAGCCTCAACGCATTCAATATTTATGTTTATTTTCTCGCTCACTCTGTTTTGACTCGTGCATGCATCGTATGGACATAATATTTTTTTCCATGACCGCATGATATATTTGAATTTTTTTAAGAACATGACACACGATTCGTCGAGAGGCGATCGGTTTGTCATTAGTTGGCTTATGTAATTCGATTACTAGGAACAAATTACTGTTTCTATCACTGAAACGCTAAGGTTCGGTATAAAATGTGGTTGCTCAAAAGATGGGCATAAAGAATGGTCTACGCACAACTTAAAAGAAAAAAATGAATCTAAGGTGATTTTTAACTGCCATCTCCCTTTTCACGAACATATTCATGTTTATGGTGACAAGTTGTTTACAGGCAAACATCATTTTGGGTTAGTCGACGGATCAAAGATTCGAAGTAAACCATTCCCTTCACCAAATCAAAGAGGTCGAGAGGAATATCCTTGGCTCTCGGAAAGGACTGCCCAAGGATGAGCGTCGCCTCAAGATCGACGACTTGCTAGTCGACTTTTACCTCGACCTGAGCACAATCGACAAGCCCGCTCATCGTCAAGGCAAAGGAGCTGCCCTTGATGCTGGATCGACGGACCCAGGATCCACGAATACTTCTGCATCAACGTGTTGAAAGGGAAGACACTCCTCTTGTCTGCGGGGTGAACACTGAAAGGGATGGAAAATATTTTTCTATTGATTTAACATTTGAATACATCTAATACATACATAAACGTTAATGCTAAATTAAGAAAACCCTATAATCACTCTTATTACAAAATATCAGTACTTTCTATAAGTAATAACAATCAATTAAGAAATTAATCAATAATTATTTTTTAAAATAATTATAACAAGCTCAACTTACATGTTATATAATTAAAAGAATCATGTCCAAGTGCTTTAGTAAAAATAACGGCTAATTGTTTATTTGAACTAATGTATTTGGTGGAAATTACACCTCGTTGTATTTTTTCTCGCACATGATGAAAATCAATTTCAATGTGTTTTGTTCGTTCATGAAAAACAGGATTTGCTGCAATATGCAATGTCGCATGATTATCACAAAATAAATTAGTCGGTTTGCTAATATGAACCTGCAAAATCTTTCAATAATGATATAAGTCATTGAATTTCACTACAAGCTATAGACATGGCACGATATTCAGCTTTTGTCGATGATTTAGAAATTGTATGTTTTTTTCAGTTTTCCAAGAAATGAGACTATGTCCAAGAAAAATACAATTACCTGTTATAGATCGACGGGTATATTGACGTGATGCCCAATCAGAACCACAAAATGCTATGAGTTTAAATTTCCATTCCAAGGAAAAAATAACCCTTTACCAGGATTTGAATTTATATATCGTAATATTTGATATACAGCATCAAGACGTGGTTTTCTAGGATTGGCTAGGAATTGACTTAGTAAATTAACAGAAAAAGTAAGATCAGGTCTGGTGTACTTAATATATTGTAATCATCCAATCAACCTTCGATATATTGATGGTTCCTTTAATATATCTCAATTATTATTGGATAATTTTAAATTAAGTTCCATAGGTGTGGGATATGTTTTGGTTCCGATCGAATCTCTTAAAATGTTTAGAGCATATTGACGTTGGGAAAGATATATTCCATTATTGTTTTTTGAAATTTATATCCCAAGAAAATATTTTAGATTGTCCAAATCTTTTAATTTAAAATCTTGATTTAATTTCTTTTTAATTTTTTTTATAAATGAATTGTCATTACCGGCTATTATGATATCATCTACGTAAACCAGCATCACAATGCAAATATCATTTTTATTATATATAAATAAAGAATAGTCCAAAAGAGAATGTTTAAAACCATATTTAATTAATGTTTACGATAAGTTTTCAAACCACTTACGTGAGGCTTTTTTTATGCCATAAATAGATTTTTTAAGCTTACAAACCGTGTTTGATTTATTGGTTTTAAAACCGGGAGGTAATTTCATATAAACATCTTCATTTAGGTCTCGAGAAAGAAATGCATTGTTTACATCTAGTTGGAATAAATCTCACTTTCGTATTGCAGTTATTGCCAACAATGTCCTTACAGTTGTTATTATTGCTACCGGAGCAAAAGTTTCTATATAGTTTATGCCTTCTTGTTGTTAATAACCTTTAGCAACTAGACGCGCTTTATATCTTTTCACTGTACCATTTAATCTAAATTTATCTTTGTATACCCATTTTGACCCTATGCGTTTAATATTCGAAGGTTGTTGGACAAGTGTTTAGATTAGATTCTAAGGCCTTAATTTCATTTTTCATAGCCAGTTCGTATTTGACAGCTTCACTATAACATGATTGCTCTTGATGTAGTGTTAACAGGGAAAAAAATCCCTTTGATGCGAATTAAAATTATCATAATTAACTTTTGTACTAATTGAACAAATATAATCTTCAATTTTAAAGGATTTATTTTTATTCTTTGACATCTTCTTAATTCAGTTTGTACTGACTCATGATTATTTTTCATTTCCAACATTGGTATCAATATCAGAATCAGTCGCGTCGAATTATTTGGATATATCATGAATAGGAACTTGAATTATGGCATGTTTAGATGAAACATTTTCATGTTGTTTATAAGGAAAAATAATTTCATAAAATACAACATGCCTTGATATTTCTATCCTTTTATTAAATAAATTATATATTTTATACCCCTTATGATTTTGTGCATATACTAGGAATACGCTATGATGGGATCGAAAATCAAAATTTGTCTTATTTGGCATTATATTGGTTGAATAACACAAACAACCAACACCCTTAGATGGGATAAAATTGGAATTTTGTTATAAAAGGATTCATATGGTCTTTTACCATCTAAAATTTTAGAGGGAGTTCTATTTATAACATACAAGGTTGTTAATATACAGTCTCCCCAAAAATATATTGGTATTTTTTATTCGAAGTGGAATTTATCTTACCACTTCCAATAAGTGACGATGTTTCCTTTCTATGACATCATTCTGTTGTGGTGTATGTACATAAGAAAGTCTTTGTATAATTCCTTTTTTAGATAAGTAATCTTGAATTTCATTTGAGGTAAATTCAGCTCCATTGTCTGATTGGATTGCTTTTATATTCTTCCTAAACAGAGTTTTTATAAACTCAATAAAAGTTTTAATAATTGATATTGATTAGGGGTGGGCATAGGTTCCGGGTAAAACCGAGAACCTGTCGGAACTGGTACCATAGGGTCGGTGTCAGTACAGGTTCTCGAATAGATCGGGTAGGTTCTAGGTTCTAAATTTTACAAAACCGGCGGTACCAAGTACGGTTCCAGGTTCTCCCCCCTTAACCAACCTGGAGAACCTGGAACCTAACCTAAATTTTACCCAACCCAACCCCATAACCTACCCTAAATCTTATCCAACCCAATAACATAACTTAAACTTTACCCTACCACAAACAATTGTCCCCCTCTTCACAACAACGTCTTCATCAAACGGTTCCAGGGGTTACGGTTTCTTACGGTAAGTCAGCTCCTAGTCTACTTTTTCCCTTCTTCCCCGCCTTGCCATGTCAATTTTTATTTACGATTCTTTCTGGGTTAGGTTAGGTTGAGTCGTGAGTGATGGGAATATTTTCTTAAAAGTTCTTTTTGTCTGAACATAGCCGGTCATGGGGTGATTCTGTGGGTTTTGGATTTTGATTTTGATGTAATTTGAGGCGTTGGTGCTCTGGATCATCTGTTTGGGTGTCTTAATCGGAATCGAAACATGAACCGCTCATAGGACGACGTCGTTGACCGAACCAGAATTGAAACTCAGAGGGCGACGCCGCTAACGGAACCGAAACAGAACCAGAACCTGTACCAGAACCGGTAGGGTAGGTTCTTGGGTAGGTCTTTGATTAATCGGGTAGGTTCTAGGTTCCAAAAATTAAGAACCAGACATTATAGGGTAGGATCCAGGTTCCACGTCCCGAACCTGGAAACCTGGAACCTGCTCACCCCTAATATTGATTGTGCTTTAAAATTCATTAAGAATATCCATGTATATCGGCTTTTATCATCCACTAGAGTGAGAAAATATCTTTCTCCTTTTATGGTAGGGATATGATATGGACCCCATATATCAATATTGATTAAGTCAAGATTTTCAAGACTCATAATACAATTTCTTGAAAAATGAATTATTGTTTGTTTTGCTAATGGACATACATCACAAAAGGCAACCTTCGAAAACATTCGCAATCAAATAATTAAAACATAACAATCTTTCATTGGAAACATGCCCAAGTCGCTGATGCCAAATAACATGATCATTACAAATTTTATTTTCATTATCTTGATAAGAAGAGAACCAAAACTATGACTTGTGATGAAATAATAAAGTCCTTTATTTTGCTTCCCCATGTCAATCACCTTCCTCGTCGAAAGTTCCTGAAATTTACAAATATCATGGGTGAAGTAAACAACACAATTTAAATCCTTCATTAATTTTCTAACAAAAATAAGGTTAAATTTAAAATCATCCATGATCAAGACATCTTTTAAAAAAATAGTTTCTGACAACTTATAAGTCGCATATTTATAAACTAATGAAATCTTCTCATTTGGCATATATAAACTCTTTTAGGTGTATCAAAAAGGTTTGTTTCTTTTAAATTCATATGTGATGATATCATATGGTCAGATACACCAGTATCAATGATCCATTCATTACTATGAGATATGCTTGTTAATGAACATAAAAACTCATCTGTGAGATTTGCAAAATCATCATCTCCTTGAATGATTTGGATAATTTTCTCATATTGTTCCTTAGAGAAATGTGGAGCGTGGAAATTAGGCGCAGCGGAAGACTCATTTGATGCTCCATTAACCACCATGGCAGCAGAGTTGTTGTTTGGGTTGACTGTATGTGTATTCCTTGGAGGATGGAGAACTGGCTTTATTCCATAAAGATGATGCCCTTCAAGATATCCATTCAAATAATAACATTTGTCTCTAGTATGTCCCACCCAATTGCAGTAATCACAGGTAGGTTTCTTCTTCCTTTTTCCTTTGTTTCTATAATCAGCTCTATTTTTCTCTCTATCCGCAACCAATAGCTAAATTATCATTATCTTTCTTCTTGAAGGAGCATATTATATGTCCTATTCAGATTGGGCAACGGATTTTGAAGAAAAATTGCCCTCTAATATTATAGTAAGATTCATTAAGACCCATGAGGAATTGAAAAACCTTTTCACTTTGTTGATAATCAGCGAGGTTTTGCTTGCCCCACATCCACATTTTGGGAGCATAACGAGGGATGCAAGTTCATCCCAAAAATCTTTCAACTTAGAAAAATAGACAGACATAGTTAAACTTTCATATTGAAAAGTGGATAAAGCTTGATGAATTTGGAAGATCCTTTGTGCCGAACTTTACGAAAACCTCCTTGAGGTCATCCCCGACTTCTTTGGCAGATGTTGCATATATCACACTATCCGCTAGCTCCGGGGCAAGAGCATTCAAAATCCATGTGAGAATAAGAACATTGCATCATGACCAACGGACTCGTGCGGATGAATTATTTGACGAGATTTGTATTGTCCCATCAACAAATCCGTGTTTGTTGCGAGCCTCGAGCGCCATATGCATCGTTCGACTCCAGGTTGGATAATTCTCAACGACCAGGACTTGATTGACCTGGTGATTTGTTGCTTGATCTCCATGTTAAATAACGAAGGGATCGTTTCCTTACGCGTTGTTAGCGGGAGTTTCCATGACAGCTATCGGTTTCATTTAGGACAAAGGATGCTCGGATACCATGAAAGGGATGTAAAATATTTTTCTATATTGATTTAACATTTGAATACATCTAATATATACATAAATGTTAAATTAAGAAAATCATATAATCACTCCTGTTATAAAATATCAGTACTTTCTATAAGTAATACCAATCAATTAAGAAATCAATCAATTAATATCATAAATTATAATTATTTTTTATTTTCTCTCGTAAACACTGCCTTCAATAATTTCCTTTGTCGACGTTCCACACCCCACGTGGTGAAAAACAAGTAACTTCCCCTATTTCTATGTTGATCTTATATTTGGCAGTTTCTTTGTTCCTCTCACAGATTGATTGACATATGTTTGTCGAAGCAGCGGTTACGAGACAACTTTCATATGTTTAGGATTACTATAAATAGGCTCATAGATGTTATAATAAGTTACACACATACAATCACTTGTACCCCCATAGAGGGCATGTCGGTTGTCTCTCCCTTTTCTCATCTACTTCTTTTGTTCTGGTTTGACGTTGTTCCCGATATTGTAATAATGGCAGCGAAGCACGATCTCATTTCTTTTCTTGTTTCTCTTTTTCATTTTCGTTGAACCCGAATCGGTTCGCCACGATTCGATCGCGACGTATTGCAGTTTCCAACGCAAACTCAAGTCCTTAACTGTTGTGGGAGCCATGAAAGTCTAGACATGCACCCAAGGCTGCGTTCCTCCTGACCGACCCAAGACATGGCTGATCTAATAGGCTGTTCTCGTCGACTAGTTCCGGTATAGCCTCAGAAACCTCGTGAACGATGACGCGTCCGTCGTCCATCCCCATTTGATTTCAGAAACTCCTTCATCCATCATCTGGTCTTCGGTCTAGCTCCCCATGACTTCAGACTTCTACGCTCGTTGAGCTTTCTTTCTTGTATTTCATTTTTCATGGGTTAAAGCTCATATGGCTTTTTTTTTATCTGTGTCAATAATTTTGTGCCGCGAGGATGACACTGATCAGACGATGCTTACCACCACGCTTACTGCACTTGTGTTGTCCATATGAATACTGCTGTAGTTTACGAAATTAAAGAAATAGAGAAATATTGTAAATCATGAAGACTCATGAAAGTTTACATAGTAAATTATATATATTCTTAAAAAAAGAGATAAAAAAATAAGTTTTTTTTTTAAATAATGAAAAGTGTCTAGGATAACTTATGATTTACATAGGTAAGAGTAAGATCCATAAATCATCGCCTCGTAGCCTTTACTACTTACTATAAGGGAAACTTGTTAACTGTTAGAAACAATAAATGTACAGAAAGCAACGACGAAATCGGGGACATTATTTGAGAATCAAATTATCATTTATCCTGTGAATATTAAAGTTAGTAACCATAGCTAGTCTCAAAGAAATAAACGAGTAGGGGGGGTGGGGGGGTTAGCAATGAGTTTGGATGTTCTAGTCCCTAAGGATGGGGTGAGGTATTGAATATGTAGAGGTTAATAATCAAATAATCAGAATCGGCAAGGTCCGGATCCCAAAATCAATTACTCGAGTTTAGTGTTATCAAGAAGTTTACTTGAGCATGTTGATGATTATCGTGAATATTGAAGAATGCAAAGTCTTCTTTCCCTCTTCCTTCTTGTATGGCCGCTGGTTAGAGATAGCCCGAGAAGCTGATATTTGTTCATCAGACGAGACCGACGTTTTTGCCACTCTCTTCAATAACTGAAATGTGGGTTTGCCCCTTCAATTTCGAAAAAAGTCAGCACGATAGGGGAACGATAACTAGCCGTAAATTATTATCCTATCCATTAATGGGCATATGATATGAAATGATATATACCCGATAACCTAAGTTAATATTAGTACGAAGACTGGGTTTTTAGCGAAAAGGGATATGAATATGCGTAATCATCTTATTTAATAAATTGAAATTGAATCGGAAGGTACTATGTGATCACTTATTTACAGAGAAGTACATACTTATGTTCGTGGGAGAGGCATAAGGAGATATTTGAGAATTATATACTAATCATTTTGGTGAAATTAATACCTTGAAGAAATCTTAAAGTCTTATTAAGTATCGCTATTTAGTTGTTTATATTAATTTGAATTTGTAAAATTTGATAGTCTTGGGGATACTATCATATTTTCCTGCTTATATTATAGTTTATGTGATTAGGGTGGACAGATAGAGTGACTAGCGAAACTCCAGCAGTAACCAACTGATCCACTGCCTATTCTGATTAGAGTCCATAACCCTAGAGATCGGGAATCAGTTGATGTTCCCCTGAAACCCCTCACAAGCCTTCCAAATATTCGTAAAAACAGAAAGGAAAAGACATTGCCATTTGCTAAAGAAAGCATGGGAGGAGAGACGAGGAAATTGACTCATGACCCCCCGATTAAATATAGTCCTATGTTGAACCTTATACAATAGATAAAATGCAATCACATTATGCGGTTTGTTCAAAGCGTGATTGCCAAATGTTCGTGGCAATTTGGTGGTCACTGTCGCCAATAGATCTCCATTTGATTTGATGACAAGAACAAGTGAATCAAAGTAAACCACCAAGAGTTTTCGACATCATAATGCTAATCTCTAAGGTTCTTTTAATCGAGGGAGGCCCACGGAAAAGTGGCTGTTCGTAATGTATGCATTAAAATTCTTATCGACTCTTCGTGTCTGAGGCTAAAATATTATTTGTCACATATTTCGTCATATATGTGGAGGATATTGAACTGGAGCCCCAATAGACTGTGCGCACGCATAAAAAAGGCCCACAAACATAAAAAGCACGAGAGACCATCGAACAGATCGGAAGTCATTTCATCTGAGTTCTTGCTTGCTGGTGGGTGACTCTGACTGGGCGTCGGTGGGGGCGAGACAAAGACGACGAGAAAAGGTGGCCCGTACGGTCGGGCAGTTGGTGAGGGAACATCAGAACCGAAGAAAACTACAACACCATCCATGTTGCTTGCAACAAGGGGAGTAGGACATATCAGTGCATTGAACGCACGACCCCGTTACTTTTTGCTGCTTTCGTCTCGAACCTAAAAGCTTAGGACATTCATTTGTGGCGTGTTCCTATCTTATTATTATTATTTGTTGGCTAATTTTATACAACCCCAACAAACTCCAGGCCTCAGGGCCGTTGTCAGTAACAATGCCAATGTCGATGCGCCAATCGTGTAGTGGCTCTTGCTGTCGTCAAACCAGGATACGATGGTCTGGTGTCGTCATAGGAACGTACCAGCTTGGGAATTCACCTCCCAGATCAGACAAATACTTGAATCAAGGCATGGAGATCACTAAATTCACACACCGCAAGTATACGGATCGCAACAAGTAATATAGAAATGAGCAGAGTAATTGTTCCCATGAGGATAGCAATTAAAATTAGGGGAGAGCAAAAAAATCGAGATACCGATTCCAATCCCGAATTTTTAAAATTTTGGGAATTCGGGATGGGTTAAGATTGATTGTCAATGATGGGTTAAGATTGATTTCTGATTCCGTGAAACGAGTTAGGGAGATGGTGAATTATATTAGGGGATCTTATCAAAGAAGAGCAAAGTTCAAAGAATGCATTGAAACAGAAAATATTGAAAGTAAGTGTGCTTTGGTTCTAGATATTCAAACTAAATGGAATTCTACTTATCTGATGTTGAGTACTGCACTTACGTATGAGAAAGCATTTGTGAGATATGATGATGAGATTGCATGTTTAAGAAGTGATCTCGAAAATGAAGATGGGATATCCATGGTCCCGAACTCATTGGATTGGGACAATGTTCGAAGACTAGTCCCACTTTTCAAGCAATTTTATGAACTTACTTTGAAAGTTTCTGCATCAAAGTTCGTTACTTCCAATTGTTTTTTCCATGAGATGGTGACTCTTGATGAGTGTTTGAAAGAATGGGAAATGTCCACCGATCTGGAAATGGCTACAATGGCTATCAATATGAAATGTAAGTATGAGAAATATTGGGAAAATATTGAAAAGATGAATATGTTGTTGTTCATTTCAATTGTCTTTGATCCTCGTCAAAGATGGAATACTTGGAATTTTGTTTAAATGTTGGAAAGATTAGAACGTTTTGACAAAAGAAAGAAAGATGGAAGGGGTGGAGATGGCAAGTCGGAGTTACAAAAATATTTGGCTGAAGATAGAGAAGTGATTAAGAGCAGTGTGAAATTTGACATTCTTGCTTTCTGGAAAGTCAATGCTCCAAGATTTCCGGTCGTGTCTGAAATTGTTCGTGATGTTTTGGCCATGTCTATCTCTACCGTCGCATCGGAATCTGCATTTAGTACAGGTCATTGTTCATATTTATCTTATTGTACATTGATTCTTTATTATCATATTTTTTTCTCATAATATTTTATTATACTTAATAGGTGGACGTATCCTTGATCCATTTCGTAGTTCTTTGGGGCCTAGGAGTGTGGAGGCTCTTTTATGTACTCAAGATTGGTTTCGTGGATCAAATATACAAGAAGGAATTGAAGAAGACCCATTGGAACAAGAGAAATTTGATGATGGTAAGATATTTAGATTGTACAAAATTAATATTATTTATATATTAATATTTATAGATTTCGATCATTTTTTAGAAATGGCAGCACTATTTATGGATTCACAATCAAGAGGACCTTGTTCTACTACAAACACATAAGTGGTGTGGGTGTCGACATTGTGGTATTTATCTCGTGCGCTGCCTATTGAACTGCTTATATTTTTACACCTCTTGCTAACATTCTTCATCTGCTACGGCATCGCTTGATGGAAGGACATGAAGAAAATGCATCGTGATTTGCCTAGTATTGTTGGATTAAAGTGTCAAAACTCCCTTTTGCTTATTCGAACGTGGATTCAATGTCGTCTTATTGTTGTTTAATGAAAATCCGAATATTGTTGATTATTGGTTCACTTGGTTGCATTACCAAGGGAAGGAAAAAAATTTGGTATTCGGTATTTACCGAAATACTGAATTAAAATTCGGTATTTTACCGAATACCGAATTTTAAATTCGGGATCGGGATCGGAATCCAAAATTTTTAGGTATTTGAAATTCGGTATTTCGGTATTCGGTATTTTGGAATACCGAAATACCGAACGCTCACCCCTAATTAAAATCCTTTAGCATACACAATTGCAATTGTTTTTAAATCTGAAAATCAAACTAGTAAGAAATAAATATCAAAGCAAAGAATCGGAATTCAATAGACGGAAAAGCCTAGGATCAAGTATTCCCTCCTTGTTTCGTTAAACCCCTTCACTCGTTTATCCCAAATTTATACTAATTATGTTTAATAACTGGATTCTTATGTCCCTAAGTGCCTCTCCCGAGTTTCCAAAGGATTAGTCTAAACCACCATAAACCTATATCCCTATAGTGAATTACAAAGGCCAGAACACATTAAGATTCAATCCTTTATTGGTTACCTAGAAGTATATCTCCCGATACTACTTGCTAGCCAATTCACTCCCGCGATATTAACCAAGGCTATTTCGTTCATGTTCTCTCCTAAAATTTCTCTCCCGAGTTTAATTTAGGATAACAAATCAATACAATTCGTTGATCAGACAAATTACATGCATTAAGATCAAACGAAATAAATAAACATCCAAAGTACGAATTTATTCTAAAACGAGTTCAGGAAATTCAACTACACAATTTGATTCAACATAATCCTAGCCAAGAAAGTTTAGCCGAGCATCGTTTTCGAGACACAATTCAAAGAAAAGAAAAGCATCCTAAACAATAATCTAACTCCCTTCTTCTCCCTCGTCGACGTTTTTTTCCATAGCCTAAGGGAACAAAGTCCTTTTATAGTCCTAAAAAAATAAACCCTAGAGAATCTCCGAAAATCCGGGATAAAATTGTTTTTCTCTTCAATTAGCCCTCCTTCAACGTGACCTTCAAGTCTTTCCCCTTGCACAGAATCTTTGTAGATAGGCCGAATCCGTTTTTAATCTGAAATAAACCCAAAATTCGGCAGTATCCAAATTCTCGAGAGTAATGTGAGATAACAAGAAATAGTAAGCAATAATACGATATTTTACAACTCTAACAAATTCTAGGTATGAAACTGACATAAATAACTCTACTTTCATAGAGTTACCACGCCCCCAAACCTAAATTTTGCTAGTCCCGAGCAAGATAATAAGCTAAACGACTCTCCTCAGCAAACCCAAGTCACTCAAACGTGGTAACACCTCTCATAACATTCTTAGAAATGGTCGCATCCTTCTCATGGATCTCGATTCCATTCAGTACCTAGCATGCTCAATTAAAAGCTTTAAAATACGTTATCTTCATCCCAGCAGGTTGCACACTCAACATTAACAAACATACACTCCCAATAGCTCATGTTAACCAGTAACTTGCAAAGATCAACATAAACGTCCATATCCACTCATCAAAGGTTTTTTATTTTTTACGATCATTACTCTTTCTTTTTCTTTTTTACGGTTGCACGACTCTAAATGTATCATCTAATTCCGGCAAAAGCTCATGTAGCGAGCTCTCAATCAATGACTCCCAATTTAGTTGAACCAAGGCATTAAGTGATAAGGCACCCCTCGGATCAATCACTCAAGCTAGCATGGAAGACTCACACCACAAGCACATATTCAGGCGACATCTTTTCGTTATTTTTTTAAAATTTTACTTGAACATTGGTACTCAGAGCCTTGGCAACCTTATTTTCTTTTCTTTTCTTTTTTTTCTCTCCTTTTTTTTAACACAATGACCAAAGACTTCGTTTCAAGAGATAATTCAGGCTACTCCACTCGTCACTAGTCACCATGCATTCTAAAGAGATGTAACCTATCGCCGCTAAGCGCGCTTCCTATTAGAAGATCTCTCTTTTTTTTTTAAATAAGAAAAAATTTTGGCACACTAAGCAAAGAACTTCATCTTTCCGCACTTTACGAATGCAAACCTTAAGTGCATCATCGAATAAAGACATTCCCTGTTCAAGTTTCTAAGGCTCCGCTGAGGAGTAATGACCCAAAATAAGACAAAAAACAAAAAAATTGACCGAAACATGACTCACCCTCAGTAAATACCACTTCCAAATTTAACACCACTCAATGTCACACGACACCCTCAAGCCTAAACAAAGGAACGCCCTCGGCGCAAAAGTGCTAAACAAAGCAACGTCCTCGGCGCAAAAGTGAATAAGTGAGATATACTCAAAAAGAGAGAGAAGATATGTGTACTCACTTAGCTGTAGCATCTGAGTCGCTATCCTCATTGTCCTCATCAAACATCGAGGGTGGAGTTGGTTGCTCGCCAAGATCCGATATATCCACTTTTAGTGCTGCAACGAGTCGCCGTTGAATTTCTGCAGTCCTTTGATGGCATGCGATTGAATATTTCATGAATTGATCCATCCTCGTCCAGTTATCTCGGCGTTAGACGTGCTGGCAGACAGAATGGCAGCGACTTGGTGGCGATGGTGGCGACAACGGCTGCTTCATGATTTTGGGTGCGTGAGCAGCTCCCTGGAAAAGAGAAATAAATGGACTAGGGAAAGAATGAACAATTGCCCGAGGTGTTTTTAATTTTAATTAATTATTTTTTTTTGTTATAATAAATTTTGGTGCAGCTGCACGAGATTTCTATGCAGCTGAACGAAGTTTCTGTGCACTTGAGGTTGTCATGGTGCAGCTGCACGAGATTTCCGTGCAGCTGCACGAAGTTTCTGTGCTTCGGTGCTCTCGGCGGCGCAGCGGCACGAAATTTTGATGCAGCTGCACAAAGTTTCTGTGGCTTCCCATCCGTCTGCGATGTAGCTGTCCGACTTTGCTGCTTTTCACCCCTAAACAGGACAATTGAAGACATTAAATTGAAATAGTAATTAAAATGAAAGTAATTAGACCTACGAAAACGAAAAAAAATAAGAAAAAACTTGGGTTGCCTCCCAAGAAGTGCTTCGTTTTACGTCCTCGGCTTGACGTTCCCAAGTAATCATGCTTCGCTCATCAACAATGTCATCTGACCTTGATCGACACTTCCTCCCAAATAGTGCTTCACTCTACTTGCATTTACTTTGAACTTACCTTGATCCTTCAACATCTCCAATTCAAGAGCTCCATACAGAAACACTTGGGTAATCTTCAACGGCCCTGACCAACGAGATTTCAATTTGCCAGGAAACAAGTAAAACGAGCTGGCCTGGTTTGAATTATCGATGTTTGATGCGTTGGTCATGCCATTTCTTCGTTTTATCTTTATAGATCCTGGAATTCTCATATGCATCCAGTCGAAATTCTTCAAGTTCATCGAGTTGAAGTAATCGTTGTTTACCTGTAATTTCAAGATCAAGATTAAGCTTCTGAATTGCCCAAAACGCTTTGTGCTCTAGCTCAACGGGTAAGTGACAAGCTTTCTCGTAAACCAATTTGTACGGTGAGGTCCCAATTGGTGTCTTGTAAGCCGTCCTATAAGCCCATAAAGCATCATCCAATTTGCGCGACCAATCCTTCCGATTTGGACTAACCGTCTTTTCCAATATTCTTTTGATTTCTCTGTTGGATGGATACCTCAACTTGGCCACTCGTCTGTGGATGATAGGCCAATGCTACCTTGTGATTCACGCCATATTTCTTCATGAGGGCATTGAATTTGACATTGCAGAAGTGTGAACCTCCATCACTTATTATTGCATGCGGTGTCCCAAATCGTGTGAATATCTGCTTTAGAAACTTCAAAACTCCACTAGCATCGTTAGTAGGCAAAGCAATAGCTTCTACCCATTTAGACACGTAATCCACAGCTACAAGAATATATCGGTTTCTAAATGATTCAACGAATGGTCCCATGAAATCAATCCCCCATACGTCAAAAATTTCAACCTCTAAAATATTTTTCAAAGGCATTTCATCGCGGCGAGATATATTACCAACACATTGACAGCTATCACAATGAGCAACAAATTGGTGTGCATCCTTAAATAATGAAGGCCAGAAAAAACCTGATTGAAGAACCTTCGTCGCGGTTTTGTGGCCACCGTGGTGCCTACCATAAGGCAATGCGTAGCACTGTTCCAATATCTTTTGCATTTCCTCCTCTGGTACACATCTTCGAATGATTTGATCTGCACACTTTTTGAATAAAAACGGTTCATCCCAAAAGTAATATCTAACATCATGTAAAAACCTTTTTCTTTGTTGGTAGGACTGATCCGGTGGTAGGATATCAGCTACAATGTAGTTCATGTAATCAGCATACCATGGTGTAGCCACATCAACCCCAAACAGTTGTTCGTCAGGAAATGCATCATTTATAAGTGTTCCGTCTGGGATCCTGTTGTCGTTTTCTAGCCTTGATAAATGGTCCGCCACCTGATTGTCCGCTCCTTTCCTATCCACAATCTCCAGATTGAATTCTTGAAGCAATAACACCCATCGGATTAGTCGCGGTTTTGCATTAGCCTTTGAAATTAAATATCTTATTGTTGCATGGTCATTGTGTACAATAACTTTCGATCCAATAAGATAAGATCTAAATTTATCAAAAGCATGAACTACGGCTAACATTTCTTTTTCCGTGGTTGTGTAATTTACCTGTGCACTATCCAAGGTTTTACTAGAATAATAAATTGCATGGAATACCTTTTCTTTCTTCTGGCCAAGCACACCTCCCACAGCAAAGTCACTTGCATCACACATTAGCTCAAAAGGCATTGACCAATCTGGTGCAAAAATAATTGGTGCAGAAACTAACCTCTTTTTATGCTCGATGAATGCCTCCATGCATTTGCCATCAAAGACAAATACGGTATCCTTCTCCAACAGGTTGCAAAGTGGTTTCGTTATCTTGGAGAAATCCTCGATAAATCTTCTATAAAAACCTGCATGGCCAAGAAAACTACGCACTCCCTTCACAGATGAAGGTGGTGGTAAGCATTCAAATGTTTCCACCTTAGCTTTGTCGACTTCAATTCCGCTTTCTGAAATTCCAGCGCCTAAAACAATTCCTTCACGAACCATAAAATGACATTTCTCCCAATTGAGAACAAGATTAGTTTCTTCGCATCGAGTAAGCACCGCAGATAAATTATCAAGGTAATTCTCGAAAGATAATCCAAAAACAGAGAAATCGTCCATAAATACCTCAACTCTTTGTTCGATCATATCAGAAAAAATTACAGTCATGCACTTTTGAAAAGTGGCAGGTGCGTTACACAATCCGAAAGGCATCCGGCGAAAAGCGAACGTTCCATAAGAGCAGGTGAATGTTGTCTTTTCCTGGTCTTCCGATGCGATTGCGATTTGATTGTAACCTGAATATCCATCAAGAAAATAATAAAAACTTTTTCCAGCCAAACGATCAAGCATTTGATCAATAAAAGGTAAAGGAAAATGATCTTTGTAGGTAGCTGCATTTAGTTTCCGATAATCCATGCAAACTCTCCAACCGGTGACTGTTCGCATTGTGATGAGCTCGTTCTTTTCGTTTTCCACCACAGTCATGCCACCTTTCTTTGGAACGCACTGAACTGGACTCACTCACGAACTGACTGAGATGGGGTATATGATTCCTGCATCTGACCACTTTATTATTTCTTTTCTTACCTCGTCTTTCATATTCGGGTTGAGCCTCCTCTGTTGCTCGATCGAAGCTTTCTTGTTGTCTTCAAGCCTAATCTTGTGCATGCATAGCGCAGGACTAATTCCCTTAATGTCTGCAATGCTCCATCCAAGAGCTGTTTTGTGTTCTTGAAGCACTCGCAATAGTTCCTCTTCCTGTTTGTTAGATAATGCAGCCGAAATACTAACTGGAAGAGTACTAGCTGAGCTTAAAAATGAATACCTCAGGTGCTCCGGTAGCGGTTTAAGTTCTAACTTCAGCGGCTCTTCTATTGATGGTTTTGCTACAGAGATGGGGCGTTCCAATGGTTTAGCCCGTGGCACATGACGCATATATGCAGCCTGCTCTATCTCAGCTTTATCACTCTTCGTTACAGCACCTTCTATTCATCCTCTAGTGGCCACTCTACGATTGGTGCAACCACGTATTTTTCAAACAAGTCTCCATACAAGATTTCATCATTCACGTCCACGAAGCCGCATTCATCAATCTCGTTAGGAATACTCATGGCATTACATATGTTCAAAGTTACCTCTTGATCATGGACGCGCATGGTAAGTTCACCCTTGTGTAAATTAATCAAAGTTCGTCCTGTGGCTAAAAAAGGTCTTCCCATTATGATTGGAATTTCCCGATCTTCTTCATAATCTAAAATGACAAAGTCAGTTGGGAAAATAAATTTATCGACCTTTACCAGCACGTTTTCAATTATGCCCTTTGGATAAGTGTAAGATCGATCAGCTAATTGCAAAGTTAAAGATGTCGGTTTTACCTCCCCGATGTTCAACTTCTCAAAGACGGAAAATGGCATCAAATTGATGCTTGCACCTAAATCACAGAGGGCATAACATGAAAATTGAGTTCCAATGCTATAGGGGATAGTGAACTTACCTGGGTCCTTTAATTTCGGTGGTATCTTCTTTTTCAAAATGGCACTGCACTCCTCAGTAAGTGCAATTGTCTCATGCTCACCGATTCTTCTCTTCCTTGACAACACCTCCTTCATGAATTTGGCATATTTGGGCATTTGCTCCAAAGCTTACGCAAATGGAATATTAATCTGCAATTGCTTAAAAACATCTAGAAACTTTCCGAATTGATGCTCGTCAGTAGATTTTTTAGGCCTTTGCGGAAAAGGAATTTTGGGTACAAATGGCGGTTTTGAGGTGTGTACCTTTGTGGTGGCGACATCAGTCGACCCCTTATCATTTGTCTCGCCTCCTCCTTCGCTTGTTTTCTGTTTGTGGCGTTTCTCTCTAGCTTGTTCCTTCTCCACCTCCATCTTCTCGAAGGCTTCTTCGAAATCACGACCATTGCGAAGGGTGACGGCGTTGCAATGCTCTCTTTTGGGATTTATCTCGGTGTTGCTTGGTAAAGTTCCATATGGTCTGCTGGTAATAGAACTTGCAATTTTCCCTATTTGCACTTCCATTTGTTTAATGGACGTAGCATGGTCCTTCAGGATCATCTCTTGACGCTTTTGAACCTCCTCTTGTTGTTTTCGGGTTTCCTCCTGACTGGCAAGCAACCGGGTTAGTAATTCATCAACATTAGGCATATTATCACCGGCAGGTGGCTGTTTTGTGGTCATAAAACCAAGAGGCTGATTCATCCTCGGTTGACTTGGTTCTTGTGTCCCTGCATTGTTTCTCCATGAGAAGTTTGGGTGATTTCTCCATCCACGATTGTTGTTGTTGGAAAACGGGTTGTTCCATGGATTGGAGCCTACATAATTTACTTCTTGCGCTTCTACCTGGTCCTCATCTACCTGCACATCATAATACATGCTATTAGATATCGGTTTTGGAGTTCGGAGAGCAGCGACTTCCCTGGTGAGCTTCTCAAGCTGAGCGTTTATAGATGTCACTGTATCCATTTGATGCAGCCCGGCGACTCCTCTTGTTGATGTTTTCCGCTGACCGTTGTTGGCGATTTTTTCGAACAACTCCAAGGATTCCTCAGGTGTCTTGTTCATCAAAGTTCCTCCTGCAGCAGAATCCACTGTGGATTGAAGCTGATCTGCCAGCCATCATAGAAGCTTTGCACGAGCATCCACTTCGGGATCTCATGGTGCGGGCATAGACGTAATAATTCGTTGAAACGCTCCCAAGCTTCATTTATGGATTCAGTTGAATGTTGACGGAAAGTTGTGATCTCGTTCCTGATCCTTACGGTTTGGCTCGGTGGGAAGTTTTTGGCCAAGAATAGCTTCGAAAGATCCTCCCATGTTCGGACTGCCTCTTCCGGCAAAGCCATGATCGAGCCTTGTCCCGTAACGAAAACGGAAACAATCTCATTCGGACTGCCTCGACTGACACTCTATTGCATCTAAACGTGTCACATAAATCCTCGAAGCAAGTGTAGTGCCAGTGAGGGTCTTCGTTTGTTAAGCTTCCAAAACTTGAATTCTCAAATATGTGGAGTATGGACGGCTTGATCTCAAAATTCTGAGCCTGAATTGCTGGACGAAGAAATCTGGTGGGCTCATAGGGAGTAGGTTGAGCGAAGTCTCGCATCGTCCTTCTTGGAGCTGGTGGATTAACTTCTTAAATCTCGTTGTTATTGCCATTGTTTTGATTTTTGTCTGCCATCATGCTCCGTTGACTCCTTATGAGTGCTCGAAATGTCCTCTCATTCTCAGGATCGAACGTAAATAAATCTTCGTTGTGCGAGCAGCGCATACACCTGAAAAAGAGAGAAAGAGAAAATTAAACTACTTGGTCAACACAAATTGCTTTCGTTGCAAGTAAAAGATTCTAAAATCTATCATCGGCAACAGCGCCAAAAACTTGATCGCTAAATTCAAACACCGTAAGTATACGGATCGCAACAAGTAATATAGAAATGAGCAGAGTAATCGTTCCCACAAGGATAGCAATTAAAATCCATTAGCATACACAATTGCAATTTTTATGTAGCCAAACAAATAGAAAAAATTGAGTTTTTAAATCTGAAAATCAAACTAGTAAGAAATAAATATCAAAGCAAAGAATCGGAATTCAATAGACGGAATAGGATCAAGTATTCTCTCCTTGTTTCGTTAAACCCCTTCACTCGTTTATCCCAAATTTATACTAATTCTGTTTACTAACCGGATTCTTATGTCCCTAAGTGCCTCTCCCGAGTTTACAAAGGATTATTCTAAACCACCATAAACCTATATCCCTATTGTGAATTACGAAGGCCAGAACACATTAAGATTCAATCATTTATTGGTTACCTAGAAGTATATCTCCCGATACTACTTACTAGCCAATTCGCTCCCGCGATATTAAGCAAGGCTCTTTCGTTCAAGTTCTCTCCTAAAATTTCTCTCCCGAGTTTAATTTAGGATAACAAATCAATACAATTCATTGATCAGACAAATTGCATGCATTAAGATCAAACGAAATAAATAAACATCTAAAGTACGAATTTGTTCTAAAATGAGTTCAGGAAATTCAACTACACAATTTGGTTCAACATAATCCTAGCCAAGAAAGTTTAGCCGAGCATCGTTTTTAAGACACAATTCAAAGAAAAGAAAAGCATCCTAAACAATAATCTAACTCCCTTCTTCTCCCTCGTCGACGTTTTTTTTCATAGCCTAAGGAACAAAGTCCTTTTACAGTCCTAAAGAAATAAACCCTAGAGAATCTCCGAAAATCCGGGATAAAATCTTTTTTCTCTTCAATTAGTCCTCCTTCAGCGTGACCTTCAAGTCTTTTTCCTTGCACAGAATCTTTGTAGATTCTGTTTCCGTTTCCGTTTCCGTTTACGCCGAAATCTTCTTGTTTCCGTTTTTAATCTGAAATAAACCCAAAATTCGGTAGTATCCAAATTCTCGAGTGTAACGTGAGATAACAAGAAATAGTATGCAATAGCGCGATATTTTACAAATCTAACAAATTATAGGTATGAAACTGGCATAAATAACTCTACTTTCATAGAGTTATCACATGGATCAAAGTGACAGCTTTTGGGTTGGTGGGGTTCAGACTCTGGTGGTGGTGTGGCCTCTCTCTGTTGTCATCCGCTTCATGGTCGGTTGTTTAGTAAACAAGAGTCATGGCACGGCATTGGAGGTTCGGTTGCTCCATAGTATGGTTTGATAGAAGGGAAAAACTTGTCCAAGCGGAACGAAATGAAATTATCAAAATTTCACTGTAAGACATCGAAGTCAGACTGGTTGAGATTTTTCAAAGGTTAAGACCTTATAAAAGAAAGTGAAACATTGCCAAAACCATTAGGTGCCATTTGGGATGACACACTTTTATTTACAACTAAATTTATTTGTAAAACAACATTATAAAACTAATAAAAATTACAAATGAACTTTTTCTTGTCATTTTATTAACTTAGTTTCATAATAATTATACGTTGTCAAACTTAAAGTAGCTGGTTCAAGAAAATTAGCGAAAATCAAAGAAAAATCAAAATAATTATAAATTTTGCGTTTTATAATGAACAAATACATTAGTAATTAATAACAATTTAATTTAAAAAGACTTCCAAACTTATTTTATTGAATAAAATTATGTACATTAGCCGTTTTGCAAAATTATGGAAGCTATAACAAAAATTTTTGGAAAAGTACTAATTATATGACAATTTTAATGATGAATGAACTTTCGTAAATTAATTAGGTCAGTCGAATAAATTTGGAAAAATGACAAGACAAACATGGGTTGCCATTTTTGAAGAAAATTGCTTTACATGAAATGCATTTACAACCAAAATAAATAACCAAAAAACATATTAATAAAAATTACAAAATATAGTTTTACAATAATACAAACATAAGAATTTTACAATAAATTAAATCTTAAACAAAACAAAAGAAAATTTACTGTACAAACTAATTTAACTTCATTTTATTTTTCTAGCATGAATTATATTATAGTTATTTTATTCTTTAAAATATTTCTTTAGTAGATTATTTATTTTATTTTTAGAAATGATAAATTATGTAATAGTAATATTAACTGAATTTCGCCAATATTTCCAGGTAATTAATATAATTTCTAATTGTAAGTTGTTTATAACTTTTAAATTTTAAACTGAAGGACACCTTCCCTCAAACATAAAAAAATTAAAATAAAAAATTATTTTAAAAAGATTAAAAGCTAAACGTAGTGATGATTTACTTAACTTATAAAATTAATGTACTAAGCAATAATAGAAGATATACAAAATAAAAAAATTACAATTTATTTTGCTTATGTTACACAATATGTGGTATTCTGTTTTAGTTAGATATTTGAGAATATGTTAATGATGCTGAATTTTCTTACGTGCTTTTCGTAGATGGCACCATTGTTATTAGAACGATAAATATGTATGTTGATAGCGTAGTGGAGATGATATATGAGTACAAAGAGTGTAGCGAAACATGGGAGCAGGAGTTTATTTCTTATCGAAAAAACATGAAAGGATAGATGAATCTGTCAAGTGCAAGAAAAGAATTTGCAAAAAATTGCACAGAACCTTCTACATAACCTTCCATCAAAGTATTGTGATTTACGTGATATAACACAATAATATCACCAAGATTAATCAAGTGATTTATGGTAATAAACACAATAATATCACCAAGATTAATCAAGTGATTTATGGTAATAAGTATGCAACAAAAGGTATACCAGCGAACCTTCTAAAAAGCATAAGCTTACCTTTAATCATCAAAACCATACTATCAAGCAACATTGCCTTATGTAGAAAAACAACACCCAGATAACATTGTCCATGTAGTGTCGCGATTTGGAACAATGAGTTCATCTATACATCTCGCTAATTATATAATGCAACTTCCCTTTACATAAACTATTCTTACAGTTTTTAGGGGACCTTGAGTAATTTCAAAGTCTTCTTTCAAATTATTTAAAAAAAAAAACCAACTGTAAACCTTGTAGTGGGACTGCAATCCATAACCCTTTACAATATCAATACCCTAATAACAAGACAATGTTAGAAAATAGAAAATTTCGATTATATTTTTAAGATATAAAAAAATAGTATATAATTATTCTAATATAAAATACTTTTTAATGGGAACCATTTTAAAAAAATTGGTGTAACCTTTAAAATTGAGTTCCTTTTTATTGATTAAAAGTAATAAAAATAAAATCGATTGGTCCTCGCACATTTAGCTGGGGGGACAGCCTAAACATAGAATGACTCCCGAGTTTCATCTAAGCAAGAAAAAGAAAACCTGTACAAAGAAAAATTGTGGATACAACAGCCATTGGATTGGATTTGGAATACCCAAGCCATCCTTTGCTTTGCTTCATTAAGGGTTTAGGAGGAGTTGAGCTGCGACCCCCTGTTTTTGCTGTTCCATAGATCCTCCGCCTTCTCCATCCTGTTGTTGAATATCTTCCATTCCTTCATGCATCTGTCGTAAACCTGCAATATTCACAACCCCATTCTAATGAAAACGTTTTCCTCAAACACCACAAGTTTGGAGATCCCGTTTTTACCCCTTTCCATGCCGGTTGCCCGTTATGCGCCATCCCCTGCCATTAAACACACAGCCTCATTAAGAACCGGCAGTCCTGCCCGCTCATTCAACCTGGGAATGCATGTTTCCTAGTATTTCTATCATTTCACCTGGCTCTGCAAGCTAGGAAGATGCTGGTGTACGATCCACTGCGCATCCACCACCCCAATCTGTTTATGCGGGACCTAGTTTCACATTGTTCGATTAGTGATTCAAGTTAAGCAGAGTAATCTAATTATGCTGCCAGGGCCGCAAGGTACTTAACTGCAACGCATTTCCTGAGAGAAAAGTCGAGTCCCCATCCATGCACCAGGTCATTCTGCAAGAATGGGGGATTGTAACCTGGCCAGAGCACGACTAAGGGCAGATTGATGAAGAGATTCGACTTTTAGATGTACCTGGATCATGTGCCAAACGCATCGCCAGGCACTTCTGGTGAAGACGGGAGCCATTATCTCAACAAACCTAACAACACAATAACCAAAAAATTAAATACTTCGCATGCATACGGCTCATGTCAATGTTACTTGGGTTACAAGGATACCCTGCACAAGGGGGTTGCAGCGGGTCTGCACACGGTTTCTCGTTTGCCACCCTGTCAAGGAAAAGGAAAGCATATGCTACATCATAATTCAGAACTTCCCTGCAGAATAAAAGTTTTTTACATTTACCAGTGGACTTCGGAATCTTCTCTTTTTATGGTGATCGGCCACACAACCCTGTTATTTATCTCGATGGCCGGTTGCGAGATCTCCAACTCATGCTTCCTCACCAGCTCTATGTATCTGAAGAATATGAATGAATCAGACATGCAAAATGAGCCTAATCGTGGTAGGATGATTCACATTGGTTTAGGACATGACAACAAATCAAATTGTTTACTTTTCCGCGTCGAAGTGTTCCACTCCAATGTCTTCATCCCACATAAATATATAGTCGTAAGGAGCCACGATGTCTGGATGTAAGAACCTCTTAGCATACCACCTGCATTGAACCATCATCATCATCACCGCTTCGATTGGTAATGAATGGTGAGAAATGTATGAAGCACATGATTTACCACTTTGTCTGCTTTGGGACACTGATGTGTATGGCTCGTCTGGACCACTCGAATTCATCCCACTCAGTTGTCCGCCCATCGTAATGGAACAAAACCACCGTGAAATTGTTTGAAAACTGTGGATTATTAATAAATCGAAGGTTATGTTGTGTCTGAGAAAGAAAAATGCCCAATCTCTCATCCTTCTGGCGCAAGAGTCTGCGGCAGACCTTTTTAAGGGCGGCGTCAATGTTGTGCCTCTGATGATAACCAACCGTGAAGGCCGCCAAGTATCTTTGCTCTATAGCCAAGTCCTACAAACCAAAACTACATGGAGTGAAGAAAAACTAACGAATAAGTGCGGATTTCTTCAAAGGGATTTAAGTCAGACCTTGGCCGGATCTCCCCATAATCTGCGCAAATATAGATCAGATTTAGAAGCCAATATTCCCGTCGGAAGTCTTTCAGCCCCCTTTGGGATTGTCTCCGATGAAATCTACATGACATGAGCAACCACACATCAGATTGTTTGCGAATGGCTTTGTAGCAAAAAAGCAAGAGCAGTAGGCAAACACGCGACAAATTGGTAAGCTGGTGCAATGGGGGACCGCTCCGGGGTGGCCGACTTATGTTCAGAGTCTTGAGGCCATCGTCGGGGATTGGAATCGGAAAAAGGCTGCGTGAGAGTTCAACCTGTCGATTTTAGTTAGCCATAAACAGGCGCCGTGACTTGGAACCACGGCATAACAAGCAACGCGTCTGAGTCTGCGGTAACCCGATCACCTTATTCACGATAAACCTTGGAGACGATATGCCGAAAACGAAACCTAGGGTCAATCCGGCAAGAAGGTACAACAAAGTCCTTGGAAGATCGCCCGGCCTCCTTGCCTTGACGCTGAAGGAAAAAAAAAAAGAGGGTATGAGCACGGTAGGAACCAAAGCAAGAGGTCGAACGAGGCGACTACAAAACCTGTAGGAAGAAGGGAGATCAAAAGCCATGGGGGAATGGGCGTTGGCGGGGAAGGAAGGACGAAGATGGGGATGATGGTGGTGGTAAAGAAGACTATTATCCATGCCAAACGCGGGAAGAAAATAAAATAAAAAAACCAGTAGAATGAAGTTTTGCCTAAACCAAAAAAGGAGATACCCAGATATTTATTATTATTTTTTTAAAAGTATTCGATTAGATTTTCTGTAACATCTTCCGTTGTGATTTGGTTATTATTTTGTTCCTTCTTGTTTTTTAGGCGAAAGAAAGAAGGGAATTGAACATGAGATGTGGAATTGAAGGCACATAAAAACCTGGCTGGCTGTGGGATATTTATGGAAAATAGGCGGCTCTCTTCCCCCACCCCTAAACCCTTCCCCATCCTCCCAATTGCCTTAATTGTAACCTTAAATGGAAGACGTACTAAATTAAGGGCGATTATGGGTCTTTACCGAACGAGAGACTCACCATTCCTAAGGATTTTATTATTATTATTATTATTAAAGAATTAAGTCCCTCCTAATGCTTTGAGTAATTCCGCCTTAAATGGGTAATAACTTATTTTTGCAAGGAGGAGGAGGATCGGATTTGTTCATTTGGGTAAAATTTTGTTTAGATCGAGACGGTTTGCTTTCTTTTAAAATAAAAGGAAGTCAATTAAATACAAAAACAACATGCAGTTTATCTTGTTAACTCCATCCCAAATAATATTTTATTCCTATGGAAAATCAAACGGATCATAACAGAATCAACTATATAATGTTAAGGTTTTTTTTTTTTTTTTTTTTTGGGTGGGGGGAGCACCCTTTGGTGGCCCAGGCTGTGAGATAGATACATCGGTAGATAGGCGTCTCTTTAACTAAAAGAAAACGTGGGGCCAACTTAGGGAGGATGATTCAACACAAGCCAATACCAAGAATCAGGAACTAATAATTCATTAGGAAGCCTGTTATTTGCATCGCCCACATCCACAAAATCAAAAAGAGGAAATTCAACCCACCCAGAAGAAGTTCTGGTAGGTTTGGTTCTGGGACAGTCCCTCAAAATTGGCTAGTATATTAATTATTTCAATAAAGATAAGCGTTTCCACTGGTTGGAAATTCTATGGGCAGAAGGTAGAGTTCATCACCACCAGATTAATTTACCTAAATCCTCCACGTGGAGGAGGAGGCTAAAATTACTCGTACGGATACTTTCGTCGAGTACGAAAGTGTTTTCTACATTTCGTACTTTTGTACGAAAAAGTCCCCCAATTTCGTACTACGAAACTATTTCTTACTATACGAAAGGAGTTCGTATTAAATACGAAAGTATGAACTACTTTTGTACAATACGAAACTATTTCATACTTAATATGAACTACTTCCGTACTATAATACGAACCACATTCGTACTGTAAGAAATAGTTTTGTAGTTAAATACGAACTTATTTTGTATTGTATGAAATAGTTTCGTACTTTTTAGTCGGTTCGTATTTCACTACGAAAGGTTTTGTGGGCTTCTTATGAGCTGCATACTATAGTACGAAGCCCGTACGAAGCTGATCGAAATAATAGGAAATAGTCTCGTATTTTTACAAAATTCTTTCATTCAGTACGAAACTTTTACAGGTCGTTCTCGAACATAAACACGAACATGAAATTCTCGTACCAAATTGAAAATATAGAGTTTACTATTTCTTAGTGGCCCGACATATTGATTAGATACCTAACTGTAAAATTCCATATTCTCCAACGAAGGCGACGATCTCCTCTTTATAGTGTTTGAGGGTTTTGGAGGAGGCGGAGGTCCGCGGGCGATGTTACGAGGGATTGGAGGATTGTGGGTGAACAGCAGAAGAATTAGTGGTTGGTTATTTTCCTGTATTGCAGTTGCTTTTCTTAGTTTGATACTTGCTCGGTGTGGAGGACGTTTGGTTGAGTATTGGTTTGTACTTTCAATTCGGATCTAAATCTTGAGCATAATAGTTAAAACGACAATACGGACGGTACTGAGCTAACTCATAGCTAAATTTACTCCAAAATATGATGGGTGAAGGTCTTCTCTTTACATTTATGGAGATTCTTCTCATTTTCGGTTGTTCTACTAATACTTACTGAATAACGTGTGCATATTTTTTCAAGTAGAAACATCACTAAATTTCACTTTAATTGGAGTATATTTTCTCGGAGCAAGGGGAACGTTGTTAATGGAATTTACAAGGTGAAGAATTTCGGCTTCCCATGTAGTATAGTGCATGTGGAATTAGTAAATCACCATACGCGCGACCTTCGACCTAGCACACGCGTGACAGTCCGGGGGACATGAGGATCCAGGCCCGCTCCCCCAAGGCCCAATTCGGTCGGCGACGCGACTGAGAGTCGGACGCTGCAGAAGGAACTTAGGTTGGGCCTTTTCTTGATTCCAAAATGGGCCTGCGGAGCGTTTCGCCAATCATCTCCAATTCCATGAAGGCGACGAGGGAAAGGGCTGCGTTAAGGCCTCATTTGGGAGCTTTTGGGAGGACTCAGGAAGCGGCTCATGCTACCTTCCCTCATCCATAAGGGGTCCGTAAAAGTGGTTGTTGTTGCTTAACCTAAGTAAGCAATTACGGAGTCGTCACTTACTTTATTTTTAAAACTGTTTAAGTCGGAAAAAACAGTTGGTTCGAGTATTCCTATTTACTAACTGTTACATTTTAAACATGCGAAGAGGTAGCATTTGTTCCAAAGGTTTGCTTTTGATAACGGGCGTTGGACCCGATCCGGAGATGATTCCGGTCTCATGTCACTATTTTATGGGCGTTGGACCCGATTCGGGCGTTGGACTCGAATTCATGTTAGTCGGTTAACAATTACATGCGATAAAAATCCTAAGGCATACCAGCATACCCCACAGTAAACACAAGCAATTACTTATATCAAAGGGAGCGAGGAAGAACGGTGACTGCGGGCCTATGCACTTGGGCCCGCAACCCGTTACATGTGAAAATGAGTAATTCGGGGAGGCTCGCACCTTCCCTTTATACCTCTGGTTTGTCGGTTGGACCCGTTTGGAGCATTTCCACTACGGTCCACCGTGTATTATCCTGAAGAACTCTTCCTTGTACTGTGTTGCAGCCGATCATTGATGTCAAGTGGATTCTGACCACCATGTGACGGTGATGGGCCACACGCACCTGTAAACCCAATAATGAAGTGGGTTAAAGGGCTCGAATTTGAATGGGATATCTTCAAAGAAAAATATCAAATAATAAACAAATGGGCCCGAAATTTAATGAAATTTTGGAAAAATGTTCTTTACCCATCAGAGATATGTATTATGAAATTTGGGCCCAAATAAAGGAACACAAAAATAGCAAAAATTAACAAAATTTGGGATGAGCTCGAATCGGAACCTGATTGCAGGCCCACCAACTTAAAATTCATAATTTATGATTTATAAGTCCAAAAAGAGAAAAACTACATCAAAAGAAGCCTGACTCAAAGAGGAACATGTTCACAAAATTTCAAGTTAAATGGACTTCAAAAAATGAAGTGCTAGTGGATTCATTTAAAACAAATATTTTTGTGCATAACTTGTCCTAAGAAATCAGAAATCTGGTAAAAGAAAATTCTGCATACTCCTAATTAGATAGAGAATGAGGTTTAAAAAATTTGAATATTTTTTGGGCATGTCCAACAGGAAATACATAATTTTAAGTATGAGAGTGTTATCAAAATGATGCTGAGATGGGGCGTCGTTTTTTTTTAGAAATTCGTAATTTCCAAACCACAGATGATATTTTCATGCATAAGACATGCTTGGAAAGCTTACGAGATGTAGTGACATGAGAAGAAAGTGAGGACGTAATCAAATAAAAACATGCATTACCCTAAAATATTATCCAAGCATGCGGGTCCCAAACATAGTCGGTTAAAACAAGTCCAAAACAGAATGAGATCGACTCAAGACTCAGAATAATAACAAGGAGAGAGTCAAGTAGTGATACAACCTGATTTGGTCTAATTTCGATGTTTGGAGTCCAAGTTGTGAACTCACATCCAAGAAGCCAACAATGTGGGCATTTGAGCCTGTTGATCTCGAATGCATCCCGATCGTCGCTCGGGTTGATGAGGGTCGTGCTTTCACATGCGAAAATGTCGGGATATGCTAATGATTAGTAAACAGTGATGTACGCACGCTAAAAGTAGAGATCACAGACTTAGAAATATATTAGCAATAGCGAATAAGGAAGTTCAAGATATGAGAGTAAACAATGCGCGTAATCGAACGATTTTCAACCGTGGCAGTTTTGCTGCCTTTTAGAAAAGCATGTGTAACTTTCGGCTCAATCCATGAAAATCCTATTTATACTTGAAAGAAAGCTCTTCAAGCAAGAAATCTAATAGTATAAGTTTCATGTCAATACGAGGTTTTTACGCAAGTTATGAATGAAATCGTGAGGTACAAACATGCATATCCGAACCAAGGGGTATTCGGATTCTTCGAAAACACTCATTCGTGTGTAAATGCCATGTCATTTTAAAACCACTAAACATTTTTGCATAAAACACCATATACTGCTAGGGTAACATGTCTAGAGTATATTTAAAGTTCGACAGCAAAAACGCAAACGAGCAAGTTCAGACGTGTGAAACTCGGTTGTTTCCAACCAGTATAGTGTTTTGCTTGAAACTCCTAGGGTAGGAATTCAAATTGAGCTTGGTTGGTGTCATTAGGACTGTATTTAATTTAGAAATTAAATGCACGTAGTTTCATATAATTTCGACAAATATACAGAAATATATGTAGCAAGAACTGAAGGTTATACATGCAGATGCTAGGCATGCTTGCACTTACTGAGTTATTTTGGGTCAGTTGGGGTTTAGAACACGTCCCACCACGTAGGGACAAGTAGAAGAGAGGAGATGTAAGACTTTTGGGACGCTGTTATAACCACAGGACGTCTCTGATAGTCAGCTCCAGGTTGTCCAACTCCAGCACCTGTGCAGTCAAGAAAACATCAGAGCGGAAGGAGTCCTCCCGCGAAGCCATGAGGCTGTGGGAGTCGGTGGTCGAGTTTTCCTTGCCTTTGGACAAGGGGAGACAGGTTGGGGACGCAAAAGGGCGAATGTCCAGTCATTGGAGATGGCGAGAGGATGACACCGAAGGTTGTTCGGGGCTGCCACCATTCTCTCTGGCCGCAGCCGTCGACTTTGTTGGGGAAATTCAACAGTCGTGTCGAGCCTTGATGGTGAAACTTGGATGAAAAACAGCACACGCAAGATTTACATGGGTCGGCCAAAAGCTGCCTACGTCTACGGGGAGGTCCTCCGGAGATTCCACTAGACAACCGAGATTACAAAAAGCACCAAGTGTGTCGCTCACCCACCCGAGATACAAGAAAATCCTAAACCCTGAATCCCATAGAATAACCTCTACACTGACCCGATGATTTTCTCTCTCGAATGCCACACACTCATCGTGTCACACAACACCTAATAACCTAGATAAAGCCCATATTTATAGATAGTCCTAACTTGTCCTTCAAGTTAAAAATCTAATACAATAGTATCTAGATATTAGTATAGAATCATATAATATCTAACCATATCATATATTATATTTCCCCAATATTACGTAATCTCAAAAGATCTCAACTTCGGACCAAATCCTAATAATCTCTACCTTGGGCCGAAGTTACCGAATTCTCCTTTCGTGGACCTTCGGAGCCACAAAGAGCTAACCCCTTCATCCGTCGTGCCTTCCTAAGAGCGTTGCCACCTCCTTTGACTATCGCTCTACCCTTCACAAGATCGCAGTACGTGCGCTTCCGAGCAACCATCGTGTACCGTGGCTCGAGCTCTCTCTTGCGCTCCACGCTCTTAGCCTCAAACCATACTTTCTTGGTATCCCGAGAAGTCTCACCTGTATACTGTTGCCAGACCTCTCCACCTGAAACTTTAATCCGCTCCACCTCACTCTTGACTTCACTGTCAATATAAGCATCACCACCGAACTTCCTCATCGGTTTCACCTTGCTTGACACCCTCAAGCCCGTATACATCGCCCGTGTACTCGCGTTGCTAGCTAATGCTCCATCTTGACCAATAACCCCGGATCCATATCCCGTCAAGCCACGTGAGAAGTTGTCACTCACAACTTTCCCGAGAAGATGATAAATTCCTCGAATCTTCTTCGCGTTCATTAGCACGAGGGTTCCCCGGAAAACCTTTAGGATTCCACCTCCTAAATAACATCGACATCCCTTGTCATCCAAGGCTCCAAGAGAAATCAAAATTTTCTCAACTCCAGAACAAGACGTACCCCCGTCAACGGCCTCATTACACCATCATGCATTTTGATGCTCACTGTACCGACTCCAGCCACCCACCACTCTTAGTTGTTTCCCATGTAAACCTTACCCGAACTAACTTTCTAGTAAGCTGAGAAGTACTCCCTGTGTGGTGTCATATGATGGGTACATCCAGAATTAAGAATCCATTGATCACCTGTAAGGTTGGTTGTGGCCGTAAGAACATTGTTGTTGCTATCCGTCGAGCTCGTCTCTGTGAATTCAGCTAAGTTCGCACTCGACGACCCATTCAATTTCCCCTTCTCCTTGCAATCCCTTTCCAATGTCCCTTCTTTCCGAACTCCAACACAATGCATGCGTCCCAGACTTTAACCTCGATCGGTCACTTCTCCACGATCTTGCTCGTTCCTTACTACGAGCCCAACGTCAGAATAGGAATGCCCTTCACTGTTCCTTTTCGTGTGATATAATCCCAATAAAGCACCAACGGCATCCTCAAAGTCTAGCGTCGCCTTAGCCCATGTTGAAGTCGTATGAAGATTTTCGTAAGCATCCGTGCTTGGTAACGAGTTCAGAAGAATCAATGCCTTATCTTCTTCGTCGAACTTCACATCAATCCTTAATAAATCGCCGATGAGTCGACTAAATACGTTGATGTGTCGGCCCAAATCCGAGCCCGCCTCCATCTTCAAACCGCATAACTTCTTCTTGAGATAAAGTTTGTTCAACAACGATTTTGACATGTACCTGGACTCCAGTTTCTGCCACACCGCTGCTGGCGACTCCTTGTCCATCACGTTGTATGCAAGATAAAGCCTGATGGTTGACACTGCTTTCACCTCCATCTCCATCCAATCCGTATTGCTCATGTTTGTCGCCTTTCTTTCCGCCAACGCCTTCACCATTCCTTACTGTACTGGCAAATCCTTCACCCTCCGCTGTAATAATACGAAGTTTCCAGTGCCGTCGAACTTCATCACATCGAACTTTGTAGGTGAAATCCCAGTCATCTGCACGACCCGCTCTAATACCAATTGTTAGGGAAATTCGGCTGTCGTGTCGAGCTTCGATGGTGAAACTTGGACGAAAAACAGCACACGCAAGATTTACCTGGTTCGGCCAAAACCAGCCTACATCCACGGGGAGGTCCTCCGGAGATCCCACTAGATAATCGAGATTGCAAAAAGCACTAAGCGTGTCGTTCACCCGCCCGAGATACAAGAAAATCGTAAACCTGAATCACGTAGAATAACCTCTACCCTGACCCTATGATTTTCTCTCTCGAATGCTACACACCCACTATGTCACACCATTACCTAACAACCTAGACAAATCTCATATTTATAAATAGTCCTAATTTATCCTCCAAGTTAGAAATCTACTACAATAGTATCTAGATATTAGCCCGGAATCATATAATATATAACCATATCAGATATTATATTTTCGTAATGTTACGAATTTCAAAAGATCTCAACTTCGGATCAATTCCTAACAAACTTGTGAGGTTACAGCGAGTTCTTCGCGGTTAGGTTGGCTAGGGGTCTCCATGCTCCTGAGCTTACCTTGGTTGGAAAATTCGTCGGGAGGAAGGAGAGGGGCTCCGAAAAATGCTTGTGAGGGACAAGGCTGGTTTGTGTGTGTGTAAGAGAATTCTGTGTGTCTGTCTGTATGTTTCTGTCTCCCTTCCCTCCCTTTTCGTTCTTTATTTTGAAGGAGACTTGGGGAATCGAGAATGGAGAATGTACTTTGGATCATAGCTGGTAGACATCGTCCTTGGAATCTATGTGCCGAGATGTGTAAACAACCCATTGGAGAATTGATTTCCACATTACCATCAAACATCCTTGGGTTATTGACCTATTTTGCCCTATTGTCCGGGGAATTTGGGATGATTGCATGCATCGGTGGAGGACTTTAGCGTGACCGTCCACTGAGGAGGGAGGCTGCGGACAGACGAAGGTAGAGATCCCCAGGAGAACTCCAATTTGCCGCAGTCCAAAAACGAATCATTATGGGGTTTCCACTTCGTGATTTTCTGTCCGATTTCTTTTTCCCATTGTTGGATTTCTTGGAGTTTGTCCGCACGTGTTGGGTGACCCTCATGTGTTGGACTCCCATTTCTTATTTGTCGGCTTTATGCAAATGAGGCATTCTTTTGTCTCAGGGTAACAATGTTTCTTTCTTCGTCGTTTGCTAGACTCCTTTTGATGTATAGTGACTCTTGTAATGCGGGGAGGTTTATTGGTGGGATTCCCATTATTTTTATTGAGCAATGCGTGCTCATGTTGGGAAATTGTTAATCGCTCCCTTGTGTCTCCTCCCCTCCTCTATTCAATCTCTCTCGACATTGAATCCCACTAATTTGACGAGGATGCTCATGGTCGCATTCACATTTTTGTCTAATTAAGTATTAAAAAATATGGCTCCCTCACGTGGGTTTAAAAAAAGGTGTCCTTGGTTCACAATATATGTTAAAATCGGCTTAAAAAGTAAGACCGATTGTGTATAACGAATCTCAAGATTATTTATCAAACGATATCGTTAATTTTGTTTAGCGGTTATTACGATTAATTTATAAATTGCCGTTATAGATACTTGTATCACGAAAACGATGAATTTGGGGCCCCCTCTCTACAGGAGAATCTGAGAATATTTTCTCGGAAAGATGTCATAGATACCCCAAATTGCGATTTCGAGGTACCCTTGAGAGGCTTGTGCTTTGGGGCCTCATCAAGAAAAATTGTTACTAATAAATAAAACATCGTGAGTCACGGGTGTAACCAAATATGTATGATTACTATCCTCATGCATGACATGTTTTAGTTTGTTGAAAAATAATTTTTTAGCGTGTTTCAGAGAAGGCTTTCATGATTTCTCGCACAATTCTCATTTGTTTCTGAAAACCGTCTTGGTTGGGTTTCCGAATTCCTTTGACTTAGATGCTCATAAACCAGTTGAAAGAGTCTTGTTCGGGTTGTAATATAGTTTAGGCATAAGGCCTTTGTCCTATGAGGCTTTAAATTTGTCATTTTGAAGAAGAGTTTTAGGACCTTATCAAAAACTGTTGAACCATAGAGGTTTCATCGTTCGAGAAAATTCTTCATATTCCGGACAGCTGGCCAGTTAGGGAACTCCGTTGGGGATTGGAGACTACTCTGTTGGAGACTATTGGCGATGATCCGCTTGGGAGTATTCTTTTCCTGTTTTTTTTTAAGTAGTACCTTTGCTCTTGTGACCGTCTTCGCCGGCCCTGGTACTTTGCTTTGCTCTTCCGGTTGTTTTGCACTTTGCTCTTTAAGACTTTGGTCTTTGCGCTGATTTTGCTATTTATTTGCTTGGATGGAGGGATTTTCCCATTTTCTTTCTTTTTCTTTGCTTTGCTAGAGATGCGTTGGACTCCTTGGGGATTCATATTTCTTACTGGTTTATGAGGGTTTGTCCCATCTTTTTTTCTGTTGATCTTTTTGGAGCTACTTTGGACTCCTGGAGGATTTGTACATCTTGCAGAGTTGCTGGAGGTTTCCATCCCCGGGAATAACTCAACTGGCAAGCTTGTCTATTGATGGTACCTCTTTGCTTGAACATTAAGGAAGTGTAGCCTCTATAGTCATCTACTTCTGGTTTCTGACTCCAAAATCTCTTTTAACCTCGGTGAGAGGTGGTCCTTAGACTCAGAGGGAGTAGTGTACGTAGGAACTTCAACTTTGGCTCGGAAGGGCTAGCAATGGTCATGTTCGTGTTTGGGATAGAGAATAAATGCTCGATCTCAACCCGATTAGAGCATCTTTTGTTACAGGATTCTTTGTGCGTTTAGACGCCTATTTAGAAGAGACCTCATGTGTTTACGCTCCTCTCTCTTTGTATAAGTGTTTGGGGAATGGATTTGCCTTCTCCGATTCTCACCCGAAAGTATTTTCTTAATGTGAAAATTTTGATAATGTGAATGATCATGCGCATGCTAAGGAAATGCATACCTTTGGATAAACAAACCTCTTTGGGGATACTATGAAGATTGAGCTTGTTTAAGCTTCATGGGGAAAGTGCCTCTACTCTCGTGCCCTTATTAGTTTCTTCGAGGTTAGGCTGGAAACGGCTTCCACCTGACCATCCTTGCCATTGCATGGGAGTTTGTACTGTACTATGTGGATGCTCATGTACCTACACAGTTGTCAACGGACATAGTTGAAGTTAGCTCATGTACTTTGACTCTCACTTGGGGAAATAAAGTCAGGTGTCCACTGGGGAGAGGAGGTGGGGAATGTGAATCCCGACTGTCGCTGGAAAGGAGTATGATTGGATATTCTGCTCCTACTGGGGAGTGAGATGTGTTCAAGTAACCGACTTCAGCTTGGGGAAGTGGGAAGTATGACTTCGGCTGGGGAATGATAAGAAAATTTGTTAGAAAATGGAGTAGATGATACTCCCTTTCATGAAGTCATCCTTGGTGATAACAAAGGCAATCTCGAATCTTTGGCTCGAAATTTCCACCCGACCGCCCACACCTTTGTTCGTAATGTACGATATTCATGTACCTACATTCGTCAAAGGGTGGAAAACAAGTGAGCTCATGTAACTTGTTATGATATAGGAAGTATTAAAATTGGATTAATACTCCCTTTCATGTCTTTTCTCTATTACGTCTTTGTCCGATGGAATCAAAGGATTTACGAAGTACTACTCTTGCCATATACTATTGTATAAGGTTGCTCATGTACCTATCAAATATTTTGTGAGAAAACAAGTGAGTTCGTGTGACATGTTTTCTTTTAGAGTAGAAGTAAAGTTTGCTCATCTAACTTCATTTTGTAAGAAAAGTGAAGTAAAATTTTGGTACTTTCCTTGTGGTTTTGTTGTTGCGTCTTCGTCCGCTGGAATCGAAGGATTGATGAAATGCTACTCTTGCCTTGTACTGTTGTATAAGGTTGCTCGTATACCTGCCAAACAAATGGCGAGAAAACAAGTGGTTCGTGTGACTTGTTTCCTTTATAGTAGAAATGAAATTTGTTCATGTAACTTTGTTTGTGAGAAAGGTGAAGTAGAGTTTTGATACTTCCCTTTTATGTTTCGCCGGTGCATCCTTTTTCGCGGGAATAAAAGGATTGACAAAACTACAACAGGTCTTTGGCTTGAAGCTTTGCGACCCTGCCACCCTTGCCTTTTTCATATGAGTTATGAACCATTCTGTGATGAGCTCTTGTATCTGCCTACGAGACAAAGGATGTAAATGAAATGAGCTCACGTAATTTTGCTTAGTTTTGATGAAGAGAGTAGTGATTATGAAGTCTCCCAATTCATATGAGTTGTCAGTATCCTTCGTTCCAATTATCCCCCGAGGGTTGAAGGAACTTTGCTGACGAGATTGTTTCTAAGCTCTGGCTTATAACTTTGACACCGTTCAAGTGTAATATCGTCGGAGAGCATCTGCAATGATTGGGCCCGCTCCCCCAAGGCCCAATCCATTCGGCGTCACCACTCGAGAGTCGGACGCCGCGGAAGGAACTTGGGTTGGGCCCTCCTTTGATTCCCAAATGGGCCTGCAAAGAGTTTCACCAATCATCTCCAGTTCCATGGAGGCCAGGAGCGAAAGGGTTGCGTTAAGGCCTCATTCGGGAGCTTTTGGAAGCACTCGAAAAGCGGCTCGTGTTGCCTTTCCTCATCCATGATGGCTCCGTAAAAATGGTTGTTGTTGCTTAACCTAGGTAAGCTATTATGGAGTCACCAACGACTTTATCTTTAAAACTGTTTAAGTCGGAAAAACAGTTCGTTCGAGGATTTCTATTTACTAACATTTACATTCTAAACATGCGAACATGTGGCGTTTGCTCCAAAAGTTTGCTTTTGATAACAGGCGTTGGACCCGATACGGGCATGAATTCGAACTCGTGTCACTGTTTTACGAGCGTTTGACCCAATTCAGGCGTTAGACTCGTATTCATGTTTGTGAGTTAACAATCACATGCGATAAAAATCCTAAGGCTTACCAGCATACACCACAACAAACACAAGCAATTATTTAGATCAAAGGGAGTAGGAAAGGGCAGTGACTGCGGGCCTATGCCCTTGGGCCCGCAGCCCGTTACATGTGAAAATGAGTAATTCGGGGAGGTCCGCACCTTCCCTTTGTACTTCCAGTTTGCCGGTTGGGGCTGCTTGAAGAGTTTCCACTACAGTCCATCGTGCATGATCTTGAAGAGCTCTTCCTTGTAGTGTGTTGCAGCCGATCATTGATGTCGAGTGGATTCTGACCATTGTATGGCGGTGATGGGCCACACGCACCTGTAAACCCAACAATGTAGTGGGCTCGAATTTGAATGAGACATAATCAAGAAGGTTTTTTTCTTTTAAGGTCGGCCGGTGAGACGATTGGGGATAAGCTTCAGCAGGTGCTATAGCGAAACTGATTGCAAAAGAGGGAAAATCTGGTGGGATCCTCGCGGACAGAAAAAGATTCCAGTCAATGGATCTTGTAGGATTCCCAAGAAATTCTTCGATAAGGATAAATCAATGCAATTTAGGAGGAATCAATGAAAGGACGAGCCCCGTTGTTATCTCCGACATTCAAATGGGTCCCTAGCCCCTTCTCATCAATGGACTACTGACGTATACGAGGACCTACGGGCCAAGGGACAGTCTCAGGTAAACAGTTTCTATGGGGCATAGGCCTCCCAAAACCATCCTATTTTTAGAGATAACGAAGGCCGTGAACTTTTTGTACGCCGAACACAGCTTACAACTTTCATCGTACTGTGCCCTCGGAGAACCGTATCTGAAAATTTCATCTTGTACAGCTCAAAGAAAGAACCAAAGTATTGTTTTACTTGGAAGGGGGCCTCCATCATGTAGTTGCTAGCAAATACCACTTTTTTTTGTTTTGGATTTTGTTCTAGTTTATTTAATGTTTCCCTATCGGCTCTTCGCCACCTGGGGCTGTAGTACGTTCCAAGAGTTGGCATTGAAAGACGAGATTCAAAAATGATATGATTCGTAAACGATGGATACTGGGCACTGTGCACACATCCCATTGCACTAATTGGGATCGAAAAATATCAAATAATAATAAAATGGGTCCGAAAATTAATGAATGTTTAGAGACATGTTCTTAACCCATTAGAAATGTGTGTTATGAAATTTGGGCCCAAATGAAAGAACACAAATATAGCAGAAAATTAATTCAAATTGGGACGAGCTCGAAATGGAACCTGATTGCAGGCCCGCCAATGAAAAATTCATAACTTATTATTTATAAGTCGAAAAAGAGCAAAACATACATCAAAAGAAGCCTGTCTAAAAGAGAAACATATTCACTAAAATTTTAAGTTGAATGGACTTCCAGAAATGAAGTTGTAGTGGATTTATTAAAACCAAACCTGTTGAAGAAGGATCAAATGCATATGAAATATTTTTGTGCATAACTTATCCTACGAAATCAGAAATCTGGTAAAAGAATGATCAAAATTCTACATACTCCTAATCAGGTACAGAATGATGTTTAAAAAATTTGAATATTTTTGGGCATGTCCAATAAGAAATACGCAATTTTAGTTAGGACTGTGTCATTAAAATGATGCTGAGATGGAGCGATTTTTTAGAAATTTGTAATTTCCAAAACACAGATGAGATTTTTATGCATAAGACATGGAAAGCTTACGAGATGTAGTTTCTGGGAAAAATAGTTTTGCAATTAGGACATGAGAAGAAAGTGAGGACGTAATCAAATAAAAACGCACATTATCCTAAACATTATCTAAGCATGCGGGTCCCAAACATAGTTTGTTAAAACATGTCCAAAATAGAATGAGATCGACTCAAGACTTAGAATAATAACAAGGAGAGAGTCAAGTAGTGATACAACCTGATTTGGTCTAATTTTGACGTTGGGAGTCCAAGTTGTGAACTCACATCCAAGAAGCGAACAAGGTGGGCATTTGAGCCCGTTGATCTCGAATGCATCCCGATCGTCGCCCGCGTTGATGAGGGTCTCGTGCTTTCACATGTGAAAACGTCGGGATATGCTAATGATTAGTAAATAGTAATGTACGCATGCTAGAAGCGGCGATCACACACTTAAAAATATGTTAACGACAGCGAATAAGTAAGTTCAAGACATGTGGGTAAACAATGCCCGTAATCGAACGATTCTCAATCGTGACTGGTTTGCTGCCTTTCAGAAAACATGTGTACCTTTCGGCTCAGTCCATGAAAATAAGCATATTTATACTTGAAAGACTCTTCAAGCCAAGAATCCAATATACATGTTTCATATCAGTATGATGTCTAGAACGCAAGTTATGAATGAAAGAGTGCGGTACTAACATGCAGATCCGAACCAAGGGGTGTCCACACCATTCCTGTGTAAATGCTATGTCATTTAAAACCACTAAACCTTTGTGAATAAAACACCATATACAGTTAGTGTGACATGTCTAGAGTATATTTGAGGTTCAACGTATGGTAAAAACTCAAACGAGCATGTCCAGACGTGCGAAACTCAGTTGTTTGCAACCAGTATAGTGTTTTGTCGAAACTCCTAGGGTAGGAACTCGAATTGAGCTTGGTTGGTGTCCTTAGAACCACAATTAAGTTATCAATCGAATGCAAGTGGTTTCATGTCATTCCAACAAGTATACAGAAAGATGTGCAGCAAAAACGAAAGGTTGTACAGGCAGATCCGAGGCATGCTTGCACTTACCATGTTATTTTGGCTCAGTTGGGGTTTATAACACGTCCCACCAAGTAGGGACAAGTAGAAGAGGGGAGATGCAAGATTTTTGGGACGTTGTTGTAACCACAGGACGTCTCCGGAAGTCAGCTCCAGGTTGTCCAACTCGTGCACCTGCGCAGTCAAGAAAACTTCAGAGCGAAAGGAGTCCTCCCGCGAAGCCATGAGGCTGCGGGAGGTGGCGGTCGAGCTTTCCTTGCCTTTGGAGAAGGGGAGACAGGTTGGGGACGCAAAAGGGCGGAAATGTTCAATCATTGGAGATGGGGAGAGGAGAACACCGAAGGTTGTTCAGGGTTGCCGCCATTCTCTCTTTCCGCGGCCGTAGACTTGTGAGGCTGCAGCGAGTTCTTCGCAGTTAGGTTGGCTGCGGTCTCCATGCTCCATGAGCTTACCTTAGTCGGAAAATTCGTCAGGAGGATGGAGAGAGGCCCCAAAAAATGCTGGGAGGGAGGAGGCTGGTTCATGTGTGTGTAGGAAAGGAGTTATGTGTGTCTGTCTATATATCTCTATCTCCCTCCCACCCTTTTCGTTCTTTATTTTGAAGGAGACTTGGGGAATCGAGAATGGAGAATTTACATTGGATCATAGTTAGTAGCCATTGTCCAAGTAATCCATGTGCCGAGGTGTGTAAACAATCCATTGGAGAATTAGTTTCCACGTTAGCATCAAACATCCTTGGGTTATTGTCCTATTTTGCCCCATTGTCCGGGGGATTTGGGATGATTGCATGCATCAGTGGAGGACTTCAGTGTGACCGTCCATTGAGGAGGGGGACTGTGGACAGACGAAGGTAGAGATCCCCAGGAGAACTCCAATTTGCCGCCGTCCAAACGGATCATTGGGATTTTTTGTCCGATTGCTTTCGTCTATTGTTGGATTTCTTGGAGTTTGTCCCCACGTGTTGGTTGACCCTCTTGTGTTGGACTCCCATTTCTTATTTGTCAGCTTTCTGAAAATGAGGCATCCTTTTGTCTCAGGGTAACAATGTTTCTTCCTTTGTTGTTTGCTCGACTCCTTTTGATGTATGGATACTCTTGTAATGCGGGGAGGTTTGTTGGTGGGGTTCCCATTATTTTTATTGAGCAATGCGTGCTCATGTTGGGAAATTGTTAATCTCTCCCTTGTGTCCCCTCCCCTCCTCTATTCAATCTCTCTCAACATTGAACCCCACTAATTTGACGAGGATGCTCGTGGTTGCATTCCTCATTTTTGTCTAATTAAGTGTTCAAAAAATATGACTCCCTCGTGTGGGTTTTAAAAAGGTGGCCTTGGATCACTATATATGTTAAAATCGGCTAATACGACCGATTATTTATAATGAATCTCAAGATTAATTGTCAAACGATATCGTTAATCTATTTAGCGGTCATTACGATTAGTTTATAAAGTATCGTTAAATATACTTGCATCACGAAAACGATGAATTTGGGGGTATCTATAGCCACTCTTCACATATTTTGCTGAATTGATACCTGATCTGGTGTTCAACTCAAAAACAATTGATGAAAATATCCTGTGGAGATTTGATGTTTTATTATGGCAGCTAATTTTAGATTTTACCTTGAGATATTTTTAAAATCGTGTTGATGAATATCTGAGAAGTTTGTTTAGTGTCGCGTATTGAGATATCATTGATGATATGGTGGCCTTGATTAAGTACCCTTATTTTTCGTGATAGGGACAATCTGACTGAAGTATTCGCAGAAAAAGATGGATGAACCGCGATATCAGCTGCATTTACATCATACGTCCATCGGCAACATTTTTGTACAACGACGGCGATGAACAGATTACGGCGTCCCTTAGTAACAGCATAAAGAAACACCAACGAGCCCAGCTACTTGACTGAGAATTGGTTTCTTGGGTAATCTTGTAGTAGAAACATTGTTAAACAATATACGATACTTTTTTATAAACTCGAAAATACAGATTTGTGGTTGACTGTGTTATGTCTTTCTTACTAGCGGGATCCCATTCATGATGGTTTGATCTTCCTCGAATATGTTGAAAGTTCTTTCCTATCACGCCAAATAAGCCATACATTTCCACACCATGACTAGATAATGTGGAAGTCACTAAAGGCTATACCAGAGGTAATCCCCGATGCATCAGCTGAGGCAGGGGATCGAAAATAATAGCAAGGCTTGCCTTCTGCTCCGAGAACAAGTCCACACAATCCACCCCGAAAGCTCTAGCACTTTCACACCCACTTACATTCCACAACAACACTTGCAGCTCGTCATGCTCTTCCATATCCGCAACACCTTCCGCCATGCCAGTGTTGACAGCCGACATCCTTCAGTTTTAACTCCCAGCACGTGACAGAGTTGACGAGATCTAGCCTCAGCCGCAATTGGTAATTTTTTTTCGAGGAACATGTACAAAGTACCTTCAAAATGGGTTTATCCGCTGCCAGGATGTACTTGTTGGTGCCAGGTTGAATAAGATGCAGTAGTGGCACGTTTATTCCATTCAGGGAATCCGCGACTATGTGATCAATGTTACCTTTGTTGACTGCAGCATATGATTGTAGGTTTAGTTGCATGGTGGACCGAAGCTCGCTTACCCAACGACCATGCAGATGTTCAAGTTGAAGGTGGTGCGGGATGCGTACATCGTAGGTCACACAGCATATGCCGCCATGTCCCTGACATCTCGTGTGCCAAACAACATCTGTATGGTGAGGCGGACAACATTGGTAAACCTCTCAGGGCGCACCATAGAGATCTGCAAGTGGTAATTTGGCGACTCGCCCAGCGGAGCTACATAGGATGAAGATTATCCGTTATGCACCTTTTCACATAATGAGGAGAGCAGGTCAAGTATCATGAATATATTATGACACTGGAAGCTCCATTTTATAGGGGGTAAAGACAACAGGACTGTAGGGAAGCCATCAGGTTTAACAGTCTGTAGGTTTTCTCATTACAAACCAGTCATTTGCGATAACTAAAGAACAAACGTATCAGGTTCAAGCGATCCACTAACCCCCAGCCAACTAGTCAAATATCATGTCCTTGCCAGCATATTTGCGTTGTAACTATTTAGGATACGTTCTTGGAAGTCTATAATCTGTACTAAAAGGAAGGCCACTAACATTCAGAAGGTATAAAAATTTTGGCTTCTACCTGACGTAAGAAATCGAGCATTATTCGCGGCTATGAACCTTGAGTTTACTTATAAATAAGTTGTGGACAAATTCTTGCCAAGTGATTTTCCAGTGTCGGAAGTAGAATGCTTTTCCAAGCCAGATTAGGATATTCTCACTTATGCATGGAATGAAGGACTTCTTCCTTGGTTCGAATTGTTCTCCTCAAATTTGAAATTATTCATATGATACATTCATGGTAAGACATGGGCAACGCATTTGTAGCGAGATCCTTTGTTTTGACGATGTTGTCACCATATCAAGGGAGCCAATGAGGTCGTTGCTGCCTAATCGATGGATTCACAATGACATAAGATTCCATCATCGGTTAAGCTCCACTTAGCAACATAATAGGTATATCCGAACCATCTGACGGGTCAACTTTTACTCAAGTCGGTTGGGGTTAGTCAGTACATGTATTTTTGAAAGTCAGTAAATGTTGTTGTTAGTCCTGGTTTTGATGATGAGCTTGAGAAGCTAGTCGTTGTAACACTTCGCTTATTCTTAGTGATGAGCTTGAGAAATGTGTTGCTGAACCACAGCAAGTAACAATTATAGTTTGCTGCGTTACAGTAAAGTGTTACTGTGATTTTACGCATAAACACTGAAAATATAGAAACATATTTTCTAATATTCACATTTTATTTTGGGCTAATTCAGAATATTCGTCTGAGTGTCCAAGTTCATTTAATCTGGCTTAATGATCTCCTTATAAATGTTTAGGCATCTAAATATTGCGAGATTAGCTTTCCAAGTTTAATTTTGAAAACAAAATATTTCTTGGATATCCTGCAACAATGTTACGCTGCAACCTAAGCAATGTGTCGTTACACTTAAGAAAGACCTTACTGCATTACAGCGAAACTATTCTGCGTTATTGCGCTGACGAATGAATAATTATTATTCCATACTTGCTTATTGCAGTCTAATTATATGTAATGATTAAATATATTATCTGATTCTGATAATCACGTGTGAGAATCAGACAATGTCATTTGAGAAAGATTTTGGAGAAGGAAACTCATTTTCCTATTTCCATCATTAAGGGATTTAATTGTTCCATATTTACGTGATTAATGATATCAATAATCATTATTTAATCTGATAAAGTTTAGATCAGATTATACGTGCAAGGAATATCATCAATGATTTCCTTCCCTTCTTGGTCATTATGACCGTTGAGCATCCTGTTGCTGATCGACGATTACAGCTTCCTGTATTCTGATTTTAGGAAACAAATTATTCGTTTTTCGGAAACCGATTATTTGTTTCATTCCTTTTTATACCAGACGACCCTCATATAATCTCTTGACGTTTTCGAACGTTTTCTAAGTGGGCTGAGTGGCTGAGTGGTCTGAGTGTTCTAATTGGTCGACGGAGAGCGGAAGGTGCTAAGTGTCTCCTGGTTCTTATTGCTCGCAAACTGCGTGCGAGGGTGTCAAGGGGCTGAGTTCAGATTCCTTGATCATCGTGAGAGGGACTAGGTGTCCTCGGTGCGTTCAACGAGTAGCCGGCGAATCGTCTGAGGGAAGCTAAGTGAATACCTGTGCTGATTGTAGTAACCGGTTGCTGACCCATCGGCAAGAAGCCGTTCTTGTCGTGCCTTTTCGCAGGGAAGCTCGAGCCTACGGAGTTTGAGCAGTTAGACACGCGCTTGCGGGTGGGCGCCAGAAGTCTCGTGCCTGCAGGGTAGAGCAAGAGTTGGGAGCGCCGCCGGAGTGAAAAGAGGTCCTCCCGAGCACAGAGGTGCTGTGCAGAAGTCTTGAACGCCTGATACAGAGGGTTAGTAAAGCAAGTTGCGTGGAAGCCAACGGATCGGAAAATTCCACCCTAGGCACTGAGTGTGCAGTGCAGTGAGTCACGGCTGTGGTAACCGTGCACGTCCGAACTGAGTGTAGGACGTATACCTTCTAAGTGGTCTTTGTGGTTTTCTTTGTGATTTTTGTGTGGTTTCTGTCTTTGTGCTCTTTGTGGTTCAACTTTGTGGTTGTCTCTTAAGTAAGTGCAGATTTATCTTAAGGAGAGACAAGATCTTTGTGGAAATCCTCTTCTGAGCAAACAAGTGCCGAAGCATTCCTTTGCTTCAGGCTTATATCAAGCGACAACGAGCTGTGTCCGAATCCTTTGAGCAATCAACTGCTGAGCATGAGCATCATTCTGCTGGACATGAGAAGACGTCCACTGTGTGAGAAGCTGACCGTTGTCAGGAGTGATCATTTATTGTACAGGATTCTAAATCTCACTTTGTGAGAGAAACATACGCCTAGTGCAAGGGCTCTTTGCACCCATTATTTTCAAATAGTGGAATCACCTCTACGGTAGAAAGTGGACGTAGGTCGATTAAGGCCGAACCACTATAAACTACTATGTCCCGTACGATTGCGCAACTCTCATACGAGAATCCAACGATTAAGTCGTAACGGTTGCAGCAAAGCAGTTCTCATTCTGAGAAACGTTCTGCTGTGATACAGTACGCTTCCGCTGACACTGAGAAAGGGCGAAAAAGTTATAAACACTAATTCACCCCCCTCTTAGTGTTCCTGAACGATCCAACAATTGTTATCAGAGCAGGTTTACTAGAAAGCTTTCTGTGTGATTGCTAGTATAAAACTCTGTTGCTGAACCAAAACAGCTTATTGCTGAATCAAAATAGCTTGTTGCTGAAAGTCTTATATTAAGCACAGAAAGGTACTGCTCAGTACTTGGCAGAATGTCGATGCTCTTGACTGATGGTCATTCGACCAAACGTCCACCGCTCTTTGCTGGACAACACTTCTCATATTGGAAAATGAGAATGGAACTGTTCATTGGAGCAAAAGAAGCCGATTGCTGGCAGATTATAATGGAAGGAGACCTTACGGTTTCTCCACCTAATCCCAACGACATTCGGCATGAGAATGAAAGAAAGAGAACTATCTCTTTCAATACTAAAGCAAGGCACTATTTAGTGTGCGCTCTTGCTGGAAATGAATTTAATCGCGTCTCTACTTGTAAGACTACGAAAGAAATGTGGGATAGACTTGCTTTGATCTATGATGGAACAGAACGAGTCAAGGAATCCAAAGTGAATGCATTAGTAACTCAATACGAAACATTCAAGATGAAAAAGGATGAGTCAATTAATCAAATGTTTGATATACTCACTGAAATCACTAATGTCATGGAATCTCTTGGCAAAACAATTTCTAATTCTGAGTTGGTCAGAAAGATACTTCGCTCTTTGCCTAAAACTTGGGAAGCTAAGAAAACGGCAATCGAAGAAGCAAAGGATTTAACGAGCTTAAGTCATCAACAGCTACTTGGTTCTCTTGTCGCTTATGAGAATGAGAACAAGTTCACTGAAGAAAAGAAATCCAATGCTATTGCATTTAAAGGCAATGTCGAAATGTCCGATGAATCTGCGGATGAATCTTCATCTGATTCTGAGGATGAAGTCTCCTTGATGGCAAGGAAATTCAAAAGGTATCTTCGCAAAAATCGCTGTAAGGAAAAGCAAGATATTAAAAAGAAGAATATTAAACCACACCAAAGTAAAGGTGGTGTATGCTATGAGTGCAACAATCCTGGTCATATGCGACCAGATTGCCCACTTTTGAATGAGAAGGGTAAATCTTCAAAATACAAGAAAAATGCCATGATGGCATCTTGGAGTGATAGTGATGAGGAATCAGATCAGGATGACGAAACAGCAAACATCTGCTATATGACGCAAACTGATGCTGAAACTGAGAAGGTAAACGCTTTCTCACCTTCTGATCTATCTGCTGAAGATATTGAGAATCTTTTCTCTGAACTCTATGATAAAATTGAGTCTTTATCCGCAAACAATAAAGCCCTTAAGAAGGAGAATAAATTCTTGAGTGCTGAGAACGCTTCTCTTAAGGAAGAGTTATCAGCAAAGGCTAAGAAAGCGATAAAGAAGCTTTCTGAATCCAAATCAAAGATTGAGGAACTGCAGCAGCAACTTGATGCTGCAAACAGAAAAACAGATTTATGTATGCATAAGATGCATGATTCTGGAAATGAGAAACATTCACCTCATGGGAAATATGTTCCTCCTCATGTTAGGAATGGCGAGTCTCATTATATTATAAAAAGGCTACCTAGACTTTGCTACTACTGTAGAAGGCCAGATCATTTCATTAAAAATTGCCATATGCAGCGAAATGATATGCGTGGCATTTCTTCTAAAGTTGATGGTTCTATTGTCAAATGGAAAGAACGACTTACTTAAGTTCTTTCTCTATTTCAGGGATGCTTCAAGTCCATCGCTAAGAACCATGTATGGTACTTAGACAGTGGTTGTTCGAGGCACATGTCAGGTGATGTCTCCTTAGTCTCCACACTGGTGTTCCAGGATGGTGGTGCTGTCACTTTTGGTGATAATGGAAAAGGGATGGTTATAGGAACAGGAACCATTTGATGTTCTGACTCCCTCACCATTGAAGGAGTTCTCTATGTCAAAGGACTTCAGCACAATTTGATTAGTATTAGTCAATTGTGTGATAAGGGCCATCATGTTGCCTTCAATGAGAACACATGTACTGTTTCAGGGGATGATGTTACGTGTTTCATTGGTGAACGCAAGAAAAACATCTATATCCTGTCTTTTAAGAACATCTCCGCTGGAGAAAATTGTCTCATGTCCATTAAGGACGAAGCAACTCTATGGCACCGAAGGTTGGGACACGCAAACTATGACTTGTTGTCCAAACTAGCCAGAAAAGATGCTATTAAGGGATTACCTAAAATCAAGTTTAACAATAACAAGATATGTAATGCTTGTGCTATTGGCAAACAAGCAAAGGTATCTTTTAAAAGCAAGAATATGATTTCAAGCAAGACTTCGCTTGAATTACTTCATATGGACTTATTTGGTCCAACAAGGACTCAAAGTCTTGGAGGTAGATGACTTTTCCAGATTCACTTGGGTTAAATTCTTAGCTCACAAAAGTGATGGGTTTGCAACCTTTGAAACTTTAGTCAAACAACTTCAAAATGAGAGAGGTGTTTCTCTACGAAGCATAAGAACGGATCATGGTACTGAATTTGAGAATCATGATTTTGCTTCATTTTGTGATGAATATGGTATCAATCATAATTTCTCTGCTCCATACACTCCACAGCAAAATGGAGTTGTAGAGCGAAAGAATCGAACCTTACAAGACATGGCGAGAACCATGTTGCTGGAAAGTGAAGTTGCTAAAAATCTTTGGGCTGAAGCTGTAAGCACAGCATGCTACATCTCAAATCGTATTCATTTGAGACACTCATTAGGTAAAACTCCTTATGAGTTATATAAGGGCGGAAGCCTAATATCTCATACTTTCATCCATTTGGAAGTAAGTGCTATATCTTGAGACCCATCAAAGATGGTGTCGGAAAGTTTGATGCTCGATCTGATGAGGGCATATTCTTAGGATACTCCCTTACGAGCAAAGCATATAGAGTTTTTAATAAAAGAACTCTAACTGTTGAAGAGTACATTAATGTTAAGGTTGATGATTCTCTGACACAGGAGGAAGTTGTTGTGGAAGCAGCAGCACAATTCTCAACAACAGTATCAAATGAAACATCTCAGCATATGTTTGCTGAAAATAATCCGAACGGAAATACTGTAGCAGATGTACAGCAAGTGCCTACTGCACACACTGAAAATGATTCTGGTGATTTCCAGGATATACAGATAGAGGATCGTATTCCTCCTTTATATAAGAAAAGACATCCTATTAACCAAGTAATAGGATCATTGGACACAGGAGTGCGAACCCGACATACAGCAAGTCTGTACTGTGAACACTCTGCTTTTATCTCTCAAGATGAACCTCAAGGCATTGATGATGCACTTGATGATCCTAATTGGATTCTTGCAATGCAAGAAGAATTGAACCAATTTGAGAGAAACAAAGTTTGGAGTTTAGTACCTAGACCCAATAATCGTTCCATTATTGGAACAAAATGGGTTTATCGAAATGAACTTGATGAATCGGGAAATGTTGTGAGAAATAAAGCTAGACTTGTAGCAAAAGGTTACTCACAAGAAGAAGCTATCGATTATGACGAGACGTTTGCTCCTGTAGCACGTCTTGAGGCAATACGTCTATTCTTAGTGTATGCTTGCTATAATAACTTCAAGCTTTTCCAAATGGATGTGAAAAGCGCATTCCTTAATGGTGATCTAAAAGAAGAAGTGTATGTTGAACAACCTCCTGGATTCACCGATCCAAAGTATCGTAATCATGTTTATAAGCTCTCTAAAGCCTTGTATGGGGTTAAGCAAGCACCAAGAGCATGGTACGAAAAGCTTAGTTCTTTTCTCATTGAGAAAGGATATAAGCGTGGAAAAATAGACACAACCTTGTTTCTTAAAAAACAGGATGCTGATCTTCTAGTTGCTCAAATATATGTTGACGACATTATATTTGGTTCAACTAATGAAAAATTATGTACCGAATTCTCTGATCTAATGAAAGGAGAATTTGAAATGAGTCTCATGGGAGAACTAACTTTCTTTCTTGGACTTCAAATCAAACAAACCAAAGATGGAATTTTTATCCATCAAGAAAAATACAGCAAACAGTTGCTCAAGAAATTTATTCTTGAGAATGCTAAACCTCTGTCAACTCCAATTGGCAGTAATACCAAAATTGAGAAAGATGAGGATGGAAAGGAAGTTGATTCCAAATCATATAGGAGCATGATAGGATCATTACTCTATCTTACTGCTTTGAGACCTAATATCATGTTTAGCATATGCTTATGCGCTAGATATCAGTCTGCTCCAAAAGAGTCACATCTTGCTGCAGTTAAGAGGATCTTTCGATACCTCGTAGGAACTGTTAGCTTAGGCCTGTGGTATCCCAGAGGATCATTGCTGGATCCTATAGGATATTCAGATGCTGACTACGCTGGATGTCGCATTGATAGAAAAAGCACATTCGGTACTTGTCAATTACTAGGAAATATATTGATTTCCTGGTTTTCTAAAAAGCAGACATCTGTTGCTTTATCAACAGCAGAGGCTGAATATGTCGCAGCAGCAAGTTGCTGTGCTCAATTACTTTGGATGCGACAACAACTTAAAGATTACGATCTTCATTTTGATAGTATTCCAATAATGTGTGACAACACAAGTGCAATTAATTTATCACGAAATCCTGTCCATCACTCAAGATCTAAGTATATTGAGTTGAGACATCATTTTCTTCGTGACAATGTGCAAAATGGCAATGTGGATATTCAGTACATTAATACTGAGCAACAACTTGCTGACATATTTACTAAACCACTTGATAAAGAGAGGTTTAATTATTTACGGGATGAGTTAGGAATTTGTAATCCTCAATCATAAGATAAAACTTAATAATATTTTCTCTCTTGGTAGAGAATTATTTGTTGCCAAAATTTGGGTGATTTACCTTCCATGTTCTCCACGTTCCCACTTTCTAAAATCAAAAGAAAACTTCCAAATATATTAACCGTTCCTCTTCACCATCATGTCACACCAAAACCTCCTCTTTACCCATTTTCTCTCAAAACCCTAAAATCTCTCGAACCTCTTTCATCACCCATGGCTCAAAAATCGGCAATGTCCGGAAAGGGGAAGGCAATCCCCAAGAAACGGTCCAAGGCTGTGGCCGCAACTTCAAAGGTTTCTCGTTTTGAGGAACAACCCCCTGTATTTGAGGGGGAGACGCCCGTTCAATCCATGGTTGCTCCGGCACCAACTGAGGTCGACACCGCTGGTAAGGCTAAGACAACTCCTGTCAAAGTCTCCAAGGGTCCCTCCGCTGGCTTGAAGGTCAGCACCTCTGACAAAGTCTCTCCGACCAAGGCAGATGCTACTGTGTCTGAAAAATCGGTGGATGAGGAAACTCTCCCTGATGTTGAAAAATCGGAAGGAGGACTTTTGGAAGAAAATCAAAGAACTCCTGAAAAGGAGGACTCCTCCCCTACTAAGGTGGATGCTGCCTCTGAGGGTGACCAAACTTTGAGCAACAAGGATATGTCTCAGGATGAGGAGACAGAGTTGCCTAAGGAGAAGGATCTCTCTGAGGATGCTGGGGATGAGATTGAAGTTACTGATGTCTATCTCCCTGAGAAAGCACGCTCTTATGTCACTGGTGTTGCTTCTCGCACAAGAGGAAAGCGTTCCTCATCAGGTACTCCAAAATCTGATCCTACTGGATCTAAAAAGCAAAAACCTGCTACGGACTCTGATGTTTTCCTGCCTGAGATCGACCAGTATATCTCTATGGTTGAAATTAATCGAATTCTTGCTGATGACTTGATGCCAAATAGAAATTTGGAAACAAGGAATGTTACCACATGTAAGAGAGTGGACTTTGATTGGCTTACTGCTCATCAGGTGACCATTCTTGAACTGTTTGAACGGCTTAGCTGGAAAACTTTCTGTGAGTTCAATGAGATATGATCTATCTCAAAAGTGAAACAATTCTGTGAGAATCTGACTTTTTACAAGGAGGATTCAAACATCAAGTTTATTAGGGCCATCGTTGATGGAAAAGTGTTTGTTTACTCTGTCTTTGACATATGCCGCATTTTTAATGCCAACCTTGTCAATAATCTAAGGGTGATCAATGAAGGCAAGATGGAAGCCTATCAGCTCATCAATGATGGAGTTCCTATCATACCCTCTGGCTATTTACAGAACACCTCTTTGAGCTTCAGCAACAGAATGCTGCATAAAGTGGTGATGTCTTGTTTGGCACCAAGGGTGGGGAGTGTTGATTCAGTCATGCCTCGTGATTGGAACTTGCAGGTCCATCTTAAGAAAGGCATTCCTGGAAATCTAGGAAGTATTATCTTCAGCCATATGGCTTCTTGCATCAAAGATGAGAACAGGGGCATTCCTTTCGCAAATGTGATCACGGTTCTTCTGAAACATTATGGACAGGATGCTACTTCTCTGAACAAAATGGATACCTGGACTACTCACTGTAACCTGATGGGTTGTGATAAGTAACCGTTTAGGTTGTGCACGGAAACCTGTGACTAACTCTAGAAACTCTCTAGTTGAGTTTCTGCACTGAAGACAATGACTAACTCCACAATCCATGTGATTGAGGTTATGTAAAAAGTGGCAGCTCCACACAAGCATGTAGCGGCCCACGCAGACACCAGCTCCACGCAAGCACGTACCTCACCAGATTCTTCTAGATGCGGCCCTTCTTTTGCTCACTGCCCCTGCATGTATACACCTCGAATTCTCTCCAAGATTGATGCACATCTGCCATGCCACACTACAGCCAGATCCTTCGTGACCTCACTCACGTCCAGTCTAGGTTGTACCCTAGGCACCAGCCTTCTGTAATTGATGCTCAACCCTAAAGAGAACGAAAGCTCACAAGTCTCTTAAGATATAATGTAGTAGACACTTTGATACAATCACTCTCTACGTCTACTTAACTAACTAACAAGTAATCATATCTTATGTAAAATAATTAAAACATATTTACAGAAGGTACAACAGTTGATGGACGGTACTACAAAACAAGGAAATAAATTGTCAGCCAAATAAAATGTTTCCTCGCTGTGAGAGATGCTACATATCACTTAAGGATCAATCTTGTCATTTGGTCATGATTGTATTCATGATCCTATGATATAGGGCTTACATAAGATTCAAACAAATAAGCTCTGTCAGGCTTCTGTAAATGAAAATCATATAATCTTGATTTCCATAAATGATTGGCAGACCTTCTGCATACAGACACATGTGGGATGTGTCCGTATCCAGATGGCTTGTCCTTTACCATGATTCATAATGAATCTAAACGAGTTTGGATGCAAGAGAAAAGGTTTATTGACCGTTTTTTTGTTCCAAGTTAATCTATAGAACCTTGCATCAATACTTCCCATATAGGGAGTGATTTGTTCCCTTAAAAAGAATAGATCAATCCATCTAGAAATAGATCGTCAATCAAAATGATTATAAAATATTCTGATTTACATAATTTACCATAGTAATATATTTAATTAATCAGACTACCAATTAAATAATTTGTGGTAATGATTAGGTGACAGAAGGTACACATCAGAGTGTTCCTATAGGTTAACCTTCTGCAAAGTAGTAGAAGCTTACCTCTACATAGTAGAAGTTTATATTCTATATGACGTCATCAAAACCATATTAACAAAATCGATGAATAAACGAAACTAAAGTTGGGGTGGTGCGGACGTCTTAAAACTCCTCGCTGCTCCTCGACTTGCAGGGCTAGCTGAAGAGATCCAGGTCCTGGTGATGGTGAAATTAGGTGCAAAAGGACTAGGGATAGAAAGTGAGTGACCTAGACACCGATAAGAAAGGGATTGGGAACTAAAGACCGTGAGTGTGGAGATGCTGGAGACAAACAATATCGATTTGGACTTAGCTGAATGTCGTAGTTTGTTTTGAGAGGATCTTCCTGTTTTTATATTGCGTTGTGTGTTTTTTAGATGTCTAGAGACGTGGGTAACTTCTCCCATATTTTTCTCTGACTAAAGATCCCCAAAAACAAGGGGTCGTGGCTTCCCTAACCACTTTCTTAAAATCTCAAAGTCATGATCTTTCTTGATAGAAACTGATCTTCGTAGACTTAGCTTGCTTATATTGTCCACCCTCATAGACTTAATGTAAGTTAATTCCCCGTAGACATTCTGCGAAATTGTCTCTAATAGACTTGTTATGACTTTATTTCTTGTAGACTCATTATGGATTTGTCTCTTGCAAATTTATTGTGTGTATGTATCTCGTAGACTAGCTGTGGGTCATCACTAGTAGACTTACTATATTTTTCACTGGTAGACTTACAGTAGGTTATCATAGACTCGCTATGGGTTATCCCTATCAGATTTATTGTGGTCCATACCTGGTAGACTTACTATCGTAAACTTGTTTTGGGTCAAATCTCGAAGATCAATAGTGCGTTCCATCTTGGTAGACTTATCGTGGGCCACCAGAATCTAATTGGGCCCAAGATTTCCTTTGTGTTAAAATAAGCCCCTTTTTGGGTGAGACAACGTCGACATAAGTATCACCAAATAAATCCTTACTTCTTCTTGCTTGATTTACTTATGTCCTTCTTCGATTTCTTGACTCTTTGTATTCACCTCATTCAATTTCTTTGTTCTCATCAACCATGTTTACTCATACCACCTTCCAATGGCACACCAATCGTGCTGGTCCCCTAGTGTAGTTAAGATTGCTAACCCAGGGGGGAGGGTCTTACTTTGGGGCCGATTATGATGGCATCTCAATTTCTGAAGTCTATGCGTAACGATTACTTGAAAATGGAGTTTGACAGTCCACTTTACCAAAAAACTTCAAGAACCACTCAGCCTAGGCGAACCATACTAGCTTTTTATGCTTCCCGTCTGCGGAGAAACCAGTTTGTGGATGAAAATACTCAAGAAACAACCAATGGTGCAAGGGATTCGTGATTTGGTTACCTAGTCGACCAACACCAAGCGTGTGACCTAAGGGATGCGTTAGTTTGCTCCCTTTCTAGAACAATTCTTTAAACTGCGTTTTCTTTCCCAAAGGACCTATGACTATCACATTAGAGGACATAACTTTCTTACGAATTGCTCAGTTGACGATGTCCCTCTTTGTCTTCATTTGGTCGACAACGACCCACACAAATTTAGTGATATAGTCCAAATTACCAACATTGTAGAGCCGTAAATGATTTGTCTCAAGATTCAGAGAGATCGATTCATGGTTGTGGATTTTAATTGGTTTGGCTTGCCAAGTATGTATAATACTTCTCAGGCAAGAGGGCTTCTAAATGCATCAATGGACTAGCCCATTTTCTCTGCCTGACTTAGAAAAAATCACATTCGCCCCTTTCTTGCTCTTTCTAGTCTACTGGAGTATGAAAAATGACACCCACGTCAAAGAATTGTTTCCCCTTTATCTAACAAATTGCCCTCTTTGGTTGCTACATTTATGGGCATTTGTATGGATGCCCAACATGGTTCAAGATGCCCTATAGGCACGCACTAGTTAGTTGATATGGCTTGTACATGCTTGGACAAAGTTGCTGGGAAAAGAAGATTGGATAAACGCTTCTGTGGCATGGCACATGCGGCACATTGCCGACCCTGGTAAAGGCAAGCACAAAATCTAGGTCCCTTTTCCTTCTTGACACATAATTATTTATCATCGGAAAAATCTTGTTCCCAGCCATTACTAGAATGTAATATTGACTAGAAAGGGTTTGGATGGATCCGCTACAATGAATTTTTTTACGAGGTCTAGAACCCACATCTATGTGCCAAGCAACTAAGCTTTATTCAAAGTTCAACTGTTCCATTTTCTAACTCTTCAACATTCCTCTGCATTGTTGTGTTACTACTGTCAGTTTTTAAGGGAAGCTCTCTACTTGCTTAGCCCTTTTTTCCAATAAGTATGTCGTCCAATGCATGGAATTCTACTTAGAGAGAACACATGTTCATGCAAAAAATAATTCTTTTTCGTTCAGTGAGTTGTCATCTACCATGATCTTCGTCAAGACATGCTCTTCTTGTAAAGTTCTTCATAACCTAACTCTTATCCTTCACGGGATATGATCTTGAAGTCATGTGTACAATCCTTTTAAATACAACCTTCCTTCTTACATTTTTCATTCTTATCTAACAAACATTTGTATGAGCAACAATTTTACCCGAGCCTTCTTCACCTGATGAGGCGCCTCCACCTCCTCCCCAACGCATTGCACGTTCTAGATGCTTACCGAGGAAGGCTCCGACGTGACCTCAGTGGTGACAAAGAAGAAATAAAAAAGTTATTTCTCTAGTGAATATCTCTGATCGTGAGGATACTAATGATAATCAACCTTTGTCCTAGGTGCCGGAGAAGGATATGAAGTCCATAGCTTTAACATATCAAGAAGTCACACCTTCCCCAACAGACGATTCTATCTTGGAGGTAACTCATTCCCATGTGGCCCATGGGGATTTTAGGTATGGATTGGCATTTGCCTTAAATCACTTCACTTCAATTATAAAGGAAATTGTGCATTGGCCAATGAGCCCATTTGTGCATCAGTCAACAAGCCCTATAGTTCAAGGACTAATGCAGGTGGTCGAGCCCCTGTTAGTCGTTGGAGATGGAAATTCATCTTCCCCTCAATTGGATCCTTTAAATGAAACAATAAATCCATACTCTTATAAGCCTCATCGTATTTTAATTAAGCTTTAGTATGAACATTCCTCATGTTAATGAGGAGCCTAGATTAGTTGATGATATAATCATGATCGTGCCAATAACTCCTTCCGATCGACTCAAGGATAATAGAGATGATTGTTTCTCGTCACTTTATATCTTAAGTCTAATAAACTTTTTGGTTTGTGTCTTAAGTCTATCGACCTGCCAAAAGGCATCACAACCCTTCAAAGATTCCCAAAGGACATCTAAATGTGGTCATATGCACATCATTTTCTGCAATAAAAATCTAGTTATTCTCTAAGTATCCATCTATGAACGACATGATTTCATGTCTTGCCATTCTATCTTCCAGATTGTCAGCCACAAACATGAGGTACTCGTCTTTAGGGGTTGCTTGATGTGGATACCTAAAGTATATGCATTTGAATTATTTCTTTAGACATTGTCTAACGCGCTTGTTGAACTAGTGACAATTGTTCTTGGGAAGTGTGTTCCACTAAGCTCTTATCTAATACTTTCAGAGTATTTACACGTGAAGCAATCTTTAAACTCTTCTAATACTTGCTTGATTACAATGAATAATTCATTATTTATCGATTAACTAATGAAAGTGTCTAGGATACTCATTACAATCTAAATCAATGTTAGCCAGAGGGTTTCAAGGCATGATCAATGATTCCTCCACTGATCATCTCCTAAATGGGATGTGGGCGACTAGTTGCATATATTTGACTTGACTAGGTTGGATTTAGAACCTATTCTGGTATTTATTAAGGATACGGATGAAGATTGCTTGTAGACGACACTTGCGACTCGCTTGATAAACTTGTGTAGTCTCTATAACGCGTTGGTGCTTGCCCCTCTTCCTTTCTTTTTAAGCTCCATAAGCACCTCGCAGGAGTCAATCGCGTCCCAACTTTGCAGTGTTCTCCTCTTGCTTGTTCACAATGCCTTTTCTCTAAATCCTTTGCTTCAGCGGCTATTACTGTCTCACGCCTCTCTGGCTTCCAGACTAACGACATCCACGACTTCATCGTTACATTACTCTTAATCTATTAGAATTCTTGTTCATCTTTCCATACTGTTGGAACAATAGGCGCTTCCAATTCTAGCCTCGGTGAACAACGCCATGAGGATGTAATCAAATTTTCCAGACGGTTGTCCAAACGGTCCCACGATTCAAGTCTTCTATCCTATATCTCTTCTCTAAAGTAAGAACTCTGACCGTCTTGCCTTTTTTGCATTCAATAACATAATTTTAGAATCACGATAGTTATGTCTATTGGCTTTAATAATTTCAACTTCAAAATCAAGCCACAACAATAAGCTCCTTATGTAAAGTCGACACGATTGATGCGGCCTTGTGCAAGAAAACATGCCATATAACAAAGCGTTAGAGGTGGGGTAATGTGAATGACAAATAAGGTGGTCTCTTTCTCCTGACAACCAACTCGTTGTTCGACTAAGAACACACCCAAACATATAGATCGTTGTTGGACTGGGAAGCTTGAAAATATAGGTTTTCTTATGTTAAAAGTGCGTAAGACAATGTTGGTCCTTGTCAACTCTAAGGTATCATGGCTAAAACTCCGAACACTACGAAGGGAAACACATTAACAATGGCTCCATTATCCACCAAGATATTACTCACAAGGGCTCTGTCGAATTTGACAGTGATGTACAGCGAATGTATATGTTGCTTCATATTGTTTGATAATTTTTTGAACCAGTCCATTGAGAAACCAAGGGGACATTCTGTAATGTGAGGGGTGATAACTCTATGAATACAGAGTTAAGGGATTATGTTTTAGACTTTTGGTTAGTTTTAGGCATTTTAGTGGTTTAATTGTAAAGTATTTTAGTTGCTTTAATGTCCCTCACTTTCGTATACTTTGTTTGTGTTAGCAATTAAAATGAGAGGAAGAAGTGTTGAAGATTGAAGCAGGAGCCATGAAGAAGTTGGATCCGAATGGTCGGTGCAGCTGCAACAAAATCAGTGTAGCTGTGCGAGACAAAACAGAGGAGGCCGAACATTTGGTGCAACTGCAACGGAAGGTCAGTCAATGGATAGAATAGTTGGTGCAGTTGCACCAGATTTCTATGCAGCTGCACATACGGACGCCGAGAATATTTCCTTTCCAGATTTGTTAGATTTTCTAGGGTTATCTTTAAGACATATATAAAGACTTTTTCAATCCTTTTGAGATGGGGGGTTCAACCTAGGAGATGGCGAGTGACAAGGAGCCTATGCCTAGAGATGATTCTACCGAATTTCTTCATTTAGTTTTTCCTATGTTGTTATTTACTCTTGGAATTGAATCAATGGTTTCGTTTTCTTTAGCTATGAACTAAATTGTTTTCTAGGGCTATGATGAAACCTTCTTGCTTTATGTGATTCGGATATCTATTAATTGTTTATCCAATTATGTTCTTAATGCGTGTTGATTGTCTAAACACCCTTTAACAATGATTTGATAACCTAGGGAGACTTAAGAGGGTAGTCTAGGTTAGATCTCGAATTGGATAGCCTAAGAAGTCTATGTGTCGGGAAACCAGGCTTTAGTCTGAAGGATATGGATATACTGGAACACCTTAGGTAACTATATATGTTTTAAATATAATGGGTCACCACTAGTTCCCTGCCTGGGAATGTAGTAGGGATTCGATACATAGTGGTACGTTTCTAGATGTTCGGGAAGACTACGGGGAGAGTCTAGCGACCTATGTTAGAAATTATAATAATTTGGTAGCAGTAGGAAGAAGGGGATCGGGTGCATACGACGCGAGGGGAAGTCCGATGTCCTAGATATTATTAACACTGGTAAACCTTAGTTGTTTTCTTTTATTTCTCGCTTTTACTTAAAATCAACTTTCTTTCTAGTTGGCCTAATTGAGTGCTGAGAACGATGATAGAAGTGCTTTGTCAGTACAATTCTCTCTGGGATCGACCCATGTTTGCCCTTGCAATTCTAGTTAGGTCGAAATAAGAATTTATTTTTGTTGCATTGACGACGCGCATCAAATTTTGGCGTCGTTGCTAGGGAATTGCTTTATGACAAAAATTTTGTTTTACCTCGTGATTGGTAATTAACTGACGCTCAAGTTTTCTTTTTATTTTTTGTTTCTGTGTAAGCGACGAATCCAAAGGAAATAATTGACTCCATTGGATCCTGAAATTGAAAGGACTTTTCGGCGAAGGTCAAGAGCAAAACCAGTAGCTATGGCCGACGGGAATAAGGAACATCAGATGGAGGGTAATCTTGTCCCAGTAGAAGTTAAAAGAGGAGTACTGGACCTGGACAATAAACCGATGATGGAATTCACAGCAGCAAGAGCACATGTGCATCGGTCTTGTATTGCACTGCCAACTATCTAGGCTTCGGACTATGGGATTAAGACGTCGGTGATGCAGATGATTCAAAATTCAGTACAGTTTAGAGGAACACCGATGGAGGACCCGCATGAGCATTTGAGCAAATTCCTGAGTGTTTGCAACACATTCAGGCAGAATGGAGTCCCGCAAGATGATGTCCGGTTGAAACTTTCCGCATTCACATTAAAGGACGAGGCTTGGGGGTGGTTCAACTCGCTCCATATGAATTCAATCTCCCCTTGGGCACAAATGGAGGAGGCTTTCTTGGATCAATACTTTCCTCCTTCGAAATTTTCACAAATGAGGAACGAGATCACAACTTTCAGACAGGATGAGATGAAATCCTTTGTGGAAGCGTAGGAGCGATTTAAAAATTTGTGGATCCAGTGTCCCTAACACGCCCTTCCAGGTTGGAGATAATTGGAGGCATTATACAACGGACTAATCGAATCTTCTCGTAAGGATTTGAATTTGGCATCTGGCGGAGCATTTTTGAAGAAATCCTACTTCGAGGGATTAGAGATATTGGAGATAATGAGAAAAACTTGTATGCCAAATCAATATTCTGTTCGAACGAGTAGAAGAGGTACACCTGGAGTACATGAGTTGGATGCCTTGACTTTAATACAAGCTCAACTAGCAACCCTTACCAAGAAATTTGAATTTGTGAATGTCAATTCAATTCAAGGGATGCCGGGCGGTTGTGAGATATGCGGAGGAAATCACCTAATTTATTAGTGTTCGGTGAGCATGAAGGAAGCGAATTTCATCGAAAACCAGAGGAACAATCCTTTCCCTAATACATACAATCTGGGGTGGAGAAATCACTCGAATTTCTCTTGGAATGGTCCACAAGCGGTAGGAAATCGAGCTCCGTCACCTTCAGGTTTCCAACAGCCGCAAGCACAGGTGTTCGATAAAAAGCCGAATTTCGAGGAGATGATAATGAAGTATATGACTAATCAAGATACTTTGTTGAATAATCAAGATGCTTTCATCAAGAACCAAGTAGCATCTATCTGAAACCTAAAGAACCAAGTTAGTCAGTTGGTGCAAGCTGTGAATGTCAGATCTTATGGGTCATTGCCTAGCAATACTGTGGTGAATCCGAGAGAGCAAGCAATGGCAATCACTTTGAGAAATGGTCAAATGCTTGATGAAGGGAGAATTGGTGTAGAAAAGAAACAGACCACAACCGAGGAAGAGTCACTGAACAATCCTGGTGGAGATATAATCAAATCGACCTTATGGATCCAACCATGTCTCCAGTTTTTTTTAAGCAAAATAAAGAGTTGGTTGAAGCTCCAAAAGATGGAATGGATCTTCCAAAACTACCTTTCCCGCAAAGAGCATGTAAACAAAATGAAGACATTCAATTCTGTAATTTTCTTGATATTTTCATATTCGTTTTGCAGAAGCACTTGAGCAGATGCCAAGCTACATCAAGTTTATGAAGGATGTACTCTCAAAGAAAAGAAGATTAGGCGACTGCGAGACAATGATACTAACCGAGGAATGTAGTGCAATCCTTCAAAAGAAGATGACATTGAAACTCAAGGATCCTGGAAGTTTTACGATTCCATGCACAATTGGTTCAACTCTTTCAGGTAAGGCTTTATGTGAGCTTGGTGCTGGCATTAGGATTGGGTGAGGTAAGACACACATCTGTGTCTTTACAATTAGCTGTTAGGTCTGTTACCTACCCTAAAGGAAAAATTGAGGATGTGTTGGTAAAGGTCGATAAATTCATATTTCCTGCTGATTTTCTTATTTTGGACTATGAGGAAGATCGAGAGATTTCAATCATCTTAGGTCGGCCATTCTTAGCTACAAGACGAGCATTGATTGATGTTCAAAATGGAGAGTTGACTATCCGTGTCAACGATCAGGAAGTAACATATAGCGTGTATAAATCTATAAAATGGTCGTCGATGTTATTGATAGGTTCATTGGAAGCAAATGAAGACAATCCATTGGAAACATTATTAGATTCAAAAGTCTTCGAAGTTGAAACAGTGCAGCGAATCAAACCATCATGGAGGCCTCAACATATTGGCCAAATTATCAAACATATCCTAAACTCTGATACATTTGTTCGATTTAGCCTAACATTTGAAAAATATCCTCTTACATATCAACGTTGGGACGTTATCTCTATTATATCCCCCGTTAATCGTCCCCGCTAATGGAGTACTATGTGGCACTAACGTGGCAATTAACGTCGTTAATGCCACGTTTTATTTATTTTTTCCTCAGGCTAAATAATCAAATATATCATAAACTTTGTCACTTTTTTCTAATTTAGCCTAACATTTGAAAAATATTATCTAACATCCCAACGTACTGTTATCTCCATCGTATAATCCGTAGTCGACCCCAATACGAACACATACTGTAATAGATTTTTTAGATATTATGAAAAAAATTGTAATTGTTATAATTAACGTCAATGTCAATTGTTTTAGCTATTATGAACAAATTGGGGTTGGGAATCGAGGGTTACGGTGGGATAGTGGTTGGGGATTTAGGGTCGGGGTGAGATTGTGGTCGGGTGCTGGTGTAGGATTGGTCGGAAGTATGATTAAAATATTCCTTAAGAGTGAGATTAAAATATAATTGGAGCTTTATTCGAGATTTATGGTTCAATTTGAGAAAAAATAGATTAAACATGGTGTTGACAGCGTTAATTGTCGTATCAATGTCACGGAGGACTCCGTTAGCGTCGACCACTAACATAGAATATAATAAAGATAATGACTCAATGTCGAGATATAAGATGATATTTTTCAAGTGTTAGGCTAAACTGGAAAAAAATTTCAACGTTTATGATATATTTGATCATTTATGATGGAGAAAAATATATTAAACTGGAGTTGACTGCGTTAACTGCCATGTCAACACCATGTAGGACTCCGTTAGCGGGGACAACTAACGGATGATATAATTGAGATAACAGTCCAACGTTGGGATGTAAGAAGATATTTTTCAAATGTTAGGTTAAATCGGAAAAAAAGCGTCAAAATTTAGGATATATTTGAGTATTTGTTCCAACATATTTGACAAGAAGGGTAAATCACTTTGACCATTTGGAGCGGCCATTAAATCCTATGAAGCCATCTATTGAAGAACCGCCAATTTTGGAACTCAAACAATTGCCGGAACATTTTAGATATGCTTATCTTGGACCCTCTAATACTTTACCCGTAATTATATCTGCTTGTCTAACATACCAAGAGGAAGAGAGATTACTTCATATTCTTTAGGAACACAAGAAGGCTTTAGGCTGGACGATCGCAGATATTTGAGGAATAAGCCCGTCGGTGTGCATGCACAAGATCCTTTTGGAAGAGAACTACAAAGCTTCAGTGGAACCTCAACAGCGACTTAACCCGAACATGAAGGAAGTAGTGAAGAAAGAGATAATCAAATGGTTAGATGCAGGCATTATTTACCCTATCTCTGACAGTTCGTGTGTAAGTCATGTGCAGTGCGTGCCAAAGAAAGGAGGCATTACAGTGATTGCCATTGAGAGGAATGAACTCATGCCAACCCGAACGGTGACTGGATGGAGGATATGCATGGATTACCATAAGTTAAACAAAGCAACAAGGAAAGATCACTTTCCCCTTCCCTTCGTCGATGAAATGCTTGACAGGTCGGCGGGTAAGGAACTCTACTATTTACTTGATGGTTACTCCGGATACAATCAAATTTTGATTGCTCTAGAAGACCAAGATAAAACTACTTTTACATGCCCTTATGAAACATTTGCTTTACGTCGTATGCCTTTTGGATTATGTAATGCACCCGCTACTTTTCAACGGTGTATGATGGAAATACTTTTGGACATGATTGAAAATGGTCTTGAGGTGTTTATGGATGACTTTTTTATTTATGGTACCTCGTACTCTGAGTGCTTGTTGAATTTGACAAAGGTTTTACAAAGATGTGAGGAAACTAAACTGATCTTAAATTGGGAGAAATGCCAATTCATGGTCAGAGATGGTACTGTTCTTGGTCATAAGATATCAAACCAGGGGATCGAGGTGGATAAAGCGAAGATCGAAACTATTGAGAAATTGCCAACCCCCACGTCCGTTAAGGGAATTGGGAGTTTTCTCGGGCATGCTAGTTTTTACAGGAGATTTATCAAGGACTTCTCCAGAATCACAAAACCACTTCGCAAGCTATTGGAGAAGGACAAACCATTTGTCTTCGATGACGTATGCCTCTCAACTTTCATTGAGCTCAAGAAGATGTTAGAATCCGCATCTATTGTCATTACGCCAGACTGGAATTTGCCTTTTTGGTTAATGTGCGATGCTACTGACTATGCGATGCGTGTTGTGTTAGGACCAAGGATGATGCGCAAGTGAACTATACAACCACTGAAAAGAATTGCTTGCGGTTGGCTTCGCTTTTGATAAGTTTCATAGTTATCTCGTAGGTGCTAAAGTTATCGTATTCACATACCACTCGGCAATCAAGTATTTGATTAAGAAAAATGATGTTAAACCAAGATTAATTCGCTGGGTTTTGTGTTACAAGAATTTGACCTAGAAATTCGAGATAGGAATAAGGGACAGAAAATCAAATAGCGGACCATTAGTCGAGGATAAAAAATGAAAATGGGGCAAGAGACAAAACATTGATTAATGAATCATTCCCAGACGAACAATATTTCGCAGTTGATCAAAGTGTCCCTTGATATGCTGATTTTGTGAACTACATTGTTTCGAACTTTATACCCAATTATTTTGATGCCCGAAAGAAGAAGAGGTTCATGCATGATGTTCAAGAGATGTGCAGATCAGGTCATCAGGAGGTGTATGCCGGAGACGAAAAAAACTAACGTACTTACACATTGTCACGCGTCACCCTGTAGAGGCCACTTTGGAGGAGATGGAGCTGCAGCAAAAGTCTAACAATGAAGTTTCTACTGGACTACCTTATTTAAAGATGTTTATCAATTTGTGATGTATTGTGACAGATGTCAGAGCGAGGGGAACATCTCAAAACGGAACGAGATGCCTTTGAATAACATTCTAGAAGTAGAGATGTTTGCAATCCTGGACGAGGTGTCATCAAGCGCTTGAAAGTCTGCTTGGTAAGCTGTCCATTCGGTCCAGAATTACTCCCGGAAATCCTCACAAGCGGCCTGCATCTGGATGTTGGCCGCCGGGGAGCGTTCTACTTCATCGACTAGGCCCTGAAGTTCCTTAAATTGAACTTCAGAAAACTTGTCGAGACGAAGAAGGTTCCCGATGCGATCCACATTTTGCACCAGCTGGTCATAAGCGCTGAGGCAGCCTGAGGTACCCTCCCCAGTAGGCACATTTGGTGATGGGGAGGAGAGAGGAACAACTACTTGTCAAGGGAATCGATTTCATAGGACTTTTCATATCTTCATGAGGTAATAAGTATATCCTCGTAGCAGTTGATTATGTGTCAAAGTGGGTGGAAGCAATAATGATTCTAAAGTAGTTTCAAGATTTGTACAGAAACAGATTTTCATACGGTTTGGAGTACCTCGAGCAATCATCAATTATGAAAGCATGCATTTCTGTAATTGACATTTCACTGCATTGCTTGGTAAATATGGCATGAAAACACAACATCACTACGGCGTATCATCCACAAACTAGTGGACAAGTCGAGGTTTTTAACCATGAGATCAAACGAATCCTCGAGAAGACCGTAAGTCTAATATGGAAGGATTGGGCGTTAAAGCTTGATGACGCCGTGTGGGCATACAGGACAACATACAAGACTCCCATAGGGATGTCTCCATATAGATTAGTCTTCGAAAAGGCATGCCATCTTTCTGTGGAGTTAGAGCACAAGGCCTATTGGGCATTTCAACGCCTTAACTTTGATGTTATGCGATCAGGTGAAACCACTGTTACAGCTGAACGATTTAGAGGAGCTTCGACATCAAGCATGTGAGAATACGAAAATCTACAAAGAAAATATGAAAAAATGACATGACAGTAAAATCCTCAATAGGGTTTAGGTGAGTTGGTCCAACTCTTTAATTCAAGTTTGCAGTTATTCATGAGAATATTGAAATCCCGGTGGTCAGGACCGTTCCTAGTGGATACTGTCTACCCACATGGAGCGATAGAACTCAAGGTTGACCATTTGGATAGAACCTTCAAGGTTAACAGACAGCGATTGAAGCACTATCAGGTGAGCTATTGAACGACGGACTATCTCCACTCAACTCCGAGAAGCGTAACTGCCGTGAAAGTCGATCCGTAAACTCTAAATCAAGCGCTTATTGGGAGGCAACCCAAGTTTTTTTCATTGTTATGTTTATTTTTAGTTTTTCATATTAATTCTTTTGATAAATTTTTCATCTTATGTTAATTTTCCTCTTTTAATTTCGTGTTTAGGTGTTAAAGGAAGCAACGGTAGTACTGCAACTACACCGTTTTATAAAAAAAAACTACTAAAAATTATAAATAATGAAATACCACCTCCATCATGCCCTAATTACTTCTCATCTTTTCTTTCTTCTTCAAGGTGACGGCCGCCACGACCGACCACGCCTTGTCGGGTCGCTGCATTCTCTCGCCTAGTGTCCGAGCCTCAGCCCTATTCTCCGGTTTCCAACGTCCCTTTGCCCCGTCGCTCAAGAAGCCACTAGCCACCCGTCGCCGCCGCCATCCAATCTTGCACCGAGACCCTTGTCCCGACGTATTCCAGGTCCTTTACTCCTTTGTTGTGTTGATTTGGGTCTACTTTGATTTATGCAGGTGTAGTGGATTGAACGACATCGTTCTTGATGGTACCTAAAAAGAAATTAACGGAAGCCAGTTCGTCAGGAGCTCGGAGGGAACGAGAGTTGCGAGATGAGGCTACCAAGAATTACCGAGAGTACATGGTGACCCTGATATTAGTTCTGGAACGCGGGTTTGACGTAAATGATATCTACATGGGAAGTTATAAGTACCATATTGAATATATGTATTGGACAGATTTTTGCGCTCTTCTCGGAGCTGTGGTGGTTCCTATAGTTAGGGAATTTTTTGCTAATGCAAACACTTTTGATGCACGTCATCAAAGCATTCAAGTTCGAGGAAAACAGGTGGTGTTTAGTGCACAAGCAATTGCTGAGATGTATAACCTCCCTATGTTTGACCATGATGCATTCACTAAGTATCTTAACGAGGATTTCAATGCTAATGATGTGCTTAAGTATTTTTACTGGACTAGGGGCAACATGGAAGGTGTCCAGGACGAACAAACCCGTGGCCTTATATGGTAAAGACTTCACGGTCAATGCAAAGTTGTGGGTTCGATTTGTTTCGGCAAGACTCATTCCAGGACGAACACAAGCAATGAAACAAAGGAACAAGCGACACTGGTTTTTTTGCATATTGCATCGCATGCATATTGTTGTTGGATGACTCATTAACCAAATGTTGCATAGGGCTTTAAAAGATATTAAACTTGGTTTGTCTTTTCGTCATTGGTTTGTGAGTTGTGCAAGAAAGTAGGGTGGGAATGGGATAATACATAGGAGATTGCTCATCCCTAGAAGCCGTTTAACAGGGTCACTTTGGACGAAATCGACCGTGAGATTCATCTCAAGGAGGGCAACTCTAGTATCCTTCCACTTGGTGAACGTGTTGATAACGGTCCCTCCATTCCAACGACTACACCATCTTCTTCAACAAGCATTCTGACGGTTCAAGAGCAATGGACAAGGATGGAAGAATTTATGGCATATTCTATTGCTTGTCATCAAAGGATACCTGCAGCGTTGAACGGCGATCTTTCGTACCTGAAATAGCCTGTATCTGCATTTCCAGCTAGTGAGGAGGATGATGAGGACGGCCATTCCGAGGATGCGAAATAGGGGAATGTCTTTCTTCACTCATTGTTGTCAAACCTTTGCATATTTGTTATTTGCATCGAGGCCGTTGTTTAGTTTAGGTTTGGGGGTGTTGGGGTGTGATATATTGCATTTTATATTGAACTTGACGTTGCCTCTTTAGTTTATTTTGGGTCAATCTAGGATTAAAACAAAGAAAGCTAAAAAAAATATAATAATAATAATAATTTAGATGTTTTTTGTGTCGTTACTCCTCAGAATGACCTTAGAAATTCAAAAGTGGAATGTCATTATTCTATGATGAGCTTAAGGTTTGCATTCCTAATGTGTGGAAGGATGAAGTTATAAGTCTAGTTTATTTATTTTTTTCGGATCGTTATCAGATGTCCCAGTAGGAAGCGTACTTAGCTGCAACAGGCCTACGTCTTCTTATAATGAATGGTGACGAGTGATGAGTAGAGACACTTAGACAATTTCTTGAAACAAAGTTTTTGGTATATGTGTTGAGAAAGAAAAGAAAAAAAGGGTTAGCCAAGACTCTGAGTACCACTGTTCGGGCTTAAAAAGTCGTAAAAAAAGAAAATAAAAGAAGAATAATGTCTGAATATGTGCTTGTGGTGTGAGTCTTCCGTGCTTGCTTTGAGTGATCGATCTGAGGGGTGCCTTATCACATAATGCCTTGGTCCAACTGGACTGAGAGTCATTGATCGAGAATTCGTTTCATGAGCTTTTGCAGGATTTTGATAATACATTTAGAGTCGTGCAACCGAAAAAAAAGGAAAGTGAAGTTGTGTAATGAAAAGTTGTAGAACCATTGATGAGTGGAGAGAGCGGTTTGTAGTAGTCTTTGTGAGTTATTTGGTTGCCATGAACTATTTGGAGTATGGATTTGTTAATGTTAAGTGTGTACCTTACTAGGATAAAAATATTTCTTGTGAGATGTGTTGATTGAACACGTTGGTGGTGAATGAAATCTAACTACACAGGAGGTTTGCAGCCATATTTCAGAGGTTGATCAAGTTGTTCCATGATTGAGTTACTTGGGTTGTTTGAGGAGTGTCGTTTGAGTTTATTTTTGTTGATTTTACTCGAGTGCTAGCAAAAGTTAGGTTTGGGGGTGTGAAAACTCTATGAAAATAGAGTTAAGGGATCATGTTTTAGACTTCATTTTGGTTAGTTTTAGGCATTTTAATCGTTTAATTATTTGGTATTTTACTTGCTTTAATGTCTCCTCACTTTTGTATACTTTGTTTGTGTTGGTAGTTAAAATGAGAGGAAGAAGAGTTGAAGATGGAAGGAGGAGCCATGAAGAAGTTGGATCCGAATGGTCGTTGCAACTGCAACAAAATCAGTGCAGCTACGCGAGACGCGAGAGAGGAAGCTGAACATTTGGTGCCGCTGCAACGAAGGGTCAGCCAATGGACAGAACACTTGGTGCAAATTTCTGTGCAGCTGCACATACAGATGCCGAGAATATTTCCTTTTCATATTTTCTTATACTTGCTAACGCTGTCTCTTCAACCTAGGAGACGGCTGGTGACAAGGACCTACGCCTAGAGAAAATTCTACCCAATTTCTTCTTTTAGCTTTTCATATGTCGTTATTTACTCTTAGAATTTAATCAATGCTTTCATTTTTTTAGCTATGAACTAAATCGTTTTTCTAGGGCTATGATGGAACCTTGCGTTCTTATGTAATCGTGAACCTTCTTCCTTTATGTGATTCGAAATTTTATTAATTGTTTATTAAATTCTGTTCTTAATGCGTGTTAATTGATCAATCACCCTTTAACAATGATTTGATAACCTAGGGAGACTCGGGATGGTAGTCTAGGTTAGATCTCGAATTAGATAGCCTAAGAAATCTATGTGTTGGGAAACTCGGCTTTAGTTTGAAGGATAGGGATATACCGGAATGCCTTAGGTAACTATATAGGGTTTGAATATAATGAGTCACCACTAATTCCTTGCCTAGGAATAGAGTAGGAAATATAATGGTCTGAGCATCAACCTTAATGCGCCTAGTCCTCTCCCTTTTAGGGTTGTTCAACTTTGGGACCCATCCAACAATTTTCTTGACCGTTTCTCCTTGTCATAAAGCAACTACAACTCGCTTGATAATCCTCAATTGTCTTGCTTCTGGACAATTCCATTTGCCTCCATGATTCCTTCGAAATCGAGTTGTCGACTTGTCTGGCAAAAGGTCTTGACATGTCAGTCACGTGCTTCCCGAAATTTCCAACGACCAAGTGGACCAGTTCTTCATCCTATGAAAGTCAATGTTAAGTCTCCTTAGTGGTTCCCAATGGGCTTCTACCAGGCGCTTGCCTCCTCTATGATTTTCTAGGAGTGAAACATAATTATGATGAAACCATCGCCATGGCGGCCACTTCTCCAATGGGTTGAGATCATACCAATCACACCTTATCTATTATTCTGTACTTATTTACAAAAGGTGTAGCATTTATCGGTCATGTGTGTTTCCTTCTATGTGTCACAAGCAGACATCGTTCGTGACACCTCTCAATGGACAGGTGACAATGTCCTTGTTGGCCAACCGTCGAAACAACGAATTGGCCGCAATCATCTCTCCAAGTATCCTTGATTCTGGTGCAAAAGGCTCACGATTAGTTTCTAGGACATTAACCTCTACCTCAAGGGCGTCAAAAGAATGGATTGCAATTTCATTTTCCAAGGTCAATTAAAGTTCCTTCATGTACTTAGGAAAACACAAATCTTTGGACCCAATAGAGTCCTGAATTAAGTTCCTGAATGACAAACAATCCCTAGTAGTATAAGTGAAGGACTCGTGCCACTTGCATAGTTTTTGCCCTTTTCTCTTTTAGTTTGAGGGGTCTGATAACTAAGGGTGGCAATTTCATACACGGACACGACCCGACAAGATTTAAAGTGGGTTCGGTTATAACTAAATGTGTCTTTCATCTAAATAGGTCAAGCGCCGATAGACACGACAAAATATGTGTCCAGGTTCGGGTTTTAAATTTTGACACGTTTATAAACTTGTATAACCCGTACAATTTTTAATAATAATAATTATAAATTATTATTATTTTACCTTAAGCCCAGCCCATTTCACACTAAATTGATGTAAGCTCAAACAAATAAATACATTAGTGTTTTCTTCTCGTCACCCTTTCAAAAACGTTTTATTTTTGTTATCGCCTTGTCGTTGTCTCGCAAAAAAATTAAAGTGTTTGTAAACCAAAGTATGCAATATAATTTCGACTTTTATTTTTGAACTATTTTTAGTTGACAATATTCTAATATGTTATTTTTTGTCTATTCTAGAATTTTTATTTTGCTGATGGAAAATTTAGCCAAACCCTAAGTATAAGGTCATATTTGTCAGACTTTAATGAGATTGAAAAATTATGGGATGCGAATGAAGTTGATGATATGAGTGAAATACAAGTAGAATCACAAGAAACGAAAATAAGTAGTAATCAAGTGTGTCAATCTCTATCGTGGCTTCGGAATTCACATTTAGTTGTAAGTCGAATACTAGACCAATATTAAAATTTATTAAAATCAAATACTGATGCACTTCTTTGTACAAGGTATTAACTACATGGAGAAGGTAATTAATAATTATTTAAGTTAATTATATTTTAATTATTCTAATATAAATTTTGTTTTTTAGAGATTTTAGTAACATTTCTCGAAGATTTAACTCGTGACGTGGTGGGTCCGGATATTGAAAATGCTACCCCATCATGTGTTGATTTAAGTCGAAAAACCAAGTTGGTGTTATTTGATACCTTTTAAGTAATTTTCTACTTTAGATTATATGGATTTTGAATTAATATAATTTCTTTATGTTATATTATAATTTTTATTTAAAATTTTAACGGGTTAACACGTTTAACACGTATATTAATTGTGTTAATTTCCGATTACATCTTATGACACGATTAGTTAAAGAGGTCGTGTCCTGTATTTGAAGTTTCGAGACACAAACTCGCAAAAAATACAGCGCGTTTAAGACCCCTATGCAACATGAATTTCCACCCCTACATTAACTAAGCTGCAGTTTGAGGAGACACTCTTTCGACAGAGAATATTTCCTCAAAATGGTAAAATGATGTTTACAATTGAAAATAGGAACTTATAACCACAAAAGCGATGAATAAACGAAACTACAGTTGGAGTGGAGCGAATGTCCTTAAACTCCTCGCTGATTCTTGACATGCAAGGTTGGTTGTTGTGATCAAGCTGATGGAGATGGTGAAATTGGGTGAAAAACGACTTTGGGATAAAAAATGAGTGACCTAGATACTAAAAATGGAGAGATTGGGAACCGGAGACTGAGAATGCGGAGATGTCGGTAACAATGTACGACTTGGACTTAGTTAAATGTCGTAGCTTGTTTTGAAAGAATCTTCTTATTTTTTATACAGAGTCAAGTGTTTCTTAGATGTTTAGAGACGTGGGTAACTTCCTCTTGATTTTTCTCTAAGCGAAGATTATTTAAAAAACAAGGAGTCGTGGCCTCCCTAACCACTTTCTTAAAATCTTAGAGTCATGATCTTTCTTGACAGAAACTGAACTTCGTAGACTTCGACCCACGCGACTTCACTTCCTAAACCTAGCTTGGACTATATACCCTCGTAGAGTTATTGTGAATTAGTCTCTAGTACACTATGAGTTTATTTCTCGTAGACCCACTGAGAATTTGTCTCTTGCAAATTTATTGTGCGTTTGTATCTCGTAGACTCGATATGGGTTATCCCGATAAAATTTATGTGGTCCCACAATGTACTAGAGACTAATTTATATCATATTACAGACTAATTCCCACGGTATACTAGAGACTAATTTTTGTCAACCCAGGATGTAAGCCTGTTGGACTGTAGCTTACATTTCGTAGACAAGTTACCCAATAACAGACTTATTGTGGGACATCAGAATATAATTAGGCCCAAGATTTTCTTTGTATCAACACCATAGTTCGTAGGGCGTCCAAGAGTATTTATCATACGGCCTTTATGCAGCAACTCCAAATACTGTTAGTACTGTAATATGTACAGAGCAGTGAAGACAAACGAGAATATAGCTATTTTGCCGTCACTGAACACAGGCGGTAACACCAGGCGGGGTGTGTATTTTTGTCAACTAACCTTCTCGGGAGGTGACATCCGACAATGGAGTGAAAGAAGGAAGCCACAGCTCCACTCGGGTTCCTCCTGATCCGAGTGCTGCATCAGGCGTTCGTGGTGATATTACACGGACCACACCCCCATAGCTTTCCAGAATATCCCGAGCAACACTAAGTCCGGCGATAAAGTTCCAAGTCATGTTGTCTTCAACCATGCTGTCGGAGCAAAGATCTGGCCCAAATGGAGTGAGGGAATGCATCTGCGTCTGCATCAAATACGCCAAGTCATCATGCACTTTACAATATTGCCTTTTATTACAACATCATCTGTAAACCTAGCTCACAATAAGAACAACAAATTAATCAGAGGAAGCAAAGGAGAAGCCCCAGTTTCTAGACCACTACCAGCAAAGTGAAAATACGGACCTAAACACTAAATAATACGAACATAGAGAAAGTTCCATACCATGTAATGCATGTCAGGTCCATCATCATCGATCACTATAAGAACACCACCTGCTGGTGCCGCTGTTGCCAAAATTTCCACCCTGCCGCCAATATGAGTACGTAATAATGCACCCTCAATTAAGTTGCTTAAGGCCTGACGAAAAGCAGGTTCTTCAACGGCCACTGGTGACAACTTTGATAACTCGCTAAGTTTCAATGCACGCTGCTGCTTATTAGCAAGAGGTCTCACGGCTCCAACAAGGTCAGACAAAACATCAGCAACATTGCATGGTCTTCCTGACAAGATAAAGCATCAACAGAGTATACAAGCTAGGAGATACACCGTTATATCCAATCCATGTGTACTTGGTAAATTACAAAAATATAGATTTGGAAGAATTAGACCAAAACTTTTGCAGCAAACATCAGATAAAATTGTAAGAAGAAATTGGACAGTTTATATAGCTTGGATGATGAAGATTCATATGAATCGGTAACTCCCAACGTCTTTAATTCACCCAGCTGACTAAGCCAATATTATATCCTCAAGGATCCAAAACACTACCTATACAAACAAGTACTGGGGGAGAATTTAAAAAAATCATGAGGTTACATATCCACCAAATAGTGACAGATAAGAAGAGGCTGAAGCAAGAGAAAAACTATTTAAATTTTCACTACATGTTCTAATGAAATGATTGGGAATCACCAACCAAAGAAAAGAATGACTCAGGAAATTACTTCGGAAAAAATAATAAAAACTGGTACCTGATTTCATGCTTTCGCAGAGGTGTAAGGGCAAGAGGTGGCATTGGCATCTCTAAATCCGTCATTGCAGAAACTTGAGATAAAGAATCGGCCATGGAATATCTCACAGGAGCACTGTGAGGAGTAGCCTGTATTTTTTTCATTGATTCCTCATTGTAGTGCATTATATTAGCCTGGGAAAAGGAAAAGGAAGTTACAGTTGCTAGGAATTCAAAACACAGCAGTGCCAACAGCAAGTGTTTGTGAATTTGGCTGTAACAGAAATGACAATTGCAACAGGGGATGATAAGGCCCAGAATTTGTGACAAAACAACTTCGATTACAAAATAAGTTGAAATGAATGCTGAAGAAGATAAGTGCAAGAAAGAAGCTCAATCTATAATGAGGAGTCATGGACATAACAACAAAATGGGAAAAATAATTTATTTCTAATTCTCCAATGAAAAGAAAAGCAAGCTTCCGAAAACATGCCCATATCCTAGAAATAACCGAAATTCAATTCCGTCAAACACGCAGGATGAAAAGACCCAGAATTTATGACAAAACAACTTCGATTACAAATTAAGTTGAAATGAATGCTGGAGAAGATAAGCGCAGGAAAGAAGCTCAATCTATAATGATTCATGGACATAACACCAAAATGGGAAAACATAATTTATTTATAATTCTCCAATGAAAGGAAAAGCAAGCTTCCGAAGAACATGCCATATCCTAGAAATAACCGAAATCCAATTATGTCAAACTCAATGTCAGAGAAAAAAAGATACGCACACCAAGTGCTCTGGTGATTGAAGATATCAATCATCATGCCCATCTTGGCATCAAAACAGCACATTCTATATTAGTTGAAAATTTATTATAATTCGCCAAACAATAATGATAACCTTTCAACAGCCAATGACAAATTTCACTTTGGCGATACATGACGGAACTTGTTAGCATAAAAGAAAAAAAGAAAATCTAAACAATGACGAAAGCCTTAAAATTAATAACAGCGCAGTGATTCACATAAATCCCTAGAGACAATTCTTTCAGACTAATCCTTAAGATAGTCACAAATCTGCCAGAAAGTGGGAAATCACTGATACTACCTAGTCAATGCAAAATGAAGTTGTATGAGAAAATTGTCCACGCTGAAGTAATAGCCAAAACATGATTACTTTAAACACTATGCTGGTCAAAGTAATGTACACTGCACTATTTATTCAATAAATTCGATTGGCTGATACGAGTTCATTTCCTATTACATAAATTGATGAAACAATAGCTACACCCAGTGGCTCACTTGCGGTAATAGCCATAACAAAAATAGAGAAAATATCTCCTTGGAATTGTCGAATATCAAACAAATCTGAAAATGTTAGCAATCAGGATAAGTTCCAGACACATAAGAGCCCTAACCATATTTCGACTTGTGATTAATCAATATATACACGTTGAAAATAAAGAGGCACTCAAAACAAGTGTACATTCGAGTATCATTGATTAAATCCTTATAACTGCAGTTAAAAGCGCGCCTTGGCGCCTTAACTACGCAGATCCTTATCAATTTTGAATGATTTCGCCATGAACAATAACCCAAGGCTTTCACATGGACAACAAGACACTGATGGTTGTACAACTTAAGATCAAGTCGCCTCTGCTTAAGTTAGTTTGATTAAAATCCCGTCTGGCCATACACCATTAAAGATCACATCAGGGTTCTTTTGCTGAAAATCCCCTAAAAGAATTTTTACTTGCCAAACATTATCATGATTCATTTTCCCATTTGATATTAGTCCTTTGAAAGAAGACCTTTTCTAGTAAAAAAAGGCATTTGCTGAAACAAGCATGCATGGACTTTTTCCGTGATGTTATGTTGCTCACAACAATGTGCCTGGGTAAGAGAAATAGGGAAACTAAGGGGAATGAAGCAAATCGCACCTTTGTCACGTGTACAGCATCTTGCAATTGTTGAAGAGTGTCGTTTATTTGATCACCTTGGACTAAGATGTCTTCAACAATATCAAATGCGATCTTCCACAAAATGAATACAATTAAAATGAGGAAAAAGGAAACCACTGAATGGGGAAGTGGAAGAAAGAGCAAGAGAAACTTCCCAAGTCACAAGAAGCAAATGAAAACAAACCTCACTTCGCTTAGTATGCAGAGACAGCATCTTACTCAAAGTTCTGATGCTAGATAGAGGGCCACGAATCTGGAGAAGTTAAACATATAACAATAATAAGCCCCTAGTATAGACACCTTCCCATTCCACCAACAGAAAAAGATATCCTCCCAAAACTAGAACTAATAGACAAGTTACTTGCTCAAGGAGGTTGCTCATGCGAACATTATTTTGCCAGGAGGATTGCTGGAGCAGCATTGCCTTCTGTGGACGAATGGGTGTCAGTATGTTTCCCGTGACCCATCTACACATGGGAAAATATGAAGAGAAATACGACCCATCACAAAATCAGAGATTAAAGCATCTAACCTGGTCCATTACATATGCCATGGCTAGAGATCTTGCAATATTGATGGCATTCATTCTCTGCTCCACACTTAATTTGGGAGTACCTGTTGTGGACTGCCTGTTCTTAAACTTCCATCTTTTCTTCGATTTCAAGTTTGATTCCGCATGTGGTAGAGCATATGCTTCATCAGGAGATGGATAATGAGGCAAATCCTGCTCTGTACTTGGAAACTCTGCAACCAAGAATCCCACCACGAAAGGGTGTTTCACCAAAGGAAAAACAACGGTGCTACTCTCAGCCACCTCCTCAGCCTACAGGACCAACCAACCAAGAAAACTTAAATTCCTAACTCCTGAAACTCAAAACATGAAAGGACAGATCGGATCGAGGTTCACGCGGAAGCAACAATATCTGCCCGCTCACTTGTTTACTTGACAGCATGGCTTCGGCAGCACGCAGTCCAGCTGGCACATTGAAGCTGCCGATCAGGATAACAGTCTCAGTGGCATTCATGGTAGAAGGTCCAGGATAAAGAATGACTCGGCGCAGCTCGAGTCGATCCATGACATAGCTACCAGCAGGCCTCACATAAACCTACGCTGCATAAAAACATCTTTGACTTAGTCACCTAATCGGCCTGCATAAAATCGTTCATCCATAGGCCAACAACTACTATAACACAAGCTCAATTGCCGTCAGAAATAACAATAAAGACTAATGGGGTGTTTGGTTTACGGGGTGATGAGGGAATGGAAAGGAGGGAATGTATCAAGGAAGTGTTCCTTTACTTGATTAGCCTTAAATCGTGAGAAATGGAATCATTATTCCAATTCATTACATCGCTCGTTCTGCAAATCAAACATCCCAGAAGTGTTAACTGACCGAAAGCAGTGCATCGGAGCGAACTATGCGGAGGAAAAGGTCGAGCTGCTCGACACAGAGGCGCTGGAAATCGGCGCTGGGAAGGACGAGGCCGGACTTGTGGTGGTGCTGGATCATCTGGACGAACTCGACGGGGGAGGTGGAGCAGTTGAGGATGGCAGAGGCCACGGCAGAGGCGGAAGGGACGATGGGAGTCTGCTGAGCGCCTGGGGTTTTAGAATCGTCGTCATCCGCAGTAGGGGAGCTGGTGACGTGGCGGAGAGGTGAGGAGGAGGAGGAGGGAAGGGAGAGGGGTTTGGGAGAGAGGGAGGAGCAAACGGAGGAGGGGAGGGGCTTGTCGGAGTAGAAGAGGAGAGTGTGGTGGTGAGAAGGTCCGAGGAAGGCTTGTAGAGAGAGGGAGGTTAGGAGCATGGCGGCAGTGGAGGAAGAGAAAGCGGTCTCCGGAACGGCTCGAGTCTGAGGAGGGGATGGATGGAGGTGGAGTTCATCGAGTCTTGGGGGATGATTGGAGAGACATTTGACAAACCACTAGGATTTCCAACAGATTCACAACCACATCTTCATCTTTTGGTCCGTGGAGCAAAGGAATTTTCCCTAAAAGTTTATACGCCCATGTGCATGCATTCCATAAGTCTTGGGATATATTACTTTTAACAAATTAAATTCTACCATTTTTTTAAACATGAATAATTAAGTAACTCCATACTGAGAAATAAAAGTGTAGAAAAAAGTGGCATTTAAAATGACAAAAATAACAATATAATACTTGACAATGGTAATTTATAATTGAATGTTGTTAACGAGTCTGGGTACACCGTTAAGAGTTGCACTTTAAATTTAGTATTTAATATTTAATAAATTTAGTAAGGTGTGTGTTTAGAGATTTAATATGCTTTGTAAATTGTATTTTTTCTTGTTTTAGAATATCTTAAAATTATAAAACTACACATTAATAATTACATTTTTACTATTTATGTCCTAAGGGCACCCTTTAACAAAAACCCTTTATAATTAGATAAATTATCAAATTTATCTTGGACTGATTTTTCATAATAGAATCCCTCCAGCAACGTGCTTAAGGAAAGTAACTTCAAACCCCATCACATTCCTACCGCCTTTCAACTCATTAACATATTCCTACGTCTAAACTCCTTCATCAACTCATTAAATCCTCACATAAAACCTCTTGAAGATGTTAAATGGTCTAAACTATGAGTAAACTCAAGTTTAAGCTTGAAAGTGTTTTCGGAAAACTTCTTATTAAGGAAAGAAACGACATAATCTTCTTGTAACGCTATTTGACTGTGTCATTCAATTTCTCATGAGAATGATGTTTATGACAACAAACATGGAATTTCTTGACCTCAATGTAATATTTTTCCATAAAATCAATAATGACTTTTCTCGCTTTCATTGAGTCTAGGGGTTTATTCATCTTAATAGATTCACACGTCAATCATGCTACATTGGCTTGTCAATTCGTCAGAGACCTGGTGCATCTTTATTCCAAATTGCAAGTCTTTACAACAACGATTGTCTCCCTTTGCAACCATCCATCACACACCCGCTATAGACATCCATCCATACAAGCAACCTCCATCCTCTTACTCACATCTAACCTAATGACCATCTACATAGATATCATTGTGAATAATGAAGTAGTCGTGAAGTATATTTCTACACATAGTGTGGTAGTTTATCCCCTAACAAAACTCATCTTGTGTGGTCCTTTTGTGAAACCTGTAGAGGCTATAGGTTTACGTAGACTAAAACATTGATTGTATGTACTTCGTGTATTATATACGATATTCATTTGTTGATTGAATATATCATTCAATGAACTATTACTTTATTAATGCATATACACTTGAAGTTATGAGTTATGTGAAAGATATGTCGGGCAATCAATTGCGGCTCACTAATATGAGCGGCCACCTATACCTCTTAGAGAGTAGATATGAAGACAGTTTCTAATTGTACATGATTTTGAGAGATCAAACTTAAACATATGTCACCTTGATAGTGTTTAAGATGATGTTATCAGTTGATCGATTTAACCTTCCTATAACCCATGAATCTTCCAATGAACGAGACGAAAAGTTTCATATATTACTTGCAATTTTAGTTGAGAATCTCTCTGAAATTTACGGTTAGTCACATGTGTAACGGGTGTATAAATTTGATATATGTCCTTAGGAAGAAGGGAATGTACACTGTGACACATATTCCATACCACGTGTAATTTACGACCTTCAAGTAGTGTGGGAATTAATTTAAATTCGATGCATATTAGTATAAGATCCCATTATTGACAGTAGTTAACTAATCACATTAACCAGTGCATTAGAAATTCTTACTTGAGGGTTGACTCAACTTATTGTAAGACGTACGATTTTGTATGAAAAATCCAAAGGAGAGATACCAAAAATCACATGAGTTGTGATTATAAGGTAGGCATAAAATGTACATTATGTCCAAATTGGGACATGTTAAAAAATATGTCAATAAGGTACATTTATCGGAAATAACTGAAAGGGTATGTCATGAATGAGCACAACTTCATAGCAATAGTCAAAAGGATATGTCATGAAAGGATAAAACCCTTGGTCATAACTCCAAGTGTAGGGTAAGCCATCCCAATTCCACAATAGATAGTTAAAAGGATCCAAGCTATATAAGTTTAATCGGCTACTCCATTTATCACTAATTAGTTTTAGAGTTCTGGGCTTGTATATTAACTTTGATGTATTGGGACGATCTTGACAAGGTGATATCAGAGCGCAATGTAGCCTAATGGTAACGTCGGGATCCCTTCACCCGATTTAACCTTACTGGTAGACTTGTAAGATAAGAATGGTATTCCCACGTTGGGGTTTTTCTTCCCCGATGTGGTCTTGGGCTTTTGGAGAGGATCCTTTGCTTAGGTAATCATTGCATCGAAAGTATACCTGATGTTGCTGAGATCAGACGGCGAGTCCCGTTGGAGGCAACGGTGGTACAAGATGGTGGTATTGGGCTTGAGTGGGGGATTGTTGAGTGTACAAACACAATCTCACATCATATAGTTAAAGGTATCCAAGCTAATATATAAGCTTGGTGGCTTAGTCCATCTATCACCAATTGTTTTTAGAGTGGAGCCCTCTCACAACTTGTATTAAGTTTGATGAACTAGGCTGATCCCAAGTCTCAACAAAAAATTGTTGGTGCGTGCGGAAGCCCTCGCTGAGACTAACTGTGAATAACTCCCTTCTCCTCCAAGCTCATCCAAGCGCATCAGCAACGGACCGCACTTGATTAACCATCTCCTCCTACTGACTAGACGTCAACTTCAAAATACTCTTCATTGGACGGAGAAGAAGAATTCACAATAACAATTAAGTACAAACTTAGGTTAAAACTCTCTCTAGTCTCCTCGACCTTCTCGAGTATAAGAACCCGCTTTTCCGATAAGAAATAAACCCAAAAGTATTTCACTTGTTTTCCCAATGCACACTATTTTTTTACCGCCACTCTCTCTGCCCCATGTATCCCTTCTTTATGCTCTCATTGGTTGTCACACCCTTCGCTTCGTATGTGTTGACATGATGTTAACACAATAGGTTATCTTGGGCCTATTTCTGACAAAGCCCATAATAGGCGTGAAGCCCAAGGCAAAATTAAACACTCCAGGCCTGCATCTGTAGTCTACACAGAATATATGGCTGAGAAGTAACCCTGTAATCAGGGGAAGTCTACAAGCCTGCGCCTGCATAGGTCACACGTCAAAGGGAACGGTCTAATAGCCTCGAGATAATTGGAGCGTACAACCCACGTCTGTACTGATGCACGTCTTAAAAGGCAATTAATTAAACCCGAAGTCAGAGGAGCCTACAACCCACGTCTACACGAGTGGGAGTCAGTTTGTTGGCTCCGAGATTCTTGGGGGTGGTTGAGTCTGGAAGATCTTCAGAAGGTCGTAACAGACCGGGTATAAAAGGGAGAGGTCTCCCTCAGAGAAAATCACGAACAAATCAGCCAACAGAAGCTTATCTTGCTTGTCACCCCTTAGTTGTTAGTTGTTAGGATTCCCCGACCTGGGCGAAACTCTTAAAGTTTCATTGGTCTTCACTTCCATCATCAGAGTGAGCAACCGTAGGTCTGGTAACAAATCCCCGCCAGCACTCCAACGCCAGGACGAGCCACCATAGTCCCGGTACACATCTCCGCCTTCGACTCCAACGCCAGGACGAGCCACCATAGTCCCGATACACTTCTCCGCCTTCGACACCGCCACCAGGGTTAGCCACCGTAGCCTTGGTATCCACATCCGCCTCTACATTCGACCACATTCCGTCCACCAAGCCCGGCAACTAAGTTATGCCAGCCAAGGAGTGCAAGTCTACGACACTCTGTCATCAAGTCTACGACGACGCTGTCCAGATTATCAAGTCCGGAGTGCCCAGCGTCAAGTCCGCGACATCCTTCACTGCCCAGACCTGCTGGATTATAGTTTCCAGCGTCAAGTCTACGACCTCGCTCCGAGTCTACGGAGCACAGTAGCCAGTCTATGACCTTACTACCGTCCTTGTTTTTATTTTTATGGCTGTAAGCATTCTTTACTTACTGTAAAACTGTTTACATTCGATCTATTTCATTCAATTTTTTACTAGCGACCACATCTACAATCCCTGTGAGTTTTATTGCCAAATATTTTCGACGTGATCCGTTTTCGACGCGAACACGTTTTTGGCGACCACAGTGGGAGACGTGAAAGTTAAAGTTTTCATATGGCAAAAAGTACCAAGAGCGGAGCTAATCTCGACCCTCCCCCTCCATTAGATGAAGATGGTCAGACCATACCTGGAGACCTAAACGTCGAGAATGCAGCTCGAGGAAGCCAAGAAACTGCGAATCAAACTGATTCCAGGGTACATACTCCTTCTGAGTTCATATCCAGGCATGAATTCCATAAAGAATTCAATTATATGAGGAGCCTAATGGACAGATATATCACTGGATTGCAAGACAATATGGCTCAGATTTTGTAACAACTCAATGTTTTGAATAGGCCAAATGCCGCTACAAGGCCAAGTGCCCCCGTAGACAGGGAGAATTCCTTCATGGGAGATGCCCGGCGCGTAGAGAGGCGCAATGTATCGTTCCAGGGAGATGAACCTTGGGATGGCACCAACCCACGAGCTACAGAGGTCAGCAATAGGGACAGGATGTCCCCTTCAAGGCCTATTACCTCTCGGTCTCCCACATCTTGGAGGGCAAATGCCGTATATGCAGTGAACCCTGTAGACGACGAGATAGAAGCTCAAGGTGAAACAAACAGGTATGCAAGTGTCATACCCTCTCATCGGCCTGGTAAAGCACCTATAGAGGAGTTACCTCCAGGGGAAGCTCCCGTTATGGGAAGTCTACCACGGGTAGAGAGCTTCTACAATAACGTCTCGGTAAACCCACAGCCACCTCGAGCTACAGCAAGGGTGTCTTATCCTCCAGAAAAAGTGAGTCAGGAATATGTTCGGGAACAGTTCGATCCTGTACCACCACCACCACAGAATCTGAGGGAGACGATTGCTCAGGTCTTAGAGTAGATGGTACCTGAGGCTGTTAGGCAAGACGACCCTGGTTTATACAGGAGTCCGTACCCTGCCTACATCGACAGGGATTATCCCCTGCCTAGGGGGTACAGAGTACCTGATTTTACCCGTTTTTCGGGGAAAGATGAGATGACACCCACGGAGCATATAGCCCGGTTCACTCATCAAGCAGGGATGCTGCAGCTAATGATTTTTGGAAGCTAAAGTTATTCCCGAACTCTCTTACGGGAGATGCCTTCACATGGTATGCGAGTCTACCTCCTGGATCAGTAACATCATGGGTGGAAATGCAGTCTTCCTTTATGAAAGCATTTGCTCGTTTAGACACACCCATGTCAATCTTTGAGGTAATGCGGCTTAAGCAGACCGCTGGAGAACACCAGGACAGTTCCTCATGCATCTACGAAAGGCGCTACTACGCTGTAGACCAGCGATTCCTGAAAGAGATCAGTTGATGATTGCGTTAAATGCATTGTCTATGTCCTTCAATAAAAAGCTACAGGGGGAAAGGTTTAATGACCTATATGACCAGTTTAGGAGAGAGCGACTGAGTACCATCAGTTACTGATGGAAGAAACCCAGTCTAAGCACACTTATCAGTTGGAAACCCTTGAGGTAGACATGGCCCATAAAATATATAAGCTTGGTGGGTGTAATACCCCAAATTTTAAACTATATAATATTAAAAAAAATCCTCCAATCAATCCAAATTTCACGTGATATTTCTTTTCCTCTCCTGATTTAGTTTATTTCTAAAAAAGGGAAAATAATCTCTTCTCCAATCAATCCGAGATTTTATGGAGAAATTTTCTCGTTCCTCTCTTTCACACGTTATCTCCATGATCTCCTTCCCAAAAAAAAAAAAATATATCCTTATCCCTGACAAAAAGAAATCGGAGATTCCCCATCAAAGAATCTCTGAAATCCTAAGAGCCAAAGCCTCCCCATCACCATCAGACGCAATCTCCAATCAAACGATACCCTTTAAACAATCAGATATCCTCCCAGAAACATTCCTCCACCCTCGAGAGAAATAGAAGACCAACTCCTCCAGACAGACACACATCGGAGGCAAACTCCTTCTACCTACACATCAATGCTGGAAGCCGACTCCTCCCGACGTACGCAAATGAAACCGGAGCTAAGGACTCTCCCCCTCTAGTTCTGACGAGCCAAGGCCTCCCAACGTCAATCGTCTTATTCCAGCCAATACTCTCCTCTCTGGGCATCCTCCTATCACAGCCACGATCCAAGTATGGACAAGAACTGGCTCAAAGGCAGCCCCTTAACGGACTCCCGACATCCTTCTTTCTCCCCAGGCAATCCCGGGGCGAGGCAACCCCTCGGTGAGTTTTCAGTCTCACTCGTGCAACTCAATAAATGAACACCCAGACATCCGTTACACTAACCGCATTCTGTCTACTCATGTTTTGGTGTTAATTTCATGAACACACTGTTATTCGCGAGTTCGGGATGGTCGGAGACAGGAAATCGCGAAGCATGATGTTGCAGTTCACTTCTGCAAGCGCTGCTCTTCCGTCCAACGACGGAATCGAGCTTAATTAGGTCTATCCTTTTCCTCTCTCTCTCCTGGTCGTGTGGATAACTTAGGCATCTAAATCGAGCATGTGTAGCCTGAGTTATGGCCGATTCTTTAGATGGACGCATGCTGAAGTTTGCGAAGCCCGTTGCTACTGTCATTGCTTCATATTTTTATGCATAACTCTTCTCCCGGTACATGGATTGAGCTGATTTTAGACTTTTTGGATTTCTTTCTTAATGAGGAACAATTTTTATGTTGATCACTTTCCCAAACAAACATGTTTAACTGACGTTTTTTTATCGTTGAACGTCAACAAATAAAACTGACATGTTTCGTGCATCCACAAGGCGGCAGTCGCACTCCGTTGGACATAACTTTCTCTGTACAGCTTGGATCTATATGAAATTTCGAGAAACACTTGGACTAGTACGAGAGTCCCAAACAAACTAAAGTCAGGAAATTTCCTTAAGGATGTCTCCCAAATCCCGAAAAGGAACTCATGGAAGACCGATGACAAAACGCAGAGGTACTTATCTTTCACAATTTTGGACGGTCCTGGTGAGAGCTCATCAAAGGCCCACCTGGCTCCTGGAACGTCAGTAATCCAATCTGAATTATTCTGTTATTGGTTTCACTTTTTCCACCTTCTTGGTTTTGCGCTTCCAAACTTTTAAATTTTTTTCTCTCCAACAGGAGGCTTGAGGATGTGTTTTCTCTTGCTTACTATTGACATTGATCTTGGTTAGTTGCCGAGCTCAGTGACCGGGAACAAAGATTCTTCATTAGCTGCATCGTTGACAAATCCTGTGGATGCAGAAGATGTTTATGAGCTAAATCAAACTTTTATCATGATTTCAATTAAGTAAGCAGTTATTATTGTATTCTCCAGGGAATCCCAAGTAACCGGCCAAGCTGCTAAAGTAGTTAAAGCGGTTATAAATCCCGTCAATAAAATGGTTCCTATAGAAAGCCCATCTATTCATCACTTCCCACTTAAGTTATCTAAAACTTTCGTGTTTTGAACTTCTTCATTCGAGGTCTCTTTGGTTGGGTTTCATCCATTGAAAGTTGGACTGTGAGTTAGCCTCGGTCTGCACACGAGTAGGAAGGCTGATTCGGTTTTCTGGACACAACTTTAACACCAAGTCTCCATTTTACCTGAAATTTGTTTCATTAAATACCTATTTTATTTTCCTAAATCTTTCATGTTTTGAAAATTTTCATTAAAGCAACAAAATCTAGTCAAATCATTAGCGGAGTACTGCGGACACAAAAACGTCATTGCACCTTGCAGCAGACAAATACTACTGAAAGAAAATTATTTATTTTTCAAACCACGCATTGTAATTTTATGAAATTGGTGTGTCTAGAACCATATTTGAGTTTTCTACAACTTTTCTCTTTTGAGCTTTTACATTCGGTTCAATCTGGTTGGTCTAAAAATTCAGAGAAGACAAGGCCCTCCCTTGACTCTTGCCTTCCAGCGGCAGGATGAGTAGTCTGTGCACCAGAAGTCATAACTTGCTCATATAAAATCCGAATGGACTAAAATTGAAACATAAAGTTAGAAAATTCAATCCTTTACAGCTTTTATGCTTTACATTTCTCATTTTGAGCAACTTTAGTACACGGTCAACGGGGTCAAACTCACCCCCATAAGCTGTCCGACTAGAACATGTCCAGTTTGAACAGCCCCACTCTTTGCTTTACTGGCAGCACATCACATGTTATTTTTTTCTAAATTTTGACATGATGGATTTAAGTTTTTGAGCTTTCTGGTAAAATTTCACAAATTTTGGAGAAGTTTACAGCAAGTTATGAATTTTTTTTTAACTATCGTCCATTTGTCACAATTCGAGTAAACGTTCGACGATTAGCCAAACTTTTCTTTGCCTCGTGGAATAGGATCCCACCATTAGATTTTTTGTCGAATTTGACAAACATGCTTGTCATTAATCTCTTTACTTATATGAATGGTTAGCTTATTATTCTTTCGTTGGCGTAACTACTTATGTTTGTTTCTTTAGTCATATGTTTCGAACATTCTACTTTCGATATTCCTTCACTCTCGTAGGATTCATAACATGTATGAATCAACGGACCGGACATGGAACCTCTCTAGCTATTTATTTGGGGTTTTCTCGAAAGATCACAAGTTGGCTCGATTCGTCACCCCCAAACGGTAAGTCATACCTTACTTATTCAATTCGATTGAATTCCGTTCAAATTTAATCGATACTAAGGTTTTGTACATCTCTCTCCTTTCCTTCGTTTTGCATGTAAAACAATGAGGAATTCATTACCAAAGGACATCTATTTTTTGACAACACTGAAGATCAATATCAACGGGCCACACAACGCCCCGTTATCTTCCGACATCACGGAAGATCGACATCAACGGGCCACACAACACCCCGTAAGTCTCACTCCGACTTACAACAGTTAATTTTAATTGTTTCAAATATTCAATTAGAATTTTCTGACCATCGCATTCTGGTTTGATTTGCATGAAAATCAATCGAGCTTCATGGGAGTTCGACAAAATGAATTTCGAAGACTGGAGGCGCGCGAGGAAACCCATGGTGGAAGCACATCTCGAAAAGCGGCCTCAACTGATGAGCCCGACTGATGAAAAGCCATCCCGGCACGCCTCAGGTACATGAGGGAGGTGCGGACCTCCCGTTTTTCATTATTTCCACATGTAACGGGCCGTGGGCCCAAGTGCATAGGCCCACGGTCACCATCCTTCCCCGCTCCCTTTGATCGAAATAATTGTTTGTGCTTGGCCGTATGCCTTAGACTCATAGGCTTATCGTCGCATGCTGTTTGTCAAACACATATGAGGTCGGGCCCAAAAAGCCCGAATCGGGTCCAACGCCCGTAAAACATTGACATGAATCCGGAGTCATACCCGGATCGGGTCCAACACCCGTTAAACAACAGCAAATCTTTTGGAGCAAATGCCACCTCCTTTTTCGCATGTTAGAATGTAAGAGTTAGTAAATAGAAATCTTCGAATCCTACTCTGGTTTTCCGACTTAAACCAGCTTTCAAAACTAAGTCGGTGGCGACCCCGTATAGTTTACCTAGGTTAAACAACAACAACCTTTTTACGGAGCCATTTTGGATGAGGAACGGACGACACGAGCCGCTCCCGATTTCTCCCGAAAGTTCCTTCTTCGGATCATGCTCCGTCTTTCGCCCACCGCCTCTCAGGAAACCAGAGACGGTCGGCGAGGGCCCGAGCAGGCCCAGTTAGGAACCCAGGGAGGGATCCCCCAATTTCCTTCCGCAGCATCCGACGCTCAAGTCGTGACGTCGATCGGTTGGGCCTTGGAGAGCGGGCCTGGATCTTCGGGTCGTCCGAACCGCCGCGCGCTTACTAGGCCGGAAGGCGTGCGTACAGTGGGTTAGTCCATCTATCACCAATTGTTTTTAGAGTAGAGCCTTGTCACAACTTGTATTAAGTTTGATGGACTAGGCTGATCCCAAGTCCCAATAAAGAATTGTTGGTGTGCGCGGAAGCCCTCGCGGAGACTAACTGTGAATAACTCCCTTCTCCTCCAAGCTCGTCCAAGCGCATCAGCGACGGACCGGACTTGATTAACCATCTCCTCCTACTGACTAGACGTCAACTTGAAAATACCCTTCATTGGGCTGAGAAGAAGAATTCACAATAACAATTAAGTACAAACTTAGGTTAAAACCCTCTCTAGTCTCCTCGACCTTCTCGAGTATAAGAACCCACTTTTCTGATAAGAAATAAACCCAAACGTATTTCACTTGTTTTCCCAACACACACTATTTTTTTACCGCCACTCTCTCTGCCCCATGTATCCCTTCTTTATGCTCTCATTGGTTGTCACCCCCTTCGCTTCATATGGTGGCACATATTTATTGCATAATCCATGGAACATAATCTTCTATAAAGGCATGTAAATATATTAATAATATATTAGCAATATATCTCTCCCAAAAAATATTCTCACTTCTTCTATATATTCACAAGAACGAATCAAATATTCTTTAAACTCAATCTTTGACTTTGGGCCATGAATCCAAACATTAAGAGTTTTGTAATGAAAAAATGTGACACTTTGAGCATCTTTCTCAAGCGACATTACCATTCACTCTCTATAATAGAAGATCAGTTAGATTCGTTTGAAATTATTTCAATTATAGAGAGAAAATACTTGAGAGTGCAACGTCGTGGAAAATGAGTTGTAGTGTATGTAGCGCACGGTTACAACTATGACTAACAAATCTACGAGGTTGGATGTTCGTGATACAACCTCGAAAGAGGGTTTTGTTCGATTTTACTGTTAGTCGGAAAATAATTTTGCGAAATATGGTGGACAGATTTGAAATTTCGAAAATAATACTCTAAAATCAAACTTTATAAAGTTCAACTTTACCCCTACTTCCAAAAAGCCGCCTTAAGGAAATCGAATTTATCTTATTTTATTTTGATTTTTTTATTTAAAATTATTTTTATTATTATTTTTAAATCGAATTTATAAAGTTCGAGTTCAGGCAAAGTCGAACTTATAAAGTTTGACTTCGAGATATAATTTAAGGAATTTTCAAACGTCTAACTATTTTGAAATTGTTTTATCCGACTAACGCTATTTGAGATAGATGGTTTGTCTTCATTTATTTGTTCGACTTGTACGAAATTGTTTTTCTTCATTACGAGGGGGAACGTTTCTTATCATAATCCCTCATAATAGGCCAAATTATCAAATATATCCTAAACTTTAGCACTTTTTCCGATTTAGCTTAACATTTGAAAAATATCATCTTACATCCCTACGTTGAGCCGTTATCTCTAAACTTTATCATCTTAAGGGTCGGGGTGAGATTGTAGTCGGGTGTCGGTATATGATTGGTCGGAAGTATGATTAAAATATTCGTTAAGAGTGAGATTAAAATATATTTAGAGCTTTATTCGGGGTTTATAGTTTAATTTGAGAAAAAATAGATTAAATATGGTGTTGACAGCGTTAATTGTCGTATCAATGTCACGCAGGACTCCGTTAGCGTCAACCACTAACATAGAATATAATGAAGATATCGGCTCAATGTCACGATGTAAGATGATATTTTTGAAATGTTAGGTTAAATTGGAAACAAAATTTCAAAGTTTAAGATATATTTGATAATTTATTATGGAGAAAAATATATTAAACGTGGAGTTGACGGCGTTAACTGCCATGTCAGCGCCACATAGGACTCCGATAGCGGGGACTGCTAACGGTGGATATAATTGAGATAACGGTTCAATGTTGGGATGTAAAAAGATATTTTTCAAATGTTAGGCTAAATCGGAAAAAACGTCAAAGTTTAAAATATATTTGAGTACTCGGCCTCAATAATATCATAAAAGAAAAAATTATATTGGTCCAAACCAAACCATCGTTTCGGACAAGTTATAATCTTAGTAACGCATAAATTAATTAATTTTTTTATTAAATAAAATAATGCAGGTAGAAGTTTTTCCGCTTTATTGCTCGGGAAAGAAATGTCTTAAATTGCAAAGGTAAAATTCTTAAATCTATCATAAAATTTGTTACTTTTTCCGATTTAGCCTGACATTTGGAAAATATCACCTTAAATCTTAACGTTATGACGTTATCTCAGTTATATCATCCGTTACTCATCCTTGCTAACGGAGGCCTACGTGGCGCTGACATGACAACTAACGTCGTCCGCACCACGTTTAATCTAGACAACATTATCAAATATATTCTAAACATTCCCACTTTTTTCCCATTTATCCTAATATTTCGAAAATATCTTCGTAATATGTTAAGACGTCGTTTCAAAATTGCCCACTATTAGACCCGACCCCTAATAATGACCAAGGACAAGGAGTTATTTCAAAATTTTTCATCTTTAAGACTTGTGTTTTTGCATTGCACAATTAACAATTAACTTGTTATATTTTGACTTGACATGTAAAGGACGATGAGTTGTTTTCAGTGTCACATCCTAGTGGAATAGAGAACTATCAGCAATGCTCAAATCAGCTACAATATAGGAACATTGTGACCTAAGAAAGTTATGTTGAACTTAGCATGAAAGTCTCAACAATAAAAAAACAATGATTAGGAGTGTTGTTTATGGGAGCCAGTGTTTCTCGGTTGTTTCCGTGGGTGCCTGTATGTCTTGGTATGTCATCACAACTTCAAATCTTCTTACAACATAATATAATACTCATATCTGGCCGGACCTAAAACAATCCTCTTGGTAGCTAGATAGGAAAGGGACGAGGTAGGTTGGGTCGAGGTTGGGCTTAGGATCGAGGCTAGGGGTACACATCAATGCCAAGTCGGACGTCGTTATGGGTCGGATTTAATGGTGGATAATTTTGGAATAACGTCTTAACATTACGTTACACCAAAATATTTTCGAAATGTTAGGATAAATCGGAAAAAATGGAAAAGTTTAGAATATATTTGATAATTTCGCCTAAATTGAACGTATCGCTAACGACGTTAGATGCTATGTCAGCATCACGTAGGCCTCCGTTAAAATGGACGACTAACTAAGGATATAATAGAGATAACGTCTTAACGTTAGGATGTAAGGTGATATTTTTTAAATGTTAGGCTAAATCGAAAAAAATATTAAAGTTTATGATATATTTAATCGTTTAGGATATCAAATGGTCGGTCAAAGGCGGGGGTAGGAGGGTGAAGTGCTTCCTCTCCTAGATATTTTTTAAAATTAATTAATTTCCCTACTTCAAATATTTTAATAATTTATACCATAATTTTAATATTGCTTTTTGGTTTCATTTTTTTTCCTTTTTGTTGTTTCTTAATGGCTTAAATATGATGAAATTTTATGTTCTATTATCCTGATATAATAACAGCGAAAGCATAAAAAGAAAATATGGTATAGAATCGATTGATAATTTAACTAATACCATTTTTTTTCTTCTGTTTTCTTCTTCATTTCGATTTTGATAAACAATTTTACATCACTAATTAATCACAAGTTACATGACCGGTTTTCTGGGGAACCCTAACGGATGCGCACCCCTCATCCTCAAACCTGTTCCACACGGATGGGGACGCAGCCTCGTCGTCGTTGTCAGCGAGGAAGGTGACCATGGCAGGGACGTTTAAGAGCTCCTGCGTCCTGCTCTGCATGCGGACCAGGATGTGGTGCCACGTGTTGACGCGGGAGTGCGCGATGATCCCAATGTTAACCACCCTCAGCTCCTCGGCCCTCATCCCCATCACTTCCTCTGGCTTAGCCCTGTCGAGAATGTAAATGAGGCAGGAGCAGAACCCTTTGGCTATTTCCGAGTCGCTGTCGGCCCAGAACCTCATCCTCCCCTGCCCATCCATTCCTACGTCGACCCAGACCTGGGCAGTACAGCCTGGGACACGGTTGGAGTCCATCCTGGCGGAATCCTCAAAGGCGGGCAACACTGCCGCATAGTCCAGGAGCCTCTTGACCCTTTCGATGGGCTCCTGAAGGGACCGGAACTCCGACACGAGGGAGAGGAGCCGATCAGAGGCGGCCAGGGGGAAGGACGCTGGCATGGCGAGCATCGGGGTGGCCGCGACAGGAGAAAGGGAGGTGAAGGAGAGGGAGGGGACGGGGGTTGCAGATGCTCTCATGATTCTCCGAGCGGAGAAGTTCAAAAATAAAACATTAGAAAGAAAGAGGACAAGACTTAATTGACGAGGTTGAACGTGACTGGATCAAACATGGAGTATCAAATTTAAAAAAAAAAAAAAAGTAAAATAATAAAAAGTAAAATAAAAAGATCAAAAATGGTTTCATGATATATAAGTATATGGTTGGAATTCAAATGGCTTTTGTAAGCAAATACAAAATCAATGTCACGCTGGTTGATTGCAAGAGAAATTGAAGGCTCCTAACTTCTTTGGCATATGGACTCGGAATATAAGCGTCGATTTTCTTTTCTTTGTTGAGGGCTTTTTCCCAATTCGAGCTGAACATAATAATTGAATACGATGGATTAATTCGGACACGAACTGAATATAATAGATCAAATTTAACTAATCCAAACTCACCCACATTAGGTCGTTTTTTAGCACCATTCAAATGATCAGTTTTTCAACGTATGGAAAGTCGTGCCGCTTCCATGGATAAGGGAAATGAAGTACAACCCCCTCCCCGAACCCAATTTTTGGTAATCATATGAATTTGAATACCATTCCTTGGATAGTTATGTCATATTCTTAGTTGTATTCACTAATGTATCTATAAACACGGGCAATTGCACACTCATATATCAAAAGCGGGATATTTAACATTGATGATATATCCAAGTACTACGGACACCATCATAATATGTCACCCCCAAAAGAAAACCAGCAAAGAAAGAAAATCGTTCCGCACACTGAAAATGCAACGGAGGAGAGAGGAAGGCCACCTGGCATCGACCATATTTACAAGCAAGCAAGATGATACTGATGGGAGGCGGATAGCTAAGCAGGTGCTACTTCTTCCAGTACAGGATACTTGCACTGCAGAAAGTGTTCCCATATCAGCTTCAGTGACTTCCGCAGCATGTCGGAGATCGCATCAGCTTCCAGGTTTCGATCCTGATAATCATGTAGGGGGATTTCAGAAGGGCCAAGCATGCATATGGAAGGATCTAACAAACAGTGGAAGCCTCAAAAAAAGAAAAGAGAGAGACTTGACAGAATGAGAGATCTGCCTTGATAAAAAGCACAGGATGAATTGGTATGGAAAAATTTGAAATGATAAGGTGAACAGGTCCACCCTTGAGTTAATTTCAAAGCTGATAAAATCAAAATAAAGAATCAATCTGCAGAGTTGTCGACTTGACCACTGAGACTCGGCTTTCAAGTCAATTCCTAACCATTTCCAGAAAGAAAACTGTGAGTCGTAATTTCGATTAACAAGAGATGGGCAAACTATGGCATAACAGCATATGTGCTCTGGCCTACTAGATAAAATGATTAGACTTCACCTAAGGAAAACAGAAACAACCGTATTTGAAAGAGCAAAAAAAAATGAAAAGTTAAGGAGTGAATAATTTATTTAGTAACCAATCAGACAAAGAGGAGGCTTCTGGCAAGAATTAACTCACCCATAACACACGAGTTATCTCTCCCATCTTCAGAGTGACCTCACTCGTGGCTTCTCCGATCGATCGCAGAAAATCAAACCGATCAGCTTGTCTTACTTTGAGCTTGTAGGAAGGGCTCCTATAGCACTTGGAGGTTATATGCCAAACCCCAACTACATCATATCTATTAGATCCGGACGAATTCTTTCCCAAAGGCCACCGCAATCCACCCATCACATCAGGGTCCACAGTTGCAGAACCGATCAAATTCGTAATAGCTGTTAGCTCTTCTTCCTGCCATTATTGAGACAAAACTCCCCCCTCAGGCAATGGAAATGGTCACCAATGAACCGTGATAAAAGCAGAGGGCAGCAACCAATCCAGGTGAAGAATAATCAAATAAGCCATGAACTGTTCGATGCATTTTTTTATGCAAAATGGAACTCGATTGTGCACCAGAAAAGATGAGGCTCTGTAGAATAGACTCTCAACTAGTTGTAGATGTAGAAAAGGAACGTGAAACTTACAGAAAGAGCCTTCATAGTTCTCTTGGCGCATAGCATCAATCTCAAATCCAGGTCCTTCTGGATACATGATATATCCACAACCATTTGCCGCACAGAATTTAATTCAACCTACGATGAAATGTTGAGGATAAGGAAAGTGAATACCCCCACTCTGGGGCAAACTCAAGAAAATAGAACATCAATGGCTTCGTGAACTGCTTTTCAGTCAATACAGCAGCAAGTTAACAGCTGCAAAAGATTACCTTATAAACTTCCATCTTTTGCTCTTCCTTAACGAGGCGGCATTTGCATGATACAGTCACATCTGGCCTTAACTTGTCCGATAGCTGCAGGACATGGCATACAATACAACAGTAAAATTGTTGAGGTTAAGGCAAGGGAGAAGATGTATCCGCAGCAGAACAACAACCAGGAAATGAACTACTTACTACCTTCACATGATATACATCCTTTTCATCGTCAAGTTCAACCCCAATCATTGGGACAACTGCATCTGTAACATCCTTCGTGTAAGCACAAGGGACATTAGTGTAGAATGTTCTCCTCGAGTTTCTCAAAGAGCTCTCTGAAACCCAGGTGCGTGCATCTTTTGCCATCATGGTAGAACTCCTGTGGGAGTCAAAGCCCTAAATTTCAGGGTTGCCAAATAACGGTTACACAAAAAATGGGAAGGACGAAGCGGAGGGGTAAACTGACCCATGGAAAACGATCTTTCCGAACCTAGCGACCAGGTCCGGCTTAATTTTTGTCTCATACTCAATCTCGCCGACGCTCCTCAAGGCTCGAAACGATGAGCCCAGATGCGGCAACACAAGTTCAGTAATTAAACACCACGGATGCCCCACAGTGGCCTCTTCTGTTCAAGAAACCCAAAACCAGCCAAACAAAAACCAAAATGCAGTAAAGGAAAAACACAGAAGCAGCAAAGATAAACAAGGATGAGGCCAAATGAGTACCCGAGGGGCCAAGCGGGAGCAAGACGAGAGACGACACCCCGTCGGCGGTTCTCCGATCGACGGCATGGATGGAGACCGGCCTCAACGTAACAGAGGAGAGAATATTCCGACGGGGAGATAACCCGACGGGGAACCACTCGTGAACGGCGGAATTGGCATAGACGATCTTGCCGGCGGCATGGCGGTTGGAATTGGAGGACCTTAAGCTGAGGTTGCGGTTGAAGAGAAGGGCGAGGGAGGAGGGAGTGGGGGCGTGACCGTCCCTCGAGTGACGACGGCGGTGTGGTGGTACGTACGGCATAGCTTTTGGTTTTGGTTTTGGTTTTGGAGACACCAGAGCTCTGCTCTCCCCGGGGTTTCCTCCCCTTCCCTTTGCTCCTCCTTTATATAATAATATTTAAGGGCAAGGCAACCCTCCTCTTTTTCAATTTGGAATTGTTTTTTTTTTTTTTTAATTGGTGATCATTATTATTTCCACTGAAAGCGACGGCCTAGGAATTCTCCGAGTGTAACTTTGCAACCTCTCCAGGAAGTTGGAATTCCCCCCCTCTGCTTTTTCTCAACGCGAACCTGAAAGGGGAAGGGGAGGTGTTAACTTCTTAAGAGGGGTTACACTTATTTCTGTACTTAAATGAGCTTTGTCCCCCACTTCGATTGCCCGCGGAATACGACAATTCCAGCACCGCATATGCATGTCTCTCTTAATGAATATGAATTAGAATAAAATAAACGGCATCATGAATAAATAAAGATACCTAAAAGATAATAATGTTTGACAAGTCATTCGAGGAAACAAAAGTGGAATCCATATCCTTTTAAAGTAGAGGGGATAGGAATGCCCCCCGCCCTTTCCCGTGTCAGTTACCTCAAACCAGACGACGCATTAATAACAATTACAGTTTGAATAGAGAGAGACTCAACGAATCCCTCTTCTTACACCCACCCGACCAAATATGGGTCTTAAAAGGATCATAAAGCTCAATCAATGGTCTTGTTTATGACATTATCGACACTAATTGATGTAATACAAGTTGATATGACAGCATATAATGTTGCGGACAATTTATAATCATTTTAACAAAAACCTTTTCGTCAACGTCAATGACATAAAAGACATAACACTCTGAGTAAAGAAGCTAAGTCTGTATGGATGTAAGCCGGTCGTTGGTAGAGGTCTAGAGAGTCGTGATGAGTGAAGAAGCCGAGTAGAAGTCCCGATTGAGTTGAGTTGAGTTGAGTTGAGTGAAGAAGAAGCTAACCGAGGAGGGAGTCTCGTTAAACGAAACTAAGCAAGTCATCAGGAAATGTATTTTACTCAACCAACCAAAGGACTTGTAGGTTTAGCCGCAGTTCTTTGTGCAAATCATTTACTTTGGCTGCTTTCTTTAGAAGAAAGAGTCATGCTAACCTTTTATAATCGATATTTGTATTCAACAGTGATAATCATCTTAATTGGATGAAAAAATGGAAGGAAGCTAATATCTAGATCAGTATAAATTCTTGTAACTCTTCTACTTTTTTTCACTAATTGGTACTGTACAAATTGGTATTCCACGTGGTCTTTCGACTAAAATCATTAATAGCCAAGTACAAATTGGTATTCCACGCCCAACCTTCTGCCACTAGTCTGTCTTTCAGGTTATTATGAAGTTTATTGTGCAAATCAAGGTTTGAATAAATTAAGGAAACATGAATTTATCTTTTGACAAAGGTATTATTAAATAATATTCTATAATCTTACTAATATATTTTCCTTTTATTACAGAAGATAATATTGATTGTATGTTTTGATATGAAAGCGATTTTGAATCTATAGTTTGTAGTCCGCAAAGCCGAGGATGAATCGAGGTATGATCCCCTTGATTCCTCGGTGGGTTCAATTGGGTTCTCATCCGATCGTCTCCAATTGTCGTGAAGAAGTTGAAGGCGAAAGGTAGAGAATGATCCGCTAAGAAAATGCGGGGAGGATGAATCGATCCATGTGCGCCCCCATCCTTCTTAGTGTTAGAAGTGAAATATAACGTATAAGACCCTTTCGCCTACGAGTTCGAGTTTTATTACAGTTGACGGTTGATGTACAACTTCAGTATCTGAGGCAGATGAAAGAAATAAAAGGAAAAGAGGCAAAAAAGCATGACCTCATAGGTAATAGAAATGGGGTAATAGCAAAAGACACCGGCCCTGACTTTATTCTATAATCGTGGCATGAATATGTAGATAGATATAGGCAAATCTGATCAAATCACGTAAATTATAAGTCTATGTAATTTTCATTAACTTTTGATCGAGACCAGATCGGGTTTGGCATATGCCTGAGGGTTTTCACTCACCAGTAAACAACATCAAAGCTTACTTATACAAAATCGAGATCCATAGCTTAAGGCAAGCCCGAAAATGAGAAGTTGAATGGGATTGCAAATTTTGACTTCCGACAAGTTTGGCCAAATTAAAGAAGGGAATTGTATTTGTCTAACAAAGTTAACATAAATTGGAAGAGATACGATTCGTATATTAGTCATAGAACAAGTTGACATCTAACAATTGGAGGAGATGCATGCTAGAGATTTAACGGGGAGCTGCATCTGTCCAACAAAGTTCAAAAATCTCTAATGAATGAATGTGCTTAAGGAGACAACACAGGTTTGGGTTAAGAGTGATGCAGGAAAAGTATTGTTCAAGCAATCTCAACTCGAATCGAGTAGAGAAGATGAACCCCTGCTCGCCGTCAGGTAATCAACTCAGCCAAGATGTTGAAGAAGGTTGGGCGAGAATTTATCTGATCAAGATAACCTCCCGAGAGTCAAAGCGAAACCATTAATCGAGCAGTTATGGTCGAGAATCCTCACTCGAGTTTGCCTGAATGTGGAATCAGCTTTCGTCGAGAAGACCACCGGTTACTTCCCAAGACAACTCCAGTGGCCGTCTTCAATGCTTCTTGAAACCTTTCAACTATCTTTATAAACGTTTCGTTATTGTTGGTAGCCGGGCTCCTGTATAAGTATGGGTTCTGAGATTAACAAACTTGCGAGATTTTACAGACAAGTTTGTCTTTTTCTTTTCTCTACTTGGTTCCGTAAACATTAAGTACGACTGAGTTGAGTGAATCTTCTTTTGGTGGTCAATAAATATTATAATATATATATATATACTTCCATTTTTTTTCCCACATTTTGCATTCGTAATATCGAACATAGGTTATTTACATATCAATACAATCTTAACGAATAAGACGATGTATGTTTATAATCATTTGTTTTATTTGTAGAATAATAGTTAATGACTATTTAAGAATTATAATTTGGAGAAAATTAAAGATGAGTTTCTATTAATGGTCATAGGGGTGAGCATACCGGAACCAGTCGGAACAGGTACCTTAGGATCGGTGTCCGTAGAGGTTATCGAATAGAAATGGTAGGTCCTAGGTTTTAAATTTTTTAAAACCGACAGTACGGTTCCAAGTTCTTACCTCGGAACCAACGAACCTGACATAATATATTTTAATATATAATTTATATAATATTTCTTATTTATATTTAGCAATTTTGCATAGTTATATGGTTGCTGACAAGTCTCTCTTTACAATACGCAAACCCGTCATCCTCTTGCCCTTGCCCTCTTCGCGAGGCCTTGACCAGTTCGTTTGAAGTTTTTTTAGATTGATTGGAATAATGCTTGAGGTATTTTTAGATTGATTGGAGTAATGTCATAGGTTTTTTTAGATTGATTAGATTAATGCTTAAGGTTTTTTAGATTAATTAGAGTAATGTGGTGGATTTAATGTAGAAGTGTCTCATAAGGACATGGAACCGAAACGGTACCAGAACCGGCGGGTTTGTTCTTGGATGGTTCTTTGAATCATGGTAGGTTCTATGTTCTAAAAATAAGAAACAACCTACACACCCTGGAACCTGCTCACCCGAACACAAACAAATCATATTATGCTGTTTTTTATTTCGAGACGAAATCTCTGTGATTGATTCGAAAAATCATTAACCATCGCTTTCACTTATTTAGAAAAAAAAATATCACTAATGCGATCGGTTAATAATTATCAATATTATTTTTAAATAAATGAAAAAGCTTGGAATTTATTTTAAAGATTGAATTTAAATTTAAACGATAAAATTTGGACGAAAGTTCCCAACTGTTTTTTTCTTTCATAATCTATCAAAACCCATCTGGTAATAGTTAAAAAAAGGATAGGATAAAATTTTTCTTTTTTAAAAAATACCATTCAAGATTTAAATGGTTAATCTGATTCTTAAAAATAAATCAATAATGAAATTAATATCTGTAACTACTATGTTGGTGCGGAATAACAAAAAAAAAACAATAAAAGGTTAGGAAAAGCATGGCCATATTACCGAATTGAAGAAGGAATCCAAATTATAAATGAATAGGGATATAATAAATTTGTATTACATGTTACCAAAATAGATTTCAAAACAAAGAAATTATCAAATTGATTTGAAAAACAAAATGATTAATCTTATCTTCCTTCCCCTGGTTTGATTAGAGTGAAATTGAAAATATGATTAATGTAAACCACGTCTTAGGAGAGATTTTTTATTTAGGCTGGAAAATGAGGGAAGAAAGCAATAACAATTTTGGTATGGTGGTGGTAACACAACAGATCCAGAAGGAGGGGGGGGTGGGGGGGGGGGGGGGGGGGTTCTTCTAATTTCTAGTGTTGGGGGGGATCCCTTAGAACTAAAAGCGCACAGCCATGGGGTCCGATCTCAGCAGACACCTTCGTCTGCTTCGCCCAGTACCTGTTTCCCCATTCATCCATGACGTCGGACGTGTCGCGATGGAACTCCGCCGGAAGTACCCCTGTTATGTCTGAGACCTTCGCCTCTATATAAATCCCCACCTCGTTCAAATTGAAGAACGCGGCGTATACCTCGCCTGCAGGGAAATAAAAAAAAAAAGAAAAGGAGGTGGGATGATGATACCGTCGCGCTCTGAAACGCATATGCATGCGTTCAGTTCAAGAGGGAATAGAGAAAAAGTATATCAGCACTTATTGGGCCGTCAGCTCCTGTTGCGATCCATTCTCGGACTCCTTCGGTCAAAGATTTAGCTGCAGGTTGGAATGGCGATTCCGGTTTCTTGACGACCGCACATAGTCCAGAGTAGCTGCTCACCAGAGTTCCGTTACCATGATACTCCCACATCTGATCACGTCACCGGTTAACAAAAGTTATGGATCGGATCGGAAGATCGTTAAGTCGTTGGATTGTGGTGCATTCGTCGGATCAGCTCGTACCTGATTGGCACTGCCCTCGCAAGTCGAGAACGAGCTGCTCTTGGTCTCCCCTGCCGTCAGCTTCTTCCTCGACGAAGCATCCAGACAGAACTCGTCGCTTCGCGATGCAGATAAAAGGAATGGTGCTCCATTATCCCTGAGCGATGACAATCCATCCAGTTAGTTAGAGTCACTCGAATAACAGAGCAAGTTGTGGAATGACTTCGAACGACAGAATTCACTTCTTACGCTGGAGTCGAAGAGTTCCGCCTGTAAAGGCAGAAGGCTCCGTCCTTCCAGCAGATCTTATCAAAGTGCTCGTCATTTGCTTCCACAGTCCAGCCGTATGCATTCAAATCCCCGCAAGTGGTAAGTGCAAAATCCGGCTTGTACCCCTCATCCCCGATGAGTTCAGGGTATTTTATCGACAGCATTCGTCTTCCATTTCCATGTCTGGTCAGCCTCGACCCAAAAGTAAGCATGACCTGTTGGGATCATGTCAGGTTAGACTGGTTATTGTAACAAATTGAAGCGGCCTAAGGTGAAGGTCGAGTCTCTCAGATCTCACTCACCTCCTTGTTGTTTGAGCTGAAGGAGTTGATGTTAAGCACGGTTGGGTTGGTAATTATACCCAGTGTCGTGTCATCGAGGTTCTTCATGTCTCCCCCGAACATTAGCGGGGACTTGGCCATTGCCCACAACGTCATCTGTAGTAAAATATCCCGATCCGAGGTTAGTTCGTCAGCAGAACAAAAGTGAGGACCGGACTGTGTCGTCAAAATTCAATAGCACCTGAGTCTTTTGTTCATCCAGGGTGAGGCGGGTTTGCCGATGCGGACCTTCGCCAGCTTCTGATATACGAAATACTGGTTTTAATAAACGATGAAGAGCCAATATCTTAAAGGCGGTTAAAAGTAGAGGGATGGAGTATTTCGACCTGGATCCGTGAGCCATCCCAGGGGAAGCATGTCGAGATCTGGCCACGATTTCCCCATCAACCCAGCCGCACCAGTCAAACCAGCGACATTAAGGTCCCTGGTGGAACGGTTCGCCTATTAGGTCACGACTAGAGACTCATTGGAGTCTTATAACAGGGCAGAAATATGTGAGTTTACCTCGTAACATCGAAATGGGCCACAACATCTCCCCATGTATCCCAATCATCCGCGGTAATCCGATACATGTTGACAAGTCCGTTTATTTGCCGCGCCTTTTCTGGTGTCACATGGGTTCCAGGTGATAAGGAATATATAATAGGACGATCAAGCTCAGCTAGAACCTGGGAGACGTAAGTGATCTCGTCCAAGCTGAAGTCATCTCCGAAGACGCAGTCATGTTTAACTGTATGAGCAACCACAGGAACCAGGTGCAAAATTCCATCAAATTGGACGTGAAGGAGTAAGTGTGGCTTTAAACGTAGATCGGCATGTGACATTACCGAAGTCCACACCCCAGTCTCGGTATTGTGAGTAAAGGGACCTCAAGAACGCTCTTCCAGCTCCTAGGCTCGTGTTTATGCTCATGAACCCCTCCTTCATCCAGGAACAGGTCATGCTCGGTATCCCAATATCCTGTGCGTACCATTGTCGGCCTCCCTCTATGTAAGCTCCCCCCTGTCAAAATAACTCGGAAAAAAAAAAGAAAATGATCACATCCAAATCATCACCTGACTGGAAAAAAAGAAAGACAATTCGAAAACCAGGCGCAACCTTGATGCTGTCGTGAATGGGCGAGTTAGCATCAAAGGCCTGCGTGCTGATGCCTCTCATGACGTGTATTCCGAACTTCAAGCCCATATCGTGGACTTTCTGTGCGATGTCAGTGAACCCTTTGCCATTCCTGCAAGAAGGCCATCGGTCGGGGTCTGGGACAACCCTTCCCCAGAAATCGATGTTGTCGAACCCCCGGGAATGCATGGTGACACCTGGCTGTCGCTTTCGGTACCACAGGTAGTCCACCACCACGTACTGCAGGTTTTCAAATGACGAAAAAATTGCCGAGAATGAAACAAACTGCATGAGCTTAGGCCTTGAACGAGCAGAGTACAAAGTACACTGGCTTTTACCTCATATCCGCTGCCGCTTAGTTTCTGAGCTACAGCTTCGGCATTCGCCAAGAAGTCTTCTTCGGAGATGATCCAACCATAGGAATCATAAGAATTCCAGCCTCTGGGAGGGGTGGCTGCGTGGTCCTCCGCCAGAACACAGGTTGCTGACAGTATGCTGAGAACACGATAAAGTTCGACTGTAAACTCGCCGCGGAAGCAGAATGTTCCTTCCTTCCTTCCTGGTGAGGTGCGGGGGTGGCAATTCAAAACATACGAGGAAAGGAAGGGTGGGACAGTCGAGCACACTCACCTCAGGAGGATAGAGACATGGAAACCGAGGCGGCGGATCGAGATGAAGTACTCCATGGCCAAAAATCTCAGGACGGCAGGGGGTGGGGGTGGGGGGGGAGGGGACTAACTAGCTAAGGCCGAATATCAAACAGCATTCAATCAGACGAGCAAAATATAAACTTTGTAATGGGAATGCTCGACCAGATAATATCACTTTGTGTGCCTTGAAAGTTAAATTAGGATTCGGGGCAAAAAGAATACAGCCATAACTACAGTCATTTATGACAGTACCCACTAGTTTGCTTTCCTTCATTCCCACCGATTCGGTGGCTATTTTTTTTGCCCTATTAGATGGAAATAAATCACGGCTCAAAAAGGATTGAGACAGCACCAACAAATGACAAAATAACAATAACTAGATTTGTAATCTGACCGCTTTTGGCACGGTAAGATGACGTTGGTTTTAAAAAAATTAGTGAAATACCGTCGAAGTTTCAAAAATATCAGATTTATTGTATATAGGACACGTTTTGAAAACTCATTTTTTTTGTAAATTAAAAAACGAATTTTTAAAACGCACCCTAAAAACGGTAAATCACTTTGATTATATTTCACAATATTTTTTAACGGTATATTAGTACAAAACTCATCTTATTATATGAGATTACGTTTGTGCCTTTTGTCAGCGTCGATTTTTCCGGAAATCAATGTGTCAAAATGCCTATTTTGGCTTAGGGACTGAACTCAACGGCTCACACCCACACTTTTGGATAAGATTACTCGGAAAAAAAATTCGGCAAATAAGATTTTGCCCAAGAAAATTGAACTTGTGAAATTTGTCAAAGATGGTCAAACTTATAAAATTTGAATTCAGAATATTATTTTGGAAATTAATTTCTAAACTATCGCTTGGCTAATTTTTTCTTTCGACTACTCGTAGATTAATCATGATACCTAAAACTGTTGTCCGAATAGTTACTGTTCAGACGCACATCCAGGAGTGCGCGTGTTCTTGGAGGGGATCAAATTGTGAAACCAGAGCAACAGCGAAATTTGACCACAAGTTCTGAATGAACCATCCACCAAAAACCACACACACACGTCAATTTGCCATCGACCTAACTTTCATCTGAATTTCCCCCTTGATCCACATCCCCCAAGGAAATCGTCCATCCAAATCCATTCCCCATCCCACAAAAAATTTTGCTCAACATATTCTTCCCCAATCTGTACTTTTACACATCCCCAATTGGAAGAAGAGACCCACCTCCCCTTCATCTCATTTCCTGACATAAAAGTCCCCCCTCACACCCCCAGACAATCCCCAACCCAGTCGATCTCTCATTTAGCTAACCTTTTGCCTAGGATGATGTACTTCCATGGATGTTAACTTTCTACGAGAAGCAGCACTGTTTGTAACCGTTACCTTTTTTTGTCTTCAGGCTCTACACATGCAAGGAGTCAAGGGATTCTCCCATATATCATAGTTGGGAAACGTGTCCTCTGGCAGTCCTGTCCTCGTTTGATGGGTCACGACAACGTCTTCCACGAAGGTTGCCCAGCCCATGTAAGGGTCCCCGAATGACTTGGACATCAGACCCTTGTCGGGTTTTATTGATTTGAGGCGGTGGCCCATGTATCTTCGAGCTCCAATTATCAGTTTAGCAAAGTTCCCTCCGTGTGTCATCACAAACACATCGGATTTCAAGCACACGAGAAAATCCAGGGCTGCAAGACTCGTCACATGCTTCCTGAACTCATCAAGCTCCTCCTTAGCAGCCAATTCCTCCTTGGTAACCTACAGTTGAGGTTTACAAAGAAAATTTCATCTTCGAAACAAATAAATCCCATGCCACAGCTTCAAGCAATCCTAAGGCTGATGGCGTTCTTGCTTTAGGTTTTATGTAATACCCCTAATTCAATTTTATTTATTTTCTAAATCCTGATACAGAATAACGAATGGTTGTGAGAGAACTGTATATGGAAAACCGAGCATAAACAGGAGGTGACGAATGTCAGGCAGGTCAATATGACAAAGAATATAAATAAATAATAAACCTTCCACCTAGCTAAGGACAAAAAGAAATCAACATATAATTCTTTCTTTTTGAAAAAAAAATAAGCAATAAAAAGGCCCAACTCACCAGATTTGGGAACATGTTCCTCAATGGGGCCATTCTGTTTTGTCCACCATATACTTGTCCAGAGGCAACGTAAATTTGAGTCTCCTTAGGATAACCCATAGCTCGCAGAATGACCGCCACCTCCCCTGGCTCAAGTGGGCATCGACCTTCCTTCCTCTTTTGCAGGGCCAGCTGCCACAGATGAGAGCCATTCTGCAAGCCAGACCACCAATTGCAAAATTCGTTTAATATAAAGTGCATGGGAATCCTATTTAGCAGTGAGGCCTCTGTCAATGGTTCACCTTGTATCGCCTTGGCCATTCCTTCTTCCGATATTCAGCCATTTTTGCCTTTTCTTCCCTAGTCCCCACAAAGTCACAAAATGACAATCCAACCATCCCCTTTTCAAACCTAAGGTGAAGGGCCCTGTATTTGGAAACAATACAGGTCAGAAAAGTTCCAGATAATACAGTAAGGTAAAAGCAGAAAGTAACTTTTTAAGCAAGTTTAGCATACATGTAGGGATTTAACCCGCCTGTGCGGTTGCGCATCCTAGAAGCAAGTAAATCGGCCATTTCTTCTATTTTAGGGAGGAACTTCAGGGCATGGTAATTAACTCTGCACCTTAATCTGTTGATTTCTGGCGGAACATTGTCATAGCTACACCACAGTGTCCAAATATCAAATGGAGCCTCATAAGCATGCCCAATAACAGAAAGGAAAAGCAGCTCCACAAAATTGGATAAAACTCACCCCAGACGATCAACAAAAGGTTTCAAAGCCATTATCTTCTTCTCTTTGATGCGAGGCAGGACATTATCAATGTAAAACTGTGCAGGAGCATATTTGGGGATGTTTTTTACTGTCCGCCTACGGAGAAAAAATAACATGATATTAGTGTACAAGTTTTCTTGGAATATACACTAAAAAAGTATAGAAAGAAACTGTCCAATTCTCTATTACATGAATTTAAGTAGTAGATACTTCGTGTCTCAAGCTCATCAAAGAATTGTCGGGGATGATAACACCAAAAAGATGGGTTAACGGGGCGATGACACTTATCAGACGTGATACTACTTGATGCATAAGTTAACATTCTAAGATGGGTTCTACGATCAGCAGTGAGGGTACTATAACAAATTGTCTAACGCCTCTATGCTAAGTCAGCGATTAATGAAGTTAATTGTCTGATCATCGGTGACAGGAGGAAACAATTTATACTGTCCAACTGCTAAAGCTACACAAGGACTGTTACAGGGTGAGCTATTCTATCAGTCAATTATGGCAGATAATAGACTGTGTATAGTGAAGCCAGACCACAACTACCGCAGACAATTGAACAGAAACATGCGACGGATATTACCAACAGTTTTGTAACCTAATTTCATATTGTAGAGTAGAGCAACACCTTCTATAAAAAATTCATGCAAAATCAAGAAATGTTTTCCTTTCGAAAATAAATAATCAAGATAAATAAATCAGGCACTACAAAAACATAGGAAAACTTGAAAGAATTCCATGCGACAAACCTTATGCTGGTGAATAACTCTGACTTGTCAGTGAACCACTCGGGAATATCACGAACAATAATAACATCTTCCTTCAAATAGTCAATGAAATGATCAACGTCGAAAATATCTTCAAACTTTCTGTAGAGAATCAACATATACCAATGTCAAACTGCATTATCAGTTATATAAATGAAAGCCAAATATGACACGTAGAAAAAAGAATGGCAGTCACCAAATACACACAAAGAGGTCAGAAAGCACAGAATAGAGTCAATAGAAGAAATCTTACGTTTGATCCTTCCATATTTGGTCTTGCTTCAACACTGGCAGAATAAGAGTAGCATTCAAGATTTTAGCAACTGCCACGGCATTGCATATCTGTAAGGAAAAAAATGGATAAAAATGAATTACTGTGAAGATATAGACATCAAATCGACAAGATTCCAGATGAATTCACTTTCGACATTCACGGTCTACTTTTGGTTCAGTCCTCCTGGGATTTAGAACGTCTCAATACATATCAACATAGCTCCCCTAGTGTTCTTAGGAAAAAGAATCCGCAATTTTCGGATTTGATACCAAGTAAAACTAAGAATGAGGTAAAGAAGAAAAGAAAAAGGATGGGAAACTGAGAAAACTTCTGACAAATGTACTCAGATGCAAGCCCAAAAGCATGGTTAAACTATTAATAAGGTCTCAAGTAATTAACTGTCTAGATCACTGATATAGTTTATCACATTATTCCTTTATTAGTCAAGAATCATTGCATAAATCATCCGAGTCCAACAAGTAGGCCGGAACAAGAAAATGACACCTAAATACTTTGCATGTTACAGAATTTAATTTATATGCCTTCGGAAAAGAAACATACAGCAATCCTTTGTTGATTCAAGCCGCCCTCAGCATGAATGAAGATGTATCCATTTGTTTCATTCTCACCAAGGAGATCTGCCCAATCAGGATAAAGTAAAGAGTAAGACAGATCTCCCTAGGTAAAAGCTACATTCCTTAAGATGGAGAAGATCCAACTGCTGCACCAACTGCTGCATAGGATCACAGAACAGATCCCATTGGCATTAAGCTAAAGTACTAAAATGGCTACTATACTACCGGCCTGTCCACAAAGTGATCCAATAAATATGTCCTAAAGAACCTACATTATCCATAAGATGAACCTAGATAAACATGACAATGATAATGCCAGAAAGAAAATATAGCAAAAAATGAGAAACCTACACGACCTGATATTCCACCATCACGCCGTTCGGCACAAGGTTTCCACGATGTAGTTGCCGAATAAGGATTCTCCCATAGCGAAGGAGCCTCCTTGACCTAAAAAAACAATAAATGCCATTTACATAATCCGACAAATGAGATGAAGAAAACACAGTAAGAAGAATGTGTCAAAAGCTTACGTGAGGACAGTGGAGGACAATGCCATCTTTCTTGCAAATATAAGGGCCATTCTGCAGCATCGCAGGCCATATCAGCAAGGGAAATCACAAATATCTCAGTTCCTAGATCCAGTTTACTCCACTAACTAACCATCTCCCAAAACCAACAGAGGAGGTTCAGCGAGCATTCACAACAAGACTATTTCCATCGAATTCCAGCTGAAGCCACACTCATTGCAGGATTCGTGATCTTTCCTTTGCTCAACTTATTCAAAATATTAGGATTTCGAACCCGACCAACAAGAAACAGGCATAATCAAGCGCTAATAACATCAACATGTAATCCGCTACTCTTAAGAAATAACGAGTCGTCGATTTCATCTCAACAAGCCCGGAGGGAGATGATTAAACCATGAGCTTCTACAAACAGGACGTACTAACCAGCCGGGGAAGGAGGACGAAAATCGAGAGCAGTCCGAGGATGGCGACGAGGGAGAAAATGAGGAAGTTGCTCCTGGAACTGTGAGGGGGAGCCCTAGGATCGTCACGGAAGAAGGAGGAGAATCGATCTCGATCCCTGGGCAAATGGCGGTCGTCGCTATCGTCGGCCAAGGAGTGGGGATCGCGAGGAACGAGGGGAGAGGAGTCGCCGTCGCGCTTCATAGGGGAGGAGGAGGCTCGGCTCCCAAGGGAGGTGGAGTGGCGGAGCTCCGCCCCCGCACGCTTAGGACTGAAGGTAGCCAGATTTACTGTCCTGTACGGAGAGCTACAAGGGCGGGAGCTGACAGAAACCTCGAGCCTGGGCTCTCGCTACGCACTCCGTCGACGGTCGGCCATGTGAAGAGAGAGAGAGAGAGACGGGGGTCGGAGCAAGCCTCAATCTGGTTAATAAGGGTCCGGACCACACTGTCATGTCCCCCATCCACCCCCTCAATTTTTTAAAACAATAATAACAATAACTACAGGGTCGATGTAAATTTTCACAAAGTCCCGTGATTTCTTTGAATATGTGCAAAAAAACAAAGTAGCGAGTCGTTTTAGTCATTTCTATGACTTCTCAATTTATTTATTTATTAATTCTCAATAATGTCTTCATTGATATCTAGCAGTAGGCTCATATATGTAATTAACTAGTAAGTTGGATTAAGGTATCCCAGACATGTGATCGGATCGAGCGCCGAGCGTTGGAGCAAGTTAACCTCCACTCCCGTGTTTAAAAAGGCCCGGGCCCCTTTCACGTTAAAACTTTTTCAAAAATTATAATTTTACATGTACTTAGTTTTAAATAGCAAGTTAGGGACACAAAAAATTGAACTTGTTAGCTTTAACGACGTGTTTAATAAAGGGAATTCATTCCCTCAACTCAACTTGTTGTCTCAATGTGTGTCCAAATTTTATTTACATAGGTTTCGTTTAACTGTCGCTGCAGCTAACAAATTTTCCTTATAGAGAGAGAGCTCGTTATCCTGACAACGAGACATTCACAGTTATAAAGTAAACTAATACGCGACATTAAAATCAATCGCGAATGTTACCAAAACATCATTACTTTAAGCCACACGAAAGCCAACTCCCATACAATACGCATTTATTACGGCATCGTTACTAATTATAACCTTCTTAACAAATACCATTGATTGATTTATATGTTATTTTCCTTGCATCGAGAAATTTTTGGTTGTCCCTTAGACTAGAAGACTCTTGGGATATGAGTAACCTTAACGAATAATACTCAATCTTCTCGATAATCAAATGTTTGACGAGTTAATTACATTATGCTTCTCTATATATATAGTATGTATTATCTACATGGACGAAGACAGAATAAGCAAAAGTATGGGAAAAAATAATGGGGTCCATTTGCCATTTTATGCATGTATACATCTTGAGTCACGCATAAACCTTTTTTTTTTTTGTCAAATTTTTCATTCATTTCAACAACAAATTGACCATAATCTCCATCTACCTTAATTATATAAAAATGCCTTATTTCTATAATTTTTTATTCAAAACGCTCCATGCAAAATTTGGTCAACTTCTTGGCATTATCGGCATCTTCTTTCTATATTAATCAAACACGAAATACAAATATAAAAAGTCTTCCCAAGCGAAAGAGAAACACGAAGTAAATCTTGCATCATGAATAATTACAAAGTTATAACTCTCATTCAAATTCATCTTCATTATTCGATAGTGATGGATCGTAGCTCAAGCCTATTGTTTTATCTCTTTGAAGAAGTTCGTTGCCTCCTAATATGATTGCAAGATATGAAGAAAATATTAACATAATTTGGCTTCAGATACTTTTTGGCCACAATGATGAGCTATTGTCTGCGAATTTTACATAATTGAAATGGGTATTAAAATTGCTTGCAACATGACGACATAGAATCTCCAATGTACAAACGGAGACATCCAACTAACATCAACATCATTAATCTCAAATCGGAACACCAAAACTCAATATCCCCAAGAGTGCATGATCCATAGTAATCAATGCAAATACCTTTTTTTTAATCCCAGATTGCATGTAGTAAATGAGTCAACTCATTACAAGACAATCCCTAATCATTATTCTAATTGGTACAAGCACAAATTGCATTCTTCCATATACCGACAGACGATCACGATGATCAATATCTAAGAGGGATCAACTATAATCAATATCTAGGGCAGTCAACAAGTTCAACTAGTAGAGCATAACCATCACCCATAAACAACTTAACTATTGCATTGGGATTTCTATCATAGAAAACATGGTCGTCCCCATATGATATACAAAAAAACATAATAGCTTAATCCAAGGTGCCACTATTATGGTATATAAAAAGAAAATTTTTTAAGACAAAATATCGGTTTATGACCTTAATTATTGGACTTCTTTTATTTGTGACAACAACTTTCATTTTTTTTTTTTTTTTAATTTGTGGCTTGATCTATATCTTCCCTTTTATTTTTTGCTTAAAGTAACGGTGTCAGTGGCTCCTGTTTATGTGGACTAACGGCACCATTTGCCAACCTAGTGACAAACGCGGATCTAATAAAAACCTAGTCAGAGGTGATTTTTCCGCTTGAATCGACCCCTTCATTTATTCTTCCCCAAAATTGAGAAAACCCTAAAAAACAAACAGCATTGGATAGTAGAAGAAAGAGCAGACGCTCAGGGCAACAAATCACGAGCAAATAAGGAGGTTTTATTGATAAAACAGTGAGGGTTTTTGCTTAGATGACGATTGGTTATGTATTTGTGAATTTATTCCCTCCCCCGACAAATCTTCAAGGGATGGCGATGGGTTCGTGGCTTGTCTCCGGGTTTGGGATTTGATTTTCTTTTCGTTTAAGGGATCAAGTCTTGGTTTTGCGATGATCCAGACGAGAGCTTCCATACAAGTGACAGTTCCATAATACAAACATCATAAATTTGTGGGTGTCGATGCAAGCATGGATAGAGGGTAGCGTTTTCACTGCTGGGAGTAAATCAAATCCTAGTTGGCGATTCCTTCATTGTTCGTTATGGAAGGTAGTTAAGATTATGCCTTACTTTGTTATAGGTACGCCTATTTGTTGATTTGCTAATTTGTTATGTTGGCATGATAAGAGGATGACTGTGGATATTTCTAGTGGTATGATGAGGATTTCCCATTTAGACAGAAGGAAGTCATTTCAAAGCTTATTGAAACGAAGAAAATATTAGAAGGAAAAGTTGAGATGATGCATAAAAGAGAGCAAGCTATGGAAGAACAAATTAGGAAGCCGGAGGAGAAAATTGATAAATACAAGAAGCTGAAAATGAAAGAGAAAAAATTGAGTTGCATCGTGATTCTGGTTTTCGATTTGGAATCTATTTAGCTTGGCTAGTTAGATAGACGTTTTTAAAAAATCTATTATGTTGATGTAACTCTTTATGAATTTGATATGGATGGCTTGGGTGGCTGATGTAATATACAAAACGGACTGATCTAATATTTGTTAGTTTGGCTGTTAACGGCACTAATCAGGATTGTTTGGTTATGAAATTTGAGTAATTCATAATTTGTCAAAAGGTTAGCCTCATAGTTTCTCAAAAGGTCAGCTTCATAGTGTGGTTACAATGACAATTTCAACTTTCCGATACAATACAAGTAGATTCCAAGCTTGATACGGTATTGGATACATCACTTTTACAATATGTTCAACTCCAGGTCCAGCTCCTTCAAAATCCTACCCCCATTATACATACCATTTCTAGAAAGAGAGAATGACCCACCAATATGCATGCAAACAACAATTCTCTTCATCCTAATATGTATTCAAGAATGATAAAAAAAAAATACCCAAGATGTTGAACTCGAAAAAGAAAGAACCATGCTAATTGACCAATGATAAATTAACTCATTACAAAAACTCTACTAAAACATTCGGGGTTGGCGAATTCTAGACCAAAACCGAAGAAGCTTTTGTAGCAACAATCAAGGATAGGTCGAAAAGAATCTTAGGAAAAACCAACTAGCCAGCACAAAAAACACAAACTCTAATGTTCAACTAATATAGCAAATAAAAATCGCAAATCCCACACCTTGTTTCACCAACTTAAGGTCGGAAACGGGAAAAAAACAAATCCCTCACCGTTTCGACAATAAAACCTCCTTGCTTGCCTGTGTTCCGCGGCCCTAGGTGTTTACTCCAACTTCCACTGCTCCCGGTTTTGGTTCGCCTTCTAGCACCAGTTTAATTTTTAGGGTTTTTTTTTTTCAAATTGGGGATAATCCAGCCGGGTTTTTGGTTTTGTCAGGTTTTATTATATCCATGTTTGTTACCACGTTGGCACAAGAGTTGTTCCATTAGTCTACGTAGGCAAGATCCACTAATGTCGTTACGTTAAAACAAAAAATATACATCAGGTCACAAATAAAAAAAAAGTTGTCACAGATAAAAAGAGTCCAATAATTAGGGTCATAAATCAATTTTGCCATTTTAATTAATCTATGTCATTCATAATTCAATTATAACCATAACAACAATTTATAACAACTCAACTATCATTTTAAAATAACATAACTTAGGAAGTAAAAAGTGTTGAAATGGGTTGCCTCAAAAAATGGGCCAACCCAAAATCTCACCACCGATAGTTGAGAGAGTTCGACCTATTATATAAGCCTAAGCGAACTACTCTCTTTACAGCCTATTGATTTTGGAGTGGAATCTCGTGGGACGCTAGGCTCGACATATAGACCAGTCAGATATTTTAATAAAACGAGAGAGGAAGCTTTGATTTCTAAAGATAAATTTTTAGAGAGATAACGTTAAAATGAAGTTTGATAAAAATTAAAAGGGTGGATTTTATTTAGGCAAATTATCTATTTTTGGCCCTACCTATAGGCCCATTTTCTTCTGTGGCATATCGTTTAAAAAGTTTTAGTTGTGGCCCAATTTCGATTTCACTTTTCGATTTGGCCTAATACCCGACGTCCGTTAAGCGGTGCAGACGTGTCGTTGACGGCCTTTTATGATGTCCTACGTGGATCTAATTTTGTTCAGGGAAACGTTGCGTGGCAAAATTGAAAACCAGCTTCAGTTTTTCGTTTATGCACGTGGGTCTATTAAAAGCTAAGGAAAGAAATTGGGAAAGAAATTGGGATTAGGGTTTATTTCTAATTTCTGTCCTCCTTGGCCGTGTTCATCTGGGTTGTTCTTGGCCGTGTTCATCTGGGGTTCCTCGCTTATTCTTGCGTACGTTCATCAGGTTAGTCGCTCTTTCTTTTCTTGGTTATTGAGGTTCCTCACTTCCTTATTGTTGTTCCTTTGTGCTTCCCGTATGGGTTTCTGGGTTGGGATTTTGGGTCGGGTATTGTAAATGAAAGTCTGTATAGTATTGGGTTAATATTTCCGAATTGTTTTTAAATTATTTTGTTAAATGTAGAGGTTCATAAGTATGAGTTGTATCGAGGGGCGGAATCTGCAAACTCCACCTCTATTACTTATGAAAGGAAGTGCAAACATGAGATGCGAGTTGTATTGTACATCTCCTGGAGTAGAAGCAATCCGGGGAGACGTTTCTTTCGTTGTCCAGTGTGGAAGGTGATTTCGTTGTGTTCTGATCTGAATTTGTGTTATGTGTTCTGAGCAATCGGGGGAGACGTTTCTGCTTTGTGTTCTGATATGAATTTTGTTGTGTGTTCTGAGCATGTGTACAGGATAATGATTGTGGTTTTTTCAGCTGGTATGACGATGTGATACCCCCTCAAGAAAAAGAAATTATATCACACCTTGTTGAGACTAAGAAGTTGTTAGAAAGTAAGGTCGAGCTAATGCAGAAGAGCCAAGTTGCAATGGAAGATGTAATCAAGCATCTCGAGGCTCAGGTGTTGAAGCATAAGATGGTCCAGTCATCCCATCAGCTGGAACAACGTGTAAATCAAGCGATGATGAAGAGATTAGATAGAGATTTCAAGTTGATGACCTTTCTTGTATTAGTTTTAATAAGCGTTGTTGTATATGTGGCCCAGACTGGTTGAAAACCTTTGTTGTACTGTGTATGTAGCCGTGAATGGCAGAAATTGGTGTCTAAGTCAGTTTTTTATTAAATCAGATGGTGTTGGCAGAAAATGGTAGAAAATAGTCTTCATTAGATCATAATATTTGACAGAAAATGGTATTGGCAGAAAAGCTCCAATACACCATAAGCTCCAATACACCAGAAGATCCATACAACTTAAGTTCAGAGCTGCTAAACCAAAAAACTCCAGTAATCCAACTAAACCAAAAATCTCAGAACATGTCCCATAAACCAGAAGGCAGTCTAAAAATATGAAGTTCAGCTTTGTCCAAGGTCAGGGATGATGTGTCATGTTTCAGCTAGTGTACTCGAACCAGAACCACCTTCACCCCTTCTCTTTATGCAAGTCCTCTTGTTATGCCCTTCCTTGCCACATAACTTGCACTTCACTCTCCAGTGATAACCAGAACCTGTAATACCACCTATAGTCAAGTTTTAGATATGAAGAATTTAAAGAAGATGTAATAAGGGACGTTATTCCATACCATAATCACGATAGTTTAGTGATTCTTCTGCAGTTTCTGCGGCTTGTGCAGGTTCTGTCGCAGGTCCTGTGGTTGCAGCAGGTTCTGTGGGCTGTGAATTACCTGGCTGTGAAGATGGTTGAGATGATGATGGCTGTGATGAAGGTTGTCTTCTGCAGGTTCTCCTGTTGTGTCCAATGTTGCCACAAAGTTTGCATGTCATCTGGAGGCCCTTCCTATTCAACTGAGTTGGAGCTGTCTTCGGGTCCTCGTCCTTGCTTTTCTTTCTGTTTTGTTTCCTTGGTCTTCCAGGCAACTTCTTATAAGGTGGTGGCCTAATTGGATCGCCCTCAACCTCTGGCCAGAATTTGCTGCCTTCCAGTGGCTCCAGAACATGCATGTACGCTTGGCGATATGTGTCCATCTTGAAACAGGGATCGACATAGTCTTCTATCCTCCTCTTCATATACAGAATAGAAGACAATGCATGCGTACACGGAATGCCATGTAATTCCCAACTTCTACAACTACAAGATCCATCCCTTAGATCAACTAAGAACCTATCTGAGTTGGCTAAAGGCATTGACACTTCAAATTTTTCAGTGATGGATGGTTTCACTATATATGTAGCTGCAGTTTCTTTCATGCTCTCTATGTCTTCTCTGACATGTTGTGTCACCAAATCAGTTCTCTTGGCTGCAGCATTCTTCTTATCCACTTGCCTAACCATTAACAGATGCCTAATGCCCTCCAACATATTAATTAAAGGCAGTCTTCTAGTGGCAACAATATATGAGTTGAATGTTTCTGACATATTGTTACTATGTGTACCGCACTTACTGGAAGTCTTGAAAAATGCCTTACAGAAATGGTGGGGACCTTTTTTGTTGAAGTCTTCAGCAGCCAGGAGGGACCTGGGGACACCATCCCTACCAAACGTCATCTCCCTCATGGCAATTTGGAAGTCCACTTCGTTTGTAGATCTCACAGCTTTGTAGAAGCAACTCTTCAGGAATATTCCTTTGTGCTTGACTTTCCAATTTTGGTAGATGTGCCTTGAACAGTTTCTCGACTCGGCATCTAGTACAAGAAGGCTGATGGCATTCAACAGACCGTAAAATAGAAAACATTTCTAATTAGAAATAGCTATAACCAATGTTGAATAAATATTTCCTCATACTAAGTTATCAACTTTATCACCTTATGATCACAATGTGGATCATACATACTAAGTTGAGATTTCAAATGTTTCCTCTTGAATCCTATGGTGGATGTTCCATCGTTTGGAACAAGGTCCTCGTCTGACTTCTCATACTCGGATTCTTCGACTTCATCCACATTACTGACATCCCTTTCTACTTCCACAGTAACAAGACCATTAACAGCTACAATTTCCTGGACCACTCCACCAACCCTCTGCTGGACATTTATCTCATGTAAATATAAGTCCTGCTCAGCCTCCGAACTATCCACTTCACTATCAGACATACTTAAAGAAATGTCCAGACTAGTATCCTCATTTTCAGATCTATTATTTATCATAGTACCTTCACAAAAAACCTTAACAATAAAACCATTCGGACACCCATCACACATCTCTACCACCTCCTTGTCAGTACAAATTTCCTTAACACCCTCAGAGCCAACAACATACCACATCTTCCTCACAGAACAACCAGCATCTTGGGCGAAGGCAATCAACATGAAATATCCCATCAAATCACAGTCTACGTCACTGTATTTCAAGACCTTACCACCCACGTACTCAAAATTATTCCTCTCAGACACTATACCACCTATATGCATGTCGAACGAAAGCCTCTTCATTCTGACCTGCCCACCTATATGTGCAAAAATCCCTATTATCAACCCGTACAAACCCAGTTATCAAACACGCTGGGACGACTCAAAAAGAGGTAAAAAACAAGCACAATCAACTAACCTGTAGGAAAGAAAACGAATGAATCGACAATGACAACACAGCTCCTACTGGAATCGCAGAAAAAATCGATTCCCCCAAATCAGAACCCTTCAGGTATGAAGCACATGGAAAGAAGCACAACAAAAAAAAAAACCACAATACACTTACCTGGATGACGCACAAGGAGTTAATCAAGCAATGCGGCCAATTTCCTCATGAAATCGCACTTCCTTCGATTTCTCCCAAATCGAAATGACTAAGAACCCTAACCCTAAACCCCCCTTTTGTTGATTTATTTCGTCTGGGTTTTCACTTTTGCCACGCAACGTTTCCCTGAATAAAATTAGATCCACGTAAGACATCATAAAGGGCCGTCAAAGACACGTCTGCACCTCTTAACGGACGTCGGGTATTAGGCCAAATCGAAAAGTGAAATCGAAATTGAGCCACAACTAAAACTTTTTAAACGCCACAGAAGAAAGTGAGCCTATAGGTGGGCCAAAAATCGATAATTTGCTTTTTATTTATAAGGTATATCAAACTCGTCTTTTTAAAAAAACTTAATTGGAAGTAAGTCACATTTTTTAAAAAGATGACTTCGTCAAGTCGGCCAAAATCATCTTGTCACAACTTAGGCCAGATAAAATCTGTTTTTTTTTTAAACCGTAAATTTTTTAAAATTATTTTAAAAATAAAGAATTTTTTAGAATTTTTTTTCTCATGGGTTTGGGGGGTTTTATAGGCAGAGTCGAAGTGTTGCAACTTGCGAGCCCAAAATACTACCGTTTGGTTACCTTCCATTCCCTTTGCTCACTCTCTCCGCTGCTCTGCCCAGATTTCTACTTGGATTGACGCATTTCTTCTGGGCAGCCGAAACAAAACCTTAAAGCCATGCTTCCCGTCTGACATGTATCTTTCCCTTGGCGCAACTCGCCTCATCTACCGAGCCCGCATCTCTAAGTATGTCAAATCCGGCCTCATCGACCACGCCCTCCACCTGTTCGACGAAATGTGCCTCTCGGACTCCCCCCTCCTCTTCCCCGTCGACTTCAACCGATTTATCGGCGTCCTCGTCAAGCACTCCCGCTTCTCCCACGCTGAGGATTGCTACTCCCGGATGACCCACCGGGGGTTTTCCTTCACCCCCTTCACCTACTCCCGCTTTGTTTCCGCCCTCTCCAAGGACAAGGAGTTCTTGCTCCTCGACCGATTACTCCCCGACATGGATAGGCTCGGTCTTGCCTTGGACTCTTGGGCGTTCAATGTTTACTTGACCCTGCTGTGCGATGAGAAGAGGGTTGACGCGGCTTTTGAGGTCGTGAGACGGATGGGGCAGCTGGGGAGGCACCCCGATGTTGTTAGTTACACTATTCTCATTGACGGGTTGTGTAAGGCCGACAGGGCAGATCACGCGATTGACATGTGGCGCGAGATGCTTGTGAAAGGTTTTCTCCCTGATCACGTGGCTTGCACCGCCTTAGTTGTTGGGTTGTGCGGTTTAGGGAAGGTTGACCTGGCTTATGAGCTTGTTGTTGATGTGATGAAGGCCGCTGAAGTCAAGCTGACGATTTTGTTTTACAATGTGCTGATTAGTGGGTTTTGTAGTGTTGGTAGGATAGATAAGGCTTTGGCGATCAGATCCTTTATGGGGAGGAATGGTTGCCGCCCGGATATAGTTACATACAATATTTTGTTGAACTACTGCTGTGATCGGCTCATGTTGGATGAGGCCGAGAGGATGATGAGGAAGATGGAGAGTGATGGCATGGAGCCAGATATCTACAGTTACAATCAGCTTTTGAAGGGGTTTTGCAAAGCAAGACGGCCAGACAAAGCCTATTGGTTTTTGGTTGATAAAATGTACATGAAAGGTTTATTTGATGTTGTATCTTACAATACAATAATTGCTGCTTTTGCAGCAGCTCGTCGCACTAACCGCGCTTTTGGCATTTTCAAAGAAATGGGTCAGAGAGGAATTATAGCGGATGTTGTCACATTTACCATTCTTATCAAAATGTTTCTGAGTCAAGCTAGCTTTGACACAGTAAAAGAGCTTCTTGATCAGATGTCTAGATTGGGCCTTCTACCTGATCGTGTTTTCTATACTACCCTTGTAGACCATCTGTGCAAGTCTGGTAATATTGCAATGGCTCAAAGTGTTTTCCATGAGATGGTGGAGAAAGGCATCTCTCCTGATGTAGTCTCTTACAATGCCCTCATTAATGGATTTTGTAAGGCTGGAAGAGCAAATGTAGGAATGATCCTTTATGAGGAAATGCAAGGCAGAGGATGCTTCCCTGACCAAGTGACGTTTAAATTATTAATTGGTGGACTCATACGGATCAAGGAGTATCGTCGGGCTTGTAAAATGTGGGATACAATGATGGAACGAGGATTTGCCCTTGACAACACTGTCTCAGAGACGCTCATTTCTGCAATGCAGTCTGGTGAAATGACAGTATGAGGTGTCTCTTTTCTCTCTTTTCCTTTTGTACTCTGCATCATGTACTCTATTGCTTTCTCTTTACATTCCGGTTCTGTTACTTTTGATATTAAAAAAAAAATGCTTCTAAATAAGCGATCAGAATACCACCAAAACTTGTATAATCTGCATCCTTTGAAATTTTCTTATTAATTTTGTCTGATGCATGGTCAGTCCTTAGCTGGTTGTTCTTGTCCTTCTAATCGAATTACGACATGCTGCATAATCTTTAGAAGGTATTAAATCTGTTTCAATTGTAGCATTATGTATCAAGGATGAAGTGTTTGAACTTGCAAAGACAAATATTTTGAAGGTTGGTCATTTTTAAGAACCCATAAAGTTTCATTTCAGCTGGTTTTGGTGCTCTCCTGATTTATCATATTAACTAGCTTTGTTCTACGAACATAGACCCCTAAAGCTCAAAGTTTCAATACTTTCAAGATGTCTGTGATGGTTGGGCGTTGCAAGCTTATTACTATCTTTTTGCAAAGATATTATTGTGATGCTCTCTTCAGTGAAAAGTCCTAACCTGTGCATCTCCAGCTTGAAATCCCATTGCCAGAAAGGATAGCTGGGACTTTGCCTATGATCGTCATCTGTCGTGGTCATAGTATTTATTGATGTCCCACTAGACTTATGGATTCTGTTAAAACCTAATCCCGTGCTTGTCTGGTTGCAGCTTTTGACATCCATGCATCTCTTGTCAATTTTTAAAAGCACCAAGAAGATCTGTTATCTGTTTGAACCTGGATTATTGACGTTCCCAAGCCTTACATCATCAAGGTAGTCTATCCATCTGGCTTTAGTGGTTTGAGGTATTTTTAGTGCTGTTTTTTATATGGCAGAGTATATATATTGATGTAACCATTATTTTGAATTCTCTGGAGACGGGAACTTGTGCTTCTGAAAGATGAATTTGTCATATGTTGCTTCTGCAGGCTAAGATGCTGTCTCTGATAACTTGCCAATCCCCTGCAGTTGGGTGTCTTTGTAATCCCTTAGTACTGCTGCTGAACACGAACAAGTCGCACTGGAATGTGAGTGGTAGCTGCCATAATCCCTTAACAATGGACGTCGTAATGTGCCACATGCTACTGACTTGGAAAAACTGTCAATTTGATAATAACATGGGTCAAACTAGCAACAACAGTCACTTCTTAGTAATAAGTCAAACCCAAATAATATTTCCATTTCATGTTTTTCCTGTGAGGACACTGTTGCACCTGGCTGGTCTAGTGTTATTTTGTTCACTTTTGTGTTACTGATTCAGATATGTTTTAGAAGGTTGACCAGGTTGTTAACAAGCAGTTGGTATCACGTGATAAAATAATTGTAACTAAAACAGAAAATAGTTGCATGCAGTTTAACTTGAAGAAAAGAAATAGTAATTAGTGGATCACGAAGCTCAGTAAGTACAAAATTTGAGAAACTATGGGTTTGGGAAGAATTGACTACTCAATGAGCCTCTGATACACCATTGGCTTTCATATTGCATTGGGAAGTAATTCTGTTGACATGGATAAAATTTTGTGCAAGTGAAACGAGTCACATTATTAAGACCGTGAAATTGAAACAGCAGCACTAAAATAATTTGGTTGATTCATTTTCATTATGTTTTGGTGTGAGTCCTTAGAGTTATAGGGCAATTGTTGGTCTGGCGATCACAAGTCGTGTATTTTTTCCAATCTTATCCAAGGCCGTTTAAGTGGGTCAGTTTTGTGAAAATATGAAGTAGAAGTTTATTCAGCTGATTAATTTGGAAACTGAATTACTGGTATGCCCTTAGTTTGCGTTGAGTGTTCTGACTCTCCGAAGAGTACACTCTCTTGTTGCCAACTGCTGGTGTGACGAGTGGTATCGTTTCTTGGTCATCTGAACTCGTTTTAATGACCATTGGTAATTGTTAGATTTCGAGTCCGTTGATGAAAGATGTAATAATGTTATGATGTCTGTAGATGACTTATCTTCTGTTGTGATTCTCTGAGGATCATTTCTCCATATCTCATGCTTTTTGTTTACTCTATCTATTGTTGTTACCAAAATGAATCAATTACAAAGCTCTCACTGAACTTGATCTCAGGTATCTTTGGTTATCATTAGCCTCATTAGGCTCCAGCCCTGCAACATTGCATAGTCCTGACTTACTTTTTCCCTCATACAAGGAAGGGACAGATATTAGTGTTCTGCCTCTCGAACGGTCTTGTTGAGAAGGTAGATTGCATATAAGCAATTTTCTTGCACCTGACCACTCCATAATTGTTGTTTCCTTTTCGGAAGAGGCTGCTCTGGAATACATCTCCTTCAGGAATTAACATTAATTGAAAATTCTTTTGGCAAAGGCCCTCTGGGAAATGATGGTGTACTTGGAACACATCTGCTCCCTTGAAGTACCTTACTTTTTTAGTCAGATGTAAAACTGGAGGAGTGGGAGCCCTGGCCGATTCTTGTGAACAATTCTGCGGGAAGTAGCAGCGCATTGACTTTCTCCAGTGCTGAGATCGACCGAGTTACTGATCATTATTGTTGTTCCACAAGAAATGTGGTCAACCTTAGCCTTGCTACAACAATGCTGCTGTTTGAAGCAATATCTTCTACTGTTTATGCTTTCTATTGATCTACCTAAGTCTCTTTCTGGTTAAAATCATTAACCAGCTACAGGTGGCGTAGTTGTTCTTCTGAGGCAGAGAAATGACCTGTATGATGTTGTAAATCACCCCTGGTTGGGTTATTCAAAATTCAGGAGTGATAAACCCGAGCTTACTGTCATTGATTGATGAGAGATTCTTTTCTATCAGAACTTCTCATGGTACAATTAAACTGACCGGCAAGTCCACAATCCTTTTCCAGCATCTCAGACACACGAAGTACGTACGAAGAAGAGAAAGTTGCTAAGATGAGTTTAAAAGACGAAGGGGACAACCTGACCATTGCATTGGTAAAGACATCTCAGTCCTCTGACTGATACAAATCTTGGCCCCCCTCGTTACGTGTTAAAAATACAAAGGGATATTGGCTACATGCAATAATCCCACCAGCTGCGCTGACCGATCCATTTGGCCACCCACTTAGCAGCGAAGTTCAAGTACACAACTTCGTATCACTTTAACTGCCACTACCCCCATGCGTGCTGCAGCCTTAGTATCTGGGGCAAAACCATTTTTCCGACTAGTATCTTCGGTACCGGTCTCTCGAAAAGAAGGGATGCCTCAGGGCTTGATGGGCGGTGATCCTGTTGGCTGGTTCATACCTGAGCAGATTCTGCACGAGATCGATTAGGTCGCCAGCCGAGTGATCAACATGCTGCATTATCAAGTTCTGCCAGGGCATAAAAAGTTTTACCCAGTCATGTGACTCATTTACCCATGGAACTTAATTGACAAAAACTTATGAAACTGTTCCTCTCGAGAGAATACAAATGAAGCAGACAAAAGACCTCTATGCGAGGTAACTTGAGAACCGATTTAATGCTCTCCCGGGAAGTTGCCCCCTCCGGCCAGTCCAATCTGCCCCTTTTGACATACTTCTCAGCGTGTCGGCTGCTCAAGCAATTATCAGCACTCGTGAAAAGACAATTAAAAACAAACCTTCCTCAGATGATTGAAAAAGAAAGAATGAACTTACTCAACCCGTTTTAGCATGTGTTGAGGTATTGGCCCTAAAACCCTCTCCATCATAGCTAGGTGCTCTAAGTTCTCATGGGTCTGAAATAATGCTGATCCCTGGAAAGCACACAGTTTTCAGCATCAAAATTTGCTCAAACTAACCTCATTCATCAAGAAAAATATTCAGTGACGACTATCTACATACTGAGCAAAGCTCCACTAAGATACAGCCAACGCTCCAAATGTCACATGGATAACTCCATCCTAGCCCTGAAAAGAGTTTTCAACATCTATCAGTCCTCCAGAATGGACGAATTTAGGAGAACATTGACAAAGCTAGGCAACGGAAAATACCAAGAATAACCTCGGGAGCTCGATAGTGCCTGGTAGATACGATATAATTGTGACTTCGGTGGCCATAAGCAGTGCTCCCAAAGTCAATTACCTTTATCGAGCTCGACTTAGGTAACCTCTTATAGAGGACAACTTCTCTGTGTGCTGGGGAATTAACCTGTTATGCCATACAAGAAGCAATTATTATCCCGGAAAACAATAAAAAGTAATTTGACAAGTACAAGTCAGGAACTGCATATGAAGATTTTCTAGATGGATATTTCAAGTGCACAATGACCTTGTACTCAGGTACTCTAACATGCTCTGACGAAACAAAGAGTATGTTCTCCGGCTTCAAATCAGTGTGGATGAGGCTCATATCATGCAAAACTGCAGGAATCGGATGCATAGAAGGATTAAATCATTGGTGCAAAATTATCCACAAAAGACATATCAAGAACTTAGCTTTATGATGCTCAGGAAATACATTAATTTTCTTTGATAATTTCCAAAAAATACTTGGTGATTGAAAAATTTTACTCAATCGCCCCATCCAATTGCTACTAGAAAAATGAAACTTGATCAGTGAAGGAAACAAGGCAGCTATAGTAATGCGATAAAATTCAATGAAGGCCAATCTGATAGGCACTGGAACAGTCGGACGAGCTCCAAGAAAGTGAATAGCCTAAAAGGGAGAACAATTGCGCACATGCTACACATTCCAAAAGCTGTCTTCCCAGCTCTCTAACAAGATCGACCGGAAAGGGGCGATAATTGTTTTTCCTTAGAAAATCGAACAAGCTTGGACCAAGCATCTCAAAAACCTGATAACACCAATTTAAATTAGCCGTAAGCATTAACCTGGGGCCAAATGTATCATTCTAGAGGGGAAAAGAGAAAACCAAAAAAATCAAGCACGTTACTCACTATACATATGTGATTACGATAATCAAACCAATTCCGTATTTGAACACAGCTGCAAATAAATAACCCAGTCAAGAAATCACGTGACGATTCAAACTACCCAATGAATTAAAAATCTCAAAGCAAGAGTTCAAACATCCTCACCGGCTGCCTGTTCTATCGTATTTTCCGAGCAATTGAAGCACATCGATTTCTATCATAGCAGCTTCCCGGTACTTTTTTATACTCCGAACGACTTTTATGGCAACCATCTCTTTGGTGTCTCTATCCCAACATTCTAAAACCTGACCAAAAGTACCTGCATATGAATAAACTCACTCAGCATAGACATCCTGTCCTACCAAGAAACAATCTCGATGCCAATGAAACATACCTTCCCCGATTTTCTTTCCAATTTTATCTGCATACAAACACAGCACACAGAAGAAAGGAAAATAATCAGAAGACAAACATCAGCATACCAGAATCCCAAAAGCGATTATTTCAGCAACAGTACATCGAGGAGTCAAATTATCCCCGATAGCGAACATGTAATGCCCATCCTTGTCATCGTCTCGCCATGGGGGTGAACCCCTTTGATCCAATCCCTTAAGGAAAGGGTTACCGTGCTCGGGGAGCAATCTCGGGTGGCTGCCAAAGCTTGCGACATTGCCCAGATCCTGCTCGTAATAGCCCCCCAACTGGGACTACACCACATTCATTCAGTCCCAAAAATCACGGGAAAAACAAAAACAATTATCAGAAAGCCGAGAAAAAAAAAACCCTCCACCCAATCCAAATCACTGAAATCCCTTCAATAACCCACTTTTTCACACCTACAACCCTCTGACTCCACGAGACACGATTTCACACCCCAATTAACCCCCAAACAACGAGCTGAAACACCGAACGAAAGCCCTAAATTGGGGTAGGAGGAAGAGAATGAAGTCGAGATTTTTACCTTTGGGAATGAATCCCAAGCCAAACGGGGCCTCTTCCTGGGACGACGAGGGAATTCGGAGAAGTAATCCATTTTCCTTTAAATTAAGAAAAAGAAGGACTTACTCCCAGCTGATTTCACGGATAAAAAAAAAAGAAAAGAGGTCGATCCCTTCCTCGTGTCTTGTTGATTCTCTGTTATCTTCCCTTCCCCCTCTCTTTCTCTCGGTAAGAAGATGGAGGGGGGAAGATGAAGAAGAACAGTAGAAAGAAATGCGCCCCCCCTCCTCCTTTTTTTTTTAATTTATTAATTATTTTTTTATTTTGATTTTTCGTCGATCATACAGCGTCGTTTTCTGTACGAGGTTTCCTGGTCGTCGGATCGGCTGTCTAAAGGATTGACGTTGTCCGTTGGATTAGAAAATAAAACATTACAAATACAATATAAATATTACTTCACTCATTAGGAAAAGAAAACAGATAATAAGAAAGCGTCAACGGACATAAAATCCAATATATAATGGGCCTAGAGCCCAACTCTAGCTAGGCCCAAAATGCAAACAAAAAGATTGCCCCTCCCCCATTTCATCCTCTCCCTTTTAAATTTCGAAACCCTAGTAGTTTTTACAATCTTCCTCCGCTTGAGGATATTTGAGGTGGAGGGGGAATATGTACAACGGGATAGGGTTACAGACCCCAAGGGGGTCGGGAACCAACGGTTACATCCAGACCAACAAGTTCTTCGTTAAGCCAAAGACCGGCCGCGTCGCAGATTCCACCCGGGGTTTCGAGGGCGACCAAGGAACCGCCGGGGTCACCAGGAAGCCCAACAAGGAGATTCTCGAGCATGATCGCAAGCGTCAGATCGAGCTCAAACTCGTCGTGCTTGAGGACAAGCTCTCTGACCAGGGCTATACCGAGTCGGAGATCGCTGAGAAGCTGAGTGAGGCTAGGGAGACTCTTGAAGCCGCCGCCGCCTCTGAGGCCAGTGGGGGTCCTGCCGCCATCCTTGGCACCGATAAGAAGTAACTGTGTCCTCTTCTTCCTCGTTTGTGTCATCCCGTTTCGAATTTGTGGGTGTATGTATTGGGTGAAGAAGTTAATTCTTTTAATTGGGGGATTTTAGCCTGTCTTGTGTAACGAATTGAGTTGGCTGGATTTTCATAGTTAAACGTTTCTTGGTGTATTTTTGGCCTTCAGGATCTCTGACACTCAAACGCATCAGATTGCTGCTAGAAAGGAGAAGCAGATGGAAACATTCAGGGCTGCACTGGGCATAGATCTGACAAAGCAGAGTCTAGAGGAAGGGGAGTATGACCCCAAAGACTCCCACAAGGGCTCCCAGGTCGAGAGGCGTGAGCATGCTTTCCTTGATAGGGGTTACAGTTCCAAGAAGCAGCAGGAAGATAAGTCAAAGTTGGAGGAAGACGAGAATATCAGCAGCAGGGATGCTCGGAAGAAGAAGGAGAAGGAGAAGACGAGACATGGAAGAAAGGAGAGAATTGACGATGATTCCTCTGGCATGGAGGACAGCAATGAAAAGGAAAGTGTTGTTGTGAAGAAGCGAGAGAGACAGGATAGTGAATCTGAGGAGAAAGTGAGCAGGAGGCCTAGAAAATCAAAGAGTAAAAGAAGTAGGAAATATGAATCAGATGGATCTGACCTGTCTTCAGACAGTGAAAAGTACGAAAGGAGGCATTCTAGGAAGGATTCAAAGAAGGATAAAAAATCGCAAAGAAGGCATGACTCTGACGATGACGCTTCAGATGAACCCTCTTTGCGCAAGAAGAGGGGTGATCCAAGAGATGGTGATAAGGATAACGATTCAGAAGAAGAACCTGAAGTTGATCCTGAGTTGGTCAGGAGAAAAGATCAGCCTATGATACCATCTGGTTGGACCCGGGATCTTAATAGGAAGCAAGATTCTGATGATGATTCGGAGTTTGACCGCAATAAGCATTTGAGGACTAGCAGGAGGCAGGACAGTGATGATGACCGCAATAAGGATATGAGGACTAGCAGGAGACAGGACAATGACGATGATCGTGGTAAGTATATGAGGGCTAGAAGGAGGCTGGACAGTGATGATGACCGTGACAAGTACAAGAGGACTAGCAGGAGGCTGGACAGTGATGATGACCCTGACAAGTACAAGAGGACTAGCAGGAGGCTGGACAGTGATGATGACCGTGACAAGTACAAGAGGACTAGCAGGAGGCATGACGTTGATGATGACCATGATAAGTACAAGAGGACTAGCATGAGGCATGATGTTGATGATGACAAGTACAAGAGGACTAGCAGGAGGCATGACATTGATGATGACCGTGTCGAGTATAAGAGAGGCAGGAGGCATGACAGTTATGATGATCGTGTCGAGTATAAGAGAGGCAGGAGGCTGGACAGTGAAGATGATTCTGATTCTGAGAAATCCGACAAGCACGGTAGTGGAAGGTACTCTCAAAGGGATGCAGAGCATCAAGGAACGAGGGATGAGGACAGGGATGATGGACTTACAGACTCGAAGATGGGTAGGTATGGTGAACCAAGATCTCGTGAGAGGTTTCATGGTAGTCACATGCATAACCACCCAAGGCAGAGAAACTAAGGTGAATGTTATTAAGTAAGGTGATAATGCCTATCGACTGTTGTTTCGTGGCTTACTACTCTGCCTTGTGCTTCTGGAATTTTGCCTCGTCCATTCGGCACGAGTTGAGTGGATGTGGTGTTTTACTTACGATTAATGGATCTGGGATCTGTATGTTTTGGATTGATATATTGCTATATCGTGGTAAGATTTCGGACATGCGGTAGCAAGACTAATAGGTGATCTTCTGCGTTGTTTCATTGATCTTATGCATAGTGATACACATGTTATACACTTCTGAGAAAGCTTTCTTTAACCGGATGTTAGTGACTGAGCTGAACTGCTACAATCTTTTCATACTTCATCATCTCAATAATAATAACACCCAAACACACCATTAGAGAGAGAAAAGAAAATTGCAAAGGCCAAACAAAGAGAAGGCTTATTTGATTGCACGCGCATGACCAACCAAAAAGAAAATCACACTGTGGACCAATCTCTCCTTCTTCCCAGGAAAAGAAAACAGCAAAACGCGTAATGAGGAAGAAAGACGACATAACAGGTAAGCCCTTACCCGTTTTAGTTATGAACATAAAACCCACAAAATCAGGGCAGAGTGACCTCTTTTTTTTTTCTTAATAATCTAAGTAATCCTATTTTGCTTGATACTGTTTCATATAGATAAGATCTATCAACTTTCTGAGGATCAAGAAGAATCTGCTTGATTTTATTTATTTTTTTAAGAAAATCTGGAAAACAACGTGATATAAAAACGATCTGCACCTCTTCTTCTTGTAGGCTATTGATTTTTTTTTTAATAAATCCCTCTCTCTCTCTCTTCTGTATTATGGAAAGACTATAATTCTGTCAACTTTCCTCCCCCTTTCATTGATTTGCTATATAGTATTCCCAGGCAAAAAAGCCCCTCACCTCCTTCCTTAGTATTACAATCATGGGTGGTAGCGGATCCAAGTCCAGTCGACGGTCCCACCGCCACGGTTTCCAAACCAACCCTCCTCCTCCCCCACCTTACAATGCTTGCTACGGGCATAGCCAATACCCCGCTCCTTTGACTGTTCCCCCGCCACCCCTTCAACGGAACAGTACGAAGAGGAACTACTCCAGGATCCCTGACAATTACCGATCCTTGTCAGAGGTTAGGAACTCCACTGTTTTCTGCCCTGTTCTTTGGCTTCCCCTGTTTTTGTTTAGTTGTTCCCACCTCGCAAATTATTTGATTGTCGTTCTAGGTTTCCGATGCGCTGAGAGCATCCCAACTTGAGTCGGTTAATCTTATTATTGGGGTAGATTTCACTAAGAGCAATGAATTGACGGGGGCAAGGTCGTTCAACCGCCATAGCTTGCATCATATTGGCCTTAATCCTTACCAACAAGCCATCTCAATCATTGGAAAGACCTTGCGTCAATTAGATGACGACCAAAGATTCCCTGCTATGGCTTCATTTCGACACCTTGTGTTGTTTTTCTTCGTTCCAACATCATCTCTGTGACAACGACTGATGATATGAGTTGATGATTTATCAAACGCTGCAGCTTTGACACATGATCAAGATGTCTTTAGCTTCTGCCGGGATGATGCACTTTGCCATGGATTCGAGCAAGTCCTCCAGCGATATAGAGCAATTGTTCCCCATGTCCGGCTCGCAGGACCCACATCATTTTCTCCCATCAACGAAATGGCCATGTCCATTGTCGAGAAGAGTGGCGGACAGTACCATGTGTTGCTCATTATTGCCGATGGGCAGGTAACAAGAAGTGTTGAAACTGAACGTGGTCACCTGAGTCCGCAGGAACAAAGGACCATCGATGCGATCGTTCAAGCAAGGTGTGTGCCATGCTGTTTATTGGCAGAAATATGGAATATGTATACTACTTAAGCGACCTTGCTTCTTGGTTGCAGTGAATTCCCCTTGTCGATAGTTCTGGTCGGGGTCGGAGATGGGCTGTGGGATATGATGAGGGAGTTTGATGACAACATTCCGGCGCGCTCCTTTGACAACTTCCAGGTTGCAAAGCTAACCCATTTCCATCGCTTTCAATTGCTGGCTATGTAATAACAACATGGTGTTTGATTTCTACAGTTTGTTAATTTCACTGGAATCATGTCGAAGAATGCCGATCCATCTAGGAAGGATCTGATGGAGATACCTTCACAATATCTCGCCACAGTCAATCTTAACCTATTAGGGTAATTCATAATTTCTTCTTCTTGGACTTCATGAATGACTGAGCGGCGCAGGGGAAACTGTTCGAAGAAGGTTCCTCTTCTGCCACCCGCTTCTGCTAGCTTTGGTACCAACGCATTCCCACCAAGCAGCTTCCAACAAAGAGAAACTGCCAAGCCAGTCGACTCGAGCCCAACTTCAAGTTATCAGGACGACAGTCGGGTATTGATCAAGTCGCTATTTATCATCCTTCCTGGAGGTTGAGATTAAACCTTGTTGTTTCATCGGCTTCGACAGGTTTGCCCGATATGTTTAGGTGGTTCGAAGGACTTGGCTTTTGGGTGCGGCCACCAGGTACATTACATTCCTTTCTCTTAACACGTCTACATTCCGTCATAGATCTGGTGACACATAATAAGCTTCATGTGCTCTCTGCAGACTTGCAGCCAGTGGGGCGAATCGCTGACCCTATGCCCCATATGCCGTTGCCACATCGTGACGAAGATAAAGCTGCACTTATAGGAATGATTTGTGTCATACTGTACATAGTGCAGTCATACATTTTGGAATTTTTGAAGGGTCATTGCCTTTCTAACATTTACAGAACGCTGATGCAATCTTTGCGTGCACTTGCTTATGAAATCGAGCAATCATCGCGTTGGTGTTGTTGCGGAAAAACAAATGATTGTTAGGAGTAGATCTGTTAGATAAAAGCAAATTACGCATGATCCTTCCATTTAAATGAATCCCAAACCGAACCCAAACCATACTCAGATTTTAAGACTTATCGGCCACGGGTTCGGAAAGCATGGTTGGAGGAAGAGCTTCGGTCCGGTTCTGGATTTCCCCTGTTTCCATGTTCTCGACGGTGGTTCTGAGCTGTTTGATCTTTCGGTTAGGGGCAGTCGGAGCCCAGACTCTCTACACAAGCTCGAGATGGATTGTCGATGGAGGCGGGAACCGGGTGAAGCTTGCTTGCATCAACTGGCCATCTCATCTCCAGCCCATGTTGGCCGAGGGGCTTCACAGGCAACCAGCCGATGCAATTGCTGCCAAGGTCAGGTCGATGGGGTTTAACTGTGTTAGGTTCACATGGGCGCTGTACATGGCAACAAACGACACTCTCGGGGCACTGACCGTGAGACAGAGTTTTCGAAACCTCGGGCTGGACGATTACATTGCTGGAATTCAGTCCAATAACCCTTCCATTGTTGACGTCCCGGTCCTCGAAGCCTTCAAGATCGTGTTGGCAAGCCTTCGGAGAAACGGCGTTATGGTCATCCTCGACAACCATATAAGCACTCCTGGCTGGTGTTGCTCTCGTGGCGACGGTAATGGATTCTTCGGTGACAAATACTTTGACCCAGACCTATGGTTGAGAGGTCTCCATCGCATGGCCACCCTCGCCATCGCATTTGACAATGTTGTTGGCATGAGCTTGAGGAATGAGCTCCGAGGTCCACGCGAGAACGTGGAAGATTGGTACAAGTACGTTTTATATCGTGTTATATATCAGACTTCGTCACGTAAGAACATGTCCCGATAGAGATTTCACAATGGTAATTGACAGGTACATGGAGTGGGGAGCGGAGACAGTTCATGCGGCTAATCATAAGGTCCTTGTGATCCTTTCAGGACTCGGTTTTGACATGGATCTATTGTTCCTCCGTGACCGACCTGTCAGGGTGTCATTCTCGAGGAAGCTTGTGTTCGAGCTCCACTGGTACTCGTTCTCAGACAGCCGCAACGCTTGGGTGGATGAGAACCTAAATCAAGTGTGTGGCAGGATATCACGCCAGAAGACGAGAATGTCAGGTTATGTGTTGGATAACGGCTTTCCGTTGTTCCTGAGTGAGTTTGGAATCGACGAGAGAGGAACAAACGAGAACGATAACAGGTTCTTGACTTGCTTCCTTGGATGGGCGGCTGAGAACGATCTTGACTTCGCCCTGTGGTCCCTTCAAGGAAGTTACTACTTCCGACAGGGTGTTAGAGATATGGAAGAGTTCTTCGGTGTGCTCGACCGGAGCTGGACCGGGATCCGGAACTCAACCTTTCTTCAACGGGTTTCGGCCATTCAATCCCCCTTCCGAGGTACGGTTGAGCCATATTCTGGTCGAGATTCTTCATTTTTATGAAAGTCTTGCGTCTTCGCTAAATGCAGGGCCTGGACTGCACGACACAAACTTGCCCGTGATCATGTTCCATCCGCTGACGGGACAGTGTGTAGTTAGGATGACTTCCAGATCCCAGTCACTCAAGCTGGGACCCTGCATGCAGCCCCAGGCTTGGATATACACCCCGCGGAAGAAGCTGCTGTTATTAGGTACCCGGGAGTACCTGCAATCAGGCGGACTGGGGAGACCTGTGACGGTTGGACAGGGTAACACATCTAGCTGGGCGACGATATCAGACAGTGGGATGCATATTGCTACAGAAGTCGGCCGAGCCATCGGTTGCCTGGACGTGGACCGGGAGATGAATGTGGTCATGAGCGGGTGCAAGTGCTTGAGCGGGGACCAAGGTTGTGATCCGTCGAGCCAGTGGTTCAGGCTCGTGGAGAGCTCGAGATGTTGATAATATGATATATATATTCATCATTATTGCACGTACCCATGTAACGAACTTGGCATAATGCTCTCCTTTTTAAGGATATTTCAATTTTTGTAAGGAAAAGAAGCATGCACAACCATATAATTTAAATAATAAAAATATTAATAATTCTTATTTCCATTTAATTATGATAAATAATATAAACTTATAGTTGTCTTTTGTTTAAGAACTTGATAATGAAATGGAATGGCGATTCCTCTTATTTTTTGAAACGAATCGATGATAAAGGGGATACCATATTAAGCGTACGTACAAATTATGTGATTATAAGATTCAGAAAATCTCATTTCAAGAAGTTTACGACAAAACGAGGAATTTATTTAAATAAACCTAAAAAAATCTTATTTGGAGACCTTCAGAACACCCACAGACAGACGAAGTCTACCAGAGGCTTCCTCGAGCCTCAATCCTCCGCGCCGGCAGCCACAAGCGACGCCTCCTCGACTCTCCTCAACCAGGATGCCCAAGATGAATAGGGGTGGAACAAATTGCCAAAGCAACGACAAACCGACATTCGTCGACAAATCGACGCTCCTCCTAGCAAGACAACCACCCTCTCATCACCCTTTTCAAGGCCTACCTGACGAGAACCTGACCTCCCATTGCCCAATGTCCCGGCTTGTTCTTTGTCATATATTCTTTGATCTTCTCATACGCTTGTTCATGCTTATTTGTCTAAATATATTTATTCTTTCCTTTCACTAATATCGTGAAAGCATCTACTTTTCCTGCCAGTTTTCCAATAAATCTCCTCAAATAATTAACTCGAGAAAAGCTTGTAACTCTTTCTCATTCGTCGGGCGTTGCAATTCTTGTATTGCTTCGATTTTATCTGGATCAATTTGAATCCCCTTTTTGATATACTAGAAATCCAAGAAATTGTCCAGCTTGGACTCCAAACATGCACTTCAATGGATTTAATCTCAAATGATGTTTTCTCATTTGGAGAAATGCAGCTCAAACATCCTCAACATGTGAATCATTCATTCTCGACTTTATAACTATGTTGTCAATATAACCTTCTACCGTCTTTCTAATTAAAAAGTAAAAAATGGCATTCATGGCCCCCTGATATGTGGCTCCGACATTTTTTTAATCCAAATGGCATTACTATCCACTCAAAGTTACCAATTGGACATCGAAAAGCTGTTTTGTAAACATCCTCCTTAGCGATGAAGATGTGATTATATCCCAAGTAGCCATTCATGAATGACATAATGACATTTCCTATTGTCTTGTCAATTAGTTCATTAACTATTGGCATGTGATATTCATATTTTGGAGTTGCTTTGTTTAGATCTCGAAAATCTATGCACACTCGAATCTTTCCATTTTTCTTCATTACAGGAACAATGCTCGAGATCCATTCTGTATATCTGGATGTCCTAATGTATCCGGCTTGAAAAAGCTTTATTACTTCTTCATACACGAGTTTACTTACTTCGCTCACCATTCTCCGTGGAGCTTGTTGTACATATTTAAAGGTTTCTTGAATCTGGGGTTTATGTTCCACCAGGCTTCTTCTATCTAGTCCTGGTATTTCCGTGTAATCCCAAGCGAAACAGTCTCGAAATTCACACAACAACTCTCTTAAGGCAGAACAGTTTATTATCTAGAATAACACTCATATACGTGAGTCTGAAATTCTCTTCTGAACCAAGATTAATACTAATCAAAGGCTTTGATACTGAAAAAAAAAGTTTCTTGACTATGATTTTACAAAGAAAAAACACCTTGAAATGGCCTAGAACTGAGAGAAAATGACAACGGTGTGATGCAACTCACTTTTTCATCACAACTTCACCCTAAGGGATGCGCTTCTTGGTGCACATCGACCAGATCTTATTCTTCTTCAATTTTCATTAGTGCCCTCCGCAGAAGTTTATCGGACACCAACTCCGCGTCACCAGCTTGATCTTGATTTCTTTCCTCATTCTGTCTCGGGCAATTCTCGATATCGACTTCCAAATCTCCAATCTGGATCCCAGCTTGGGTCAAGACGATGTCTCCTTTCGGTATTCTTCGAGGCCTCTCGCCCATCCAAGTAATGATTCCCTCTTCGGCACGAACATCCCTGGGTTGTCCTCGAGCTCTTCATCCCCTGGAGCTTCTACAGTAAAACTGAACAGTGGAGTGAAACCTCTAGCTCGAGGAAAGTCATCTTCTTCATTTCCCCATGCAGTTGGGATTATGGGAGGTTGAGCGACTATGACCTTCTCGACTTCAGGGTTCAACGACCGGTTCTCGTGATCATCCTTCTTTTACTTCTCCCTCTTGAGTTCTGCAATGAAATATAGAGACTTAGTTTCACAAGAACAATGGTTCTTATTAGCCCGCACAAGTTCTATTTCATCATCAAGCCACATTATCAACTCTCTATACAGAGTCGAAGGTATCGCAACTGCTTTATGGAGCTAATCTCCACCCAAGAGAACATTGAAAGCTGACGCAATGTCCAACACAAAAAAGGCGATCTCCATCCCGAGTCTCCTGACTCGGAGGTTTACTGAGAACACTCCCATGTATTCTGACATCTTCACATTAAAGGCAGTGATTGACATCCTTGTATATGTCAGTTGCCACCTTTCTTTACTCACTACAAGAAGAATTACAAAGGGAAGGATGTTGACCATAGCTCCATTATCGACTAACACCTTATTCATCCTTGCTCTATCGTAATCCGTTGTGATGTACATGGAATGAAAATGTTGCCTCGTCCCGAGAGAAGGCTTCTCAAACTAGTGAAGTGGAGATCCCCTTGGGCACTTAGGGTTTGACCTAGGAACCTTACACATTGTGTCATTAGCGAGCATGACTCTTTTACCTTCTCTCGAGAAGTAGGCAGGTAACTCGACCACGTTTCAAACCACCATGTTATCTTCACTTTCTTGGTGTTCACAAGGGGATTCCTCTTGTATTGGTGTGCAATCCACATACTCATCATAGTCTTCCTCTTCCTCGCCTTCTGCTTGTTGTACCCCATCTTGAGGGTCACTCGCCTCTCCTGGCGAAACACTCTTGCTCCTTTTGATTTCCCTTTGAGTACATCTCAGAGTTCTTTTGTGTACTGACTTTGAGATCACTGTTTTTTCATAGACTTGTTGCCATTCTGATTGCGGATCCTTCACAGGCTTTCCTATAATTTTCCCAAGATTTTTAAGAGGGCGTTTTACATAAACAAAGTCTCTCTTTGGGGTCTTCTGGTTTTGTCGGTGTTTGAAACAATTTTGTCTTCTCCATATTACTGTCATAGCCCCGAATTTCCTGCATGTTAGGCTCAATCACCACAACATCAATAAAGTTTGTAGTAAGATTACCCGTGATCTCGCTTTTAAGCTTGATCACAATCTCCTCATTGGTTGACATTTGAACCAACTTTAAGAAGTACACCAAACAACTCTTTGTACACATCTGTGGGATCAGAAACTAGTTTGAGGCAATCAACTGCACATCTCACAGAGCTTCCCTTCCTCGAGAAAACGAGCAATCCGTGGACCTTCTTGAATCAACTTTGGATTGACTTGGATCACTTCTTTTTCGTTTGTTTCAACAGATGTCTTCCCAACTTTAGCGAATTCGGGAGCTGGGACATCCTTCCTTGGATGCTTGTCTGGTGCTTATTCTCGAACGGCACGCCTAGTCTTCTCATAATCATCCATGCGTTCGCGCGCACGGGACTTGTTGACCTGATCACCTTCATTAATGCCTTTGTCAGTATTCACGTCTGACAGACCCAGACGAAGAGCTCCTCGAAGTATATTTAGGGGCAAAGCAAGAGTACGACGACACCATTCCCATTGCCATCTCTTCGAGCTGAGTTAAATCATACCATAGGCTGTGTTTGTTCATCTGCAAATACCTGCGAAAGTTGCGGCACTTGTCCGTAGTGTGGGTAGAATTCAAATGCCAATGACAATGTCCCTCAAGGATTTCTTGAACTGGACAATTCACCACTTTCTTCTCGACTAGGCGTTTAAAAAGCCCATTGGCAATAGTAGTCTCTCCTGACACCTTGATTCCCTGAGACACATTACGAACATCAGTCTCGAGATAAAATGCAGAGGTATCTTCATTGACACTACATTTAACGCACTTATTTTCAAATTCAAGCGAATGCATATGAATTATAAGCTCTTCACCAAAGGGATTATCATCTACAACACTCGACTCATTTACTTCGGCGAAACGCAACTCCTTTGACTCAATTAAGTCTTGAATCAGATTTTTAAAATGTATACACTCTTGAGTTGGATGAGTAAACGTTCCATGCCATTTACAATACTTCCTACGTTTTTCTCGATCATTTTGCGGTAATTTATGCCCAGGCCTAAGGTGCAACCAATCAAATATTTTATCCATCTGATCTATATCAAAGGAGAATTTTCTTTCCTCATCAGATTTTTGAGAAACTCGAGCTTTAGAATTTTTCCTTGCTAAGGGTTCACATATAGTTAGTTTCCCTTTTATGAATTCAACTACATCAATCTCCGCCCAAGTTTTTACTTAACAATTTCTAACTGAATGAAACTCTTCTAACAAGAGATTATGATACTAAGTTGCTCGCCTCGAGAGATCATGGAAATCTCGAAAACCCTCTTCCTGAAGTTTCTTCCTTATCTCTATTGACAAACCGTTCTGTGCTATCTCGAGTTGATCTTGTTCAGATAAGGCTGTTGTACATTTCAGTAGATTTCTCCTAAATTTTACTGGAAATAATGCAAGACTTTCTCAGGTAGCTGTTTCATTCTCATGATCTTCGCTAGAGAAGTCACTAAATCTAGTTTATCAAATGCCTTGAGAAACTCGGTATGCTTCTCGACCCAATTTAGAATGGAATTAGTGGGAAGTCTCGAATACCAGCCAAACGCATCTCCAGTTAGGGAATTTAGGAATAATTTGAGCTTTAACATGTCGTTGTTTGACATTTGCCCCATCTAATGAGTAAATCTAGCTATATAATCTACAAGAGTCATTTCATCTTCTCCCGAGAACAAGGTAAAGCTGGAAATACTATATCCTCGAGGTATCTCTAGTCCTCGTTTTATATAGTCAGGAATTGGACTCCTATACAGGCACACTTCTTCAGTCATAGAACCTGGGACCATCTGAGCTATAAATCGAGCAATTTGCCGCTTAAGTCTGGAACAGGGTTAGTACCTACTTTTGGGTTAACCTCACTTTCCTTAGGTTTATAATAAAAACTCTCAGTTTCCTTTCATCGCCCTAGTGGCGAATAAGCTGACTATACATTATGGTCGAGATCTACGAACGTAGGATTTACATTCTTATTAGACTCAAGCATTGAGCTTTTTGAACTACCCACACCAACTCCGAACACTCCATTAGAATTCCCAGGATGCGGTTCAGTACGATCGTTGCAAGGAATCCCATTAACCTTCTGCTTTCAAGTAACTCTTGCATCTCCCATGAATGAATTTTCTCCTAAGGATTCATTTTTTTTCTCAAACCTATCACCTTTAAGGAAACTTATGATATCTATCAGTTCCTGATCCTTTTCATCCATTTATATTTTTAGTTCCCTATGACTCTGCTAACTCCATTTTTAATTCTGTTATTGCACTACCAAACTCTTGTTTGGTTACGAAGTCAGTAGGGTAATAAGCAAGTCAAGGGTTGTTCGGAGGCCCTATGAGCACATCTTGATTTCCCTCAATTTGGTTTTCATTGATTTCCCCTATCACATTAGGGTCAACCTCTGTAGGATTTTTCCCACTTTTAGTACGAGGCATCTTTTCAAGAAGCTTTATGAATTCTTAACAATTTACTCCCATTGTAGTCGCCAAAATGTGTTTGCATGGAATTTCGTTCCCCGAAACACGTATCGAATTTTACAGTGATTTGTGGTCGCCATAAAGTAAAAGAAAGTAAACTGAACGGAAAATGAATACTTGAATTGATAAAACATTACTGAAGTACAAAGTTCAAGATTCTACAACACTTACATAGATGACGAGAATGAAAATATAACAAAAGGGACTTGAAAAAGACGACGGGATGCTCCAAACGAACGACGGCGGCCAAACGACGGCTACGACAAATTCCTTTAATGGAATTTACCTTTGCAGATCGGTGGTCGGATGTAGTGAAGTGACGGTGGTTTCAGGATGCTGGGGTCATGACGCTTCTAGGACGTTGTGGGGGAGCAAAGGCTGTTGACCAACTTAGACAAAATCTGAGTTTGTGTTGAGTTGCTCGTGTTATTCTCATCGCTCTTTCTGCCTTTTATGTTCCTTGATCTTGCAGTTGCGATTATTCAACTGATACGTGATCCCCCTAGATCGCGTGCACGATCTGATCCCTATTTTGTAGGAGCCATGCACATCGTATCTCAGACGGCTCATCTAAACTTACCACGTGTCCTGTTCCATCATCGTGGCCAGATGTGGTTTAAAGTGAGTCCGCTTGAGACAACGAATTCTCGAGCACTGACAAGCTATCCTGGTCTCGAGTTGTGTTAAGCTGTCTGCAACCTTTTCGAGAAACACTTCTCGAGTAATATTAATCTTATGCCCATGCTCGGAAGACACTTATCGAGTAGTGCTCACACAGAGTTTTACCTCTTTGACCTATTAAAGATGAAACCTAAAATTCATGTGTCGACAATCTTACGGCAATCAGATCTGGTTCCCCGACAGCCGCTTATCAGGGGCCCTCGACCTCAGTCCCCGGTAGTCAGATTTGCCCCACTTCCCGGGGCACTACCATGTTGCCACAAGCCAGGTTCCTCCCGACCAACCCAGACAACCTGCCTCTCGTCGATGGCTCATCCTCTTCCGACGCCAGCAGCCCCGCCTCCTCAGCCCTCCTTCTCGCGGACATCGTCATCCACCTCGTCGTCATGCCCGACAAGAAGGGTCTCCTCCAATTAGGAGAAATTTGGTAACGCACCTCCTTTCCCATGAATTCTTTGGGGTCTGTGTGCGTGTGATTGAATTTTTTTATCATTTATTATTATTTTATTACGTTTATTATCATTTTGATTATTATTAATAATTGTTACATGTCAACCGCCGTAGAATTTCAATTATTAAAAATGTTGATTCTTGACCGATCATAAGTTGTTAGTAATTTTTCTTAAGAAACATTAATTGAGTTTAATTCGACATAGGTTTCTTTGTTCATTAATTGGGTATGAAATTTTAAAATTATATAATTTACTCAAGAATTCTCGATTTAATATTGTCTAAAAATATAGTAATTTGTTGAATAACTTAACACATTATCTCAATGCATGTCACTGACGTTCGCTTCCCTTATTTTGGATGAAAAATACGCGAATCATCGTTCTCAAATCAAATGGATCCGAGGAATATGATAAGACAGATATGGGTGATTCACAGGGTATCAATCGCAGTGGAAGCACATCTCGAAAGCGGCCCCAACTAATGAGCTTGGCCGATGTAAAGCCCTCCAGCCGGGCCTCAGGTACAAAGGGAAGTGTAGGCCTCCCGATTTTCTTGATTTATACCTTAACGGGTCGTGAGCCCAGGTGCATAGGTCCATGGTCATCATCCTTCCCCGCCTCCTTTGATCCCAATAATTGTCTGTGTTTGTCCGCTTACCTTAGGCCCATAGGTTTATTGTTGCGTGCTGTTTGCAAACAAATAAACATGAGTTCGGCCCTAAAAGCCCGAATCGGGTTTCAATGCCCGTAAAACAGAGACATGAGTCCGGAGTGATGCTTGGATCGGGTCCAACACCCGTTATTTTGAAACAAATTTTTTTGCAGTAAACGCCACCATTTTGCATGTCTAGTATGAGAGTTAGTAATCAGGGATCCCCGATCGTTTTCCGACTTAAACAGATTTTATAAACAAAGTCGATGGCGACTCCGTAATAGCCTCTTTAGGTTAAACAAACTTGTTTTAAACGGAGCCATCATGGATGGGGGAAAAGGACACGAGATTTTTCGGATCCTCCCGAAGCTTCCTTTACGGATCATGCTCCGCTTTTCGCTTGTCGCCTCTTAACGAGTATGGGGACGATCGACGAGAGCCCGGGTAGGCCCGTTTAGGAATCGACGGAGGATCCACCTTGGTTTCCTCTGCAGCGCCCGACGCTCAAGTCGAGGCGCCGACCAGATGGGCCTGGAGAAATGGGTCTGGATCCTCGTATCGTTCAAACCACCACGCGTGTGCTTAGGCCTAAAGGCGCGCGTAGCAATGGAAGAAAAGAAAATGTCATAAAAACGAAACATTTCGTAAGGTAGTGCCCAAGAAAACAACATCCCTTATTGGCACAAATTGAGTCTAGTAGTTCTTCTTTAAAAAATGATGATCTCGAATCAATATTTTTATAAGATAAAAATGCCACTGAGGACTCAGTTTTTTTGCTTAGAAGGGTACCCGAGTTCTGATAGTTATAGTTCTCAATTTGATGAACTCTACATAGTTCTACTTACAGGAACAGTAGGATCCCCATCATTATAAATGTAAAAATATCTCTTAACATAAAGGTAATATACTTCATCTTGATAAATATGCTAAACCACTACCAGTTACACTGGGTGTGCGAGAGCAAGATAAACCTCAATATCCTCCTTTACTCTTTTCTACAAAATGAAGAAAATAAGTTTACAATAACATTAGGTTAAACTTTCAGGACACATTCAGACAACATCACTTATAAGAATTCTTGTTGCCCTAGAGTTGCCGAGGAAAGATTTGGACATTGATTGGGATATACTTTGAATTGAAATATCTCATAATACTACGAGATGGTCTTATATATAAGGGAAGTTTTAGACACTATACTATTATTGTGCACTATGAAAATTATCTGAACTTGAATAACCTTCTAAGCAAAAAACCGTGTTCTCAATCACCTTTTTTTTTAATCTTATTGGAATATTGATTTGAGATCATCATTTTGAACTCCTCAATTAGTGACAATAACCTCAACGGGTTTCTTGAGTACTGGTTTTTTGAAATGTTATTTGATAACAAATAAAGCACCTAATTGATTTTTTTGAGGTTTTTTTAAAGGATTTATTCAAATGAATTTCTTGTTTGTGTCTTTTGTCTTTAAATTTCTTGAGTTGAGATTTTTTTTTTCTATGTCTTGTAATATCATTGTTTGTGCACTTGATATGGCATCCTTGGTACCGGTCTTCACATGATCTGTCAAGATTACGATATCTGTTAAAACAACATTAGGTATATGAATATGCCGATGAAAACGTCATGGCTTTTGGTGCATGATCCGACGAGTCTTTAGGAAAATGGTAAAGAACATCGAGGTTGTAGAATCTTGATTCGACCTAGGAGTTTGACAAAGAACACTAGGGTGTGCACAAAACTTCACCGTTAGTTGTGTGTGTGGGGGGGAGGGGGGCGCGCGGTAATAATACTTTACGGCTTCACTAAGCGAATGAGTTACTCACTTTGAGTTTGTGTTAAACGAGGGGAAGGGGACCTTTATTTATGCACTTTAGGGGACAATATTTTAATATACAATTTTCATCATAAGCCAGAATATAGGAACGACCATAAATTGGATTGGGTTAATATATATTTTAGCCGATCACTTCGATCATGTTTATAATTTTAGGGCCTAATTATATTAATCTTGCAGTAAAATACAAATGGAAAACATTTTATGGTTTTACACCGAATTAAATTATTTCAATATAAACTTTTAATATTTGTGGGAGATTGATTTGGTTTCTTGGTTAACTATCTGTATATCATCCGCTTTTAGAGGATTGCAAAGACTCTCGTGAGAGCTTTCATAAGGTGTTCTTTTTGAAACATCTATAAGAGTAAGGGAATGCTCGTTCCTTTCGTTTCTCTTCAAAATTAAGGAAATAAAAATGAATGAAAAGAAAAAGAAATAGAATAAAATGAGACGAAGAAATGAAAATAAATAGAATTATAAGTCAATTCTATTGATTTCTCAAATCCTTAAACTAAATACATCATTAGTGTTGTAAATTCTACTTGCTTATGTTCATGCAACTTATTTGAAAAAAAAAACGAACACAACACTTGCTGGTGTTAAAAGTGCCGAACATCATGAAACGTCAGTCGACTCATTTTGCCAATATAGTAAAACTACCGGTAGTTTTTAACAACAATAATACTATTATAAATTATGTTATAACAATATTATACACTAAGAGTACTTCACAAAGTTTGTTGGATGGAATTTTAGTTTCCCTTTTATTATTTTATTTTGGTTTATAAAGTTGTATTATTAGTTATAATTTATTATTAATTTATGTTTTCATAAAATGAGCTATATTATGATATTCGAGACAATGTATGATAATCCATTAATATTTATATAATTTTTTGTTGGTTTCTTATGCATCTCATATTTTATTAATAATGTGTCTAAACAACTTAAGGTGTAGGCGCATGTGTTGATGTAAGCTCGTGACAGATGCAACACCTTTCACAAACAGTTGTTTGGTCTCGTCTTCCACTTGTCTTGACATTATCAGATGCGCTCATCGTCCGTCGATAAGTCAGAGATAGGATGACCCAAATCACTATTAGTTTTCTAACATCGTTTACAGATTTCAACGGCCATTGCAATAATTGGAACTGCCGTAAAGGAGAGCGCATAAACCTAATCTTCGTGATCTTTATCAAATTATGTTGAAGTCTGGTACGCTTTTTTATTTTCGACATCTTTTCGTGTCCCATATTTAATTTCGTTTCTCGTAAAATTTTCACATGTAAAATTAGGCAATACTGATATGATTTTGAGAAAAGGAGAATTCTTTTTTCTCCAAATACAATTGTGAAGAGGTACAAATTAAATACTTCACATTTAATTACTTAACTAATGTAAATTTTATTACATGTAATGAAGTGTTGCTTAGCGTGTCGCGTTTTTAATTGACCCAATGCTTTGGCACATTCACCACCAACCTAACCCCACTGTCAACGATTTCGTCCCTAAGTTAATAATAGATTAAAGCCGTACCCATCACGACCTCTTAGAAAATCATTAGAAGAAAAATGGATCAACATTGAACTCGATAATGGAAACCATCTTCACCTATACAAAGAGTCATTCCTTTATCTCGCTTTTTTTTTACCATTTAATATTTGACGCACATTAGTTGGCAACCAGCGACAAAATCAATACCCAGTGACAATTTTCTTTTCAAAATACGACATGTAAACATATTTATTGTGAATGTCATTATGATTCCCATTTATACTACATTAGTGTACAATCCTTTACTATTCCTTCCGTTACAATTGTAAAATTTTTTCCGTTGTAAGATCCCAGTGTATATATGTACGATTTGGAAATAAATAAGATATTCTTCCCTTTCTCTCTTTATTGTAATCTTCTATTTTCTTCTTCCTTCTTCCCTTTGTTTTACAATATGTTATCAGAACAAAGCCAAATCTCCCTCCTCGTCCGTGGAAGCTAAGTCGATTGAGGTAGACGATGATAACCACGAAAAATTTCAGTTTTATTTTTAATCTCATCTTTATTTTTTTTATAGTCATCATGTCGAACCTCACAAAAGTGGAGTTCATAGCCCTTGACATCATCGGAAGAAATTACCTTTCATGGATTTTAGATGCTGAAATTCATCTTGCGGCCAACGGTCTTGGAAATACCATCAATGATCAAAACACGACGTCCGACAAAGATAAGGCCAAAGCAATGATCTTTCTTCGCTGCCATCTTCACGAAGGTTTTAAAATTGAGTATCTCACCATAAAAGATCCCTTGGTACAGTGGAATAATTTGAAAGAAAGGTATGATCATTTGAAAGCAATCATTCTTCCAAGGGCTTATTTGATTGGCTGCATTTGCGCCTTCAAGAATTTAAATCGGAGAACGAATACAATTCGACATTATTTCGAATTACTTCTCAATTGAAATTATGTGGAGAAACTATTACCGATGGAGACATGTTGGAGAAAACATTCTCCACTTTTCATGCATCGAATGTGCTCCTGCAGCAGCAATATCATGCAAAAGGTTTTGAGAAATATTCTGAATTGATTTCATGTCTCCTTTTGAGTGGACAAAATAATGAGCTTTTGATGAAGAATCATGAGGCCCGTTCGACCGGATCTGCTATATTCCCCGAAGTGAATGCGACATCATATGGAGGACAACAACATGGTCGTGGCCGTGGTCCCAGTCGTGGCCATGGAAATGGACGTGGACGTGGCTATGGTCGGGGGCATGGTGGTGGTTGGCATTATTTTCGTAACAATCGTCCCTAATATGTGGAAAAGTAGAAGAGCGACAAAGAGATGCATGATGACAATAATGGTCAATTCAACAAGACTGTGGAGAATAAATGTTATCGTCACGGCATGAAGGGTCACTGGTCACGTACTTGTCGTACACCAAAACATTTGACCGATCTCTATCAAGAGTCACTAAAAGAAAAAGAGCGATCGAAACGAATTTCGTTTCCGATGAAGTAAAAGTGGCTTCCGGTGGTAATAAAATAGATTTTGGCTTTGATGATTTCTCTCAATTTGATGTAGCTGACTTTCTTGTCGAGCATAAAAATAATAATAATGTTATTTAATTTTATTTATCTTGATGTATTTATTTATTTTTAAATGAAATTTTATGATTACCTAATTATATATTTTGTTGGGCATTTTGATAAAATTAAACTTTTAATTAAAAAAATTACAAAGTTTCCATTTAGATTATTAAAATAAAATTCATCCGTTAATGAAAACATCAATTGTTAGAATATACAATCCTATTTAATTCACATTAAAAAAATTCAAATTTTAAAAGTATTTATTAAAAAAATTAATGTATTTAATGTATCTTCAATATAATATTCATAGTTAAAAAATATTTTAGATAATAATTTTAAATTATTTATTAAGTTAAAAAATTATCCTTAAATTGTATAATCCAGGAGTAGAACCCACGTACTTTTGTATATCATTAAATATTAACATTTTATTTTATTTTATGAAGAAAATGGAGGTTCCGAGAAGCGAATTCTCGATCAATGAAAAAAGCAAATTTCTCGTAGATAGCACATTGACACATACTATTTTGAAAAGCAAAAAATTCTTTTCCCATTTGGTAATGATTAAAACAAGTGTGAATACGATATGTGGAAGTACGGAAATCATTGAGGGCTCCGGAAGAACAAATATCTTATTATTCAGAGGAACAAATACTTGTATCGATAATGCGTTGTATCTCCTTTGTCTCAAAGAAATTTATTGATTTTTAAAGATATACGCATAAATGGATATCACATTGAGACTTCAAATAAAAATGACAAAGAATACTTGTGTGTTACAAGTATCATCTCGGGTAAGAAATGTATATTAGAAAAATTACCCACAGTTTCCTATGGATTATACTATACAAATAGTACATGCTATTACAAACCAGAAGTTTGTTGATCAAAATAATTTTATTATTTGGCATGAACGATTATGACATCTTGGAGCTATAATGATGCGAAGAATAATTAATCATTCGTGTGGATATACATCGAAAAACTAGAAGATTTTTTTACCCAATGAATTTTCATGTGCCGCTTGTTCCCAAGGGAAGTTAATAATAAGGCCCTCACGATCTAAAATCAGGGTTGAACCATTAAAATTTCTTGAAAGAATACAAGGTGATATGTGTGGGCCTATTCATCCACCATGTGAACCATTTAGATACTTTATGGTATTAATTGACACATCAACAAGATGGTCACATGTGTGTTTATTGTCAACTCGTAATCAAGCATTTGCAAGATTGCTTGCTCAGATTATCAAATTATGAACTCATTTCCCAGATTATCCAATAAAATGTATTCGTCTTGATAATATCGGAGAATTTACTTCCCAAACTTTTAATGATTATTGTATGTCAACTGGGATAAGTGTTGAACATCCAGAAGCACATGTTCACACACAAAATAGCCTTGTAGGGTCATTGATAAAACGTCTTCAATTAATTGCAAGACCGTTGCTTATGAGAACAAAATTACCGATACATGCTTAGGGTCATGTTGTTTTGCACGCGACAACGTTAATTCGCATCAGACCTATAAATTATAATGAGGTCTCTCGTTTAGAAATGGTTTATGGTCAGAAAACAAATATAAGAATTTTCGGGTGTGTGGTATACGTGCCCATTGCTCCACCACAACGCACAAAGATGGGACCCCAAAGGAGATTATGGATATATGTCAGATATATATCACCGTATATAATTAAATATTCAGAATCGTTGACGGGAGATTACGGCCTCCAGTCATTGAGAAAATGATTTCGGAAGAATCACAGGTACCTAAAAATGAAGAGATCTCTATCAATTATATTTTGACTGGAAAGAGATGGAATCGAGATAAAATTGATGTCGATGAAAATTTTGCATATGCTATAGCATGTGATATTGTAAATGAAGACGAGCATCTTGAACCAAAGTTTGTTGAAGTATGCATACAAAGAAATGATTGGCCAAAATGGAAAGATGTGATTGAAACAGAGATAAATCGCTCGCAAAGCATAAAGTTTTTGGACCTATTGTTCGTAAACCAGAAAGTGTAAAACCGATCGGTTATAAATGGGTATTTGTAAGAAAAAGAAATGAGAAAAATGAGATTGTCAGATATACGACACGACTTGTTGCCTAGGGATTCTCTCAGAGATCTGGTATTGATTATGAGGAGACATATTCTCCCGTGGAGGATGGAACAACATTTAGATATCTGATAAGTTTATCAATTCATGAGAAATTAGAGATGTGATTGATGGATGTCATTACAACATACTTATATGGCTCTCTTGAGAATGATATGTACATGAAAGTCCTTGAAGGATTCAAAATGCTAGAAGCATATAATTCAGATCGTCGAGACTTTTACTCGGTCAAATTATACAGATATCTATATGGATGGAAACAATCTGGACGTATATGGTATAAACGTCTCAGTGAATATTTATTAAAAAATGGATATCAATATGATCCAATATGTTCATGTGTGTTTATTAAGAGATCTGGATCACAATTTGTAATAATTGCAATCTATGTTGATAATCTGAATATTATTGGAACCACTGATGAATTGTCTAAAACAGTTGATTATCTCAAGAAAGAATTTGAGATGAAAGATATGGGAAAAACGAAGTTATGTCTTGGCTTAAAGATTGAACATTTAGAGAATGAAATTTTTGTCCATCAATTTGCTTATTTATATATCCAAGGAGTTAAAGAATATGGATAAAGCTCATCCATTGAGTAGTCCAATGGTCGTGAGATCACTTGATTTAAATAAAGACCCATTTCGACCTCGAATGAATGATGAAGAACTAATTGGTCATGAAGTACCATATCTTAGTGCTATTAGGGCACTGATATATCTTGCTAGTCATACTAGATCCGATATATCATTTACGGTAAATTTATTAGGAATTTTTATTCTATGATCGATCGGTATAAAATAATAGACGGAACTGCGGATTAGTCCGAATGGAGAGAAAAAAAACAAGATATAGTTCTTCACCGACAAGGAGACATTGGAATGGAATAAACATATTTTTCGATATCTTCGAGGAACAATGGATATGTGATTGTATTATCCTTATCTATCTGAAGCAGAATTGATTGGATATGTAGATGCATGATATTTGTCGGACCTCAAAATGGTAAATCTCAAATAGGGTATTTATTTACATGTGGTGGTACTACTATATCCCGGAGATCTATGAAACAAATAATTGCTGCCACATCATCTAACCATTCTGAGATTATTGCAATTCATGAAGCCAGTAGAGAATGTGTATGATTGAGATCGGTTATACATCACATTCTAGAGTCATGCGGTTTATCTGTAAATAAGAACTCCCCAACAATTTTATACGAGGATAATGATGCTTGTATTGCTCAATTAAAGGGAGGATATATCAAAGGTGATCGAACGAAACATATATCTCTGGAATTCTTTTTCACCCATGATCTCTAGAAGAGTGGTGATATTGATATTCAACAAATACGTTCATCAAAAAATCTGACAGATTTATTCACAAAGGCTTTACTTACAACAATTTTTGAAAGGCTAGTGCATAAAATTGGAATGTGCAAACTTGGAGATTTAAAGTAATGTTACTAAGAGGGGGAGTAAACATACCGTACGCTTTTTTCCTTTACAATGGTTTTTTCCCACAGGGTTTTCCTGGAAAGGTTTTTAACGAGATAATATCATAATGGACATTCAAGGGGGAGTATTGTAAACATATTTATTGTGAATGCCATTATGATTCCCATTTATACCTCATTAGTGTACAATCCTTCACTATTCATTCCGTTACAATTGTAAAATTTTTTCCATTGTAAGATCCCTATAAATAAAGGGATATCTACTGTATATGCACCTTTTGGAAAGAAATAAGATATTCTTCCCTTTCTCTTTTTGTTGTATTCTTCTATTTCATTCTTCTTCCTTCCCTTTCTTTGTTTCACAATAGTTATAAGTTTTGTATATAAGCATCACTAAGAAGCAATGGGGGTAACAAGCATTTTACCAGCATAAGTAAATGAAGCTCTACTTCGTTCCAGTACTATGATTCAACACTAAGAGAATAAGATATGTCATGGTGACATGTTGCAAGTACGCTTATAACCGCATTACTTTTGTAGCTAAATATGTCACACATTTTTCATACAACATGTTGTGTATGTCATCGTCATACATTTGTTAAATTACTAATTGGCAAAAGTAAAAACAAATCCTACTAAATTTTGTGCGCCTCTATCCATCGCCATGCGTCTTACATTTTTATCAGAGTTGGATGGATCAGCGTTATTACGACTCTCTTAAAGTAAACAAGAGTTCCCCACCATTTCTTCAACTTGGGAGAGGGTTTATAGTTTTCAATAATGACGGCTTGCTGGTAAAAAGTCCACGAGAATATGATTTTGTAGAAACAATAAAATCAAAAGTGGTAGTAGCAGTAAAAATGTCAAACGCGACAGAAGATTACCATAATTTCATTATATAAATAATTTGGTGGTTTCTAAGTCAATCGTTCGCTTCACTATTATAGTTTGATTTTGGTGTTTAAATGGAGGATGCCCGCGACAAGTACACACACAATGACGCGGAGGTGTCGGCTGGTGGAATTACATGACACGACGGAGTCCAGTCCGTCCAACCCATGATTGGCCTAAACTTGCTTTGCTCATTCATGATCGCAGGCCAAGACATTTCTTCTTGTTTGTTTGTTATTTTTTCTTTCTTACAATAAGGTAAAAGGGTACATGGTGAATAAGAACTGCGTGTGAAGGAAGGAAACCATGCCTTTGCGTTCGTTCATATGAATGTTTTTACCTTCTCTAAGTTGAGTTAGAAAGTTGCGTCGTGTCATATAATTTTATGAATGCTAATTGATAATTTCGGAACTCATGGAAGATGTTTCTGGTCAATCAAACGCATATTTCCTCCTCCACCTCTTCTTCTAGAAGAAGGTTAGTTAAAAAAGTTTTATGAATGTTTTAATGACTCATTGTAAATATGCTAATCTTTCCGTAATCAAGGAATCACTCAAATCCTTGACATATCATCGTCAAATTGGTTTCATCTTTTAATATTTATAAACTAGTATTCATAAAAAAAATGCAAAGTTTTATAAAATATAAAGTTAAGAAAGACATAGATTCTTTAGATATGCAATTTTATTGTATATGAATATGTTGTTAAATATACATACGAGAGTTTAATGCTTTCAAACTATATCAAAAAGTAAAAAGGTGGCTAAAAAAAATTCAATTTCTACATGTCATGTAATATTCTCGTTAATTTATGTTAAATGAATGTGTGAAATTGGTAGTAAGTCATTTCCCCAATAATCTTCTGGACACATCGGCGCATATAACATTATGTATATATTAATGCAAGTACACATATACGTACATCGGCACTAACGAAGGAATGTGAAGCAAGTATTGGAGACAACTACTGGGAAAGTAGAATATTACACACGTCGTGAGAAGTAAGTTGTCAAAAATATTTTTCCTTTTTGTTTTTTTCTTCTTGAAATATTCGGAGTAATATTTTGTTTTTTTTTTTTTTAAAAATGAAATTCCTTAACTTAACCCGTCTGAAATTTGTATTTCCCATCTACAGTGACATCGATGATCCGACAAAATATCACTATTTTAAATGGTAAGTGTGTCTCGTTGTGTGCTCTGCATTGCAGGTTTGGGTTCACGAGCATGCATAGGTTACTTCACAGATTCATTTTCTTTTTTTTTAAAAAAAAAAAATCACACCATGCATTATACTTGGTGAACCAAAGCATGTCGAATCTTGATACGTAATGGATGGCTTCACGGCTTCGGTTCACTGTGGAGTACTCATTCGATGTGGACTAGCTATGGATTCCTCCTCTAAGTATAATAATTATTCCTTAATCATTAAGACACATACTCCTCTAAGTACTAAAGCTCGCACGTGACCAAGCCCCGAACGACTACTTACCGGGCTATTCATTTCTACATTTTATTAACATTTTATACTTAAACTATCATTTTGAATAATAAAAAAAATAACTATTCGAGCCTTGAATTTTTATTTAAAAATAATATACAGTTTTCTTGGGTTATTCTTTGAGAAAAAAATAATAAATAGTCATTATAATAATTGTTACATTTCAAAACATGATTGTTAAATTGGACGAAATGCTGAGTTGGTGAGTCGCTGTTCGTATTAGAGTGATTGATTTTGTCTCTGTGTTTTTTTTTTTTTTAAATAGCCGTCTACTTGAGGTTTGTAGGGAACAAAACAAATGAATACGAACACACCAAACTCATCCTTTTCAGACATAACTAGAAAGTAAAAACATAACTTTACATGACATTGAACTCTGTATTTTACACTAATAGAAAAAAAGAAACAATAATTTATTTTTTATTTTTGGAGGTTTTGCACATTTGTATTTAGAAGTGATGTTTGGTCAGGAAGGTGTTGGAACCGGAGACGCGCCACACCCTAATTTCTCCGTCCAAACTCCCGCTGGCAACCAAAACGACGCCGTTTTCACCCAATACGCCCCCCAACGACTTCACCCCTTTGACGTGACCTTCCATAACCGCCAAGCAACCGAACCTCCCGCCCTCCCCCCTCCACGCCCTCACAGTCCGATCCGCTGATCCGCTGATCAGAATTCCGCCCACGCTGATTAGGCACAGGATGGCCTTCCTATGCCCCCTCAGCGCTCCGATTGCCCTGAGATGCTCCGCCGTATCCTCTCTGGCCCATACCACTATGGACCTGTCACATGCCCCGGAAAATAGCATTGTCCCTTCTTCATTCAGCGCCAGCGCATTGATCGCTGACTTGTGCTTCTCGGCAGTCGTTACCAGGACGTGCCTCGGACACTTCCCTACCTCTCCACTGCCTGCCCTCACCCACACCCTAATCTTCCCGTCGGCTGAGCCAGTGTACACTACGCCGTCCGCGCCCACGGCCAACGCGTTGATGGCGTCTTGGTGTGCAGCCTTGACTGACTCTGAGCAGCGCAGGTCGGATCCTCTCCATGTCTTCATCGACCGGTCCCATGAAACGGAGTAGATCAAGCCCTTGTGGACTGCTAATGCCGTGATGGCGTCGGTGTGTTCAATCCAGAGGCATTTTCTGTGACGCCGCACATCGACATAATTCCCCGGCAGCATGAAGTTCATCAGGCGGTCAGCAAAGGTTGGGAGCGTGGCAATGACGCGGTGACCCCTCGACGGCATGATCTCCCAGACTCGGACCTTCCCGTCCTGGTGAGCAGTGAGGACGGTGGCAGAGTTAGTGAACGCGAATGACTTGATCGATCCAGCAGAAGGGTCATTCCCCTGGAAGGAGTCGACGAGTGAGAGTTCGGGAAGGCGGAAAACTCGAATAAGGTGGGAGGAGGCTGCATAGAGGAGGTCCCCGCGGATGGCAAGGGAGGTGACGGGGAGGGTAGGCTCCAGAGGGGGGACCGAGGCAAGGAGGCAGTGGCTGGAGAGGTCTGGGGAGCGGCAGCCGTGGAGGTTGAGCTGGAGGGAGGGGAGCTTCTGGATGGAGAGGTTGGTGGCAAGGCTGTCGTTCGTGCCGATGCTGGTAGAAGTCTCTGTGGACAAAGATGACGTGACGCTGCCCGGCTCTACAGGGTGGCCGCAAAGCGCAGGGCAGGTAGCGGCGGAGGAGGAGGCGGAGCAGGTGGCAAGCCATGAATGGAATTTCATTAGGCTGCCTTTTCTTAAAAAAATTATAAAAAAAGAGGTATGTTGGAAGGAATGCCAAACGAGGATCATGAAATAAACGAAGGTGTTCAGCTGCCAGACAAGGACAACAGCTTAAAGTCAAGATGTTCATATCATATTTATAAAATAAACCCATGACAGTGATTTATAAAAAAGTTAAAACCTGATTATAATTTGAAAAAAGGGGAGATCACTCGTCATTTTTTACATCCCCGGTGATTGTGAACAGGGGTAAGCAAAATATTCGAAATTCGACTAATTTTTTTTTTTAATTTTGGTCCGACTAAAGGAATCACGCAATTCCACCTCCTTTCCCATCGGACTTACTGCGGCCGATCATCCGCCTGAGGAGTTCCTTGTAGAGAAAACGACATGGTCCGAAAACACCGTGTGGCCAAGAAACACTTAAGAAGGATTTTTTACTTGGAAAAAACAAACATATAAATATGATCTAATTTGCTTAATGATAAAGAAACATTACAAAGGGTTAAATAAACTAGTCCCAATTTAAAAGATAACAATTACAAAGGTGGTTAGGAAATGTAAATCGCACTTAAGGTGCCTAGAAAAAATAAACAAACAGTAGAAGATAGATAGCCCAAGCAACTGGACAGTCGTAGACTTAAGTGTCTGAGCGAACCCACAATAAGTCTACGAGCGAAGCTTTCGGGTGATTCTACACGCGACGAGTCTTCAGGCGAAGCCTTCTGGGCAAAGTCAATGAGCGCTGAGTCTATGAACTCAAGGTCTACAGAGCAAAGTTTACAGGCGATGAGTCTATAGACGAGAGTGTACGAGCGAAGCATCACTTTAAATTTTACACTCCCCCTTAAAGTGATGTTCGCTGAATCGATCCCAATTTCGATCGCAGAACTTTGAATGCACCCCTTGGAAGTGACTTCGTAAAAATATCTGTAATATTATCTTCACTCCTTACTGTAACCATGTCAATAATCCCATTGAGCACCTTCTCGCGAAAAAAATGATGTTCGAGCTCAATGTGCTTCGTCCTTGCAAGAAACACGTGATTTGACGCTAGCTTGATCGCACTCAAATTGTCTCAATGAATAGGAACTAGCTGATCAATATGAAGATCCTCAATGAGTCTACAATGCCAAATGCATTCCTGAGAAACATGAGTCAATGTCTTGTACTCTGCCTCGGCTGTTGATAGTGATACCGAGCCCTGCTTTTTGTTGCACTAAGAGATACTTGTATTTCCACAGAGGAATATAAAACCAGATGTAGACCTTTGATCATCCACATTTCCAGCAAAATCAGCATCAGTAAATCCTTGCAAAGAGAACTTACTCCCTTCCTATAAATTAGACCCACATCAAGCGAAGTGTTAACATACTTCAGAATCTTCTTTGTTGCCTCTAGATGTGGCTTCCTTGGCTCCCACATATATCGACTGACAACTCCAACTACATAAGCTATGTCCGACCTTGATATAGTCAGATAAATTAGACTCCCCACAAGTGCACGATAAGAGCACGGATATGATAAAAGACTTCCCTCATCTCGACGAAGCCTAGAGTTTGGGTCGAGAGGAGTGTATCGCTTCTTCCCTCCCGATTTATTGACCTTCTCTACGAGCCTCTTCACATAGTTGAGCTGAGACACAAAAATTCCTTTCTCCAAGTTCTCAACCTGTAGACCAAGAAAATTTCCAAGCTCTCCAAGCTTCTTCATCTCAAACCGTAGAGAAAGTTCATCCTGAAGTCGAGTGACTTTCACATAATTACTACCCGTCGAGATAATGTCATCCAATACAACAGAACAACCACCATCTGACCTTGATGTTTCTTGACGAAGAGACTCAAGTCAGATTTCGAAGCAAAATACCCGTAAAAGCGAAGATATTCTGCAATCTTTCCGTACCAAGCTTGCAGGGCTTGCTTCAATCCATAAAGCGCATTCTGGAGCTTAAATACAAGCTCCTGACCATCTTCCCTCTCAATTTCAGGCGGTTGATCCAAGTAGATCGGGCAGAAAAGCATTCTTGACATCTAGCTGCCATAATTTCAAGCCAGAACAAGCTGCCAAAGCCAACACTAAGCAAACTAAAGTCATCTTCGCCACAGGACTGAAAGTCACCTCCTAGTCCTCTCCATAGCAACACTTCCATCAGCCTTCCTCTTGAGTCGCTAAACCCATTTGCAAGAGACAGGCTTAATACTACAGGGCTTTTGTATAAGATCCCAAGTCTGATTCTTCTTGAGAGCGACCATCTCATTCTTCATTACATCTACCCATTCCTTAGCGCCTTTCGCTTCATCATAGGAAGATGGTTCTTCATCGTCTACTGGATTCGCCAGAAAAAAAAGAGAAAGTTGTTACAAAATTTTCGTCTCAAAATTTGAAAGGCTTGATGATGTTCTTCTTTGGACGCTGATTTTCAATCTCCTCTACAGGAGAGTCTACTTGATGCAAACTAGAGCTCCCTTCCAAACGTTGGCTACATGTTTCCTCCTTGAGCGAATCTTCTTGAGACAAGTCTGAGCTCCTCTTCTCACCATAATCTCCCCTCGAAAAAGATCCTTCTGGCAAATGTGACACCGATAAGGTTGCACGAACACTATCTTCACCATCCTTGGAGTAATAGGAGGTGATCTCATCAAAGACCACATCTCGAGACACCACATATTTATGAGTCGACGGATCCATACATCACCAACCCTTCCTCCTCTCGTAATAGGCGATGAAAATACACTTCATAGCCTTAGCGTTTAGCTTGCTTCTGCTCGAGTCAAGGACATGGACATAACAAATCGAGCCGAACGCACTGAAATACTTAACGCTCGGCTTGACTCCATACACCATCTCGAACGGCGACTGGAGATTTTTTGGACTGAGAGGAACTTGATTGATCACATGGGCCGCACACTTCATGCATTCTGCCCACAACTGTTTTGGCAAGGTCTTCATATGCAGCCAAGATTGCACGTCTTGGTAAGGTGTCGGATCTTCCTATCTGCATTTGCTGCAGAGTCTCCACGCAAGACAGTTCCTTTTTGATGTCATTCTTCCTGCAAAGTAGATTAAATTCGTTTGAACAAAACTCTCCTCCGTTGTTCGTTCCCAAAACTCGAATCTTCCTAACTTGTTCTCCTTCCATAGTTTCCTTAACCTCGAGAAAACTGAAAAACACATCTGACTTATCCTTCATGAAATAGACCTACGTATATCGCGAAAAGTCATCAACAAACAGCAACATGTAATTGCATCCCAAGTATGAGGCAGTTCAAGTTGGACCCATCAAGTCACTGTGAATTCGATCCAAGGGTGCTTTACTTCTCGAGATTGAGTTGTCGAATGGAAGTCTATGAGCCTTTCCATATTGGCATCCTTCGCACACACCTCCTTCCTCGACCTTCAGACCTTCAAGTAGTCCGTCTACAAGCTTCCTTCGAGACATAACACTTCACTTCGTCATATTGAGATGACCGAGCCGTGCGTGCCACAGTGACGAATTGTTGTTGCTGCTCATTTTCTTGATGTAGGAGTTTGATACTGATAGAGCGAAAAGATCAATTATCCGAGCTGAACAACATCCGCCTTGATTTCCTTCATGTTTCGAAGAAACTTCACATCCTTCGGACCAAACAAGATGAAGTTCTCAGCATCCACCGCATTTTCCACAGAGAACAAATTTTTCTGTATCCCTGGAACATGATAGACATTCTTCAAAGTGATCGAATCCCCCTTGTCGTTGCCAATTATAACCGATCCTTCTTTCTGGACTTTGTGAATTGAGTTATCCGCTGTGATGATGTCGGCACCACCACAATGAGTTCTAGTCGACGAAAAAACAGAATCATCTCCGGTTAAGTTATGGCCACAACCCGAATTGATGATCCATCTCTAGTTGACCGCCTAAGGTGCCTCTCTAGTGCTTGTTCACCTCTCGAGATCATCACGTCGGTATGGAAACACTTATCTTAGTCCATCTCGACTTTCTGGTCACAGTTCGACGAACCCGCGAAGTTTCCATCCAACATAATTCGACAATTTTTTTCTGAAATGTCAAGGCTTGCCAATCCTGAAACACTTAAGGGGATTCTTAGGAACATTTGAAGAATCTGGAGCCGTTTCCTCCTTCTTCGACTTTTCCTTCCAGCTTCATTTCTTCACGAACAACACACTATTCGACTCCTCCTTTATTCTCTACTAGCCATTTGGACAGCCAAAGACTCTTGCGACGCCAGGAGATTCTCGAGCTCCTCGAGCGAAGGTTGTTGTACCCCCCCTTGAATCAAAGTGATGAAAGGCGTATACTTGGGTCAAAGTCCCTGAATGATATGCCTCTTCGTTCGAGCCTTTGAAATCCGCTCATCCGGGTTCAACAAAGAAATTTCGGAACACAAGTTCTTCACCTTAAGAGAGAAATCCGAGACAATTATGGTTGCTTTGCAGCTGCCAACTCGTTCTCGAGCATCTGTAGACGAGCCTCGTTCTTCTTGTCGAAAAGATGATCGAGCGTTTGCCAGATCTCACGAGCAGATCCACAGCCGATGATGTGCTCGAACAGATCGTGGGAGATTTACCTCTTCAACAGGAACTCTGCCTTCACGTTGAGTTGCTTCCACTTCTTTGATGCCTCTGAATTTTTAGCGACATCCTTTGGAGCCGCAACACCGTTGTCCATGACGACGTATCACAAATCTTCCCCGACCAGGTACGATTCCAGGCCAGGTTCGACTACACGAGCGCCACCTTCCATATCTCCGAGTGTATTGACCTTCCTCACAAACTTCACCTAGAACTCTGATACCATGTAGAGAAAACAATAGGATCCGAAAACACCATGTGGCCAAGGAACACTCCCGAAGTATTTTTTACTTGGAAGAAACTTGCAACATACAAATATGATCTAATTCGCTTAATGATAAAGAAACATTACAAAGGCTTAAATAAACTAGTCCTAATTTAAAAGATAACAATTACCAACAACCACTAACAACAACAGTTAAGGTGGTTAGGTAATGTAAACCGCACTTAAGGTGCCTAGGAAAAGTAAACAAACAGTAGAAGATAGATAGTCCAGGCAACTGGACAGTCGTAGGCTTAAGTGTCTGAGCGAGCCCACAATAAGTTACGAGCGAAGCCTTCGAGTGAGTTTACAAGCGACGAGTCTTCAGGCGAAGCCTTCTGGGCAAAGTCTACGAGCGCTGAGTCTACGAACTCAAGGTCTACAGAGCAAAGTCTACAGGCGATGAGTCTACGGACGAGAGTCTACGAGCGAAGCATCACTTTAAGTTCAACATTCCGTTCCCTTTTCACCTCCATTACCGTCAACGCAAACATCCCCACTTGGACTGCCAAAGTTCGCAAGCTTTCTCGACGCTCAAACCTGCCTCGTCAATGGGTCGTCGCCTTTGAGTTAGAAAAAAAAATCAGATAATCCCAACCTTACTCCCGGGTTTTGCCCTTGCGTCTATGCTTTTATGGTAGATCTGGTCCGGATTCTGTTTGGTTGCTATCGAGTCTTCGTCTGTATGTTTCGAATATTCAAATATTAAAATTTCGAGACCAAATTATTTTTGAAAATTCAAAATTACATTAATTAGACTCCGACTTCAAAACATAAAATTCCTTTATGTTTGGAATTTCTACTCAGAATGCTAACAACCCCTAATCGTGAAGGCGGCAGGAGGTCATTCATTGTGGGTTTACCAAGAGTTGTGCGTTAAATCAATTGAAAAATGACAACTTTGAAACCCGCCAACCAGACGGAGGCTACCAACAAGAACCAGGGGTGGTCTTCCCTTTGAGACAATGGGGGAAAAGTGATCCCATAATATTACAAGTTTTGCTTCCTTTTCCATCCTCCTACCACCCATTGTCCCTGCTATATTTATGCATATAATCTTTCCTTACACCACTTATCACACGGCTGATTTGAGTTATGACAGTTGAGATTATTCTTTCTTAAATTGAATATGCAGCAAGAGCACAACCATCACCACGGATAACTAGTTAAACAACAAACTAGGACGATTTTAACTACAACACCGGATAAAAGCTATGCCAATTTCAATGTTCATGCGCCAGGGTCATCTTATTTTAGTAAAGTAAAACGATGCCATCTCCTGCTTCTCTTCTGCATCACGGCAACTCATAAACTATCGGCAACTGGCGTGATGCACGACGGCACGGCACGACAAAATATAAGCGACCATAGCAAGGAAGAAGGGTACGACTGAGGGAGCATCTTGGAAGCGTCGAGACTTAATAAGCAACGTCGGTAGTCGTTGTCAAAGAGAGAGTGAGAGAGAGAGTTGGGGAGGGATCACAATCATCTCACCTTGGCCAACGTTTTTCGATATTTGTCTGATGAAAGACACGTCCACGTTGCGCCGTTTGATCAAGATAAGGGTTTTGATAATCAACCCCACTTCATTTATGTGATGTTGTTGCTTTTGATGGGCATGTGCATTTAACGTCGATGGGGCTTGGATGCACAAACAATCCAAGCGAACGAAGAAATATTGAATTAAAAAAATGAAGAAATATTGAATTAAAAAATGCATTTTTTTTCTCCAAGTGAAATTAAAAAGACGTATAATTAAGTCACATCTTTATTGGGAGGTCTTCTTCGGATCTCGATCGTGTGTGGTTATCGGAATGGGTTTCAATGAAATTTTTCAGATCTACTTACGCATATTGAGTAAACTATTATGGGATGTCTAGTTTGGAGAATGAGAAAGAGAATGAAATGTAACAAAGAAAATGAACGTAATGAAATGAATTTGATTCTATTTCAACTATGTGTTCGTTTAGTTGCCTTAAATGAGAGGAAATTGATCGAATGAGTTATCAATATACTTAAAAAGCATGTTTCCATTCTATCCTATTTGGGTTTCCAAATAAGGGTTTTAACATCCACAAGTTGGGATGTCGGTGAAACAACGAACATCCTTCGTTAAATACACACACATTTTTTCCTTTGTTAAAAGGAAAGGAAAGCAACAAGATGTCGGTGAATCGACTTCCTTCGGTTAATCAAATGGAATGGGTGCTAAATAAAGACATTTGAAACCGCCCAAGAAGTTAGCGATGAATAAAGCGGAAGTTGGCAGGTTACAAATTTAATATGGGAAATGAAAGGGGATTATAAATAAAATGTCAGTTGGAGGGAGGGCAGGGGAGGTCGTCTTTGTGCCCATATGCCGTCGTTAACAAACCAAATAGATAGTGTCGGCGACGGAGGTTGAGGATGAGAGATGGACATAAAACACATGACAAACTTGTGGCATTTTATTTGAGAATAGTCACGAAGGCGATGAGCATCTCCATGTATCAGCTACCCGAGAAAGCATAGCTCCCCCGGTCTATGTCATAAACGAAAACGTGATGTGGGTTGGACCATTTACTTAATCGAAATCGGGAGACCCAATCCAATCGCCCCTCACCTTTAATCTTATTGCAGACATATATGAATTTCTGGGCTTTGTCCCTAGTGGGCCAAACAACGAAGTCCAGGAAAGGTGATACTCGAGAAGCCGCTCAAGCACGGAGAGACATTCTGCTCGAGAAGCAGCTCTTGAGCGCTCGAGAACAGTCTGCTCGAGAAGCAGCTGATGAGCTAGAGAGGTGAGACCAATCATGCTCGAGAGCCTCACTGAGCCACGATCCAGGAGTGCTCCCAAGCGTACAACTAAGCCACGATCAAGGAAAAGGACACGTGGCCAACTCGGAGAAGATAACTAAGATACGCTGCACATGTCTCCTACAAAATAGGAGGTAGATCGTGCACACGATCTAAAAGATTCTGAAACTGCTGATTAACCACAACCAAAAGATCCTGAGCTATAAAAGAATCACAACAGACATCAACATAACACACACAATAACTCAAACACAGACTCAAGTCTTTTATCTTTTTATTTTTCATGTTACCTTTATCCTTCAACCTCGGCGACGTGTATTAAATTTCGTCGTTGTTTACACACCTCCGTCCATCATCGGCTTCGTGCATTAAATTCCGCCACCGTTGACCTGTCACCATATCGACTCCGGCCTTCGACGTCGTGCATTAAACTCCGACGTCGAGCTCCACCCTTGATGCCGTCACATTAAATTTCGGTGCTATTGACTACCTCCTCGACAAGGTTGAATTCTACGAAAGGAGTTTGCCTGGACCGCCGCTCGTCCGCCTCCTCTCGTCGTGAAGCGTCACCAAGCCTTTCTTGTTATTTTCCGTTCAAGTCATGTCTATAAGTGTAACACTGTAAGTTTGATATCTTCACATTAAATTCCGATATTGTGTTTACTTGTTATATTTGTAGTCTTTTACCTTTCCGTATACAACACCAAACGCTGTAAATTCAGTACAATTGTATTAAATTCTGGTATTGCGTTTACTTTCACTTTATAGCGACCACATTCACTGTAAAATTCAACACGTATTGCGGGGAACAACTTTTCCGCACCAACACGTTTTTGGCGACAACAGTGGGAGTCAGAAATCGAAAAATCCACAAAAGTCTTTAAGAAATGGTTCGTACTAGCAATGCAAATGAAAATCCTAAGGATCCCAAAGAAGTGGATCCCACTGAGGATCAAAACAAGGATTAGGAGGGGCCTCCTATAGGGCCCACTGATAATCCTTGGCGAGAATATTCGCCTGATACTTTTATTAGCAAACAAGAATTTAGTGATGTTGTGATTAGACTGAGATTAGACATGGCTGAAAAGTCCAAGAAATATTAGATGCCTTTAATTCCCTTAAGGATGATAGGTCTAAGGAGAAAGATGCTGTAGGGGAAAGGCCGTTTATGGCAGATGCTAGAGCTGCTGGAAAGCAAAAAATCGATGGCGGAAGCCCGCATAAGGAGCAGGCCGAGCCATATTCTAGGGTTTCTAACGAAGTAGGCGTAGGTAGCTCGAGAGGCCCAGTACCTAATGAGAACGTCAATGTCAGCTCGAGAAACCTGATGCCTGACAAGAACGCGGATGTAAATCCTACAGTCATAGATCTCGAGCGAAATACTTATCCAGTTTTTCCTCCTGTAAGCCAACGAAAAGAAACTGAGAGTTCTTATTACAAGCTTAGGGAGAATGAACTCAACTTGAAAATGAGTCCTAACCCCATTGTTGACTTGAGTGGTCAAATAGCTTGAGTTGTAGCTCAGATGGTGCCAGGTGCAAGAACCGAAGAGGTGTGCCTGTATAGGAGTCCAATTCCTGATTACATAGAACAGAGGATGGAGGTACCTCGAGGGTATAAGATTCCTAGTTTTACCTTATTTTCAGGAGAAGATGAAATGACTCCCGTAGAGCACATAGCTAGGTTCACTTATCAAATGAGAGAAATGTCAAACAATGACATGTTAAAACTAAAATTGTTCCCTAATTCTTTGACGGGAGATGCTTTTAGTTAGTATTCTAAGCTCCTCCCAAACTCTATATCGAGTTGGGTCGAAATGCAAACCCAGTTTCTGAAAGCGTTTGATAAGCTAGATTTAGTGGTTACTATAGGAGAAATCTTGAAAATAAAATAGCTTCATGGTGAAAGTCCCTCTTCATTCCTAGCAAAGTTTAGGAAGAACTTGTTAAAGTGTACCACAATTTTGGCTGAAAGAGATCAGCTTGAGATTGCACAGAGTGCTTTGACTTTATTAGAAGATCACAACCTTTATTAGAAGAGTTTATTTCTTCGAGAAACTATCAGGCTGAGTGGGCGGGAATTGATTTAGCCGAATTTGTGAAAGGAGAACCAACTATTTGTGAGCCTCTAGTAAAGAAAAATTCTAAGGCTTGAGCTTCTCTATAATCTGAAGTAGAGAGAAAATTCTCTTTTGATATAGAGTAGATAGATCATATCTTTGACTGGCTATACCAAAAGGGGCGTATAAAGCTCATGCCTAGTCATAAGTTACTGCAAAACGATCGAGAGAAGCGAAAAAAGCATTGTAAATGGCATGGGACATTCACTCACTCGACTCAGGAGTGTGTACATTTTAAGAATTTGATCCAAGACTTAATTGAGTCAAAGGAATTAAAGTTTGCTGAAGTGAATGAGTCAAGTGTGATAGATGAGAATCCTTTTGGCGAAGAGCCCATAATACATATGTATTCTCTCGAAAATGAAAATAAGTGTTCTAAATGCATTGATGACGATGCATCTGCTTTCTATCTCGAGACTCATGCTTATGCATTGCAGGGAATCAGGGCGTCTGGAGAAACTACTGTCGCCAACAGGCTTTTCAAGAGCCTAGTCGAGAGGCAGTTGGTGAATTGTCCAACATGAGAAATTCAAGAGGAGTACTGCCACTAGCATATGGACGCTTCCCACACCACAGACAAATGTCGCAACTTTCGCAGGTATCTGTTGATCAACAAGGAAAGCATGTGGTATGACCTAACTCAACTCGAGGAAGTGGCTATGGGAATGGGGCCATCATACTCCCGCTTCGCCCAGAGGCATCCTTCGGGCAGTTCTTCATCTGGATCGGCTGGCTGCGAGCCTAAACCGAGACAACTCAAGGAAGGAGAACAAGCTAATAGACCTCCCGTACACGAGCGGCTGAACGGTCGAGACAAGATGGGACGAAATGTTCAAGGCAAGTCCGAGCCTAATAGGCTTGATGACCCTGATCTGGTATCAATAAAAAATGAAAGGGCTGCACCAGAAAAGAAAGGGAAGGGAGTGTTTTAGATTAATCCAAAACTGATGCAAGGGGTCCACAGGTTGCTCGCTTTCTTGAGAAAGAGATGCTCTGTGACAAGTGCAAACTAATCGCTTCGAACAGGTTCCTCATTCCACAGATGTGCATTAAATGCTGTGTGGTGTACTTCTTGAAACTCATTCAGATGTCAATAAATGAAGAGATCGAGATCAAACTCAAGAACAAGAGCATAGAACCTGAGGAGAAGTAACTCAAGAAGAAGGTCAACCAGCGAGACAGGTCGCTAAAGCTAGAGGTCGTGAAAACTGTGACTCACCAAATCATAGCCCCGAGAGCTGAACCACCCATAGTCCCGAGTGGTTGGGGAAGTGATGAAGACGATGGCGTTCCTCGAGAAAGAGGTTTTAACCCCTTGTTTGGCTTTGTCATAGAAGGATCAGACGGTGAAGAACTCATGAACAATCTGAGCATGCTGGTGCCTGAAGAATGAATACCCATCACTTGGTCTAGTGGAGGCATTCCAGAGGGAGATAACGTACTAACTCAAGCTGGAATCAGAGTCAGAGGGGTTGAATTCACTGATGTGGAGTATCGTACCAGACAACAGCTCGAGAACAAGGCAATAACGCGGAAGCGGCCCAAGAAAAAAATCTAATACGGAAACTTCTCCAGAATTGAATGACCACACGGAGTCGGGGCCTGATAAACTTCTGCGCAAAGGCACGTATGAAGATTGAGGAAGTCGAGAGTCTGTTTGATGTATACCAAGAAACACATCCTTTTATTCTTTCCAATTCCCAAAAAGTGCGTTGCATCGCACCAGCATTTTTTACATTCAATTCTAGGCCATCATTAGGTGTTTGTTCTTTGCAACTCAACGGCTACAGTCGAGAGACATTGTTTTCAACTTCAGACCCTTTGATTAGTGTTAACCTTAGTTCTGATGAAAACCCTCGTCTCACCTACACGAGCGCAATCCTAGACAACGAATTATCAACATCTCTAAGAGAACTTTTATACGAGTTCCGAGACTGCTTCGCTTGGGATTAAACGGAGATGCCAGGACTCGATAGGCGTCTGGTAGAACATAAGCTCCCAATTCGAGAAATCTTCAAACCTGTCCAACAAGCTCCTCGAAGGATGGTTGGCGAAGTAAGCATCATTGTGTACAAAGAAGTAAGAGAACTTTTTCAAGCCGGTTATATTAGAACGTCTAGGTACACGGAATGGATCTCGAGTATTGTACCTGTAGTAAAGAAAAATGGTAAAATCCGGGTCTGTATAGACTTTCGAGACTTAAACAAAGCAACCACCAAGGATGAGTATCCCATGCCAATTTCTGACAAATTAATTGACGAAACGGTAAGGAACGTCATTATGTCGTTCGTGGACGGTTATTCAGGGTACAACCAAATCTTCATTGCAGAAGATGAAGTGTATAAAACAGCCTTCAGATGCCCAATTAGCATATTCGAGTGTGTTGTAATGCCATTCGGATTAAAACATGCTGGAGCCACTTATCAAAGCGCTATGAATGCAATCTTCGATCCCTTGATAGGAAAGACTGTGGAGGTTTACATCGATGACATAGTAGTCAAGTCGAGAGAAAAACGTCTACATGTCGAGGACCTTCGAGTGGCATTCCTTTAGATGAGAAAACATCTTTTGAAGTCGAATCCTTTAAAGTGTGCATTCGGAGTACAAGCCGGACAATTCCTTGGATTTTTAGTACACCAGAAAGGGATTCAGATCGATTCGGGGAAAATCAAAGAAATACAAGAATTGCAACCCCCGATGAACAAAAAGGAGTGACAAGGTTTCCTCGGGCGAGTAAATTATCTACGAAGGTTCATTGGGTATCTGACAAGAAAGGTTGAAGCCCTCTCTATGCTCCTGAGAGGGAAGAATAAGTACACTTGGACGGAGGAACATGAACAAGCCTTCTAGAATATCAAAAGTTATTCAATGAAACATCCAGTTCCGACTTCTCCTCAACTTGGGAAACCTTTTGTCCTGTATGTGGCCGATACTGCTGCCACAATAGGTGCACTGTTGGCACAAGAGGGTGAATAGAAGAGAGAAAGAGCTATATTCTATTTGTCTCGACTTGTGAATCCTCCTGAGACAAGATATACAGCCTTAGAAAGGTTGTGCCTCTCAGTATACTATGCGGTGACAAAGTTAAGACACTACATAGGAAATAGGGAAGTCCATGTAGTCTCGAGATCCCAAGTGCTAAGAACATTCTTTGAGAGTCCTCTGATTACCGGAAGAGTTAGCAAGTGGAACTTGGTGCTTTCGACATATGATTTAAAATTCAAACCTCAAAAAGCGATTAAAGGATAGGTTCTAGCCCACTTCATAGCAGGATACTCAAGTAAAACCTCAGCGGGCAGGGAAGAGGAAGAACCACAAGAACTTTGGGAAGCCTGGTTTGACGGATCATCAACAAGGCCTAAAGTCGGAATTGGCATTGTAATAAAATCACCAGCTGGCTTCGAGACTAGGTTTGATTTTAAATTGGCCGAACACACAACTAATAACGCTATAGAGTATAATACACTTATTGTTGAATTGCAAACTCTACTCGAGAGCGGTCGAAGGTTGTAGTGACTAAGGGTGATTCACAACTGGTAGTAAACCAGGTAAATGGGTTAAGCATCTGCCATACTCAAGAGTTGAGAAGGTATTTAACTCTAACCCAAAAGTTAATTAGAGAGTTCCAACAAGTTACGCTCGAGCACATATCTCAAGAAGATAATGCCATAGCTAACTCGCTGGCCCAAATGGTGTCAGGGTACAAATCAAATGACGCTTTACAAAAAGAAATAGACGGGATAGGCCCCGAAATCAGTTCGCCTACCACACTGAACAAAAAGAAAACGATTCTACCCCCATTTACAAGGTAGGCATCATGAAGGGGAAGAAGATTGGCGATTACCGTACATCGAGTTCCTAGGAAATCCGAATTAACAGGTAGAGAGAAAGATTAAATTAGCAGCGAGGCAGTATGTACTCCTAGACAATCTTCTCTATAGAAAGACCAAAGAAGGAGTATTGTTGAGATGCGTCGACCTTGACGAGGCAACGCCGATCATATTGGAGATCCATGAAGGTCTGTGTAGAACTCATCAATCAGCAGTAAAGATGTACTGGATGATTCAAAGGCATGGATTCTATTGGCCAACTATGAAGAAGAACTGCATCGAGATGGCTAAAGGTTGCAGAAAGTGCCAAAAGTTCGGACCTATAACTCGAGCTCCGGCTATGGAGTTAAATCCGGTAACTCAGCAATGGCATTTTAAGTCCTGGGCTCTAGACACAATCAGGGAGATTAGACCCCACTTGAGTAAAGGAGACACCTATATATTGGTGGCTACATATTACTTTACTAAGTCGGTAGAGGCCAAAGCTTTTCAAAGAATCGACCAAAAAGAAATTATCAAGTTCATTAAGATGAATATTATCTTTCGTTTTGGACTCCCTCACAACATAGTGGCGAATAATAAAACTACGTTTAATTGAGAACAGATGCAGGAGTTCTCGAGAGAGTTCGGTTTCATCATTAACAACTCCTCTCCTTATTACCCCCAGTCAAATGGACAAGTAGAGTTCACTAACAAACTTATGAAGAATATCATCAAGAAAATGATCGAGGATAACCCCAGGAGGTGGCATGAGGTACTCCTCGAGACGCTATGGGGTTTGAGGGTAGTTAGAAGGGACAATACTGGAGAAACTCCATATAACTTAGTGTATGGTCAGGAGGCCATTGTCCCTGTTGAGATAAAATACAAGTTCTTTCGAGTCAATCAGACAAACCAAATGATGGGTCAAAAGGAAGAAGTCCTTCGAGATGGCAAGTGTCTCGAGGAGTTGCGCAGGAAAGCAACAAATAGAATGGAAGTGCAAAAGAAGCAAATGATGAGACATTAGAACAAGAAAGTCCATTCTAAAGGCTTCAAGGAAGGAGAATTAGTATGGAAAATGGTTCTCCCCATAGGCAATCGAGACTACTTCCTTGGAAAATGATCGCCTAACTAGGAAGGTCCGTTCAGAGTCAAAGAGGCTTTCCCCAAGAATGTATATCGTTTAGTAGGTCTCGAAGGACATCCTCATGAATTGAAAATTATTGTAAAATATTTGAAGACTTACAGACCAACCATCTGGGAAACCACAAGGAGATCTTAAAAAAGAGGTTCCTGAGTTTATTGTTACAATTAGAATATGAAAACTTTTCTTGGAAATAAAGTCCATTACATTGTTACAGTTCATGAGAAAACAAAATACAATCAGTCCTAGGAATGACTGGGTAATCGTGCTTTGAGCAGCTGCTTCTTCTGAAGAGAGCTCCCACCATAGGTCTGAGTTCTACCGTCCCTTAGGGGTAGAAGAGAAAGAGGCGCAGATGTTTTCCACCGAACCCAGCTTTCTGGCATGCCAACTCCCCGACGCACAATACTTGTCTCAATTCCCTCTTCAAATTCTTAAAAGAGGAGACAAGCTGGGACACACCAGGGGAGCAAATAGGAACAGCACGCCAGAGTTCATCACCCTACACCAAAGAGAGGGTGCAAGATAATGAAAAGTTGGAAACCCTGTAGAAGGTACCAGTCGCCTACAAGAACCATGCATTGGCGGTGAGCAACATGACCACTTGAGGTTGTGGACCTAGGCTTTCGAGGGGCATGAGGTTGTGAACTAAGGCTCCTTAAAATCTAGGGAAGCTTTCATAGAAAGGAGAACCGCTTCACGGCAAGACATGTTTGATATAGATTGGTGAATCTTCACGAAAAGAAGACGAGGTTATTTATAGTAGGAAATGAGAAGAGAACCGGAATGACCGAACTTCATGAAGAAATAGTAGAAAATCTTGGAGATCTTGAAAATCTTATCTTTTGGGAATCTTCGCAGCCTTAAATACAATATTAAAGTTGTACAAAAGAAAGTGGAGATTTCATGTTGTCACAAAGCGTCTTGGAAAAGTTAAAAACGTTTCAGGTGAAGCATTAAATTAATTAATGACGATGTTTTCCTCTGAAACGTCTTGGAAAAGACAAACAAAGGGCAGTCTAGACAGTTTAGGATGACATTTGACCAAACGATCAATTAATTCGAGATGTTGCTTCTCGCGGAATTCCTTTTCTCGAGAGATGGCCTCACCCATGATACTTTCTCGAGTTGGGGGACCTGGTTCTGTAGCAGCTATCCACATAGCCCGCTTGCTGTCAAGCTGAGACTGAGTTCTCTAGAGTTTTTCTTGCAGTTCAGCGAGCTTTGCCATTGGTTCTCGAACGGTTTCAAGGCGTTTGTTATTACGCGTAATCTTTTTCTCCAAAAGCCCAATTTCATGCCTGCCTCGAGTCTTCGTTTTCTCACACCGATGCTCAAAAGATTGAGCAGACTAGTCAAGAGATCGAAACTCCTCATATGCGCTATAGGTTGGCCAAAATTGTTATTGAATGAGTCTACAGGCAAAAAACTGATCTGCCGTTATCAAAAGGGAGTGAATGACACCATTTAGAGCAGCCCTATATTGACGAAAACTCTCCTCCGTACAGGGGATATCAGCATAGAGAAAACTTAGCAAGAATTCAAAATCCATGCTAAAAGGCTGCATTCGATGGATCTTCAGAGGTCGCACCTTCTGACCCCTCTGGAATAAAACCACGATCCATGGGGTCTTCATTAAAACCATTTCCAGAAGGGTTCTCGGTTAGATCCTATACAAGGGACAGAGATTAGAGAATAGAAATAAGCAAACTCAAATGATGTAAGGAAAAGTACTCGCTTACACCGGGCAAGACATTCTCTTGAGTCAGACCATCACAAGGCGGCTCATTACTTGAAGATCCTGCAACTAGAGCAAGAGTGATTGTAGTCGTTTCTGTCATTTCAACGATTAGAACACCTTCGGCATTCCTAGACGGCGATGTCTCTCGAGTGTCGAGAACTAGAGTAACCCCTCGAGACGTTCCTGTATCCTTGGGAGGAAAAGGCTCCTGAACATTCAGATCATCTCGAGAAACTGATGAGATAGCTCGGGAGCCTTTTCCAATAGATTAATGGGCCATCCTGTCCATATCCCACCCATAAGGAAGGCTAGCTATTAATGTCGTCCAAAATAGTTAGAGAAATACCTCGTTGCCAGAGATCAGTCTGCCAATCCAGAGAGATGACGTCTCGGGAAGAAGGGAAAATGGTATTTCTGCCAATGCTAAGTAACTCACCCCCTGGAGCAGGAATGGGCACATAAAGGTCACCCAAAGGACTATCCAAAACGACCATAAACCCTCATAACTCTGACCAAATAATAACCTAGTAAAGTCGAAAAAGCTCAGATGCGACAACCGTACTGTTATGATCAAAAGGAAATTCTATGGCAGACAAAGCAGTCTTAGTTAAAGCTTTAGGTGCTTCCTTAAAACCCACAGTCGCGGTCTTCCCATGCAAGAAGATATTAAAGGACTTCGAGAGAGGAATACTCGTATCTTGAAAGAAGCCAAGTTGCCTGGCACATAACTGTGGGTTATACATCTCGAAAGTCAACTCGTCCCTAGGGCAAACTCCCACCAATTCTCGAGGCGTTAACAAACTATCCCAATCAGAATGCTCGATGAGATTATCTCAAGCAAAGTAGAACTTATTGGGAGGATATGAATCCCACTCTTGTTCTCTCTCGGGACCAGCCAGTTTGCGCATCAGGGAAGTAACAGCTTCAGAAGACCAAGTATGTAAGTCACTCACTACAAGCACGGATGGGTATATCAAGCCCGAAACATATATCACCTTGGAGAGTTAACTTATCGAAGGAAGATAGTTGAGGAAACCAAACAAGCACCCATAAATGTAAGAGCCACATCTGTCCTCTGGATTGATGATTCGGAAAGCCTTTTTCCTTGATAATAGTGGAGGTGACCCAAAGACTTCTATATAACAGATGGAGGAGGAAAGGCACAAAAGCCACGGGTTCATCAACTTGCTAATCGAGGACATGTAAATAGCAACTTGCTTTCCAGGGCTGTAGAAAATATATTTGTTGAGCCACTCGAGATAAAAATCGAATTCCTGCTCGGCTCCCCATCGAGACGTTTTCTTCCCGGCGATTTGGAAGAGTTCCATATGCCTGACAACTGTGCTACGGATCTTATGCCAATTGTATAGAAACTCATCTTCTTCCACTCTGTGAAGACGAACGCTAACACCCGAAGTAGGGAAACTAGTTAGCAAACAAACATATTCTACAGTAACAGTCATGGGTCCATTGGGAAGGAAGAAAACATTTAATCTCGAGTTCAAAAAAGGAATCAAACTTGAGCAGACCTTGACATCACAAAACATCAATTTCCTCGAGATGGATATAAGATCTTTCAAACCCAAACGACGCAGTTTCTGATCCAACTTATCTTCGCAAAGTTTGAACCACTTCTCGGTAGTAGCATCATTTAGAGGAAAACCTACATGCTCCTTCACGCTAAACCACGAAACGGGAGCACAGAAATCGGGTTGACATACCGGAATAGTTGACAAAGTCAGGAGATAAGTCTGGGGAATGTGGTTGACATACCAGAATAGTTGGCGAAGTCAAGAGATAAGTCTGGGGAATGTCATGTTCTTTGAAAGCGGATGACGAAAGTAGAGGACCCAAAGTCAAAACTGGCGATTCATAACCCGGAATGGCGATGACTATGTCTTGGTTAGCGATTTCATGGTATCGGCTAAAACGGACGTAGTCGGACTCAGTCTGAGAAGCCATCCCTTGCAAGCAATGCCCTAACGAGGAAAGTTTGCGACTTTAAGAGAAAGAAAGGCAAAAAACACGATTCGATCAAAGAAAGGGTCAAACTTGGGTGAAGAAACGGCTCCAGAAGTTGAAAGGATACGAGGGTTTTGGAGAGAAACGAAACGGTTGGTATCCCAAACCTTATGCAAAAGAGCGGGAAAAGAAACTTGCTCGACAAAGTTCCTGTCAAAACGCGATCGATCATTTTCAGATAAACATAAAGTTCCCACATTATGTTTAACAAAGGGGGTCATTAATGTTGACACACATGAATTTTTGAGCTTTGTCCCTAATGGGTCAAACAACGAAGTCCAGGAAAGGTGATACTCGAGAAGCCGCTCAAGCACGGAGAGATATCCTGCTCGAGAAGCAGCTCTATAGCACTCGAGAACAGTTTGCTCGAGAAGCAGCTGATGAGCTGGAGAGGTGAGACCAATCATGCTCGAGAGCCTCACTGACCACGATCCAGGAGTGCTCCCAAGCGTACAACTAAGCCACGATTAAGATACGTGGCCAACTCGGAGAAGATAACTAAGATACGTTGCGCATGTCCCCTACAGAATAGAAAGTAGATCTTGCACACGATATGAGAAGATTCTGAACCTGCTGATTAACCACAACCAAAAGATCCTGAGCTATAAAAGGATCGCAACAGACATCAACACAACACACACAACAACTCAAACACAGACTCAAGTCTTTTATCTTTTTACTTTTCCGGTTACCTTTATCCTTCAACCTCAGCGACGTGCATTAAATTTCGTCGTTGTTGACACACCTCCGTCCATCCTCGGCTTCGTGCATTAAATTTCGTCTCCGTTGACCTGCCACCACTTCGACTCTGCCCTTCGACGTCGTGCATTGAATTCCGACGTTGAGCTCCACCCTCGATGCCGTCGTATTAAATTCCAGTGCTGTTGAAGACCGCCTCCGCTGCACAAGGGTGAATTCTACGAAAGGAGTTTTCTTGTTGTTTTCCGTTCAAGTCAAGTCTGTAAGTGTAACGCTGTAAGCTCTGTATCGTCGCATTAAATTCCGATATTGTGTTTACTTGTTATATTTGTAGTCATTTACCTTGCGGTGTACAACACCAAACGCTGTAAATTCAGTACCATTGTATTAAATTCTGGTATTGCGTTTACTTTTACTTTACGTCAACCACATTCACTGTAAAAATTCGACACGTGTTGCGGGGAACAACTTTTCCGCGCCAACACTCTCCCATCATAAGTGTAACCATTTTAGAGTGTGATCGCTTGAAAAGTAAACGTGTCGAATTGTAGGAATTTGATTTTGGGATTTTGAACGCGATCGTTAATATCTTGTAAGACGTAACAATGTCTTATTGAAAGACCTAGCGGATCGAAACGAACTATAAAGTTCATAGTCATAAACCTGAGTACCGAATTGGGCATCTGAACACGGAAGAGAGAGAAATGGAGCAAAGACAACCGAAGTCCTATGACATTTGAATGGCGACCAGACAACCCCCATGTTTAGGAGGAATCGACCGAGGTCGTGAGTAATGCAAGTGTGACTATTGATTATCTGTGTCGCGTCCCGGGGTTCTGCCATAACCGTTGAGGAATCAATGTCTGAATATGGGTTAGGCTTCTTAATTTGCGAGCTGGAGAGGAGACGTGGTTGTCCGTAAGCTTCCCGTCTTTAAGTTGTGGGGTACTCGATTCCGGGTTACTCGACCGTACTCTATCCCTAATGCTTGCTCACCGTCTTTGCTCACTCCTTGACATGTGCTCAACAAACCCCATACTCGCGTGCTATCTTTGCTTGCTTGTTTGATGTTGGTTGTTGTTCGTTCCTTGAAGTGTTCGCTCGCCTTCATTCGTTTTTGTTAACCTTGGTTTTGATGATGAACTTGAGTAGCTATGTTATAATTCATAGCATTGTGTTAATGTAACACTTCGATTATCTTTAGTGATGAGCTTGAGCAAAGTGTTGCTGAGCCACAACTAGCCTGAGGTATACATTGCTATACTACAATAAGTCGTTAATGCTTTACTACGCTTGCTCACTAGAAATTTGGAAATAATATTTTATTTTGCAATATATTTCGAATTATCTCGAAATATATTAAAAATAAATATTGAGATGTCTAAAATCGGATAAGCTTTGGATTTTCCAAATCCTTTTATTAGACAACTCAAAATGAGAATATTGTCTTCCCAATTAAAGATTTGGAAACAATATAAGGAAAGTTACCATTTGAGGACTTTCCTTCTTCGTTTATGTGACCGTTGAGGAAGTATCCGCTCGGATTGGCCTGATCCACTGATATTATGGAAACCAATCAATGGGAATTGTGCTAATGAACCTGGACACCTCACACGAAGTTTTTCCCATTAAAATTAGACAAGGCACTAAGATATTATTCTGACAACAAATCATACAATGATGACGTATGCGTAAGAAATGAGTTGTTGTATTGCTTGAGAAGTGTGTTGCTATACTATAGCAAAGTTGTACTACATTACTGCGCTATAATTACCAAAACGAGGTAATAATTATTATTTCAGCTTAATTGCTGTGATTATTTCATATTTATGATAAATTATATTATCTTAATCAGATAATTACGTGTAGGGTTCTTTGAAAATAGAATATCTAATTATAGCAACATATTCCATCCTATCTCATCTCTACGGCCGTTAAAAAATATTATTATTCCTGATTCATCCTTGCTAATGATTGAAATAATGATAAGATATCATTCTAATGCTGATTGGATCAAATCACACAAATTAGGAAAGTTGACAAAGATTCCTTTTTTCTTGGTCGTTGTGACCGTTGAGCAGCTATTCGTTGATCCTGATTACAGCGTGCTGAAAGCTGGTTTTGGGGAAACAAATTATCTTATTCATTCCCTATTAAAATCAGATGACATTCATACACTCTACAACTAATCTGTGTGGCCTGTGTGGTTGTCCAAAGCCTGTGTGATCTGTGTGAAGCTTTGAGGAGCAGTGTGATCGGCGGAGAACAGAAGGTGCTAAGTGATCGCCTGGTTCTTACCTCTCGCAATCTGCGTGTGGGAGTGCCAAGGGTTGTGTGCCACCTTGGTCGTCGTGAGAGGGACTGTGTGTCCTCGGTCCATTTAACGAGCGGCTGGCGAATCGTCTAAGGGAAGCCAAGTGAATACCTATGCTGATCGTAGTAACCAGTTGCTGACTCATCGGCAAGAAGCCGTTCTTGTTGTGTCTTTTCGTAGGGAAGTCTCGAGCCTACGAAGTTAGAGTAGTTAGACACGCACTTGGGGGTGCACGCCAGAAGTCTCGTGCCTGGTAGAGCAGGAGTTGGGAACGCCGCCGGAGTGGAAAGATTTCCTCCCGAGCACATGGGTGATGTGTAGAAGTCTCGACCTCCTGATACAGAGGGACAGTAGAACAGGTTGCGTGGGAGCCGCCGGAGCTGAAAATTCCACCCTAGACACTAGGTGTGCAGTGCAGTGAGTCACGACTGTGGTAACCGTACATGTCCGAACTGAGTGTACGACGGATACCCTGACTTCGCTGTGTGAGAAGTCAGGTTCCGCTGTGTGAGGAACCAATCCCTATTTTATCTCTTTTGTTCTCTGACTCTTTGTGGTTGTCTCTTGAGTGCTTACAGGCTCATATGGAGAAAAGACAAAAGCGGTCCCCTGCTGAGCTACTAAGTGCTGAAGCATACATCTACTGTGAACCAGAAATGGGCTGCTCTTTGATAAGTCGTTCCGTCACTGTAAGGAATTATTTGTGAGGATTTATACTTTAACACAACGTTGTCTTTATGCTTTGATAGGCAGGCTTACGCCTAAGCGACAACATGTTGTGTGGAAATCCTTTGAGCAATCAACTGCTGAGTGTGAGCATCATTTTGCTGGAAACGAGATGACGTACACTGTGTGAGGAGCTGATCGCTGCCCAGGAGTGATCTCCTCTTGTAAAGAATTTTAAATTTCACTTTTTGAGATATCCAATGCCTAGTGCAAAATGTTCATTTGCACCCATTATATTTATATAGTGGAATCACCTCTATGGTGGAAAGTTGACGTAGGTCGATTAAGGCCGAACCTCTATAAAACAATTGGGTCCCTTACGATCGTGCTTACATCCATACAGTATCTAATGATCAAAATCGTAATGCTTACAGCGAGCCGACCTCACTTCTGAGAAACGATTTGCTGTGACATAGTACACTTCCGCATACGCTGAGAAAGGGCGAAATAGTGATAAACACTAATTCACCCCCCTCTTAGTGTACATAAACGATCCAACAGATTTCATCTTTTCGTCAGGGATTATTAAACGTCTTCTCCACAAAAACCCATTTTTTGTATGAAATAAACAATCACTACCCTATCTTCAAAAAGTAATCCTATTGCCACTGTTCTTACCACCCTCCAGATTCATAAAAATGTCTATTAGGAAAGCCGATTCTAACCAATTTCAGAAGGCTGGAGATGGTATTGATTTTGGGCCGGTGATGAAGTTCGCTTTGTCCGTCATGGTTCAGGTTACATGTGATACCGTAGAGAATGTTGATAATTGTAGCAAGGTGAGGCTCACTTTGGTCCCTTCATTCTTGCAATGAAATTGGAAGAGTTGGGTGTCAACGCCTATCGTCATACCCATGTGTGCCATACCATTTTTGGCTCTTCTACTATCAAACATGTTGCATAGAATCATGTGAATGCCTTCTCGAAGTTATTTTGTTTTCCATCGAGAAGGAACAAATCTAGGTTCAACGAATGGTTACCCCTATGAAAGTTGAAACTGAAAAATATGTGGTTTATGATGAGAATTTATGACTCTCATAGGGGCGATGGATGTAATTCTCATAGTTTGTACAACTTTGTTGTGTTTATGAAATTATTTGGTAAATTGCTTCTACTTTCTCGAAGGACCCAAGATTGTTACTTTAGAAGATGTTAACATCTTGAAAGGCCGATAGGGGTATCGCTTAGGCTCTTTAATCTTCAGGATGAGATTCCTTTGGTGGTGACTCGTCTGTCCGGTGTCATTGCTAGACATCTGAGTATGCATTTGTCGGTATGGGGTACTACCATGGAGTTCGAGTTCTATATGGAATGGCCGTCTAAATTCATCTTCTGTAGCAGAGGTAAACAACTTTCAAAATTTTTGTCAGGCTTGGGACACTTCTTGGTTTAGAATGACTGTCCCCTTGCTTTGAGGTCGCTTCTATTGAGTCTGCCATATAAGGGCATGTATGTGGCAATTAGAGAGAAATGAGTTCAAGAACTTCATGCTTGTCTAGCTGGAGGCCTCTTTGGATGTACATGCGAGCTCATATGTACTTCCCAAGTCTCGCTACGAACTGCCTGTTCCAAACACGTTGCCCGAATGCCTTAGTTTGGTTATGTCAGATTTATGCACTGCAGATAGATGAGGGCAATCTCAGTGATGTATGTTGCTTCCCATTCAACCCATAACTTCACCGCGACATGAGTGATCTCTCTACTGAATTTATTGCCCACAACCACCTCCTTAAACGAGGGCACATTCAACATTCTTCTACCTACCCGTCCTTTCCCCATTGGTACATCTCCTTCATTCCCTGGGTAATGACCCTCGACAACTTCCTTAAGCGGCGATGGATCACTCAGTGCATTTCTTCCTGGCAACGTGGAAACAATCAACTTATTATAGCAAAAAGCCTTTGTTTGTAAATCCAAAACATCCACATAGTCGATGAATGGAATTCATTGTCATATCTAAGAGTTCCATAAGCTGAACTTAGAGCCAATGGCATTCATATCTATCGCGACTGAATCTGGCCTAGGCCCATATAAAATGGAAAGACCCAGGGGAACCCCTGATGATAAGGCTTCGGATTTTGAAAACGTGTCGAAGTTACTACTAACCTATTTTATGTTAATGATAGAAAAACTGTAGAGATTCGTTTATGTTTGAAAATTAGGAATTACTAAATCGCATGTGTATCACGAAGAAAAATGAGGCGCTAAAGTGTGTTTCTAAACATCCGAGTTAAAAATTTCTCGAGTTCGTAAAAAATGTATGAACCATTTTTAGAAAAGTAATCCTTCATTAAAGATTTATTTGGGCAAAAAGTGCAAACAATCACGTATTTTTTAAAAGTCCCTTAATAATTTTAAGCCTAATTGAATTTCAGGGAGAACAAAGAGTTGGATGAGAGGAGTTTGTACCAATACTTACTCTCAATAAAATGCCCCATGTCAGCGTTTGTACCTCACGATGCTGTTTGAGATTAGGTTTACAGTGAACTAGGAAAGCCGCTGATGCCGAACGTTGGTGAGTGTGATATTAAGAGGGTCTGGATCTTCAAATCCAAATGTACCCTCGAATATAAAGTCGTCAGTTGCTTCTTATCCTGAAAGCATCAAGCGGGGTGCGTGCTTTGGTTGTTCGCAAGGAACGCCCCCTAGATATCTGGAGACAAGGGCGAGGAAACGAAAACGGTCTTTGGTTGGAGGAATGAGAAAATAACGACGGCACGAGCGCATCGGTTGAGAGGAGCGGATGTATCCGTCGAATGTCAGATGCCACATATGCATCCGTCTAGAAGGATGGATGGATCCGTATGTTGTCAGACATCATGGACAAATCCGACTTCAGGAGAGACGTCCGGACGGCTGGCGGGATGCTGAATTGCCGGCTAGTACGGAGCTCAGATTTGGAGAAGCGATTAGTCCTTTTTTAGTTGGGATGCGCTGAGAACAGGGAGAGTGTTCACATGCTCGGGCAGAGGATTTTACTGAATATTTGGAGGGTTGGTCAAAGCTCGAAAGTAATTATCTTGTCATCGAACAATGATTGTATTTTAAACCTAAGAGCCATGTAGTTCCTCGTGTCGTGACCAATGTCGCTTGAATGATACTCGCATACTATGCTCAGATTATAATTCCGTGAGGATTGGTTGACCCGTGCAGGAGGAATAGGGGTGACTTAACACATCTCATGCACACGATGATGCATTACATCTAACGGATCGGGAATGGGAGTGAGATTTGCAAGACTCCTGCGCGGCGTATTTTATTGATTGATATCTTGCTGACTCTGTTCCTGTGAAGATATGGGTCTTTCATATGGGTTAGGACATGTAGTGGACGATTGATACATCCATTGATTTGAATTTGTAGATGCATGAGCTCTGGGATTCCATTCTATGTTTGTAGATGTCTCACTCTGTCCTTTTCCTCGTGGCATTGGTTTATATTTGAGTTGACAAATAAAATCACCCCTTACAGCATCGTCTAACTATTACACGTTTAATACGACTTGACTGAATCAAGGGCCACGTTGTGTAAACATGTATTAATAGAAATCGGGAGGAGGCGAGAAACTCACTACAAGTTCTCTATCTTGTAGTGGAGGTTGGATTTGTTATGTCTTCTCACGTACTCGACAAGGGAAATCCTTTATGGACTCGTTGCAATATTTCTCGACCTTATGCATATCAATATAGTGGGCATCATCTTGATGTTGAAGCTACACAGATTCAGAAAGTCATACGCTAGCTCCTTGAACGACATATTCTTAGAAGTGTCCAAAGACAAATAATAGTGTAACGCGACACTGGTGAGGATTTCCTGGAATAGGGCTACTTGGAGCAAGTCATCCTTCGGGTATATGGACATCTTATGGAGGAAATGCTTCAGGTGCATATTTGGACAACGAACCCCTTTGAACTTCTCGAAGTCTGGTAATTTGAACTTGTGGGTAGCAGAAATCTGTGGAACTTGAATGTCATAGTCTTTGAGAGAGTAGATATTACGTCTTTGAACAACATTCTGTCTTTCCACAAGGTGGGTGATGCGGTTTGGTTCAGATTCCTAGAAAGATGTGATCCTGGCTTCAATTTTGTTCTCAAGATCATCAAGTTGTGGGAAGAGTTCTACAAGAATGGTTGCATCTAGTCGCGTTTGTTTTTAGGGGACGACCTCAATAACTCGAACCTCTGACAACATAGCTATTATAAGAAGGAATCATGGATATTGGAGCGGTTGTACTGTCTCTCCGTTAGCATTTGAGTGAACCATCGGGTTGTGGTGCCGAATGTGGTGAAGGGGCGCTGACCCTGAAACGTCGCCTTGTGGTGGATATGGGAATATGACATCAGAGCTGTGGGCAGTGGAGTTACAGAGGATTAGGTTGGAAGCACTATTGTTGCCCTTAGAACAGGTGTCAACATTGGAGTAGAGATGCTTGTCTGTTGGTTATGGATCATATTGCCCCACATGCTTTGCAGTAAGGTCATATTCTCGCAGAGCATGTTAATTCTTGCTTCTAAATGAGTATTTGAAGTGTGTTCGTGACCTCTAGTATCTGTAGGTGGGCTGTTCACAGAGGCACCCAATCCCAATCAATGGTCAATGATCGTGGTTTGGGATGATGGATGTTTGGTGAGAACATCGGTGTAATCTGTAGACATTCCTGTGTTGGGCAGTCTCCTGTAAGTCAAGGAGATTCCTAAGCTAGCCATGTGTACTGCTCGGCATTGCAGCTCGAAAGTGTGTGTCCTCAGAAAATTAATTTTGGTACTTTTTGTAAGAAGTGAAAAGAAAGAATGTAAGATAAGGACGATGTGATGATTTGGGAATGCTTTGAATAAGATGCCATGGCATAATCAAAGAAAACTAATCAATTATTCAAAGCTTGTAATAGACCATAAATCAGGTCCTAAAATCGGACAAGAATAATCCTAAGGGGCATTGTGAACACACAATTTTGCCATCCGAATATAAGACTCTAAATCGTGTACAAATTGTCGTATGAAAAGTATGAGCAGGTTCAATCTCTAGTGATGAGAAATACACGCGAATCCCCTGATTCTATACTCGCAAGATATCTAAAACGTGGATGAGGTGAGGATTTGGCGAATATTTGTTGAAGTTTCACGGCAGTATGCTGTTGAATACGCTGCGCTAGTAGAGCTTGATCTGGCGGCGGGTCTTCAGGATTGTCAAAGAACACCAGGGCTGCAGAAGCTTGATTTGGCCGATCTTCTGGACCGGGCTAATATGGGTGTCGGCAGAACATTGTCGTCGATTGTCTGAGGAAAGAGTGCTCGAGAGCTTTGTTAAGCTAAGGAGCTCCTCAGTCTTCAAGTTGTGTCAAATGAGAGGGTGAGACTCCCTTTATATATGAGTTGAGAAACAATCAGGTGTCATCTCCTTCCGATGTGGGACAAGTTGCACGTACGCTTAAGGCCATATTGGGCCGGCATTTGGATTATGTTAAAGTACGAGTCAGGCCATAAATGGACTGATATATGGGTCAAGCTCGACTTTTTTCTATTATTGGGTTAGGCTTAGTTAGGCTAGCATATGGGCTTGTCACAATTGTAAACCTAATATGTAAGTGAGGTGGACTTGAATTTATATAATCTTTAGTTTATATAATCTCAATATTCCGCCATTGTATTAATTTTATATTGAATTATAAGTGTAAAATATTTTATATCGTAAAAATCGATATAGCATATGGTTTTTGGTCCGGATGACATTTTTTTATATTTATAAAATTTCAATATATACAAATGCCTCCACTTTAATTGATATCTCTCGTATGCTTATATATTGTGATTGACTTGAACTAAAGTATTGTTGGGATATTTATTAAAAGGATATATTTCGTCCAAGATAATTTGTCGAAAAGATGATCACAAAAGATATCAAAGTATTTTTATTTTGTTACTCATTTCTATATAAAAAGGAGATCTCACTGTATAGTATTGGGAGGAAGACCTGCGAGATATTGTTTTGTCATGATGATGCTTTATTTCGAAAGATGGTAGGATTTTGTAAATTACAAACAATTTCCGAATAAACGAGTCCCACTCTAATACTCGGTTTGTCAATGCATATTATTAAGATTGAATTTGTATATCTCAATTTCTTATATTTTGTGATGTACTGCGTTAAATAAAAAAAAATCTGGTCCATGTATGTCCCCATGAGATATGTCACTCATAATCTTCTACCTATTCATAAATTTACTGTACATATTAGTACAAATGTACAAATCATGTCCTAATACACGTTTGTACATTTGTACTAACGCCCACAGTAACCTACTAGTAATGTACAAAATTACTAAATGTACAAACTAATTACTGTTCTAATTAGTACAAATGTACAAGTCATGTCCTAGTACACATTTGTACGTTTGTACTAACGCACGCGGTAATCTATTAGTAATGTACAAATGTACTAAATGTACAAACTAATTACTGTTCTAATTTGTACAAATGTACTAATGTGTAATAGGAATAACAATGCTTTCTTTTGTACATTTGTACTGATTCGAACAGTAATTTATTAGTAATGTACAAACCATTGAATTTTGTTAGTACATTTGTACTAATTTTTTATAATTTTGTACTAAAAATTTTAGTACAAATGTACAAAACTACTGTGTACATTCTAATATGCACAGTGTAATCCGAACCTAACTCCTAACCTGTCGTGGCTGGGATTTTACCATTTACACCTAACCCCACCCAGCTTTTCCCCTACTTTTTTGGTCACTTTCTCCCAAAGTTCGCCACAGCAGTCGAGTATGGTTACTCATCCAAGCCTGTGAATTAGGCTGATCGTGGTGACGATGAAAATGGACTATCTAAGTCGACGAAGGGGCACTTTCCAAGTCGACGAAAGGGACTACCCAAGCGGGCTATCACGATGCATTTCAAACTAATATGCATAATAGGTTCTCCCGAGTGATCGTGAATTCGACGATGATCATTAAAGGAACTATACAAGTCGCATATTACAGATAGTTCATTGCAAAAACATACCCAGGAACACATTTAAGTTATGCACAATAACTTGGCCCCGATATTTTGCTGCGGCTTTGAACAAAAATAAGTGTAGACAGTCCATAGTCACCTCGGTCCTTCAAAAGATACTTTTTTTAGTAAATAGCATAACAGAATTAGTAAAAAATTCAATAAAGTTTACTAATTTTTCACTGTTCACATTTAGTAAATTTTACTAATTTACGTTTAGTAATTCAACCGAGTAATTTCCAGATTAGTTTTAATATTTTTTTACTAAAAAGATCGGAGAAATCATCTTATTTTTTGTAACTGTTACGAAAAAGTTATTGTTCAACTTTACTAAATGTTTACGAAATTTTTTAGTAATCTTATCATTCGATTTACTACCTGTGTTTTAATAATTTTTACAAAGAAATTATTGTGGATTTCATAGTAAAAAGTATTAATTTTGCTTACTAAAAGTTCAAAGTTTCGTAAATGGTCCGATGGGCTTTTGACTGAAATTACAAATATTTTACTATTTTTTTTTTGAAAATTAGTAAAACACTATTTAACTTAGTAAAATTGTTTGGAAATTACTAAAAATGAATACGGATTTCGTAATTTTGTACTGATTTCGGCGTGGAATTATAATAAAATTTGTTAAAGTATTACAAAATATTTTAGTAATTTTCTAATCCGAACAGTGAATTCGAACCTAATTACTAACCTATGGTCATTGTGAAATGACGAATTTGCCTCCGGTTCTAATTGACAAAACATATTACAACCCTAATTACTAAAATTGAATATGAGTTGTTTCGTTATTTATATTGATTTCTACGTGTGATTTTAATAAAATTTGGTAATGTATTACTAAATATTTTAGCAATTTACTAATCCAAATAGTGAATACCGAAACTAATATTAACCTATGGTCATTGTGAAATGACCAATTTGCTCCCAGTGCCAATTTAAATCAATGCCTACAAAATCCCCCGGACGAGCAGTGCTACTGGGTTGTTCATGAACATTTAATTTCCAATTTCCAATAGTGAACATTTAATTGTTCACCTAATTGGGCGAGTGTTGACTTTGCAGGTGGTTTTCTTCTTCCCATGCCCAGAGAGTTTTGCTATTGGAATCCCATCTTCATCCTCTATGGCTTGAAGAAATATAAATTGTCTTCAACCAGGAGGACCCAAAATTCGGTGAACATCTGTTTCCTCCCTTTATCCATCTATTTGCTTCCTCTTTTGCTTCCACCCAAGATTCGGTGAACATCAACCTCTTTTGCACTCAAAATTATCCCCCGTGACGTGGTTGGCACAACGGATTTTGCCTGGGAAATCCAAAGCTACTGTTGTTAACCTCTTCTTTTGATATATGTGATTGTAGGTGAACAGGATATGAATGACTTCTTCAATATACTCATGGATATGAATGAAGATCAGTTGTTGAATATGTCACTTGGTACTGCTGAAGAAGCTGAAGAGTTAATTAAAATGTATGTGACGATTCATGGCTTTTCAATTAGGAAACTTCGAAACGGTGAATGCGTTATGAGAAAGTGGGTTTGCTCAAGGGAAGGGGAATGTTCCAATTCCCCTGTTGTGACCGCCTGTAAGAGGGTTAGGGCGTCTGTCAAGACAGGTTGCAGCTATTTCTTCAAAGCTAGAGTCGAGGTTAATGGACAATGGACTTTGGTTGTTGTTCAGTTGGAACACAATCATGAAATGGTTTGTCCTATTTAATTCGAGAAAGGCGCAAAATTGACAACCAAGATATGACATTAGTACGCCGAATGCTTGATGTTGTATTTAGACAGTGCGATATTATGCGACTACTTGTTCATGTATCTGTGGATACTCACATGTTGGTTTCTTAATGAATTACCTCAATAACCAAAAGCTGAAGGAAGAGTCAGTTGGGATGTTAGTTGTGATTCCGTCCTTGCATACCTCCTTTATAGGAGGAATAGTGAGATTGGTATGACATTTGAAACATTTGTGGAAAAAAATGAAGTCATTGGTATGACAGTACCTCCATAGCTGATTGCCAATCATTTGGCGATGTCGTAGCTCTAGACTCTACCTTCAAGACGAACAAATATGGCATGTAAATGGTCATCATCGTGGGTGTGAATTATCATCATCAAACTACTGTCTTGGGGCTACCTTGATGACTTCTGAAACCATTGCTGACTACACTTGGCCCCTGCGTACTCATACACAGGTCATGGGAGGGAAACATCCCATTAGCGTTGTCATGGATGATGACAAAGCGATGATTGCATCTGTGAGAGAAGTTTGGCCATCTGCAAGACCAGGCTATGTCTTTGGCATTTCAGCCGGAACATTGCGCGTCGTGTACAGGATCCGAAAATGCGAGCCCGTGTTTCGTCCTTCATGTGCAACAATAGACCATATGAAGAAGTTGAAGAGGAGTGGTCTACTTTAATGACATTTACAGGATCGATAAGCATAAGATGGATACAACAGATTTATGCATGCAGACATATGTGGTGGCAAATGCATCTTCACGGACATTTTTGGGCGGAGCTTAGAAGCACTCAACGTTGCGAACGTATGCATGCATATATGAAGGGATATGTCAAGGTGAAACATAAACTGCATGATTTCGTACACAATTTTGAGCGTGCAGTAGCTGATCTTCATCACAAGGAATATCAAGAGGCTTTCAACTCATCGTAGAAAGCGTTAAGGCCAATTACGATGTTATGCCGACTTGAGGAGGATGCACGTCGAGTATACACCATGACCTCTTTTCGTAAGGTTTAGTCTGAGATACAAAAGGAATCAAGATTTTACGTGCAAAATTTACTCGATGGGAACATCGCGAGGGTATACATTCTTTCCTGTTATGACGGTGAGCATAGGTGCGTGCAAATATCATCTGCGAAGAATGCTGTCCAACTCAGTTGCAGCTGCTTACATTTTGAAACCTTTGGTTTCCCGTGTTCGCACCTATTCCACGTTGCGAAAATAGAAGGATTGATGTCCATACCAATCCATTTGGTGAAGAAAAGGTAGACAAAGACAGCTAAAAATATAAACTGGGAAGCATTTTCAGGCCAGGAATACTGTGTAAACGTTGCTAACCTGTGCCAGGGTATTCTCAAGACATCATGCAGACGTATGTGTTTTTTGGCCGAGAAATCGGACAAATCATATCGTCGACTACGTAAAAGTATTGAAACTTTGACGTCGGAGTTGGAGCTTAGCTGCAGGGACCAAGAAGGGAAGAAAACGGATGATGATCGTGTTAATGTTAATTTCGATGACGGGGTTCGTCGACAGTATGTCATCCATTCTTCCAATATTAAGTGTCATGGCAGCACGTCTCGACGACCTGAAATGTCTAGTATCAAGATCAAAAAAGAAGGTAACTTATGTAGTGAAAGTACTTCGAAAATAAATTATAATGGATGCTATGATGATAACTCTGTTTATGGACACCAAAATATGTACCCTTAAGTCTTAACAAGGTCAGCAATTCAGGATCACTTCCTTGTACATCCACCTGTTAATGCACTACATTACAAAAGTCATACTTTTCCAGGCAGTAATGCAAAAAGGGTCCTTTGGAATGATCTGGGGAATATGTACCACAAAATTAGTTTCACTATTGGAAACCAGTATCTTATCAAGGTCTCTATATGCTAGGGAATTGCAGCCACAGAGTTAGTCTCATCACTATCGTCCAGTCTTTTCCTCTTGGCTTCTCCATCATCCTTGACCCTTTGATAAATAACTTTCCTAATTTCATTTCCATACAACTTAATAAGGCTTATCACAAGCTTCAACCTATCAACAACACCTACAATCTAAGATTCAAAGGGTAGTCGTGTTAGTCATGTATTCATTTGGCATTCATCAAGTCATAAATGATTAAACTATTCTGAAACTAGAACATACCACTTTCTCAACCCCTTCCAAGGGTTCAGGCATGGACATGGACTTCATCCCATATACTTCACAGTCGGCACTGCATAACACCAAATCATACGAGGATATCTCTAAGTATTTTTCCTTAATAAGACGAATTTTATGGAATTTGGACGTACTCATTTCTGACGGCCATTTGGTTGGGGACATTCTTCGGGTATGTTATATTCCACGAGCAGATGTCGGGAATTTGATCGACGAAAATCTTTGATTTCACTTTATTCTCTTCCATGATCACTCTCACAAGCTTCACAACACGAGGATGAAGGTTTGCCCTCCTACGCAAGTTGCTCAGTTTGTTGTTAAGTGTATCCATTATTAACACTTTAGATGTCCTGAATGATATGATTTGTAAAGTCCAATAGGACTTCGATACACACACCGGAATATAAATATGCATTCAATGTACCAAGCTTTTAGTAAAACATACACAAGTCATAGGCCAGGTATTTATGTATAGGCTAACTAATTTTGATCTACACTTTAGTAAAATTAGTTGGAACAACTTGATGAGTGCTTACCCATTGCACTTCATGATTCTTCCCAATATGTGACTTATAGTGCGAATATAGGGAAGCGACATCCGCTTTTGAGATCACGGGCATGTTGGCAACACTGTACTGGTTTGCAGCAAGATTTTGGTGGTTGCGTTTATGGTCATTAAAAAATTACCCATGACATTTATAAATCAATCGATGATGCTTGACAAACTAAACCCTAACCAACTTGTAAGGTACCAAATCTTTTTCTTCTCTGAATCCACGCAGCTCTGTAGCATCACGGCATGGAAGTCTATGATATGCATCATCGTTGACCATATATACTGAAATGCATTAAGTCGCATATGTTGGTTGAGTTGAAAGAAATTCTTACATCATTGTCTATCCATCTATTAGGTTTGAGAGACAGCATAGCATGCCTATTAACGTTGGCGGATTTCGTCATACAAAGACATTCACTGCATAATAAAGGAACAATCAAAGTTACATACCCGAAAGGTCAAAGTAAAGTAACATTCCAAAACATAAAGGCCTAGGACTACGACACTAACCTATGATCCTGCTCCTCATTCCAGGCATACTTTAGGATATTCCATTGAGCCGGCGTAAACGCTTTCAGCTCACTTACGGTGATATCCCCTGGAATGATATTCTGAAGTGCCTATAAACGAAAAATTACAACATCTATAATTCTTCATAGATGAACATAGCAGACTGAATGATCTTGATCGACGATTGATGTTTCCATTCAATAGTGCCGCGTTGTTATACCTCAGGTATATTTGTGCGAAGACGCTTCTTTGTTCGCGTTACTGGCTTTGGTAGTACAAATGGGGAGGTCTTGAAGGAGGAGGGCTTCCTCCCTGACGTACGACGCATCTAAACCTGCCTTGTGTTCAAAACATTTGTCGTAGACGATCCGCTTTCCTGGATGAGCAGATTAATATTACTGTTAAAAAGATTTTGCATAGTTAATTATAAAATCCGACATGATTCACCTTCATTTCAACTTCAGCTTCTTCTCCAATCTTCTCCTTCCCTTTATCTGTGGGAACAACTTTCTCTTCCTCTTGAACTGCAACTAGATCTCCAATCTTCTCCTTTCCTTTAGCTGTGGGAACAACTTCCTCTTCATCTTGAACTGCAACTCGTTCTCCAATCTTCTCCTTTCCTTTATTCCGCATCAGTAAAGACGCGACACCTTCCTCATACTTAGTCGTTTCGAATTCAGATTCACTCTCAGCATTTGTTGTATGACCATCAGTCGCGCTAACGAATGCGCCAATCTTGTTAAGAGCTCGAGCCAGTTGTAACTCACGAGGATGCGAATAATCATCACTACCCTCCGGAAGTGGCTGTCGTTGTTGAGTAGGATCAAACGGCACGATGCTTCTTTCAGAGACCATGGTGGACCCCACATCATAGACAGGTTTCTTCAACCCAATGGGCGGATGACTGGGTTCAACAGGTGGAGAGGCAGACTGCGGGACATTGCCAGACCCTTTCAGTGGATCAACTTTTAACTGAACTCCTCCTTCGCCATGATCTACGTCCATATCAGTCATATCATATTCCTGGGTCGGTTTGCAGTCGGGTTGGTTCATCGGAAGACGTTCTTCAGCTCTCAGTTGTCGAACTTCGGTGAGTACAGTGGACAATTTATGCAGGATGCGCTCATTACTGGCTTGGAGTCTTCTTACCGAAAATTCAACAGTTTGGTCATGCGAGGAATGGTTAAATTGATAAATTTTTGACCTATGTGATATGTAAATTATAAACAGTTATAGTCCGAAGCGATGATTTCAAATTACCTTCAACCGACGCATCACGATTTGCATCTAGTCGGACTCGTACGCACAGTCGCCTTCATCATTTGCAACCATTTCGAATTCGTCGGCTTCCTGTTAATGGAATGAAGAACATTAAACAACACATTGAAGAACATGTTGTCAAAACTTTTTAGTTACTTGTCGTTCCATGTGCATAATAACTTGTACCATACTTACAATATCCGCAGCCTCCGCACTTGTTACTTTGAAAAGGGATTTGAGACGATCGTCATCCCAATCTCGACAAAGTGGTGTGGACCTATTGCTCCTTGATAACGTAGCGTTTGCCTTAGAACTTTTAAAAGCGTAGAATAACTGCATTTGACACAACCAACTGCACTGGTTACAAGAACAAGGAATGATAACAGTAGTAACATCTCTCATTAAATAATATTAACCAAGAGTATATTAAAAATTCTCACCTGAAGTAGATGCACGCAACCACCGATGTACTTCGCTTCATGTCCTTGGAATGCCTTCACTTGGGTACACAAATTATCAACCACATGAGTTGCCAATCAAATTTGCATCTTGCCTCTACATCTCGGGTGGCAAGGAGATACTCCTTGTCGATATCGAACGCTATTGTTGGGCACAAGTAGCAGCCTATGATGAAAATTACAACCTCCACTCTCCACAACTCGTCGGGAACATCTCTTGATTGCAGCTGATCCTCAACAGATTTTAGACAAATCTTTCCTTTTTTGAGGTGATCCTTTAGCTCTGACCGGACACCCACTTTGGTAGCTGGTACGCCGATTAAGGCCTCAACATCAATAGACAGCAAGGGTTGTTCAACACCATCGATTAACAAGACCCTCTTCACTGGATCGAACAACCTTAAACAAAACTTCAAGGCGTTGTGATTCACATGCCAACTTGACAAATGAAGCAGACCATCAAATCCTAGGTCTCTCAGGGCTGACCTCTTCACCTCGTTGAATGTGTTGAGGACTGAAAATAGCTTCTTCAGACTATACCGAGTATAAAGGTAATCCTGTAACAATACAACCACATGAAGCTCAATCCAACTATTACAATTACTGAAAGAAGGTTGTGCTATTTACCTATTCGTACACGAACGGCCTTAGACTTTTTCTTTTTTGAAGTACCGGGTGTATTGCCTCCTGTACATGCGTCTGTCTGATCTTCACCGACTGCCGTAGACTTTTTCGTTATCGAAGTATCAAGTGAATTGCCTCTTATACCTGCGTCTACGTCGTTTCCACAACCAATATCGAAATCTCGTTCAATCTCTGCATACATCAACAAATAAATAACTGACACCATCAAAACTTACACTACAATCTATAAACTGAGAAGCCTAATCCACTGACCACCATCTACCCAAAGCCAAACCATCCCATACCCATACAGAAACCCAAAACCAAATCCTAACAATATACAGTGGATCGGAGGAGAGAAACTAGGGTTCGTGGGATCTTGGGTAGGATGAGTAAGACTTGACACGAGGGATTTACCTAGTACCAGAGACCTAAACCCAACTCCAGTAGACCATGCACAGGACTAAACCCAATAATCGTAACTTTGAGTCGATCGGAGGAGACGATTTAGGGTTGGGTTCTCGGCCGGTAAAAGGAACACGATTTAGGGTTGTGGGTTCCTGGGCAGCAAAAGGAAGACGATGAATAAAAAGGGGATCGTACGTGATGTCATTATGTCAACCGGTAAGGGGTCGCCTACGGAGATGACAGGAAGAGGAAGGGGGGTCGGAGGGGATGGACGACGGACACGACGGGAGGAGGAAGGTGGATCAGATGGCACGATAGAACCAAGCACAAGATTAGTAATTAGGTTTGTAATATATTTTGTAATTTGGAACCGAGGGCAAATTCGTCATTTCACAATGACCACAGGTTAGTAATTAGGTTCGAGATTTACTGTTCGGATTAATAAATTACTAAAATGTTTTGTAATACTTTACCAAATTTTATTAAAATTCCACGCAGAAATCAGTACAAAATTACGAAACTCATATTCATTTTTAGTAATTTCCAAACAGTTTTACTAAGTTAAACAGTGTTTTACTAATTTTCAAAAAAAATTAGTAAAATATTACTAATTTTAGTTAAAAGCCCATCGAACCATTTACTAAACTTTGAACTTTTACCAAGCAAGATTAGTACTTTTTACTAAAAAATTAACAATAATTTCTTAGTAAAAATTACTAAAACACAAGTAGTAAATCGAATGGTAATATTACTAAAAAATTTCGTAAACATTTACTAAAGTTGAACAGTAACTTTTTCGTAAAAGTTACTTAAAATAGGATGATTTCTCCGATCTTTTTAGTAAAAAAAAAATACTAAAACTAATTTATAAATTACTGGGTTGAATTACTAAATGTAAATTAGTAAAATTTACAAAACGTGAAGAGTGAGAAATTAGAAAACTTTACTAAATTTTTTACTAATTTTGTTGTGCATTTTACTAGAAAAAGTGTTGTTTTAATAAAGTTTACAAAAAAAGGCGAATTTAGTAAAAGTACGTAACGGTTACGTGCATGTACCGTTAGTCGCTTCCAAATCAAGAGGAAACAATTTCTCAATTTTCTCCGTGAAAACAGTGTCCGCACGTCTTTTGACTTTTCTACCTAGAAATACAATAGGATTGTTCCTCAGTATCATTAGTCCACAAAGTAATATGTTAAATAAATCGATTAAACTTAAAATTCGAAAATTAATGACACTAATTAAGAGTTTGTAATTCAGAGTTTAGTTTTCCAAGCATTAAATTAAGAAAACTAATTCTCAAAAAGTGAACTCCAAGCATTAAACTCAAAATTTGCCTTGTCTAAAGTCCAAGGAACATGACATATCAAATGAAGTCTAATTCTAGAACTCAGAGTTCAATTTTGGGATATTGAAACTCTAAGTTTATATGTCAGAGTTCTCTGAAAATTAAACTTCGAGTTAGTGGCATTAGTCTACGAATTTTAAGTTTGTCCAACCTATTTTACAAATTATTTTATGGACTGACATTATTAAATAATAAAAACTCAAATAAATTGTTTTCTCCATTTTTTTTTGTTTTTCCTTTTATTTTTATTTTGAAAAAAGTTGTTTTTATATGTTTCTGCAGCACTTATTGTTGTGTGGGTATGTAATTTCCAATTAACTATCATTAGTTCAAATATAAAAAAATCAAATTAAATTTTATACATATTTTTGTCAACCAGCAACAAAATTAAAACAGACTTAAAAATTATATAGGTGAACAATAAACAAAATTTGGCGTTACCTTTGTTATTATTTCGATATCTTTTTATTTTAGTAGATTACTACAAAAAAATCATTTTTTTTTAATTTTATGTTCTTTTAAAAATTGAAATAATCTACGAAATACATTTTCTATTTTGAAAATACAAAAACAATTAATTGAAAAACTTATTCTTTTCATATAAACGGAATGGGTTGAAAATTTCCATAAACCAAACCTCACCCTTAAATTGTTTCTTTTCCTAAAATCATTATGAATTGTTTGTCGTTTTACACAATATAGGAAAAATCCTTAATTTATTTTGAAATTTTTTTGTACAATTTTGAACAACGTTAGTAATACTAAATTTTATGGGAGCGGAATTCATATTTGTGAGTTTTCCTAATTGTATTTTATATCACTTGTCAAATCAACTTTTTTATTATTTTTAATTAACTAAATGTCATCCGTCTATGTGATCGAATTAATGCGTTTCCCAGTAGTATTTCAGTCGTCCAATTATGTCCGAGACGATTAGTCCAATTAAAAAAAATTATATTTGCTTGTCTTCGAAAAAATTGGCCCCATTTAATATATTTCATATGTTATTTTACCCTTTTCTTATATAAAAGTAATTTGTGAGTAAAAGTTAGAGAAACGGCAAGTTACTTATGTAATTGATATCAGAGCCACGTTCCCCTGTAAAGTTTTCTTCCTTCTATTCAGAGAGAGAGAGAGATAGAAACTAATGCCCCTGCCTGCCGTTATTGCCCTCATTCATACTCATGGAAAACACTCCTATTGTCTTAAACGCCCCTGTCTCCCGTGAGCCAAGTTCTTCTTTTCGCAAATCTACTTCTAGCATTGAATCACTATATGAAATTTCTCATGAGGACTGTGACACTAATCAAGTGGTTAATACTAAGCTCCCCTTGCTTAGTCCATACACTGCCTTTCATAAACCATCCGCAGGACCAATCAGACGAATAAGGACACTAATCAGACAACCTGCATCATCCGCCCTTGAATATGTCCAGACAAGCAAATTCAGTCAACATCCTATTTTGGGGACTCAGAAGGAACAATTTGTTTCCTTACAATTGCCTACAGAATTCCCTGGACAATGGACAGAAAAAGGTTACACACATCTCCATTTTGGAGCCACAAGACTTGCCCTGACTTATCATGGACGAAAAGGACTGCCCGTTACAGCAAGAATGGCCCTGTTAGACACTAGATACATGGAATATCAACATGCCGTTATTGGGACAATTGAAACAACAATAAATGCGGGAACCGTTTTTGTAACCCTGTACCCTAACTTCTGCATGTCCCTCGGAGACCCAAAGGTCTTGTCAGCTTTGCAGGTTCAACTTCAGCTCTGTGGCGCCACTATGGAATCAGAATCCATCGAAGCTACTCTCCATTATCAGATGGCGTATCTAGTCCAGAACCATGCTCTGGATATAAGTATGCCAAATGATTCGCATGATGCCTTGCTCATCGTGGCAGATTACCACAACCAAAGAGCTCCTACCTGCATTCATATTCCAAGACAGATTCCACGAGAGGAACTCTTGAAGTTACTCCCAGAAAGATGGGTAACAAATTATGAACAGATCAAGAAGCAGACTACACCCATTGCTCCAATCCAGTCTACATCTCCTACGTTCATAAGGAATAAAGAGGGATCTGTGACAATCAAGTTTGATCGATCACAAGAAAAGGAGCGAGCTACACCACCTATTTTCCCTACAATGTTCATGGTACAACCGGTCCCTGAAAAGAAAAAACCAGACTCCCTTAACAAGATTATTCATTCCTTTGATGGTCGAGGAAACCCGACTTTTCTCTTTAGGGACCCCCAGTCACAACACTGCTATTGGGATGTGGGAAAATGCCCAGCAGACTGCGACTGCGATGACTGTGAGGAACCTGATTATTCCAGCCGAAGGAGCAAAAGAAGTTGCCAAAAAGGGAAAAATCTTCCAGACTCAGACAGTGATTCCGGTGATGACGAGGATCAACAGCCAAAACAAGGTCAGTCCATGACAGTGGCTACTCATCACAACCAGGCATGGCAATATTTGGCAGATTTGGCTAAGGATACAAGGCGACCACTAAAAACAAAACAGTCAGTACTTCCCTGCTATAAGCCAATCCTTAAATGGGAAAAGAAAAATTCCCATAAGCCAATATCACCTGCTACTGAACCAACGAAGAAAGTTCCCCAGCCAGAGCCTTATGCTACAATCACCACTTGCTCCCAAGAAGCTTTGTACACTTCGTATGACGGACAAAAAATCCAAACCCATGCACCAATCATGATGATGCAGCCAGAACACTCAGATACAGATATGAGATTTCCGCCTCTTGAAGAATTTACTCACAACAATGTAAGGTATGCTTCCAAGATACCAATACCTACGGCAGTAGATCAGGCCGGACATCCAATGAAAAACAGCCTTGCAGAAACAGTGCTCAACTGGCAAAGCCAAAATGCCATTGCACAAAACACTGCCCTCACTACCATTTGCAAAAGAGTACAAAGAGTGGAACATCATTTGGAAAAGGTAGAATCAAGCTTTCATGAACAAGATACTCGGCTCTCAGAGAAAATGGATCAACATCAAAATCAGACACATGAAGTACTGAGAGTTCTCCTACATACCTTGGATAATTTTGAACAAGGAAGATATCCGTCTTATTTTAGGTCAGATCCAGATGAAGAAATTGCTAAATTGAAACGACAGATCAAAGCAATCCAAGATAACCCAATCTCCAAAGCATCAGATTTCATGAACTTTGGACGACCTAGCTCTTATTCTCCTCTTCAAGAGCATGCTAAATTACATAATCTCTTCGGTAACCCAGAGAAAAGAGATATTGCGGATATCAGAGAAATAGTTCGAAAACAGAAAAAGGAAGAACGCAGAAAGGACGACATCAGAGCAGGAAAGAAAAAATTTTCCAGTTCCTCTCGACCACAACGTTCTCCAAGTCCTACAGAATCTTCTAGTCTTCCTATGCCAACCCAGCAATTATTGATCAAAGAAGACATATTGCTGAGTAACCCTCAGATTTCTATTCCGCATTAGTTAAAGCCCGCTTCTCAACAAAACCATTACATATACAGTAGTGACTCTTCCATTGCCAGCTCCATATCCTGGCCAAGCGAACCTGATATGTTACATCAGTTCACGGAGCATCAGTTCACAGAGCATCAAACCAATAAGCACATAGATGAAAGTCCATACATGTTTCTGACAAAAACTCCAGGAGAATCAGTTTCTTCACAAACCTCTGCAGATTCAGAAGACACAGAAGAAGAATCAAGCTCTCATGAGTCAATCTCCGAATCCTCCCTCGAATCAGTATTCTCCAAGGATCCACAAATACTCATGGCAGATAATAATCCACATGTAGATGAACCTGAAAGCTCTTCTGATCATTCCTTAGATGAAAATCAAGATCGTCATACTTTTAAGGAACAAGGATCCTTAAAGTTCACCCTTGATGACCTTGAACTAGACAAATGGCCTCAAAGATTTAAAGATTTCTATGCATGGTGCCTACAGAAGAGACTAACTGTTCCATCCTCTGCAGACATTCTTTCTGAATTAACTGCCCGATTCACCGGAATGCTACAAACATGGTGGAACCAATTACCAGAACAGATACAAGTACAATTCATTAGCCTTCCTTTTCAAGACTTTCTTACTCAACTCTACACAAATTTCATTGGAAGCCCAGAAAATCTGATTGATGATCAACGGAAAGAATTCTTCAACAGAAGATGTTGTTCCTATCGGAAGAAGGATATCAACCGACACTTCAAACGGATGGTGACACTCTTTATCAACCTTGGTGCAAATAATGCCCTCAAACCAGTTTTCCTATCTTCCCTGACAGAACCCGTCTCCTCATTGGTGGAAAAGGAATTGACAGCAAAGAACTTAAAAGTCATGGACTTAACTGTTAGGCAAATCATTCAAGCAGTTCACTTTGCTATAAAAGAATTATGTCAACGACGAGAGGTCATCAGAGAATTCCTCAAACATGACAAAAGGCTAGATAATGCCTGCAAACCAGTCAGGTATCTCACTAAGTGTACTAAAGCTGATTTATGCACTTGTCCAAGCTTCCCTGAACGCCGGATCTCCAAGAAGAAACGATTTGGAAGACGGCTTAAATCCAAGAAAGCCACCCAACACTATCAACCCAGAATAACCAAGAAAGGGTTCTCCAAAAAATTGACGCATGGAGGAAGAAAGCGCTATCTACGCTTCAAACAACGACGGTCTCCAGACAAAAAATCCTCTAAATGCTTTGTCTGCAACAAGCAAGGACACTTTGCTAAAGACTGTCCAAAGAAGCAAAAGAGGTTTGTGGCTCAGCTAGAGAAGGTCACTGGAATTTCCCTACAAGATAATGATGTTGAATCAATCTTCTCCCTTGATGATGAACCATCTCCCCAAACCATATGCTGTCTAGAGAGTCAGCCACAATTTCAAGCTTTCAGCGATTTCAGCTCTTCTTCCAAGGAAGACGATACTCATAGTATCTATACTATTACTACAGTGACCAAATACCCCCCTCAAATGCCATATATCAACACCACTACTAGAAGAATTCCATCTTGCGAGTCCTTCACAAACTTGGTGATTCAAACCACAACCCCTGAATCACAAGATTCCCAAGAACATCATGTTCCACTCTTAGCCACTACAAGTATTCTGCCCCATGTCAAGGTACAAATATACTTTTCAAAGTACCATCGACCAGTACAAGCTATTGCTTTTATTGACACTGGTGCAGCAGAAAGCATGATCAATCCAGTCATGGTTCCAGCAGAGCTTTTAGTCCCAGAACTCAACACTTACAAGGCAGCATCTGGAAAAACTTTCCAGACATATCTCCGGACTAAACCCATAAAGATAATGCTCTTCCCTACTTGCTCTATACGTGCCAAGGTCGTCGCTACGGACCTCCTAGGAAAAGATTTGGTACTAGGATGAGACTTGATCCAACAGCTTCAACATTTGCGATTACTGGCAACAGGAATACGACATAAATCCAGTTTTAAACCTTTTACACATGAGAACAGGATTTATTCAACCCAGCCAGTTGAAAGAGCAATAGAGTTATTTCGTCCATCATTTGCTTCAGATCACCGAGAGTTTCTGACAAAATGCCCGACTCCATTGTGGACTAACACAGATTTCTTTGTTAGACTCCCTTTCAAACATAATGAGGATGTTAATCCCACCAAAGCAAGCCATCCAGGAATGCAACCCGAAGATTCCAAACAGGCTGCTGAGGAGTGCAAGGAACTTCTACAACAAGGGTTAATCGAATACTCAACTTCTTCTTGGGCATGTGAAGCATTCTATGTTAACAAGAGATCAGAACAGAATAGAGGAAAGAAAAGGTTGGTTATTAATTACCAACCCTTGAACCATTTTCTGCAGGATATCAAATTCCCTATTCCAAACAGAACATCATTATTTTCCTCACTTTCCCAAGCTAAGGTCTTCTCAAAGTTTGACCTTAAAAGTGGATTTTGGCAATTGGGTATTCATCCAGCTATGCACTACCACCATTGATTTCTTAGGAATGCGCCTTGCAAATGGACAATATTACCCAGGACCCCACATTGCACAGGAATTGCTTAAATTTCCAGACTCCCCTCTTACAAAGAAACAGGTACAACAATTTTTAGGCATCGTTAACTATCTGCGAGATTTCGTTCCAGGAATCAGTCAATACACCAGCCCCTTAGAAGCTCAACTAAAAAAGAATGCAGCTCCATGGACTCACAAACAAACCAAAGCAGTCCAATACTTAAAGAAGACTCTGCAGAATTTACCACCTTTGCAGATCCCATCTGATGGAATCCGAGTCCTACAGACTGATGCCAGTAATGAATTTTGGGCAGCCATCCTTATTGAAGAAAAGAATAACACAAGAAAGATTTGCGCCTACAAATCTGGCAAGTTCAGTAAGGGAGAACAGCATTACCATTCCAGCATCAAGGAAATCTTAGCTGTTAAATATGGGATCAAAAGGTTTGAATTTCACTTAGCGGGACATCATTTTCTGGTAGAGACATATTTCAAATCTTTTGACTCAATGATGAACATCAGCACAAAAAAGATACCTAATGCTCAGCTTCTGTGACTGTCTCAGTGGTTTTCACAATACTCCTACTCAGTGAGACACATCAAAGGAACATCTAATGTGGTTGCAGATTTTCTATCCAGACCCTTTGATACGGTCAATCCACATCTCCTAGAATATCCAAAGTTACAGGCTATGTTCACCACCCATATTCAAGCAAAGCCAAGGCAACACTATTCCACATCTTTACCACCTGAAATACACAAGTGGAATACCATCTTCCGTTTCGATTGTGCTATGGAAATAATCTCTCATTCTTACTCACAGATGCAATATTATTTGACAAACATTTTCAGGAAGTATGGACAACTCTTCTTCCCCAGAGATGGACTCCATCCTACTTGTCCATTTCTACAAGTTTTTCCTATACCACCCACAGAGAGATTCCCCATTGAATTAAAGTGGTTTTTCTGGTATTTCTTTCATGCACATACTATTGCCTTCGAATTCCCAGCGTTGGAAATGCTTCAGTATCTGGAACAATTTGGGGATCTATTCTCATATTCCCCATCAGCATACCCTCATGCTCACCTTGCTGACATTTTAACTTGGTTTGCCCCATTATTCCAATGGAAGGTTTGGTTTGAAGAACAGGCATATCGATTTCAGAAATGGCCAGGAATCACGGTTTACTCCACATATCTTCTTCATAGAGCCTGGCATTATGATGACCAAGTCACCTCTTTGGTATCCATCAATACGGTCGACAATTTTTCATGCCTTCCTCATTCAATGGCTATACATTATGGACATTTTGAAGTAGATGATCATATCCCAGCACCATGGTCCATACCGCCAACATTTGATGATAAGGATCCAGAATACAGAGATATTCTGTATAATAGAAAGTGCCTCACAGAGAAACTCTACCAGCAAAATGCAATTTCACCATTATCAGAAGAGGATCTTATTCTTGATAAGATTGCTAAAATTGACATAACACATGTTTGGAACCTATCACAGGCCCTTGAAAACTTTGTCCAAGAACAACCGGATTGGGACGTCATAGCAGAAGACATGTTTCAAAACTTCTCCCCGACAGGCCCAACATCAGGCCCATCTTCATCATCCTCAAGGCCCAAAACACTGTCGGCAAGAAAGATGACCCCACACGGAAAGCACAGAAAGCGTCCAAAACCAAATGAAGACTAAGAATAGTACCCCATGTGCTAAAAGGACACAAAGATTCCTTAAGAGATAAGATGATGACTCATCGTGCACATCCCTTAGGGAATTACTGAAAAGATAAGGTTGTAACGTGGCTTACCCACGACCTAGTGTAGTTTTTCGGTTTGTTGTATAAATAGCCTTCTCTTGTAAGTTGTAAGGGACACGGAGAAAAAACCAGAAGAGAAATAAAATTTCCAGTTTTCTCCATACCCATGAGCAATTAAACACTCCCCCGGGCAATAACAAAGGCAAGGCGGTACTAGTTTTCTAAACTCTCTCAAACAAATCTCTCTACCTTCGATAAACCCAAAAACATTTACAAAACTCAAAAATCCCAAAAATATCTTTTCTCATTATGATATATCCGAGCTTCCTTAAGATTGCACTCTCTTGTTTAATTGTCTTATATTTCTGTTATTCCCAGTTTTCCACTTTATATGTGTTATCCTTTATCTGGACTCTGTATCTTCTCCAGTAAAACTTCAGATTTCCAATGCTTTACTATAGTTAAGAATTTTCCAGGAGATTCCCAGGAAGGTAGGTCCGTAAAGCTTTCGTAGTCGTATTGCCATCGGCTACGGGTCATAAGCCACAGGCACAGACAGCTTGGAAAGCGGGAAAACCGATGAGACCTCCTAGAAGAACTCTTAAAGATAGTAAACCAAAGTTTCCCCCATGTGGAATTCTCCAAAGTCATTTTCGTCGACTTAGACTCGATCGAGAAGAATTTGGAGAACCCAGATGGAAGTGTCCTCGTTTTCTTAAAAGAATTGGTCGTGCCCTCAACTTTCTAAATTATTATTACAAAAGAAAAACCCAAAAATGTATTTTATAGTCTATCCACTGTCAGCTTGCATTTGCAGTTTCTACCGACCCAGAAAAAGGCTGGTACATGGATCCTAGTGATCTTTGTCGAAAAGGCTGGACTAAACTCCAGAATTATAACATGTACCGAAAATTCCTGATCTGGTACTCAAAACGTTTCCTGTATTATAATACTATGTAAAACGTCTTAGTTGTCTCTTGTAATCCTTCTTTTGTCATCTTAGTTGTCTCTTGTAATCCTTCTGTTGTTATGAAAAACGTCCTAGTTGCGTATCGTTTTTTAAAAAAATGTCTTTTGTCATCTTAGTTGTCTCTTGTAATCCTTCTGTTGTTATATAAAACGTCCTAGTTGCTTATCGTTTAAAAAAAAAACGTCCTAGTTGCTTATCGTTTTTAATATCTCATTTTTAATATCTCATGTAATCATGTGTTGACAAGTTATTACTACCTAATAACGTGCAAAAGATTTTGCAAAAACTCAATTTTCAAAGAATTCATCTAAAAAAATTGGGAGACGAGTATTAGTCAAGGAATTTCGACTTTGACCGACTTATTTCTAATGAATTTTGAGTTTAACCGACATATTTCGCAAAATATTTCGTAAAGTAAGTCACAATCCTCGTCATTTTCTTACATCTTTCTTATAAACAAATTTATAGGCCGATTGGTAAGTGACATAACGAGTCCGTGAAGTTCAAAAAGGGCGTGCCAAATGACTCCGTCACCACGAACACTAAGAAGAAGGCGTGTTCGCCTGGGTAAATGGTACTTGGAGCAACGTCATCACCAGCACAAAGATCGGTCACCATCTGACATATCAATAAGTACTTCCTATCGCTATAACCATTACGAACTATTTTTATCTACCAAACGTCGCGAAAAGCAATATGTTAACTCGAGAATCAATCTTAAACCGAGAAATTTCCGACGAACCAAAAAGATGGAAACAACAATCGTAAAGAAACCAATAGCTGCGAACAGAAAAGGTTACCCAAACAACCATAAGATCAGGATTATAAATGACTAAGCGAAAAAGAATTTACATGGTCATTCATCTTGGGGATCTGAGGGCTCTTAGGAACAGGAGTTGAGGTTCACCTCAAAAGAAGGAACCAACCGGCTAGGCAAAATCATGCCAAGTATCTGAACAGGTTGGGGTTGTGCTTGGCCCTCTCCAAGTAGTCTCGAGTGATTAGGTCCTCTTCATTATACGTATTATTGATGCGTCAATGGCATGTCACCGGTCTTTGTCAACATCATCAATGACTTTCTTCTTCTCATCAACAAGAGGGAGGGGTATCTGTACATCACAAAGAACCAAGGTGTGGTCTGATAGTGAAGGGCAAGATCACTATCTACCTTAATCCTTCTCATTTTATCCGTAAACTTGGAGCTCGATTTGAAAGTAATCAGTGGAAGAAATCGTTTTCGTATTAGGTTCTTTGTTGAGGATCTTGTACTTGTCACATGACAAGGAGAGGAGAAGTCGAACAGTGCTGTCTTTCTTGAAATTTTATTTTAGTTTTAATTATTATAAAATTTTATTGGCTATTCTTAAACGGATTGTGTTAAGAAATGATATTCCGTTTGGCTAATCTTATTTTGCGACATCTTGGTTTGATATTAATGTGGGTTGTAAAACATAGGCCCAGTATCAATATAAGTCCGTAACTGAAGTGTCTGTCATATATTAGGTACTCTCACTTGCCCTAGACACGCTTCATCGGCCGTCGGAAAGTTAGGGAGGGACACCGACTTTTGCATTACCTTTTTACCGACGTCGTCAAAAAAGTGCTCCAATAATTAAAATCAGGCTTTAATCATGTCTAAAATTCGATTGCGGCAATCATGAATTATACGAGATTTTTGTAGTATCCAAGCCAAGGTAATTCGTTTTTACGACAAGTTAACATTTCACACGTATCCAAGAAAAAATTATCGTGAATGAATTACATTTGTTGGATGATTATTTTGCGTCGATGGATTGGACGAGAGTTTTATTTCTGGATCAATGCCTGATTTTATTTGGGCTTCTTATGGGTTTGGAAAGAAATTTTAAAATTAAGGTATTGATTGTTTGGTAGTTTAAATAATCTTACCAATTACTTGTTGCGGTTCGACTTTCTTGGACTAAGACAAATTAATACTCGGTTTATGATTTGTAAACCCATTTCTAATGATCAAGTTGACGTTTTCGAGTCGTGGACATGGATATAAAATCAAGAATGCAAATTTCATGCCTGAAATTCGTGTCGATTCTGAAATGCTAACCTTGCTCGTGATTTCTCTTCTTTCTTGAGAAATAATTTCATTTTCTTTTTTTTACATATCGACCAATTAAATCTCTTATATTATAAGATTAATTTAATCGGGAGTTTGATGTGAAGGCTCAACACGTTGATGTTCGTTTATAAGGTCAAACATGAACTGATGATCAAACCTTGCGATTGATGTCTCCTTCTGGCAATTTAAATTTTGGGATAGTTTGTCGCCAATTCTTTTATGAAATTGAATGGTTCATGTTGCTTCATGTTTACCTGAGGGCGATTGAGTCATATCTTGACGCAAAGGATTAAGGGCATAAATTTGGATAAAGTCCGTACCCAGGTTTATTTATTCGGGAGTATTGCACATGTGAGTCCGATGTATCGCACGATTGCACATCATGATACAGGTGTTTGGTCGTCAAAACGACTCGCTTGTTGAGATTTGTGAAGACGGCTTACATGCAATATGTATTACAATAGTTGTAAGCGCACTTTGACATGTTATTATTTTAATCCGTGAGAGTTGTTATTGATGGTCTTTTTAACTTTGCCCGACTTTGGGTTGTGGAAGCCACTAGTTATTAAGAATATCTTGTTAGACTGAAAGGTTTGATTTATACACCGCTGTTACATGATTAATTTATTATTATTGAAAGGAATGAACAATGGTGATTAATTTTAGTACCACGATATCAGTTGATGGCTAACCAAAGAGAAATACCATTTTGAGTTGAGTTAGCCCTTGTTGTTATTTTGTGTGGTTGTTATGTGATTTATTTAGTTAATGGGAGCCTCAAATTTATGTCTTATTCCATAGACATGTTTGTGGACAATAATTTTGGACACATGTTTAATACATGTATTTGTTTGTTTTGATGTTCATTCATGACTGCCATTTACGTTATGTATACATGGTTAAAAGTGTTACACTATAGGGGACGAATTATTATTAAAATCGAATTAAGAATTTTTAACTCCTTTTTGACAAAACATGCAACGGAAGATAGCTTACATAAGAACCTTTCAGACAGGCTTCCGTAACGCATAATGTATGGAACTGATTTTAAAATGATTCGTATGACTCACAAAAATTTATAGTGGTTCAGCATGTTTTGCCTACGTCCATTCACACCCAGAATATGGATAGTTATCATGAAAACGAAACGTATTAACAACTACATAAGGTGATGCACGATCAACCTTTTACAGTTCACGGATTAGCAGGTTTTGCACCAAAGGTGAATCCTTGCACGGGCTAACGTGACTAACAATAGTAACCAATTGTTTTTTGGATTTTTTCCTCGGGCGGTGTCCTCGCCTGCACAGCAACCAGCTGCGACTTCCCTTTAGACATTTTTCTCTGGCGGTGTCCTCCATGCCCAGTAACCCATGTACCGAGGTCCTGCAAAAACTGGTCAGTCACTCACCGTCTCCTCCAATGCTTTCCCGTAGCCTCCAATAGAGTCCCACTGGGACCCCAGGTCATTCCCCCCCTCCAAAAGGCTTCACCAACTCTCCAGTCTCAGGTTAAGTTCGTGATGTGTGACTAACAAAACTCAAAATAATGAACTCTTACAAGCTCTTAGCACACTATCACGTCTGTCAACTATTTCTCCCACATATATTATAATGCGTATGAATCCCTATATAACACAACAAACAAAGGCTAAGCATAGAAAGTACATTTGACTAATATAGCTTCTACACGGAAATGGTACATGAATAAATCATTGATATTAATTTTCATTGATAAGTTTTCGTTGGGAATGAAACCTGATTAAGAATAATTTAATTTAATCAAATCTGATTAACGTTGTAGAAGGTTACAAATTAAAAATCACCTTCTATGAATGGAAAATTTATTTTCAAATGTTAATTTGCCAATTCCATGATAATTATTTTGATGAATGTGGACAACTAACATGTCTTGTTATCCAAAAAATAATTATTAATGGAAAACATGATTCGAATGATATATAATCAATCTTGTAGAACATTCCATAAATAGATAATTTATTGCCATCAATTGAAAATATATTATTTATTTAATTTTTTTAGGAGCCAAATCATTTGATTTCGATTAGATAATTATCTTAATTAATTTTGATAATTCCCATGAAATTTCACTTTTAATTTCGTAATTATTTATTAATTACATAAAAATATTTCTTTAGAGAAGGTTTTCATTAGGAATAGCTTCTGTATTGTAGATGGTTGATTTCTGTTTCGCACAACATCAAGGCTCATCATCAACACCATTCAACAAAAAGTCTCAAGATTTGGTGTCTACCTTGAGCATATTGGTTATATCAAGTTTGTATGTCTCATATGACTTTACAGTTCTCATGGGATTTATGTTTAGAGACATACAGAGCATTAATGCTCAATTTATTTCATCTGGCTTATTGAAAGTGTAATGGTAACAGTTAGTTTCTCTGGTTTCACCAAGGTATACAACTTTCAGAGCATTATCTTTTACCTCGGTGGAGCATTAAAGTTGTTGAGATGCTTGATAGTATATTTCATTCAATTTCTTCGAATTGTTAAGATTACGGATGGCTACTCCGCTTTCACTAAGTATTCAAGTTAGAGAAAGTGTTTTCTCTGACTTTGTGAAATATTAAGGTTACGAAGGGAATTCATTTCATCTGGCTCTTTTGAAGTATTAAGGTTACATATGGGTATTTTGATTTTTCGGAAGTATAAAAGTTACAGATTGTGCAATTTGACTTTAGATAAATGTAAATGTTATATAGTTATTTGATTATTAAAGAAAATCTTGAGACTTGGTGCTTGGTCTTGAGTATGACAGCTTTGTCCTTATAGTTTGTCTGAAATAAAACACTATATAGTTTGTGCACATTAAGGTTTACGAGACATGTTACAAAGCAGTTTTTCTCGATTGTATTTCTAGCTCATTGTAGGCATAAAGTTACAAAACGATGATAACCGACCGAAAATAACATCATTTAGATCACTTCAGAGATGTTATTTTCGGCTACATCGCCACATTAACCCATTGGCGATTGTTGGCGCTTGTGATCATGGTTGTCCAACACCGTTGAATGGTGTGATGATGGCTATGGTTTAGTGCTATTACCGTTGATGGTCAAGGTTGTTTTTTGAGATATTGTCTCGTATATTGTCCTTTGTACATAATTAAACGCAACTCCAGAGTCATTTTCAAAACTAAAATGTTTGCTTTAAAGCTTTGTAATTGATCACCACCCAAGTGGGAGAATGCTAGAATATTATATTAGTTTTTTGTTATTTTATTTTGTTGGGATATAATCAATTACTGATTTATGGTTTCTTAAACCGTTGTCGTGTTATTATATATGAGACAATGCTAACCTGTTCAAGTTTGAATGATATTTTATTTGGATTGTTTTGACATCTCGATTTGATAATTATGTGGGTTGAACGATAAATGTAACCTCGTGATGAAAGGGTACCTGCGCCATCACGCCATCACATGCGCGTAGATGGATGAGCCTGAGCGACAAGTTTGGTGATGGCGACGCCTTGACTTCGTCGACCAAGCGACAAGAGGATCTCACGTTGCTTAAACGGGCAAATCGAGCAATCGGCGAAGGAGCAAAGCTCAAGGCGAAGCGACACTGTCAGGCGAAGGACCTGAAGCGACGAGAATCCCAAGAGGCGATTACGATCTGACGACTAAGGTCTGACAACTTGCAGCCCAAGGGTTGCACATGCTCCACTACCATGCCCACGAACTTTTCAGATCTTGTTGGAGAAATAATAAATTTTCCTTCCTTATCTTTTGAATTTGCTATCTTATATTTTTTTTGTTTCCCTTAATATCTTTTCTATTGGCGTCCTATATAAGCCCTTGTCTTGTAAGAGTTGAGCTCAACTTATCTTGAATTTGAATCAACCACATAAACTCTTTGAGTCTTTCTTTCTCTTGTCACTCGGTATGGATTCCGTTTGTGGCTATATTACGAGCGTTCATTACATCGGTGGTGCGTAGCTGTATCCGGTCCGGTGTATCGTTCAACCCGAAGTTCAAATACGGTGGTATTGTTGCTGTATCCGTACGCAATCCAGGCAGAGCACGTCCATTCTTCGGTGGTGGCATAGCTTATATCCGAAGGTTGATTCATCATTATCCTTTATTTTTCCTAGTTTATCACTGGCACCTGTCACCGTTCGCCATCATGGTTCGTTTGTGTCGTTGAGCAACCGAACCATCCCACACCGTCCCCGTGTCAGCTTCTTCCCCAGATAACACCCGCTTCTTCTTCCTCTACCTGCGGAGGAAACGGCGACGTTTCGCATGTTGAGTAGTGAGGGTCGCGATAGGATATGCGAGTCCCTCCGAAGAAAATGAGCCAACAAAGAGTATACATGAGATCGCATAACAATACAATACCTTTCTTTTGTTTTCCTTCTTCTTCTATTTCTTGTTCTTCCGCTTGTTTTTCTTCATCCCTTTACTTTTCTTCCTTTTCACCTTCTCTCTATCCATCTGCTCCACATCGTCGTTATCGTTCGAACAAGCCTGCAGAAAATGTCCATCACAGTGACGTCAACGGGCAGCAGGACGTGCAAAACAATATGGGCTGTGAACATGAATAAACTGGGGATAGTCTAAGGGATCCACATTCTTGATTATTCCCCTGGAGCTCGAGCTACCGCATGGGAAAACATCCAAGTGAATTAGTAAAAGAATTTAAAAGGTTGGAACGACACAAGTACAGATGAGAGTTTCATGTATTTGCTAATGTTCAGGGACAGTTCCTCGAGACTAAACTAATATACGACGGCTAAGCTTGCCTCCTTCCCAGACACCAAAAAATGTAATAGGGTCACCAAAAATATCTGGCTTTCGATGGGGATGCTATACATGATGGAACACTTGACGTTCATTATGATAAAACAACCACTAACCACAGAAAACGCACAGCGGTTCAAAGTAAAATCAAAGGGGAGGTTTGTTGACCTGGTTTTGATGATGAACTTAAGCGACATGTTACTGGTGGTAAGCGACATGTTACTGGTGGTCAGTAGTAATGTTTCACAAGTTATGTGTTCATTCTTAGTGAGGAGCTTGAGCAATGCGTTGCTGAACCACAGCTAGTAATCGCTATATATTACTGCGTTCCGGTACACTGTTACTGTGATATTACGCATAAAAATTGAAAATATGGAAACATATTTTTAATAATCACGATTTATTCTAAGATTTATTTTAATCTATCTCAGATAAATTATTCTGAGTGTCTAGGTTCATTTAACGTAGCCTAATGATTTTATCATAAGCACTTAGGCAACAAATAAAATGAGATTACCTTTCTAATTGTTATTTTTGGAAACAAAATATTTCTCTAATCTTCTGCAGCAACGTCTCGCTGTAATGGGAGAAAATATCAAATTAAATATATTTAATTATCATAATCAATTAGATATGATGTTAGAGATTGGAAATAATCTATTTGATTGAGATGAGTAAAGGAAGTTACCATTGGTGTCTTTCCTTCTATGGCACAGCAAACGTTGAGCAGACAGTTGCTGAATCCTGGCTGCCAGTTTTGGCAACAAATCTCGAAGATTGCCTGGACGTCCCTTATGCTTCTTTCTCCGTTATAATCAGACCAAGGACGACATTTTCTCTCGGCCTTTGTGCGTCTGTGTGGTCTGTGTGATCTGTGTGGTCTGTGTGGTCTGTGTGAGCTTTGTGCGTCGACGAAGAGCGGAAGATGCTAAGTGTCTCCAGGTTATTTCTCTTGCAAGCTGCGTGTGAGAGTGTCAAGGGGCTGAGGTCAGATCCTTTGATCGTCTGAGAGGGACTAGGTGTCCTCGGTGCGTTCAACGAGCAGCCGGCGAATCGTCTGAGGGAAGCTAAATGAATACCTGCTCTGAATTCAGTAACCGGTTGCTGACCCATCGGCAAGTAGCCGTTCTTGTCGTGTTTTTTTGCAGGGAAGTCTCGAGCCTACGGAGTTTGAGCAGTTAGATGCGCACTTGCGGGTGCGCGCCAGAAGTCTCGTGCCTGCTGGGTAGAGCAGGAGTTGGGAACGCCGCCGGAGTGGAAAGAGTTCCTCCCGAGCACAGGGGTGCTGTGCAGAAGTCTTCAACGCCTGATACAGAGGGTTAGTAAAGCAGGTTGCGTGGAAGCCAACGGATCGGAAAATTCCACCCTAGGCACTGGGTGTGCAGTGCAGTGAGTCACGGCTGTGGTAACCGTGCACGTCCAAACTGAGTGTAGGACGAATACCTTCTAAGTGGCTTTGTGGTTTTCTTTGTGATCTTTGTGGTTCCTATCTTCGTGATCTTTGTGGTTCAACTTTGTGGTTGTCTCTTAAGCAAGTGCAGGCTTATCTTAAGGAGAGACAAGATCTGTGTGGAAATCCTCTGCTGAACGATAAAGTGCTGAAGCAATCCTTCGCTGTGAAGCAGAAACGAGCTGCTCTCTGAGAATACATTCTTCACCGTAAGGAATTATCTGTGAGGATTTATACTCTAACATAACGTTGTCTGTGTTCTTTGATAAGTCAGGTTTATATTAAGCGACAACGAGCTGTGTGGAATCCATTGAGCTACCAACTGCTGAGGATAAGCATCATTCTGCTGGAAACGAGAAGACGTCCACTGTGTGAGGAGCTGACCGTTGCCAGGAGTGATCATCTATTGTACGGGATTCTAAATCTCACTTTGTGAGAGGAACATACGCCTAGTGCAAGGGCTTTTTGCACCCATTATTTTATATAGTGGAATCACCTTGTTGGTGGAAAGTGGACGTAGGTCAATTAAGGCCGAACCACTATAAATCACTGTGTCCATTACGATCGCGCAACACTCGTACCAAAACCTACTCGACAAAATCGTAACAGTTACAGTAAGGTATTTCTCATTCTGAGAAACGCTCCGCTGTGATACAGTACGCTTCCGCTTACACCGAGAAAGGGCGAAAAAGTGATAAACACTAATTCGCCCCCCTCTTAGTGTACATAAACGATCCAACAATTGGTATAAGAGCAGGTTTGCTGGAAAGCTTTCTGTGTGATTGCTAGTACAGAACTCTGTTGCTGAACCAAAACAGCTTGTTGCTGACACTCTTACATTAAGCACAGTAAGGTGCTGCTGTGTACTGAACAGAATGTCAATGCTCTTGACTGATGGTCATTCAACCGAACGTCCACCGCTCTTTGCTGGACAACATTTCTCATATTGGAAAATGAGAATGGAGTTGTTCATAGGAGCAAAAGATGCCGATTGCTGGCAGATTATAATAGAAGGAGATCTTGTAATTCCTCCATCTAATCCCAGCGACTCTCGACATGAATTTGAAAGAAATAGAATTATCTCGCTGAACACTAAAGCAAAGCACTACTTAGTGTGCGCTCTTGCTGGAAATGAGTGCAATCGCGTTTCTACATGTAAGACAGCGAAAGAAATGTGGGATAGACTTGCTTTGATCTATGAAGGAACAGAACAAGTCAAGGAGTCCAAAATAAATGCTTTAGTAACTCAATACGAAGCATTCAAGATGAAAAAGGATGAGTCAATAAATCAAATGTTTGATAGACTCACCGAAATTACTAATGCCATGGAATCACTTGGCAAAACAATTTCTAATTCTGAGTTGGTCAGAAAGATACTTCGCTCATTGCCTAAAACTTGGGAAGCCAAGAAGACGGCAATTGAAGAAGCTAAAGATTTGACAAACTTAAGTCTTCAATAGTTGCTTGGTTCTCTCGTTGCTTACGAAAATGAGAACAAGGTTGCTGACGATAAGAAGATCAATGCTGTTGCATTCAAGGGAAGTACCGAAATGTCCGATGAATCCGAGGATGAATCTTCATCTGATTCTGAGGATGATGTTTCCTTGATGGCAAAGAAATTCAAAAGGTATGTTCGCAAAAATCGCTTTAAGGGAAAGCGAGAGATTAAAAAGAAGAATACAAAATCACACCAAAGTAAAGGCGGTGTGTGCTTTGAGTGCAATAAACCTGGTCACTTGAGACCAGATTGCCCACTCTTGAATGAGAAGGGCAAGCCTTCAAAATATAAGAAAAATGTCATGATGGCATCTTGGAGTGATAGTGACGAAGAATCAGATCGGGATGACGAAACAGCAAACATCTGCTATATGGCGCAAACTGATGCTGACATTGAGAAGGTAAATGCTTTCTCACCTTCTGATTTGTCTGCTGAAGATATTGAGAATCTTTTCTCCGAACTTTATGATAAAATTGAGTCTTTGTCCGCAAACAATAAGGTTCTTAAGAAGGAGAATAAATTCTTGAGTGCTGAGAACGATTCTCTAAAGGAAGAGTTATCAGCAAAGGCTAAGAAAGCGACAAAGAAACTTTCTCAATCCAAATTATTGATTGAGGAGCTGCAGCAGCAACTTGATGCTGTAAACAACAAAACAGAATTATGTATGCATGAGAAGCATGATTCTGGAAATGAGAAACATTCACGACATGGGAAATATGTTCCCCCTCATGTTAGGAATGGGAGTCTCATTTTATTATTCAAAGGTTACCTAGGCTTTGTTACTATTGTAGAAAGCCGGATCATTTCATTAAAAATTGCCATGTGCGGCGAAATGACATGCTTGGCATTACTTCTAAAGTTGATGGTTCTATTGTTAAATGGAAGCAACGACTTACTTAAATTCTTTCTCTATTTCAGGGATGCTTCAAGTCCATCGCTAAGGACCATGTATGGTACTTAGATAGTGGTTGTTCGAGGCATATGTCAGGAGATGTCTCCTTATTCTCCACACTGGTTTTCCAGGATGGTGGTGCTGTCACTTTTGGTGATAATGGAAAAGGGATGGTTAAAGGAACAGGAACCATTTGCTGTTCTAACTCCCTAACCATTGAAGGAGTTCTTTATGTTAAAGGCCTCCAACACAATTTGATTAGTATCAGCCAATTGTGCGATAAAGGTTACAATGTTTCTTTCAATGAGAGAACATGTAACGTTTCAAAGGATGGTGTCACTTGCTTCGTTGGTGAACGCAAGAAAAACATCTATATTCTATCCTTTAAGAACATCTCCGCTGGAGAAAATTGTCTCTTGTCCGTTAAGAACGAAGCTACTCTGTGGCATAGAAAGTTGGGACATGCTAACTACGATTTGCTGTCCAAACTTGTCAAAAAGGACATCATTAAGGGATTGCCTAAAATCAAGTTTGACAATGATCAGGTTTGCAAAGCTTGTTCTATTGGCAAACAAACAAAGGTATCCTTTAAAAGTAAAAATATTATTTCAAGCAAAGCTCCGCTTTATTTACTTCATATGGACTTATTTGGTCCAACAAGGACTCAAAGTCTTGGAGATAAACGTTATGGATTAGTTGTGGTAGATGACTTTTCCAGATTCACTTGGGTTAAATTCTTAGCTCACAAAAGTGATGCGTTTGCAACCTTTGAAACTTTAGTCAAACAACTTCAAAACGAGAAAGGTGTTTCTCTAAGAAGCATAAGAACGGATCATGGTACCGAATTTGAAAACCATGATTTTACTTCTTTTTGTGAAGAATATGATATTAACCATAATTTCTCTGCTCCATACACTCCACAGCAAAATGGAGTTGTAGAGCGAAAGAAATGAACCTTACAAGACATGGCGAGAACTACGTTGCTGGAAAGTGAGGTTGCTAAAAATCTTTGGGCTGAAGCTGTAAGCACAGCATGCTACATCTCAAATCGTATTCATTTGAGACACTCATTAGGTAAAACTCCTTATGAGTTATATAAAGGCAGAAAGCCTAATATCTCATACTTTCATCCATTTGGAAGCAAGTGTTATATCTTGAGACCCATCAAAGATGGAGTCGGAAAGTTTGATGCTCGATCTGATGGGGGCATATTCTTAGGATATTCCCTAACGAGCAAAGCATATAGAGTTTTTAATAAAAGAACTCTAATTGTTGAAGAGTCTATCAATGTTAAGGTTGATGATTCTCCGACACAGGAGGAAGTTGTTGTGGATGCAGCAGCACAATCCTCAAAAACAGCATCAAATGAAACCTCCCAGCAAATGATTGCTGACAATAATCCGAACGGAAACACTGTAGCAAATGTACAGCAAGTGCCTGTTGCACACACTGAAAATGCTTCTGGTGATTTCCAGGATATTCAAATTAAGAATCGTGTTTCTTCGTTATATAAGAAAAGACATCCTATTGATCAAGTAATAGGTTCTTTGCACACAGGAGTGCGAACCCGCAATACAGCAAGTTTGTACTGTGAACACTCTGCTTTTATCTCTCAAGATGAACCTCAAGGCATTGATGATGCGCTTGATGATCCTAATTGGATTCTTGCTATGCAAGAGGAATTGAACCAATTTGAGAGAAACAAAGTTTGGAGTTTAGTACCTAGACCCAATGATCGTTCCATTATTGGAACAAAATGGGTTTATCGAAATAAACTTGACGAGTCTGAAAATGTTGTAAGAAACAAAGCTAGACTTGTAGCAAAAGGTTACTCACAAGAAGAAGGCATCGATTATGATGAAACGTTCGCCCCAGTGGCGCGTCTAGAAGCAATACGCTTACTCCTAGCGTATGCTTGCTATAATAACTTTAAGTTATTTCAAATGGATGTGAAAAGTGCTTTCCTAAATGGTGATATAAAAGAGGAAGTCTATGTTGAACAACCTCCTGGATTCACCGATCCAAAGTATCGTAATCATGTTTATAAACTCTCTAAAGCTTTGTATGGGCTTAAGCAAGCTCCGCGAGCATGGTACGAAAAGCTTAGTTCCTTTCTTATAGCAAAGGGATATAGGCGTGGAAAAATTGATACAACCTTGTTTCTTAAGAAACAGGATGCTGATCATTTAGTTGCTCAAATATATGTCGATGACATTATATTTGGTTCAACTAATGAAAAATTATGTAATGAATTCTCTGATCTAATGAAAGGAGAATTTGAAATGAGTCTCATGGGAGAACTTACTTTCTTCCTCGGACTTCAAATTAAACAAACGGAAGATGGAATTTTCATCCATCAAGAAAAGTACAGCAAACAGTTGCTCAAGAAATTTGATCTTGAGAATGCTAAACCTTTGTCAACTCCAATTGGTAGTAATACCAAAATTGATAAAGACGAAAGTGGAAAGGAAATTGATTCCAAGCTATACAGAAGTATGATAGAATCATTGCTATATCTTACTGCTTCACGACCAGATATTATGTTCAGCGTATGCTTATGCGCTAGATATCAGTCTGCTCCAAAAGAGTCACACCTTGCTGCAGTTAAGAGGATCTTTCGATACCTCGCAGGAACTGTTAGTTTAGGTCTGTGGTATCCAAGAGAATCGTTGCTGGATCCTAGAGGATATTCAGATGCTGACTATGCTGGATGTCGTATTGATAGGAAAAACACGTCTGGTACTTGCCAACTATTGGGAAATATGCTTATTTCCTGGTTCTCTAAGAAGCAGACAACTGTCGCTTTATCCACAGCTGAGGCTGAATACGTATCAGCAGCTAGTTGCTGTGCGCAGTTACTATGGATGCGACAACAACTCGAAGATTATGATCTTCATTTTGATTCTATTCCAATAATGTGTGATAACACAAGTGCAATTAATTTATCACGAAATCCTGTCTATCACTCAAGATCTAAGCATATTGAGTTGAGACACCACTTTCTACGTGATAATGTACAAAGCGGTAAAGTTGATATTCAGTATGTAAATACTGAGCAACAGCTTGCTGATATCCTTACTAAACCGCTTGACAAGGAGAGGTTTGAATATTTACGAAGTGAATTAGGGATATGTAATCTCAATCTCTAAGATGATATTGTCATTCTTGAGAAATTCTCGATAGGAATATAAAATTCCTAAAAATGATGCAGAAATATTCGTGGGGTGCCAACCAAAATTTCTATATCTTTTATTTCCTTCTTTATCTTTTAAATATTCTATAAAACCAAAAACTACCTACGATTTCTTTTCAAATCCCTAACTTCCTTCTTCTCTTCAACCTCAACCTTCGTTCTTCTTCCTTTCCTTGGCACCCAAATCCGCGAAATCTGGAAAGGGCAAGGGAACCCCCAAGAAACGGTCACAGGTTGTGGCTGCTTCTGCCCAGCAACTACCTGTTGTGGAGCCTCCGTCAGTTACTGAGGGGGAGCCCTCGATGATGCAAACTCCTGCTCCGGTGGTCACTGAGACCAAGGAGACACCTGCTGCGGTTCCTGCCAAGGACAATGTGGCTTCGACTGGTGATGCCACCACTTTTGGCGAACCTGAGGGTGCTACGGAGAAAACCCTCGATGTTGAGGAGGAAACCGCTCCACCGGAGGCGGTTACCAAGTCTACTTCTGCGTCTCCCAAAGCAGCAAACTCCCCTGCTACTGATGCGGAGACTCAAGCCGAAAAAGGCAAGAAAAGCGCTGAGGATCCTGAGGATTTCCAGAGCGCCGATGAACAGGACTCTTTGGCTGAAGAGACTCCTGACGAGGATGAGAATGTGGAGGTGATCGGCTCTGTTCAGAATCCTCCGATTCGCTCTTCTCTGGGTGTTGCCTCTCGCACCAGGATGAAACGACCTTATGCTGGTATAAGGGATGGTATGCATTCTGGCTCTCCTATTCAAAAGAAAGTGAGAAATGCAGATTCCTCTGTTTTTATTCCTAAGGTTGATCAGTATATTTCTCTGGCTGAGTTAAATCGGATTCTTGCTGATGATACTATGCCAAATAGAAACATGACCAAGCGCAACATTGCCGCATGCAAGCGTGTAGACTTTGATTGGTTTACTCAACATGAGCTCTGCTTTGCTGAGATGTTTGAAAGGTGGACCTGGCGATCCTTTTGTGAATATGATGGCATCGGTTCCATCTCAAAGGTCAAGGAATTCTATGCCAATATTACCTTTCATAAGAAAGATTCTCTCATTAAATTCATCAAGGTGTTGGTAGATGAGAAAACCTTTGTTTTCTCTGTGTTTGATGTTTGCCGCCTCTTTGAATCTGATCTTGTTAACAACCTGAGGGTGATCAGTGAAGGAAAGCTGGAAGCTTATCAGACCATCAATGATGGTGAGGTGGTTGCTGTCAGCGGATATCTACAGAACACCGGGCTGAGTTTCAACAATCGGATGTTTCACAAGGCAGTAATGTCCTGCTTGGCCCCTCGGATTGGCAGCATCGACACTGTCATGCCAAGAGATTGGAATCTGATGGTTCATCTTAAAAGAGGTATTCCTGTGAACTTGGGAAGTGTGATATTTGGCCATATGGCATCTTGTGTTCAGGATGAGAACAGGGCACTTCCATTTGCACATGTTATCACTGCATTGCTGCAGTTCTATGGGGAGCATATTGTTCCTGTGAATCAAATGGACACCTGGACTACTCAGGTTATTGGAGCTAACTCTGTAGCAAGTATGGGCTACCAGTATGTGGATGGTGTTTTTGTCAAGAAACCAACCAAGCGACAGATCGCTGCTTCTGTCCGTGGCAAGTCCACAGCTGAACTTGGCAAGCAACGCTATGCTGAACGTGAGAGGGCGGCTTCTTCATCCAAGGATGAGTCCCCTTCTTCTTCCAAGCTTCAGAAAGTCCTCTGTGTGGAACTAAGCTACACCAGGCGTTCCATTCTTGAAAGGCTGGATGAATTTGCTGAGAGGCTGACCCGCCTGGAAAAGATGGTCCAGACCTTGCTTGACAATGCCGAGGATTGAGCCATGCTCTCCGTTTAGGATTGAGCTACTCTCCTCTATCTTTAGGTGTCTGCTCTGTTGTTCTAGAATGAGCTATGCTCTTCTATTTCTGAACTTGCTTATTGCAGCAACTGTTGGCTGCTGTTGACTTTGTCTTTTGAGTGCTAGCATATTCTTGCTGCACTAGTAATAAAACTATCCTTTGTTATCCTCTTTTCTTTTTGATATGACAAAAAGGGGGAGAAGTAAGTTTAAGGGGGAGTGGGGAGTTGAGACACAAGCTCTATCCCTAAGTCAGAATATTTTGTCATCATCAAAAAGGGGGAGAATGTTGACCTGGTTTTGATGATGAACTTAAGCGACATGTTACTGGTGGTCAGTAGTAATGTTTCACAAGTTATGTGTTCATTCTTAGTGATGAGCTTGAGCAATGCGTTGCTGAACCACAGCTAGTAATCGCTATATATTACTGCGTTCCAGTACACTGTTACTGTGATATTACGCATAGAAGTTGAAAATATGGAAACATATTTTTAATAATCACGATTTATTCTAAGATTTATTTTAATCTATCTCAGATAAATTATTCTGAGTGTCTAGGTTCATTTAACGTAGCCTAATGATTTTATCATAAGCACTTAGGCAACAAATAAAATGAGATTACCTTTCCAATTGTTATTTTTGGAAACAAAATATTTCTTTGATCTTCTGCAACAACGTCTCGCTGTAATGGGAGAAAATATCAAATTAAATATATTTAATTATCATAATCAATTAGATATGATGTTAGAGATTGGAAATAATCTATTTGATTGAGATGAGTAAAGGAAGTTACCGTTGGTGTCTTTCCTTCTATGGCACAGCAAACGTTGAGCAGACTGTTGCTGAATCCTGGCTGCCCATTTTGGCAACAAATCTCGAAGATTGCCTGGACGTCCCTTATGCTTCTTTCTCCGTTATAATCAGACCAAGGACGGCATTTTCTCTCGGCCTTTGTGCGTCTGTGTGGTCTGTGTGATATGTGTGGTCTATGTGGTCTGTGTGAGCTTTGTGCGTCGACGGAGAGCGGAATGTGCTAACTGTCTCCTAGTTCTTTCTCTTGCAAGCTGCGTGTGAGAGTGTCAAGGGGCTGAGGTCAGATCCTTTGATCGTCTGAGAGGGACTAGGTGTCCTCGGTGCGTTCAACGAGCAGCCGGCGAATCGTCTGAGGGAAGCTAAGTGAATGCCTGCTCTAAATTCAGTAACCGGTTGCTGACCCATCGGCAAGAAGCCGTTCTTGTCGTGTCTCTTCGCAGGGAAGTCTCGAGCCTACGGAGTTTGAGCAGTTAGACACGCACTTGCGGGTGCGCGCCAGAAGTCTCGTGCCTGCAGGGTAGAGCAGGAGTTGGGAACGCCGCCGGAGTGGAAAGAGTTCCTCCCGAGCACAGGGGTGCTGTGCAGAAGTCTTGAACGCCTGATACAGAGGGTTAGTAAAGCAGGTTGCGTGGAAGCCAACGGATCGAAAAATTCCACCCTAGGCACTGGGTGTGCAGTGCAGTGAGTCACGGCTGTGGTAACCTTGCACGTCCAAACTGAGAGTAGGACGAATACCTTCTAAGTGGCTTTGTGGTTTTCTTTGTGATCTTTGTGGTTCCTATCTTCGTGATCTTTGTGGTTCAACTTTGTGGTTGTCTCTTAAGCAAGTGCAGGCTTATCTTAAGGAGAGACAGGGTCTGTGTGGAAATCCTCTGCTGAACGATAAAGTGCTGAAGCAATCCTTCGCTGTGAAGCAGAAACGAGCTGCTCTCTGAGAATACATTCTTCACCGTAAGGAATTATCTGTGAGGATTTATACTCTAACATAACGTTGTCTGTGTTCTTTGATAAGTCAGGTTTATATTAAGCGACAACGAGCTGTGTGGAATCCATTGAGCTACCAACTGCTGAGGATAAGCATCATTCTGCTGGAAACGAGAAGACGTCCACTGTGTGAGGAGCTGACCGTTGCCAGGAGTGATCATCTATTGTACGTGATTCTAAATCTCACTTTGTGAGAGGAACATACGCCTAGTGCAAGGGCTTTTTGCACCCATTATTTTATATAGTGGAATCACCTTGTTGGTGGAAAGTGGACGTAGGTCAATTAAGGCCGAACCACTATAAATCACTGTGTCCATTACGATCGCGCAACACTCGTACGAAAACCTACTCGACAAAATCGTAACAGTTACAGTAAGGTATTTCTCATTCTGAGAAACGCTCCGCTGTGATACAGTACGCTTCCGCTTACACCGAGAAAGGGCGAAAAAGTGATAAACACTAATTCACCCCCCTCTTAGTGTACATAAACGATCCAACAAGGTTGATATTAATCAAGCAACCCTGGAGGTCAACTTCCATGCTGCTAAAGAGTGATAAGAATCGTTGCAGGGAACTGCTCTCCCAGAAACTATCCTCTCTTTACCCGGGAAGATCTCCACTTGACAAATCCAACTATGAGCTCATTTAACACAAGGAACTGTAAAAATTAGAGGCATCTCTCTACCATTCTGCTCAAATTCTGTACAAAACACCAACTTAAGTATTCCATCCACAGTTTGCTCTGCCTATCCCAAGTCCAGAACAATACAATGCCTCCAGCAAACATATTAAAACAAGTGGCGTATGATTTATGTCCGTGCCTTTAAGAAATCAATCTGGCAAGTACTATTCTTGTTTCTTGATAAGTCACGGGTACTCTACGTATCGTTTTCGGCTTTCTAATCTAACAGCAAGGCCAAAAGCAATATCAAATATCAGCCATGGAGGGAGCTGAAATCCCTGCCTGACCAGACTATCCAAACACGCGAATCCCCTGTTGAACACCTCAAATTTGGAAAAACTTAAATCTTGACCACATATCTGGTTTTCACTCTAAGAAACCCCAAAGCAGACATCATAAGCACCATTAGAAACTCTATACTACACAAGACATAAGAGGCACAACTACACATATTACCTTGCACAAGAGATACTTATCCTGATATAAGCTGTGTACAAAGCCCCAGATTTTCCATAAAACAACCTCGATCATCTCATCCAACACCATTGACAAAAGCTACAGCAATTGTACTGCTCCAACACGAGTCTGATGGCAAAACACTACCAATCCCGATCACCTATCGAGTGAAAGATACAAACACAGGGCACATTGTACCTATATAACCATCCATCAATTGTGTGAGAGACACAGAAGATCAACTCTTAACATGCAGATTTCAGTCCTGACTGGGGACTTCAGAAAGCACCCAGAAAACGCAATGAAAACTCAATTAACAAGTACTTCAGAGCAGTAACATAGGCACCCTAATTACCAGACTTCACAGTCCGTTTCACGTTCAGGACCCCGGGATGCGGTAAACTAAATGAAACCACAAAAGATTCAAATTTTCTATCAAACCACTTCGATCAATTGGAGGCTAATCGAAAAGAAAGAACCAGATGGGATCAAATGGGATGGGAGGGGCGACAACATCGGTTTACACGCCGGCGGCACGGTGGTAAAGGCACGAACTTGCTGCCCCGAAGCGCCTTCTTCTCCTCTTCGCTTAGGTTTAGGCGTAAACCTTGTCTATGCCGGTGCAAACCGGGACAGACAACACAGACCTTGGGACCACCGCGGCCATGATGACGGTGGCGATCAGGAGGGCTGAGGAGAAGCTCTCGAGGGTCATCTCTTCGATTTTTCTTCTTCTGGTGTTTATTGAGTGACTGAATGGTTGGGTGGTGGAGTGAGAGCTGTGCATGTCAATATTTATAATTTTATAAACAAGATTTGAGGTGTAAACTATTTACGTACAGTCCTTCACTTGATGATTGTGTGATTTACATACAGTCATTCACTTGATGATTGTGTGTATTAATATTAGTGATTAAGTAATTATTAAGGCTCATATTGACACCGTAACTATTATTGGCATTGTTACCACGAGTCTTATAATTTCCAAACTATGAAGGTTTTTTTGGCCTGGAGCCTGGGACTGTGTCGGCTCGGCTCTCCGACACCCCTTGATAGATGACCACTGTCGCGAGCTCGTAAAGTTTGTTGAGATACATAAGACATTATGATAAACACAAAACCAAATAGACTTGCGAGCTTTATGAGAGTTGGCCGTTTCTCATTCGAGCTGCTTCCAACATAGGAATCTCTGCCCGAGCAGGGTTTATTCCACTAGTTAATTACACTTTGGGTTCAAACACAGAACATACAACAGCAGGGAAATATCGCTACAAGTTTACATCGCATAGTTTCTCGTGAGTAAAACGGAAGAGTGACTTATAGTTCAACAACTTTGGCTCTTCATCTCTGTGAAGATCTGGCCGTTCTCCTTGACATCTCCATCACCTTCGCATCCATTCGGTACTTGAACCTCGCAAGCCATGTCGGCCTCCCAGTTTTGAGGAATATATATCCATGGAAATCCCCAATACTAGTCCCGGTCCATAACCTATGGACGTGGCTCTCCACCACATCAACATATGCGATGGCATGCCTGCTTCGTTGCTGCATGAATTTGGCAGCGGAAACCCGCATAAGCCAGGATTACCGCTGAATGAGCTGCTATTGAATGTGTTGAACTACCTTCCGGTGGGAATTCGATCCAAGAGCTGATTTTCGGAGAGGTTTAAGACGGCTAGCGACGTTACATCAGACATGTTGGGGAATTACCCCGTCAAGCATGTTTGCGGATATATCTAACCATTCAAGACTGCACAAGTCACCAATGGAAGGCGGGATGCTGCGTGTGAAGTTGTTATGAGAGAGGTCAAACCTTTAAGAGATTTCAGCTTCCCAAATTCCACAGGGATAAGCCCCCAGAAGCCGTTCTCCGACAAGTCAATGGACGTGAAAATAGAGAGGATTCTCACAAATGTTATCTCCAAACCTTTCACCAGAACAGTCACTGAATCTCGGTACGACATTATACCTTTTGAGTACTCGAGGTAGGACATTGTTTCGCTACTGGTAATTGATAACTCAATGAAAGTAGAGTTATTTCGTTTCTCTAATAATGCTTTATGTGGTTAGTCGTACGAGTATTGATAGGAATTTGGTAGGATTTGAGTGCTTTTTAGTTTAGTTATATTTTAGGTCGTTTTTTGTTATTTTCTTAGTTTTTGAATCTATTTTGATTTGAATCGTTCATTTTGTTGATGCCTATTGGTTTGTCATGTTTAATGTAGGAAAATGAAGGAGATCTTGAAGCTGGGACGAAGCGAAGGGCATTTGAGCGGAAATTGGACAGAGAGCAGAATTATGCGTCCTTCAGTTCTCAGGGACGCGTCCTTGGGAGTTCTGTGGATTCAAGTGACCACCCGACGAACTTATTTCCAAATCGCTCAATGAGTTTTCAAGTCTTCCTGAGACTGCATTATGAAGGAATAGAGGATCAACTAGACATTTATTTGGTAGTTTAGGTTATTTTATTTTATTCTCCCTAGAAATATTATTTAGATTTGGAAAATTTTAGGAAACCTTTCTAGATGGGAAAAATATATTTTGTTTTTAGAGTAACCTTATGGGTCTTATTCTGGGGAGAGATATGAAGGAGACATTCGACCGGGTACGGAGAAAGAGGTGACGAATAGGGTTGAAGCGGAGATCGGGACGAGGCTCTTACTTCTCAGATCGGAAGATCGGGAGGGCGTTTCTCTTTTCTTTCCCGTTGATTTCTATGTCGTTACTGTTTCACTTGAACTTGGGATGAATTGCTTTTACGCTATGAACTAATTCCGTTTTCTAGGACTTCAATGGAACTTAACGATTTTATTTAACGAGTGAATTCATTTTCTCCGTGTTGTTCAAATTCGTGTGGTTACTTATTCAAATCTTGATCTTAATGCGATTAATTGCCTGATCACCAATTAATTTGATATGGAAACCTATTCGAGCTTGGAAAACTTGTTTGGGTTAAGCCGTGGATTGAATTGCCTAAGTTAGCATCTCGTTGGAAAACGGAGCTAATTCGCGAAAGGGATAGGAATATACCGAATCGCCTCAGGTAGCCATTTAGGGTTGTTGCATAATGGATTCCCACTAGTTAATTGCCTCGGAATAGAGTGATTAGCTCGATACAGGGAATACGTCCTTAGAGCACTCGGGAGAGGCGTAAGGAGATTATCGAACCCTAGGTTAGTAACTTGAGAACTTGATAACTGGAGAAAGGAAGAAACGAGTTAGATAATTGGTTAAGGGAAATTGATAGTCCTAGGCTTTTAATATTTAATTGAATTATCGTTTATTTGCACTATCTTTTTTCGTTTTACTCTCATTCATCTTGTTTGACTTGACCTCGATATCGTTAAACGTACGACCGTTATGAATTTTTCTCTGTTGATTCTCGGTGGGAACGACCTCTACTTACCCTATCTACAAGTTAGTTAGGTTTGTTAGAGTGTTTAATTTGCCGTCTTCGACAAGCGTGATCAAATTTTGGCGCCGCTACTGGGGAATCAATTCTGAGAAATTTTCTTTTCTATTGTTATCATGTTTAGCTATTTGACGTTCAAGTTATTTAATTTTCTTTACTCTTTTCTCTTGATTTTAGGTGGATGCGACGAACTCGAAGCACAGAAACTTTCCCTGTTGATCCTGAAATCGAAAGGACTTTCCATAAACTGGTTCATGAGAAAGCTAGTGCACAACAAAGCAACATGGACGGAAACGTAATTCCAACTCAATAGAACGAGAGGCAGCGAGACATTGATAATAGGTCGATGGTGGAATTCACTTCAGCAAAACCTCACATTAACTGGTTCTGCATCATTGTGCTTACGATTCAAGCTCGGGACTATGAGATAAAGACATCAGTGATTCAGAATTCAGTGATGTTTCGAGGATCACCGATCAAGGATCCACATGAGCATTTGAGCAAGTTCTTAAGCATATGCGACAGTTTCAGGCAAAACGGAGTGCCACAGGATGTAGTTCGATTGAAGTTATTTCCTTCTACTTGAAGGACAGAGCATGGAGTTGGCTGAACTCGCTACCGGCTGGATCAATTAGTACTTGGGAACAGATGGAAGAAGCATTCTTAGACCAATATTTCCTGCCATCCAAGACATCCCAGATGAGGAATGAAATAAGCACTTTTAAGCAACATGAGACTGAAACTTTCGTGGAGGCTTGGGAGCGCTTCAAAAATTTATTAATTCAATGCCCATATCATGATTTACCGGGATGGCGACAACTGGAAGCTTTTTACAATGGGTTGACGGAATCATCGCGCAAGGACCTCAACTTAGCATCGAATGGATCATTCCTACGAAAATCATATGTGGAAGGAAGAGAGCTTCTGGAGATTATGAGGAGGACTTGTGTACCAAGTCAATCATTTGACCGGATAAATGGTAAAAAGATTACGGGTGTTCATGAACTCCATGCACTCACATCTATTCAAGCACGGATATCGGCGTTGGCTAAGAAGTTCAAGTCGGTGAATATACAGTCCATCCAAAGTACAACTAGAAGATGTGGTATCTGCGATGGTGGACATATAACAGATCAATGTTCTGCTAGCATGGAAGAGGCTAATTTTATTGGAAATCAAAGGAACAATCCTTATTCCAACACATATAATCCGGGATGGAGGAACCATCCTAACTTTTCTTGAGAAGGGCCACAAACAGTGGATCATCGAGCAACACAACCTCCGGGATTTCAGCAACCCAAAGCCCCAGAACCAGAAAAGAAGACGAATTTTGAGGATCTGATGATGTAGTACATGGCGAATCAAGATGCCATAATAAAGAATCAAACAACATCAATCAGGAATTTGGAGAATCGAGTCATTCAGCTCGCTCAAGCCTTGAATTCGCGTCAACAAAGAGGGTTGCTAAGTGATACTAAGGTTAATCTACGAGAATATGTTAAAGCAGTAACTTTGAGAAACGGCCGGGCACTTGAAGAAGTACCACCAAAGATTCGGTCGAGTGACACTAAAAAGTCAAGTGAGATTAGTGATCTTCCACGAGAACCAATCAATGAGGAGCGAACACATCCAGGCTGAACAAAGGATGAGATAAGGAATTTGAGAATTTTCACAGAAACGAGAAGGACGTGTCCTCCGGATCTGAAGGACGCGTCTCTGAACATTCTGTGGAAGAAGCAGCGCAGAAGGACGCAACCCTACCATCTGAAGGACGTGTTCTTCCCCTAACTGAACAACTACATCGTCCCATTTGGATAATACCCAACATGGGAAAGCTAGAACGACCACCACTTCCATTCCCTCAAAGAGCTAAGAAGCATGATGAAGCCCAATTCCGTAAGTTTCTCGACGTGTTTAAGAAACTCCATATTAACATTCCTTTTGCAGAAGCTCTTGAGCAAATGCCGAGCTATGTCATGTTCATGAAGGACATTCTATTGAAGAAGAGAAAGTTAGGTGAGTTTGAAACTGTTACACTAACGGAAGAATGCAGTGCCATATTGTAACGAAAACTTTCTCCTAAACTAAAAGATCCAGGTAGTTTCACTATCCCTTATACTATCGGCTCACAATTTCATGGTAAGGCTTTGTGTGATCTTGGCGTGAGTATCAAACTTATGCCTTTATCTGTATACAATGAGTTAGGTTTGGGGGAAGTGAAACCTACGTATGTAACATTGCAATTAGCTGATAGATCGATAACATATCCTAGAGGTATTGTTGAAGATGTGCTTGTTAAGGTGGATAAGTTTATCTTTCCAGCGGATTTTGTAGTTTTAGATTTTGAGGAAGATAAGAATATCCCAATCATTTTAGGGAGGCCATTCTTGGTAATAGGTAGAACACTCATTGAAGTTCAAAAAGGTGAATTGACCATTCGGGTTAATGATCAGGAGGTAACCATTAATGTTTTAAAATCGATGAAATGCCCGAGTGAACCTGATGAATGATTTCTTATTGATGTTTTGAATATGTATGCTACAGAGATACCCTATGATGATCCACTTGAAATTGCAATGAATTTAATGTCATCCGACAATGAAGAAGTACAAGAAGTGACAAAATCAATAGATGCAATACCACACATGTTAAGGGAAGCACATTTTGAAGTTTTGGAGAGGCCGCATAATCCGATGAAACCATCGATTGATGAACCACCCCAATTAGAGCTAAAACCATTACCTGAACACCTGAGGTATGCATATCTTGGAAGTAATGAAACTCTACCCATTATTATTTCATTGGCATTAACAGTGACACAGGAAGAAAAATTACTTCGTGTGTCTTGAGGGAATATAAACGAGCATTATGATGGACAATTGCTGATATTCGAGGTATCAGTCCGTCAATTTGCATGCACAAGATTCTATTAGAAGAAAACCATAAGGTTTCAGTGGAGAATAGATTCTATTAGAAGAAAACCATAAGGTTTCAGTGGAGAATCAACGACGACTCAACCCGAACATGAAGGAAGTAGTCAAGAAGGAAATCATCAAATGACTTGATACAGGTATAATATATCCGATTTCTGACAGTTCTTGGGTGAGTCCTGTGCAATGTGTACCTAAGAAAGGTGGGATGACCGTTGTCTCTAACGAAAAGAATGAGCTAATTCCCACGCAAACGGTGACTGTTTGGCGGGTTTGCATGGATTATAGGAAGTTGAATAAAGCCACAAGAAAGGATCATTTTCCACTTCCGTTTATAGATCAAATGTTAGATCGTCTGGCAGGTAAAGGATTTTATTGCTTTTTGGAAGTAGAAGATCAAGAAAAGACTACGTTCACGTGCCCAAATTGTACGTTTGCTTTTCGTCGAATGCCTTTTGGTCTATGTAATGCCCCGGCTACGTTTCAGAGATGCATGATGTCTATTTTCACTGATATGGTTGAGCAGTGCCTTGAAGTTTTTATGGATGATTTTTCCATCTTTGGAATGTCATTTGATGATTGCTTGACAAATTTAGCTCGTGTGCTGAAACGTTGTGAAGAAACAAACCTTATTTTAAATTGGGAAAAATGTCATTTTATGGTTCGAGAGGGTATTGTTCTTGGACACAGGATATCAAACAAGGGGATTAGAGTGGATCGAGCAAAGATAGAAACGATCAAAAAGTTGCCGCCACCAACATCAGTCAAAGCAATTCGAAGTTTTCTTGGACATGCAGGATTTTATAGAAGATTTATCTTGGATTTTTCCAAAATTTTCGAGCCACTTTGTAATCTCTTAGAACAGGGCAGGTCCTTTATTTTTGATGATGATTGTCTTAGTGCCTTCAACGAGCTCAAGAAAAGGTTGATTTTTGCCCCTATAGTTATTGCACCTGATTGGAATTTACCATTTGAACTAATGTGCGATGCAAGCGATTATGCGATTGGAGCCGTTCTAGGACAAAGAGTGAATAAGGTATTTCATGTCATTTACTATGCGAGTCGAACTCTTGATGATGCTCAGGTAAATTACACTACCACAGAAAAAGAATTACTTGCGATTCTCTATGCCTTTAATAAATTTCGGAGTTATCTTGTCGGTACGAAAGTTATTGTGTTCACTGACCATTCTGCCATCAAATACTTGATCTCAAAGAAGGAGGCAAAGCCGAGACTTATTAGGTGAGAGCTTGACCTTGAAATTAGGGACAGAAAGGGATCCAAGAACCAGGTTGCTGATTATTTATCGAGGACTTCATCTCATGACTATTCGGTAATTAATGAGTCATTTGCTGATGAACAATTGTTTGCTATGAACAATTTGTCGTGCCTTTGCTATGCCGACTTTGTGAATTATATTGTTTTTTACCATATTCCCTCTGACTTTACTCCTCAACAAAAGAAGAAATTTTTGCATGATGTATGCTATTACATGTGGGATGAACCGTTTCTCTTTAAGCATTGTGCTGATCAAGTTATCAGGAGATGTGTGCCAGAGGAAGAAATCAAAGGCATCCTCGAACACTGCCACTCATCACCCTACGACGGACACTTTGGAGGAGACCGAACAGCAGCTAAAGTTTTGCAATCAGGATTCTATTGGCCGACTCTTTTCAAAGATTCATATAATTTTGTTGCATCTTGTAAAAGGTGTCAACGTGTGGGAAACATCACCAGGAGACATGAAATGTCGTTGCTAGGCATCCTTGAAGTTGAGCTCTTCGATGTGTGGGGTATCGATTTTATGGGTCTCTTTATTTCATCTTTCAATAATAAGTACATCCTTATGGCTGTTGATTATATTTCAAAGTGGGTGGAAGTAGTAGATTCTAAAGTCGTGTGCAAGTTTTTGAAAAAAGAGATTTTTACCCGATTTGGCACACCACGGGCTATCATAAGCGACAAAGGGACGCACTTCTGCAACCGCTATTTTGATCAGTTTTTGAAGAAGTATGGTATCAAACACAAGATAGCTATAGCGTATCACCCACAGACGAGCGGGCAAGGCGAAGTCTCTAATCGGGAAATCATGCGCATTTTAGAGAAAACGGTATGTCCAACGAGGAAGGATTGGTCAACGAAGTTAGACGATGCATTGTGGGCATATGGGACGGCATACAAAAATCCAATTGGGATGTCTCCATACATAATGGTTTTTGACAAGGCATGTCATCTTCCGCTGAAACTCGAGCATAAAGCGTATTGGGCTCTGAAGAAGTTGAACATAAATCTCGAAGAAGCCGGTGGAAGACGATTACTCCAATTGAATGAGCTCGATGAAATTCGGTTGCAGGCATATGATAGTGCGAGAGTGTACAAGGATAAGACAAAGAAATGGCATGATGGTAGGATCATGCCCAGACACTTTGAGACAGGCCAATTGGTATTGTTATTCAACTCCCGGCTCAAATTGTTCCCTGGGAAACTAAAATCGCGATGGTTGGGCCCTTTTCGAGTTGTTGAAGTATTCCCATATGGAGCTATTGAAGTTTTAGAAGAGAGATCGGGAAGGACATTCAAAGTAAATGGACAACGACGAAAACATTATCGAGGAAGTTTCGACCGTGAAGCATCCTCGATTAACTTGAAAGAGGCCTGAAAATGAGAAGAAAGTCAAGCTGATGACTATAAATCAAGCGCTTCTCGGGAGGCAACCCGAGTTTACTTTTATTTTTTCATTTTCATTGTTATTTTTGATAAGTTAATCTTGTTATTTTGCTTTTTATTGACAATTTTTATTTTATTTTATAGAAAATTCAGGGACGCGTCCCTCACAGCCAAGGACGCGGCCTTGGGCATTCTGCAATCCTACAGAACCATGGAGGACGCTTCCTCCAATTTGAAGGACGTGTCCCTAAAAAAAACGGAAAAAAATATGAAATAGTTATAATTTCTTTTAAGTGACAACCCTAACCCATTTTTTCTTGTGCAGCCGCCTCACTCCCCCTCTGCAGTTGCCGTCGAAGGAGGAGTAGCTTAGCCTTAATCCAACTGGACCGGGAGTGATTGATCAAGTACTCGTTACATGGGTACACTAGAATGTGATGAAACAATTATAGTCGTGTAGCTGAAATAAAAGTTGTGTGAAAAGAAAAATTGTTGAAAATCCTGAGGATGAGTGGATGATTAGTGTTTGGTTGGTTTCTACAAAGTGCCAGTCTAATATGTTTTATTATAAGTCTTTAATTGTTAATTTCACTACATGACATACCGAGATGATCGTTTCGAACATTACGTGAACTTTGATCAAATTGAATTGTTTTTCTTGACAAATGACTCGACCAACGGAAGTGAGCATGTGCATTGCTGAGAATAGAGAGAGGGTTGCTCAGATTGGATTGAGTTGGATATTGCTGAAGAGTTATCTTTGTATTTTTCTATTTGCTCGAGGACTAGCAAATTGTATGTTTGGGGGTGTGATAACTCTATGAAAGTAGGGTTATTTAGTATCTCTAATGATGCTTTATGTGGTTAGTCGTACGAGTATTGATATGAATTTGGTAGGATTTGAGTGCATTTCAGTATAGTTATATTTTAAGTCGATTTTTGTTATTTTCTTAGTTTTTGAATCTATTTTGATTTGAATCATTTATTTTGTTGATGCCTCTTGGTTTGTCATGTTTTAATGCAGGAAAATGAAGGAAATCTTGAAGCTGGGACGAAGTGAAGTGCATATGAGCGGAAATCTTCAGTTCTTAGGGACGCGTCCTTGGAAGTTATGTGGATTCAAGTGACCACTCGACGAACTTATTTCCAAATCGTCAATGAGTCTTCAAGTCTTCCTAAGACTGCATTATGAAGGAATAGAGGATCAACTAGACATTTATTTGGTAGTTTAGGTTATTTTATTTTATTATCCCTAGAAATATTATTTAGATTTGGAGAATCTTAGGAAATATTTCTAGATGGGAGCAATATATTCTGTTTTTAGACGAACCTTAGGGGTCTTATTCTGGGGAGAGATAGAAAGGAGACATTCGACTCGGGAACGGAGAAAGAGGTGATAGATAGGGTTGAAGCGGAGGTCGGGACGAGGCTCTTACTTCTCATATTAGGAGGACGTTTCTCTTTTCTTTCCCGTTGATTTCTATGTCTTATTGTTTTCTCTTGAACTTGGGTTAAATTTCTTTTACGCTATGAACTAATTCCATTTTCTGGACTTCAATGGAACTTAACGATTTTATTTAACGAGTGAATTCTTTTTCTTCATGTTATTCGAATTCGTGTGGTTACTTATTCAAATCTTGATCTTAATGAGATTAATTGCCTGATCGCCAATTAATTTGATATGGAAACCTATTCGGGCTTGGAAAAGTTGTTTGGGTTAAGCCGTGGATTGAATAGCCTAAGTTAGCGTCTCGTTGGAAAACGGAGCTAATTCGTGAAAGGGATAGGAATATACCGAATCGCCTTAGGTATCCATTTAGGGTTGTTGCATAATGGGTTCCCACTAGTTAATTGCCTAGGAATAGAGTGATTAGCTCGATACAGGGAATACGTCCTTAGAACACTCGGGAGAGGCGTGAGGAGATTATTGAATCCTAGGTTAGTAAATTGAGAATTTGATAATTAGAGAAAGGAAGGAACGAGTTAGATAATTCGTTAAGGGAAATTGATAGTCCTAGGCTTTTAATATTTGATTGAATTATCGTTTATTTGCATTATCTTTTCTGTTTTACTATCATTCATCTTGTTTGACTTGACCTCGAGATCATTAAACGTGTGACCATTAGGAATTTTTCTCTGTTGATTCTCTATGGGAACGACCTCTACTTATCCTATCTACAAGTTAGTTAGGTTTGTTAGAGTATTTAATTTGCCGCCTTCGACAAGCGTGATCAATAATCATCGACTTGAGGCTTGTAAAGTAACTTCCAGGAAGGAGGCCACCGAAATTGTTCTTGAAAAGGTTAAGAATTTTTAAATTGGGAAAGGGGTGGGTTTAATCCACACTCAGCAAAAACTCTGGCTAATTCCTGGGACAAATAAAATATTTTATATATATTTGGTACCTCTCATTGTTTTTATGGCAACCGTACCTCTGCCTTTGACATCTAGGAATTCTCCATTCCTAATCATCACTGTCAATTTGTTAGCTTTGTCCAGCCTCACAAAACTGTTCAAATCTGGCGTCATGTAATTTGTAGAAGCACTGTCTATCAACCAAGTATGATCTCGTACTTTTGCCGAGAAACACGTAGCAACAAACAGTTGATCATCTTCTTCTTCTATCGTTTGTGCCTTTTCCTCTTGAGAAGCTTTATTGTTAGGGCAAACTTTCTCCATATGGCCAAGTTGTTGGCATGAGATGCATCGTACATTTGGTTTCCAAAAACAACGATTTTCAGGATGATTATCTTTCTTACAGTGAGGGCATGGAGAAAATTTTGCTTCTCCTTGAGTTATCTACTTGTTTCTTCTCTCCCAGAGATCTAGATTGTTTAGCAACATAAGCACCTTCAACATTCTTTTCTCCTTTTTCATGTTTTTGATTTGCATCATCTTCTTGTCGTATCAACCTTCTCTGTTCTTCATCTTGAAATGCATAGATGAGCTCAGTCAATGAGATCTTTGACAAATCTTTGGAGTCTTTAAGAGTTGATATCTTTGACTCAAATCTTTATGGCAAACTCACCAACATTTTCTCCACAATTCTGCTATCTGGTAATTCTTCTCTAAGAAGTCGAATTTTATTGACAATCGCCAAAAGTCTATCAGCATACTCTTTGACGGTCTCACTTTCTTTCATCCGCATACGCTCGAAGTCTCTCTTCAAATTCAGAATCTGCATACGATGCCTTCTGCTGCTGCCCATAAACTCCTTCTGCAACTTGTCCCACGCGTCATAAGGAGTTTCACAAGCCATGACCTCTGCCCATAAACTCCTCCTCTTGGAGTCGGATTTGATTCAAAGGTTGGATTATTACCTAGAGGTGTTGGATCTTTGTCAGCTTCAACCCAATGCCACAAGCCATGACCTCTAAGGTGTGTTTTCATCTTCACGGTCCACAACTGATAATTTAGCCATCGAAGATCGAAAACATAGGAGATGACGAACCGCTGGAAGCCATAACAACGATCGAACCTCGCTCTGATACCACTTGTTAAGATATATTTTTAGGATATGGATATGGATTTGTGGAAGCGAAAATACGCTCTAATTTTATTTCTGAAAAATGGCTTACATTCTCCCCCTCCGAAGAAATCTACTTATAAATTAAAAATATAAAAAACCAAAATCTCCTAAATATCTTCAAAGATATTATTCTAAGCATAAAATCTAAACTAACCATAACATCAAAAATATCATAATCCCAACAGAATTTGCCCGAGGAAGTGATTATCTAACAGGTCAACATATCTAGCCCCCTATTGCTGGAGAACTTCCGCGGGCCACTATTCTTGAAAATTATTGGTAGATATGTCTAGGATGTCAAGGTTCCTGAATGGGGTTCACGCAATTGATTCTCCGAGCCAAGATGGAATGGTATCTTCTAGTCTGTTATAACTGAGGTTCAGCAGAGATAACACTGTCATGTTCACCAAGTAGCGAGGTACTTCACCATGAAAATTGTTGTTGCTAAGATCTAAAGAGAATAGTTGGGTGGAATTCCCGAAACAAGTTGGCAGTGTCTCGAATAGATTATTGTTAGATAAATTCAAATACCGAATAGAAGGTAGTTGACAAAAAGAACCGTCAATTGTACCGGAGAAATTGTTGAATGACACGTCAAAGTTTACCGCTGAAGGAAGTGGTAAGGCAAGGGGTCCTTGGAGCGAGTTGTTTCGAAGTCTGATGCTGATCAACTTTGGCCATGGAAATTGGAACTCCCCCTCGTTATGATTACTAAGGTGTCCCTGCTGACATTCCAGAACCAGCTCGGCAAGCTGCCGCTTATCATATTCCCATCTAGGGATAACCGAGTTAATCTATCGAGAGAGCGTATAAAGTATGGGAATCTCGTGAAATTTCCTGATGATAAGACTAATACCTCGAGCTTGGAAAAAGAGTAATTGCTACTTCCATAATCAGTAAAGTCATCGATGGTGAGCCAGAGTTCATGAAGATCCTTCATTCCGGAGAATAATCCCAAATCTACGTTGCCGTTTACTTGGTTCCACGAGAGATCTAATACGATCAATTTGTTGAGATTTCCTAGTCACCTAGGGATGCTTCCGATTAGCTGGTTATCCCGGAGTCTCTAACTTGTCATTCCTGTTTGATTTCCAACCCATGAAGGCAAGGCCCCTGTCAAGCCGCATTCATCGAGATGAAGAGCTTCCAGATTTTTCAACTACTGGACCGAGTCAAGCAGTCTCCCGCTAAGACTGTTTCTGTTGAGATACAAAAACAAGAGGGGAGTTGTCTAGTTAGACTCTGGAAGGGCACCAGTGACCAAGTTTTCTGAGAAATCAAGATGACGAAGGTTCAGTAGATGGAAAATGTTGCCTAAAAGCTCTCCCTACAGCCAGCAATCCCGAAAGCTTAAGTACATTATTTGTGACGACAGATTCATCAACGAACTAGCCGTGACGATGGACATGGCGATGTTCGAAAGATCGAGGAAACTTAGGGCAGATAAATTCTATGCAATCCTTTTCAAACTAGAACCATCAATCCGTAACAACAGATCCACAAAGTCATTGACGTTACCAGAGAGATCGAGCGATGCCAACTTGTTGAGGTGAGACAGTTCGGACGGGACGCGACAGGACAAGTTTCCCCAAGAGAGATTAAGATGAGTGAGCTCCTCGGAACAATGATCTCTGGAGGTATAGTGGAGCCATGGAAATCGTTACCGAAAAGGTCGAGGCTTTGGAAATGGGGGAGGCAAAAGTGGGTGGAGTTGGAACGTAGGGGGCCATGAAGCCAACTACATCTCAAGTTGAGTCCAATGACGGTACTAGTCGATTCATCGCAGTTGTAGGAAGCTACAGAGTCGGGGCCATCACAGGGAGGTGAGTCTAAGAAGGGGGACCAATACCAATTGTTTCTTCCTGCCTAGAGGTCCTTTGACAATTACTTTGTAGATGTGTGCTTCCTTACTGGCTGTTATGCATCAGGAGCTTCTCCCAAGTTAGTTGAAGCAAATAAGGTTTTACCACTTCCAGATATGCCTCCGTCAAAAATTATTGCCAAGCATATGAATGTGGACTCTGGAAAATGGGGTGATGTGTTTGAGTTTGATTTTTTTACTGTGTGGCTGTCGAAGTTTATATTTTGTGGCAGAGGGAAGCAACCTCTTAAGATGATGTGTCCCTTGGCTAATTATTTGGCTAAAGCGAAAGAGACTGTCTCCCTGGCTCTTTCTGGCTGGGCTTTCACAGTGTGGTGTTTGCAGGTTGCTGCTATTCTTTGGCATTGGCAGGTTGTCGAGAGACATGGAAGTGCATTAGCGAGCCATCAGTCACGGTTGGAGCTGGGAATGTCTTGGTTCCAAACCAGCGGGTCAGGCGGAGAGAGAGGTGTAGTTTTGCATATCTTTATTTTATATTTTATCAAACTCTCATTTTGTAGCGGCTGCTCAGCTCCTTATTTACGTCGGAGCGATAAATGTTTTAATTTTATTTGCTGTGATGTTCATGAATGGTTCAGAATATTATAAAGATTTTGATCTTTGGACTGTTGGGAATGGGATTACTTTCTTGGTTTGTACAAGTATTTTCATCTCCCTAATGACCACGATTCTCGATACGTCTTGGTACGGAATTATTTGGACGACAAAATCAAACCAGATTATAGAACAAGATTTGATAGGGAATAGCCAACAAATTGGAATTCATTTATCAACGGATTTTTTTCTTCCATTTGAACTCATTTCAATAATTCTTTTAGTTGCTTTGATAGGTGCAATTGCTGTTGCTAGAGGTCCAGATGACCAGATTCGAGGTTGAGAACTGGTTGCCGTTGCCGGATCTCGCACAGGTCTGTCAGGATCGAGGGGATTAGGAGGGGTCCTCGCTGTCGTGCGGAAGAGATTGCCAGTTCCTCGGCTGGCCTGGATGTGGGTTTGAGCAGCTAGGGAACGTCGTCGAAGTTGGGAACGCCTTGGGTCAGATATGAGAGGAAGTCGAGTTGTTGTGACGGAGGAGATGAACAGGGGTGACGGACTCGTCGTTGTTATAGCCGGATGGAAGAGGTCGTTCGCTGAGGAACGGTGGCTAGAGTCGTGTCTGGGCCACAAGCATGGTTGTTGGCCATAGGAGTTGGGGAGAGCTTGTTCTCCATGAATGACGTGAACCGTCGTTGTCGTTGAGGAAGAAGGTGAAGTCGCCAAGATGAGGCCGACTTGGGGTGAAGCTGATGCGGATGTTGCCGGAACCGGGACGGAGTTGCTGCCGCTGGTGTTGACAGTCATCAGAGGGAGATACTGGAGTTGGCATTGCCGCCGGATCACTACTGCCAGGAGGCGCCGAGGGCCGGAGAAGGAAACCGTTGCCGCGTTGATGCAAGAACTGATGTTGATACAGGCCAGGTGCTCTTCCTTTGGCACAGGAGGAGCGAAGATTATTGGGGCTGGATGCGGGTCTGCAACATGATCGGCCGAAGAAGCCATCTCCATTCGTCGATTCCAGAAGGGCTCGTTGCGGTTGAAGAGGGTCGTCGCTGTGAGGAGCTCACCCGCCTGACTTCGCCGAAGACAGGGATCGGAGCGGAAGTTTCTATTGCTACTGTCGGGAGAGCCACCGTCATTTGTTGTCGAATAGGCCACTACGACTGCTTTGGAGTCATCGAAGTGTTTCGTCCCGCCGGGAGAGGATGCTCTCCGATCTTCTTCTTTTTTTCGGAGGCTCTCCCCTATCTTATCTTCCCACGGCAAAGTGATGGCGCCTTGGGCCGAGTGTTCTTGATTATCCTTGCGGAACTGTCGGTCTAGGAGTATGCCTTTAGGAGGATGAGATTAGGGGGAGGCGGGACAACAGACACAGCTGTGTGGTTCCCAATGCAAAACTCCGTCACTTGTGGGTATTGTCATATTTCTCTATCCCATGTGTGCAGGAGTTGTCGGTGGTCCCGACGAATTTTGTATCAGGTGGTTGACGAGGAATTGGCGTCCGTTGCGTTGTTGCTGGGAATCGCCTGACATGATCGGCGGGATTTCTATTCGTTGTCGTCAGCACTCCTTTTACTTGACAACATGATCAGGAGAAGATATTTTGATGGTGGCAATTGTTCTATTAATGAAATACGGTGACAATTGTGCGTTTAATTTGATGCGACTTCCAAAAATTAATTTAATGTTTTCCCCTCGCTCCAAATCATAGATGTCTCGCCGGGTGTGATCAGTGGGTTGGTTATTTGTTATTTTTATTATTGTTTTTCTCCTATCCAAGTGTGTGTGATGATGTGGGAACGGTTGATTTGTTGCCTCTATCTATCTTCTCCAAATTTATTCTTGCTTTTCAAATTGGTCCACACTTAATAAAAATTTAGGAACTCGCAAATAAGTCCTTGAATTATAAAAGTGGTCCAAAATCAAATTTATACTATCAAAAATGAAAATGCTTAAAGAAAGGATTATTTTGTTAGAAATTGACAATTTAAAAGTAACCTCATCATTTAATGAAAATGTGATTAGAATGTTAGTTTCATGTAATTAACCTTAAATTAGAAATCGGTCACGTAATCATGTTTAGGGACAATAGAAATTAATCAAATATCGTTACCCATGTTCAACGATTTTTATGAAACAGTAAGCATGTTCAATGGTCTTTAAAATTTAAAGAGCACCGTCTATTAAGGTTAATCTTAGTTTAATCACATGTGATTAAAACTTAATTAATGATGAGTGTTTTAGGTTAATGGCCAATTTGGGGATCTACAAATGTCACTATGTTAGAACCCTCCTTTTTAATGTAATTGGTCTTTTCTTTCCCTATGGACAAGTCCTAAGGAAAGTGTTACACTGTATCAATAGTATCTCGCCTTTCCAAAGTCTAAAAGTTTCATGAGAAGATAAGACCAACCAGGGTCAGGCTGCGTAATAGTCAATAAGGCTATTAAGATTCGGATTCCGAGAATCTCGTAATAGTCAATCAGACTGTTGGGATTTCCCATATCTTGAAAATTAATTTCTACATTTAATTATTGGCCTATAAATAAAGCTATTCAAAAGACGAAACTTCATTCACCATATTTGCTCCATTCATAATATCTCGCTGAGAAATCTTTTCTTGGAAAACCTTCGTTTCAAACCAAAACCTAAGTTCACAACATTTAATCCCTTTAAATCCTAAGTTCACAACCCTAGAAAGGGATTCTTTTTTAACTTCTAAGGCTCCATAGCCATCGTGCCACCTCTGGCGGAGCGCACGAGTGTGTGCCTGAGAAGTTTTCTCCTCTCGCCTCCACCTAGGTAGGGATAGGTGGAGATTTCAAAATCCCATGCCACCTACTTCTCAAGGTAAAGGGAGAACGTGGTGCTTCTCTGAAGAATAGAGTGGCGCAGCAGCAAGGGAACTAGGAAGGATTCCCAGGATGCAACATGACATAGCTTTTTGGAGAAAAAACGGTAAAGGAGAATAAAGGAGAAGCGTCACGACAGCCACAACAGTGGCTGCGACATTCGACCTTAGTGTCGACAACAGTGCTGCCACAATTGAAGATCGAATGGTATTTTAAGCACGGTGTAATAAGTTTTAGATGTTATTGTGGATTGAAACTTGTATCACTTTCTATGTAATACAATATCAATTGAACTATTCATGTTCGACTGACCCTACTAACTGTAGACACAATTCAGGGTATCTTTCTTGGATCCCTTTCAACTGTGTATACCATAGGGTGAGTTGATGTTTCTTGAGATATTGCCCATTTATTTTCAAAGCATGTCGCTCTCCATTCAAATTCGACAAGTGATAAGCGTTTTTCGAATACACTTCATCGACTCTAAATGGACCTTCCCAAGTAGGGGTCCATTTTCCGAGGAAATAATCTTTTTTTCCAATTGGGATGATCATTTTCCAAACCAACTTCCATTTAGCAAAAGACTTCACAATTACTTTCTTATTATAATTTCTAGCGATTCGTTCTTTTAGTACTTGAATGCAATTTAAAGCATCAAAACGTCTAGATTTCGGTCCTTCGAGCTCCAAAAACATAGCTTCGTCATAATTGGCCATATCTTTGATCTCATGCATCTGGACTCGAATCTACTTGTAACGAATCTCAATAGGTAGTATTGTATCAGGCCCATATACCAAACGATAGGGTGTCTGACCTATACTTTCGCGCTTTGCAACCTTGAGGGCCCAAAGGTTATGCAAAAGCAAAGTATGCCATTGTCGAGGGTTACTATCGATCATTTTTTGAATGTTATTTTTTATAATCTTATTAGTCGATTCAACTTGTCCGTTCGACTGTGCATAATAAGGGAAAGAATTAGTTATCGTGAACCCGAAATCCTAAGCGATATTAAATTGTCGGCAACAATGTTTTGGGAAATACCAAATCGATATATGATATCTTTTTTTAGAAAATCGATTACCTCGACTTGAGTGACATTCTTGTATGCTTTAACCTCGACCCACTTACTTAAATAGTTTGTCGCGACTAGTATGTAAGCATCGCCCTTAGTTGAACTTGGTCATATTTCCCCAATCATGTCCATGGCCCAAGACTTAAAAAAAAAGGCCATGGTTTTATGACTGGGTGTAAAAGTGTTGTTGGCACATGAGAGATTGGACCATGTTCTTGACATTTTTGACATTCTCGAGCCATATCAATGTAGTCCTTCATCATCGATGGCCAGAAGAAACCATGCCGTCTAATGGACCAACACTTGTTTGGTCCTGACAAATGCAAACCACACAATCCTTCATGCGTTTCGAGCATTATTGGGATTGCCTCATCCATGTCGACACATCTTAGCAATACTCCATCATTTTGTTTCTATACGAAACATCATCGATTAAGACATAGAATCTTGCCAACAATTTTACTTGGCGGGTTGCCCTCCAGGATTGGAGAGAATGTCGAGAAAGGACGTTCTCCAATCTTGTTTGGACGTGAACACGATAACCTCATTCAGGCAATGCCATCATTTAAAACCGAGGCAAGTTGCAAGTTATACCTGAAATCGGACGCATGTTGAGCCAAGTCATTAGCCACCGCATTGCCTTCCTAGGTTAATGCATGGACGAGATCTTTGTAAACGAGGGTAATAACTCATGCACTTTGTCTAAATATTGTTGTAAATGTTCAAAAGTACACATGCTGACACCATTAATATGATTAATCACTCACTGTAAGTCACCAGATATGGTGCAATAGTGAACTTTTAGATCGATTAGAGTATGCAAAGCCAAAATTACAGCTTCATACTCAATCGAATTATTTGTAAATTCACCATCCAACTTAAAGGCCAACTTGTGCTGAACCTTCAAAGGAGACATAATGTATATCCCTACACTATAGCCACTTCAATGCTGACCCATCAAACCATGCTTCCCAATATTCAACGTCCTCTGGGGAAGAATTTTGATATTCCCCAGAGTTAGCAAGGAAGTCAGCTAACACTCATCCTTTGATAGCTGTTTGAGGTCGATATTGCATATCATATGGAGAGATGATTAAGCTTCATTTACTGAGTCGACCAGTAAGCAAAGGGTTGTCGAATAACATTTTCAATATTGGAATATTAGAGACCACATAAACGGTATTGTTACCGATATAATGCCGTATTTTCAATACTGAATAGAACACTGAGAGGCATAATTTCTTATTTCTCGAATACTTGATTTCGATTGGGGTCAAGATGTGGGACATTCCCTGTGTTCATCATCCTCTTGAGCCAACAATAACCTAATGACACGTTCTCCTACGACCACATATAATATGAAAGGCTGCCCAACCCTAGGAGATGCCAATATTGGAGGATTTACCAAGTAAGCTTTTATTGTCTCAATGGCATTCCGATGATCCTCGGTTCAGACAAAATCAGTCTTATCTCGTAACAAAGTGGAAAAGACTCTTCTGTCTTTTCCAGCAATATTACCAATAAAACGTATTAAATAATTAATTCGACCCAAAAAACCCTGAAGGTACGTCTTATTCGAGGGTGGGATGTATGGTGTGAGCCGCGTTATTGACACCCAAATAATTATGACACCGGTACATTTACGAAAAAATTTATTCAAAGTACCCAAATATCGCATTTCAGGACTACGACGCACTTTCAGGTGTCGGTTTATTTCTTGTTGACACAAACACACTCAAAGTCATCCTCTTCAGATCAAGCTTACATAAACATGCGATGCTTTAGTGTCGTTTGGTTATAGAAAACATTTCATGTTTTATTTTCTTGAAATGACGGAAAACGTGTTTGGGAGTGGAAAATTATAAAAACTGAAAAGAATTTCTCATTTTTCTCCTACTTGTTACTAAATGTGAAAACTTTGTTAGCTCGTTTTTTCTACTTTTCTACCCCAAAATACACGTGGAATGTTCCTCGACAACATTCGTCCGTAAAATAATTTATGCAATAGATAGGAGTTTTGTAATTATTTATGATTAGTTCGTAAAAAAATTCGCCAATTAAATTTTCAGTTTTCAAAATTCCCAAAGGCGGGTCTTCAAAAAATACCCTTAGAAGGTTTAGACGTGTAAGCATTTCTAGCTTAGTTGGTTAGAGTATTCTATTTTAGGCGGAAGGCCTTGTATTTGTTGTAATTAGGTTCGCAAACCCTTGCATTTTGGAGTTTAAGAAGGCATTTTTGACCATTTAGGCTATCATAACTTTTGTTGTCTAAGTGCTACAAAAGCGGGTTTGGAGAACTTATCTCTACCATTTTTATCAAAGACGGGCTTTCGAAATCCGTCTTTATATTGGGTAAAAAAATGCACTCCAAAGAGCTGTCCCCCCGCCAAACAAAAAGTTGGATATCGAAACCCCATCTTTGATAAAAAAAATGGTAGAGACGGGTGATCAAAACCGTCTCTTTTGAAAAATTAAAGATGGGTTTCAAAATCCATCTATTTTGTAAAATTAAAGATGGGTTTTCAAAACCCGTCATAGGAACGGTAAATGTGTAATTTTTTAAACTTCGACTGTATTTGGAGAATTTTATTAAAAACCAACAATATTTTCATACAAACTTCAAATAGATCGGTCAAACTCGTAGTTTGTCAAGCTAAGATATCAGAGTTTTGAATCCCAAAAACTAAAACTAGGAGGGGAGACGGACCACCAAAGCTCCAGAAATACATAACCTTTTAATAAATTGCTTTCTCTTTTCTTTGTTTCGTTTTACCATTCATTTTACTTTTGAAAAAGTTGTTTTTTTATCATTTTATTTCTACATCACTTATTGTTGTGTGCATATGTCATTAAAATTTTATGTCATTTCCAATAATATAAATTAACTATTCAAATATATAATATCAAATTAAAATTTTCCACATATGTTTGTCAAACATCACCAAAATGGAATTGTACATTCAAATAGGCTTAAGAAAATATATAAATGAGCAATAAACAAATTGACATATTCTTTGTTATTACTTCAATTTCTTTTTATTTTAGTAAGTTAGTACAACCAAAATTGTTTTTTTTTTATGTATTCAAAAATTGGTATAATCTACCAAACACATTTTCTATTTTGAAAACTTCTTGTTTCATAAAAACGGAATGGATTGAAAATTTCCATAAACGAAACGTACCCTTTTAGGTTTTTTCATTTCCTAAAATCATCTTCAAAGTTAAAAAAGTACGTAAATAATTTATGCAGTATAGTATAATTTATTTTAAAAAGAATTGTATAATTTCGAACAAAAGTTAGTAATACTAAATTTTATACATGACAAATCCTTCAGAAAAATTCATATTTATGAATTTTTCCTAATTATATTTTCATATCACTTGTCAAATTAAATCTTTGTAATTAATTAAATGTCATCTGACTATATGATCGAATGAATTCTTTCCCAGCATTTTTAAGTATTTTTACTCGAATTAAAAATTATATTTTTTGTTTTCGAAAAAATTGGCCCCATTTAATATATTCCATATGTTGTTTTACCGTTTTCTTATATAAAAATAATAATTTGTGAGTAAAGTTAGAGGAATGACAAGTTACTTGGTGTGATGTTGAAGTATATCTAATTTTCATGGAAAAACGTATATCTTGGTAAATACTTCAATTATATTTATTTGGAGTAGTAATAAATTTCTAATTAAATAATTTGAATTTAAATATAAACATGGGGTAGTCCCTTGTAATAAAACATAGACAATCATTCAAAGACCCCGAATGGCTGCTTGGTCGTCTTCTCGTGCTATGTTTTCCAGAAATGGAAGCAAGTGTTTTGTTCTTGCATTCAAGTTCTTTGTTTCACTGTTTGTTTAAAAGTCTTGACGACCACTTTTACTTATACAATCACTATGACCTCTGCCAAATATTGCGACGTGTTGCTCTACCCGCAAATACACCGTGTGTTTTATTATGCTTGATTAGGAGAGGAAAGACTTTGATAGTGTTTTGTGTCAACGAGATACAACCACGAAACCTTTCTCTAAACCTAAAGTCATCGTGATCATACTTTATTAAAGAGGGAGCTAACTGTCAATAATGGAAGACTAAGTCTGATGTGAAACATTATCCTCGCACCAGGAGGCCGGCGTGGCTCGCGAGGTTCATGTACTTGTTGGAATCTAAGGTCGTGAAGAAGCCTAGGAGCAAAGGCAGATATTCCCGAAAATGAAGACGCAAAGTTGTTTGGAGTCCAATCCATTAATTTTCTTCTTTGCGGAAACAAGTCAGATACAAACTCCATCGACAACGACATTGGATCGGAGTATACGACACGTTGGTCAATAGCCAAACAATCTAAAGCAACTTTTCCTAGTCTTCCACTTTTTTAGCGCGTTCATTATGTACATGAAAAGACATATTTACTAAGTTTCAAGTAAAATCTGAAAAAGTATATAATCAAGTTTAAATTTATCGTGCAGAAAAGAGGCAGGATCGGCGTTGAAAATTCGAGAAAGTTGAAATTTTTACTAGGCCAAATTATTAATTATACCCTAAAGTTTAGCTGTTTTTTCCGATCAATCCTAAACTTTTCAAAATATAATCACACATCCTAACGTTTGGCCGTTATATTAATTTTAATCACCATTAATCAAATAAGATGACGGAAGCATACGTGGTGCCTAGGTGGCAAATTACTCAGTCTGCTCACAGTTAGAAAATATCAAATTGTGCTCCCACCTTAATACTCATGGGAGAAACAAATGAATAATGTCTCGATGTCATTGGAAATCTAATTTGAATTTATATATCAATGAGATCATTTAATAAAATATCATACCCAAATTTCTTATATTATGTGATCTACTGCGTTAAATAATAAAAACAATCTGGTCCAAGTATGTCCCCATGAGATATGTCACTTATAATCTTCTACCTATTCATAAATTCGCGTGCAGATCTTGAGAATATACTTTTTTTTTTAAATTCTTTGTAAATCTATAAATCGGGCACATGCCTCATTGCTTGCCCTAACACGGAAGGAGCTAACATCGCGTGAGGGGAACGTTAGCCGTAATGTACTAATTTTTGGCTTTTTAGTAAATTTATACAAACGAAATTAATTTTTTTATACATTACTAATCCAATTAGTACAAATATACAAAAGAAAACACCGTTATTCATAAAACAGGATAATAAAAATGTACTAATTAGAATAGTAATTTTTTAGTACATTATTTGTATATTTTAATGTTTTGTACATTACTAACAATTTATTGTACATATCGGTACAAATGTACAAATCATGTCATAGTACCCGTTTGTACATTTGTACTAATGCCCACAGTAATCAACTAGTAATGTACAAAGTTACTACATGTACAAACTAATTATTGTTCTAGTTAGTACAAATGTACAAGTCATGTCCTATTATACATTTGTACATTTGTACTAATGCACACGGTAATCTATTAGTAATGTACAAACTAACTAATGTTCTAGTTAGTACAAATGTACTAACGTGTGGATTAACAATACTTTCTTTTGTACATTTGTACTAATTCGAACAGTAATTTACTAGTAATGTACAAAACATTGAATTTTGTTAGTACATTTGTACTAAATTTTTATCATTTTGTACTAAAAATTTTAGTACAAATATACAAAACTATTTTGTGCATTACTAATATGCACAATGTAATCCGAACCTAACTCCTAACCTATCGTGGCTATGATTTTACCGTTTTACACCTAACCCTGCCTAGCTTTTTCCCTGCTTCCTTGGTCACTTTCTCCCAAAGTTTGCCCCTCCAGTCGAGTACGGTTACTCATCCAAGCGTGTGAATTACGCTGATCGTCGTTACGACGAAAGGGGACTATCCAAGTCGGCGAAAGGGCACACTATCCAAGTCAACGAAAGGGGACTATCCAAGCGGACTATCGCAGTGCATGTCAAACTAATATGCATAATAGGTTCTCCCGAGTGACCGTGAATTCGACGACAATAATCAAGGGGACTATACAAGTTGCATGTTACAAATAGTTCATTGCAAAAACATACCCAGGAACGCAGTTAAGTTATGCACAATAACTTGGCCGCGATATTTTGCTATGGCTTCGAAAAAAAAGACGTGGACAGTCTGCAGTCACCCCGGCCCTTCAAAGAAAACTGCTTCTGGCACCCACAGCCTCCTTTTTTTACACTTCCGAGAATAGGTTCCTCGGGTAGTCCTGAGTAGAAATACAACGCAGATTCAGACGATGTGTCACTGAAAGGTTGTTAGAGGTTTTTAGATGTACATGTACCAGAACAATCGCACTTGCCGTTGCGTTCAGCTTCATGAAGAAATGGATGCTCACCTCCTCGCATCGCCACAGGAAGAAGGCACCGCCACACCAAGAATTCACAACGTGGTGGTTGCTGAAGGGAAAATGCTCGCAGATGCTGGTTGCTTCCCTAAGTGTGGAGGACGGGGGATTAATGACCAATGTCATGCACGCCTTCTGTACGGCGAAGAATTCCATTACAGCGTTTAGGAAGGAGTAGTTGTTATGGTAGATTTGACAGTTCCAGATAAGGATGGACATTTCGTTGTGCATCTCCATATCTACGATGTCCTCTGCCATTACGAGGTCCCAATCTCCTCATGTTTCCTTTATCAGCAGCTCCCACACTGGCGTGCCTTCGTAAATCTCTAGCTTGACACGCATCTAAAAGATTTTGTTCTCAGAGAACGTTGTTGCTAGACGAAGGCATGGCCTTGGTGCATGCACGAGTATTTTATTTGTGCCCGGATGGAGAAGGTGGAGTATCGGCAGGTTCATGACCCTGAGCACACGCTCCATAGTGGCATCACAGTTGGTTTCATCGAGTGGGGGTTCTGTTTGCTGGATTTGATGTATTGAACCATGCAGATCGGGGTCCCAATGTCTGTTAGGACGCTGAGCCTCTAAGTTGTTGGGCAGACGCACGTCAAAAGTAACGACGAACGCCGGGGGTCTAGCAATGTGCGAGTTTCGTACCATATCACCACAATCACCCGACAAGCTTGTCCACAAAGAATGGGTCAGATAGAGCTTACCTAGACGTGGTAGTTGGTCGATGGTGGGGTTCCATTTTCCATGGAACCCTGAAGGAACTGGTGCATGCATTGTGCGAAATGGAAATGGCGAAGGGATAAATGAAAATTCAATCAAGAAATCAATCATCCTTTCCTATAATTAATGTGATGAGGAGGGCAGTGCTTCTCAGTCACGTCCAAATGACTGGTAAGTGGGATTCTCGACGGCAGGGGGAGATACGATGGTTGAAGTTATTAATTGAAAACTTCCTATCTTACGCTGCGTCCCCAAACTCCCGTGCATTCTAAATGAGTTGTTAGTTTAATAATGTTGGGTGGTGTTGTACGAGATTTGTGGGACTGCCCCATTATCATCTTGTTCATAGTCTGGCACGAGCGAGCTCGAAAGGGGAAGGCTAGAAGTTACCCTGTCGTAGCCGTCCCACCCTGATGCATGAGTGGGGAGTTATACTATAATCAGACAAGTTTTTCTACAGAATCAATTGTGGGCAAGGACTTGATGAATCCGGTTCAGACTCGTGTGTGAGTATTCTTAAGTGTGTTTTTTAAAATATGAAAACTGAAGATACGACCAAGTGTTTGATGATCGTGTCGCGAATGTCGGAGAACCAGTTGATGGAAATAACCTTTGGTTCGGCACATGAGGTAGGGCAACTTTTTAGGATGTACGGGTTACGGCTTCTCTACGAGAAAAAATTACTAGCGATGTCGGCGAAATGGAGAATTTGTAATATATAGTTGGGTTTGCTCACGCGAAGGCCATCCAAGGCGTAGATTTGATGTAGCTGTTCCCTCGCGAATGAGGGCGTCCATGAGGTTGGGTTGCCCTTGGGAGGTTAGAACTAGAGTGGACTGCAATGGTCGATGGTGTATCACATTAGCGAGTTTGTGTCACAATCATGAATTGGTGCCTGGCCCTCTATCATGCTTCATGCGCGAACGGAGCATTCGGTGATGTTGTCACTTTAGATTCAACCTTCAAGACCAATGCATACGATATGCAAATGGTAGTCCTCGTCGGCGTAAACCACCATCATCAGACCATTGTATTCGGGGCCGCCTTAATGGTTTCCGAGACTGCGGAGGATTACAAGCGGTTGTTAAGTACTCATGTGCAGGTTAAGGGATCAAAAGTACCGATCAACATGGTCACTGGTGCCGATAAAGCGATGATCGCTACTGTACAAGAAACACGGCCAACTACAAGACATCGTCTGTACCTTTGGCATATGAGTCGCAATAATGTCGTCGGGTACATGATCCGACGTTGAGACAAACTATCTCTTCCTTCATGTACAACGCGAAGGCCAGTGAGGAGGTAGAGCAAGAGTGGGAGGAGCTGCTGAAAAATACTGGCTCAATTAATATTCGATGGCTCAATCAACTTTATGAGAGCAGACATATGTGGTAGATGACATATTGTCAAGGTCATTTTTGGGCAGAGTTAAGGAGCACACAACGTTGTGAGCGGATGCGAGTGTTCATGAAGGGATACTTGAATTCTTACACCACTTCGAACGAGCCGTGACAAATTTGCGACAAAAGAAAGCATGGAGGATTACAATTCCGCAACCAAATCATATCAGTTGCGCGCTATGTTACGTTGCGTTAAGGAAGACGCAAGTCGGATCTATACACTTACCTCGTTTCGTAAGGTACAATTGCAGGTCCGAAGGGAAGCATTTTTTTTTTGTCGAAGGTATGATCGATGAAAATATCAATCGAGTATATCGGCTTGGCAGTTATGACCAAGAATCTATGGGGGCTGAAGTTTATTCATGCAAGTCTTGACGGTTGTTAAATTATAGCTGCCAACATTTTGTGACGTATGGCATGTCTTGTGCACATATTTTTCACATTATGAAGGTTGAAGGCATTAAGTGTCTCCCACAAACCAAAGGAGCTAAAGTAGTTGATTTTTCTCGAGCTGGTGTCGACGCGTACAACATCAAAGCTGAAGAATTTCGACAAGGAATACTAACGACAGCTTGTCCTCGTTTATGTTTCTTGGAGTAAAAAGTGAGGCCAAATACGAGCATATCCAACGTTCCATCCACGAATTGATGGTCTCTATAGAAAATACGGAGGTGGCTGAACAAAAAGCTTTGTTGTTTGGTCATCTCAAGTACAAAAGTACAAAAGTGCATTTGAGGGGTGGATCTGTGCCCAATATGTCATGGGCACACCTATCTGATATATGCAATGCGGAACAGAGACAAATCAATACAGTTTCTGATATGATTTCAAATGAAAAGCAAAACGGCAAGACATACGAGGAGATGTTTGTGTTTGGCCAGCTGAACATATAATACCATGTATTTACATTTTGTTTCTTGAATGGTACATTAGTTACTTCCGTTGTGCACGAAAAGCTACTGTCAAATATATGCAGGGACATATTTTGTTAAAGTGGCCGAACCAAAAACATAACGGTCACCTTAGGTCGTTAGGCGTCCGTATCAAAAAAGTCGGTTTTGTCAATGTTGCAGTAGGTCGTTAGATAATGGCACAATGACAGTGTGTTTTTCCTTGGCGATACACACCCTCTGCTTTCGACCCTCGTTCATCTTGCCCGTAACTATCTACTTCATTCCGTTTCCTTGCAATTTTATGAGGCTAACCGTCAAACGAAACATGTCCAACGGGCTCACCCGCTCCTAGGCACAATAACAAGGGAAGATAACAAATTCAAATAAGAAAAAGGATTCCTTTGCTGCATTAACTCACCATGTCCCCAAGTCCATCGGATGGATCCGACATAGGCATGAACTTCATTACGAAAATTCCACAATCGGCGCTATCCAATGAAAAAGGAACAGGCCGATGTTTGTCATAAGAATATAATGATATCTGATCTAGATTTAGAGAGATAAGATAACTTACTCGTCGCTCAACACGAACTGCTTTGGTACGTTCATAGAGTAGCAAATGGGCCATGAGGAAAGGTCTGGTACAGTGCTTGGACTTGAACGCTCGTAATTCTCTTCCAAAATTACTCTGATAAGGGTAAACATGTGCATATGCTGGTCCATTCTCCCATGTAAGTTACTTGTTCCCTTATGCATTATGTCTAAGATGAGGACTTCACCTATGGTAAAGTTAACTACCTGTAGTGTCCAATGTGACTCCGAAACACACACATGTATGTATATCTGTAAAAGATAAGATAAGCCACCTTATAGATAAGAAAATACAAATTTTGACAGAAAAAACAACTTGTGAGATACCAGTGCGTACAACCATCATCTGGTTGAATGCTATTCAACATCAATCCGTGGAAGTCAATGATCTGCAATAGACATCGTCGCGATTTCATCAAACACGGTGCAACTACTAATTACTTAACTTAATCGTTTCCAATATCCTTACGTGATTGTGTATCCACCTATTTGGTTTGAGAGACAACATTTCATGCCTTGAAATGCTAACAAAATCCCCCAAACAAAGCAGCTCGCTGCAATACAAAAGTTCATAGCAGACATTGTCACAGCATAATGGCATTTACAATCCTTAGAGTTTCGATGGCATAATAACGAACAATAAGGAAAAAGAAAATCCCACCTAGGATCGAGAAGATCACTCCTAGCATAGGACAATACATTCCAATCGGCCACTGTAAAAGATTTCAGCTCACCTAACTCAACATCTTCCGGAATAAGTGTATCAATGTCCTATAAATTAACATAGTCAAGATGGTTGAGAAGACTAGTTGGCATTGGATTAACCATTTTATAGCGACGTCTACAACTTACAATTAATGGGTGATCTTACACCTCCGGTATGGAATCACGCTTCCTTTTCGACCGTCGGACGACTGACTTATACACCACGAAGGGACAGGTCGTGTACACGGACGACTTCTTTGCCAAGGCACGATGGGTCTGAATCTTTTGGAGATTGTTCACGTGATTAGTTGAAGAACTACTCTCCGACACAATCGTATTTACCAATATACCGTTACTGTCTATGTCAATTTGTCGATAATATGGAATACGAATTAAGAACGACGATGACAAAATTATAATGATATATAATCTAACCTTGTTACCTACGTTGTGTTGTGCAGCTATTGGTGACGGTGTGTTACCATCCCTTGTTTCATTGCTATCCACCTCCTGAGGTGCCAGTAGCCTTTTGTTCTCATCATCTTCCTCGCCCTATGTATTGTCCTCTAAATTTTCAGTTCTCTCCCCGATCTCACCTTGTGAGCCTCCAACAGTTTAGCCATTTTGTTGAGTGCCTCATTCACTTTTCTTTCCATTGCTTCCAATCCGTCATTAGATTCAAGTGAATGAGGCTATCAGTTGTGTGTTGCGAATCGTCGAATCCCTCAGACTGCAGCAATGACCCAACTTCAACTAATACCGTCTTCTTCACTGCAGAGGGTCCTGCTTCATTTAGTTGATTCTTCTAGTCATTGTTTTGACCTTGTAAGCCTCGGTCCGCATCCACCCGTGACGTAATATTTACGAATTCAACATATGGGGCCACGATCTCTTCCGTTGGCGATTTCTCGGTTTGCGTTGGTTGTTAGGTCGTTCTGCCATTTGCCACTATCCGAACAAGGCTCCTTACTTGTCTGACCTCATTGATCAATATTTGCAGTTTCCGATGCTGGTCTTTCTTACCGTCCTCAACATTTCTACGGACTGAACCACATAAAATTGTCAGCCTGTTGTTGCACGAGTAGCAAATGAACATCTAAGCATGATGGATCGTACTTTACCTTCAAATTCCTTATCACCCAGTGAATTTCGTCATTCTCATCCACGATACCACGACCATCAATATTAGACATGTCGAATCCCACCTGACCCTGATCATTTGTGAATAATAGAAAAATTGTTAGTAATGAACAAGCTATGCAAACACGTTTGTTAAAATTAAAGTTGCAACAACCGTATCATACCTTTTCCGAATAACTCACGTTCGACAATTTGAAAATTGCATGCAATCTGTCGTCATCCCAATTCGCACATAATGGCGCTGACCGACTAGATCTTGAAAGTGCTGATCCAGGCTTAGAAATATTGCTTGCATAAAAGACCTGTAAACGTGTTGTAACATATTTAGGCAGTATATAAGCACAAAAAAATCGTCGGCACAAATTGTACGCATCCTTAAGTATGTAATAATGCAGTGCAGACAATACTACCATATAGATACTTACGATAAGAAGGTATACGCATTCGCCTATGTAACGCTGTTGTTTTTTCCCTTGAAATGTCCACAACTTCGCATAGGTGATCTACCACGTGTCCCGCCCAATCAAAGCTACCAATCGCCCCTGTGTTACATATTGCCAAGAAATAATCCTTTGGGATGTCAAAGGCAGTGCCCGGGCAGAGGTAGCAGCCCAGGATGAATAGTACCAGTCCCGCCTTGAATAGTTCGTCGATCGCCTCCTTCTCTCGCAACTTATCCTTAACCGACTTCATAGATATCCTCCCAACTTTCAGGTAGTCGCGTAACTCACAGTGAACATAATCCAGTGAGCCTTTCATCGGAACAGGGACATCCATGCAACGGACTCCAAGTATCGTTTTTACATCTGTCGGTCTCAATGTGTGTTCGACATCGTTGATGACCATCACACGCTTCAATGGATTGAAGATCCTCAAGCATAGCCACAATGCCCTATGGTTCACGTTCCTGCTTGCCAAATGAAGGAGCCCGTCAATGCTGACTTCTATGAACAGGTCCTTTTTGTCGTCATCGAAGGAATCCAACAACACAAACAGCTTCTTCGGGCTACAATGGGTGAATATGTAACCTTGCGACAATACCGAAAGAAGTTAGCCAGACACAGTGACGCTTGTCCGCATGGGTTGCAAGGCGGACGATCGGGAATTCACCTTCTCTAGGCTAGATGCCTTGACACGTTTCGTCGCTAACCGAGGAAGCGCATCACCTCCGACATCTTCGTTATTTATGTCTCCACCAACCTCGGGGTCCTTCATATCCATCTCTAATAGAAGCATTGAATGAAACAGATCGTTGTGCACGGATGGAACAACCCTAATAGCTCGTCAAACTGACCCAAACAGGACCACTCTAAATTGCGACCCCAGTAGAGTCCCCACAAAATCGGTATCCTACTCAGATCCAAGACACGCCAATATATTTCCTCTATGGAAAATAAATCGCTTCCTGTTCAAATTACACACTCTTAGGTAATGACAACCAAATCGCCCCGCAACCCATTCGACCTCTCAACAAAGGGGATGAATCCGTACCCTAAGCGGACGCCACAATGAACCCACCCAAATCGACTAGACCTAAGCCATAAATAAAATCACAAAGCCACGCCCTGTCCAATGCAATCACCTTCCCCCACCCAATTCAGCCTCGCAACTAAACCCTATACCCACAGCCCCAATAGACCCCCAAACCGAACCCATGCAAACCCACTTACCTCCCATACCGACCCGTGAACATACCTTCGATGTATGGCCGAGTTTCCTGAATACGCATCCAAAGAGAGGTAATGGAACAAGCACGGGAGCACAAAGACTGGAGTGGCGAATTTTGGGAGAAAGTGACCGAGGAAGTAAGGGAAAAGCTGGGTGGGGTTACGTGCAAAATGGTAAAATCTAAGCCACGACATGTTAGGAGTTTGGTTCGGATTACACCGTGCATATTAGTAATATACAAAATAGTTTTGTACATTTGTACTAAAATTTTTAGTACAAAATGCTAAAAATTTAGTACAAATATACTAACAAAATTCAATATTTTGTTCATTATTACTGTTCGAATCAGTACAAATGTACAAAAGAAAATATTATTATTCCTAGTACATGTTAGTACATTTCTACTAATTAGAATAGTAATTAGTTTGTACATTTAGTACATTTAGTAATTTTGTACATTACTAATAGATTACTGTGCGCATTATTACAAATGTACAAATTACTATACGCATTAGTATAAATGTACAAGTAATGTACTATGACATGATTTGTACATTTGTACTGATATGTATAGTAAATTGTTATTAATGTACGAAACATTGAAATGTATAAATAATGTACCAAAAAATTACTGTTCTAGTTAGTACATTTGGACTAACCTGTACTAGGAATAACAGGTTTTTCTTTTGTACATTTGTACTAATTGCATTAGTAATGTAAAAACAACTAATTTCGTTTGTACAAATATACTAATAAAGCAAAAAATTAATACATTGCGGGTAACGTCCTCTGGGACGTTGGCCGCTTACCCCTGACACACTTTCTTCTTTCCCCTTCCTTTTATTTGTCAAGTCTTCGGCGAGTCTACATTTCGAACTTTGTCGCGGGGCACTTCCGTCTCTAATCACGGTTAGCCTTCTTTTAATAATATGTTGACGCCACCTCCTCTTTTATTCTGGCTTTGGTATTTGTTGTTGTTTCTTGTATGTATCCAAATCCGTATATTTGCTTTCTTCTTTCGATAACAGTTTCACCATTATGTGAGCGGAGTGTTGAATCTTTTGAATTGTCTGCGACTTGAAGCTCCTTAATTCTCATGTGTCACGTGAGACATTCGTCCTCTCAACTTTATTTTCTGGTCGTATAACTTGTTATTATGGATAATTATGTTTCGATGTTATCTTCCTTTTCTCACCATTGTCTTTCTTTTTTTTTTGTTAATTTCTTCGTATGACCAGCAACAACGAGGTATCGCCCGTTAATTTTTCCTTCTCTCTCTCATTTTTTAAAGAAATCGGCCTGGAACTCTAATACACTGGACGACTTTACTATCATACGTTTGATGTGTCGTGGCTTTGTACGAAACTTCAAAGCCGTTATCAACATGACTTGATATCTTGTCCACCACTCATGATCATATTTTGATTTTTTGAATGATTTCAACTTCGTTGATAGATATTTTTCTTCATGTTTCTCCTATTTATGGTTTTAAATTCTTTTTTAACGGGATTCACGAGAGATATGCTTTCTTTTTCTTTTCAAAAATATTTGATTGCAATCTGATAAGTATCTCACCAAGTCCATCTGATCTTCTATTTATTATTTTAGAGCCTTGGTTTATTTCAAGGAGACGGCTTTAGCTGGACAAAGGTTTTTATGTCTTGCGAAAGAAGAGAACTCCTAAGGGGAAGATTTGTTGAAGTTATGATGTCGTTCACCCAAAATCGTCCATTATGCTCCTTGAATCAAGCTTGACCTCAAACAAGACAACATCCAACGATGGTCGAAAAAAATTCCAGATGACTCTTATCACCCCAAGGCCTGGTTTCGGGTGTCATCATCTACAATGTCTTATGCCGAGCCAAAACCTTCGCTTACATTGGGAAGGAAGATCATATCAGGCGATTCCCATTAGGAAGGGTATTTTCTCATGCGCGGCGAATTCACCTACATCGCAAGGTATTGGGGATGATGTGATATCTCGCAATAAGGGGATTCTCGAACATGCCGATATATTGGATGTTGTCTATTGCTCATGTTATACTTATGATTGTAACAAGGATATTCTATGTGCCTTTTACGAAGCATGGTGTTCAGATATCAACACGCTCGAGACGTCCATGGGAGTTGTGTCAATCTCACTATGGGATCTATACAATCTCAAAGGTCTTCCTGTTAACGATGAAATGCATGAGGAGACGATGCCTTGTTAAGGGAACTCACCAGTTCATCGACTAATGGAAGTTTTCTCCCGAAGAGCTGTCATTATTTATTTGCGGCATTCCAACATCTTCGTGGAGCTACGAAGACGATGCAAGTTTCTAGCTGGATAAATCCAGCTTCGATAAGCTTGTTGACCTCTACTTTTATTAACGGAATCAACTCAAGACGAAAGCGTCATTAAGCTTACTTTATGGGATGAGCCCCATGCTTGATTGCCAACTTATGCAACAACGGTTTTTCGGGTCGAGACCGGGCATTTTTTTATATCTCTAAGCGAAGACATCTTTGTATTCCTTCAGCAGATGGACATAAATTTCTCCTCTTCATACGTCAAACTTGTGCTAAGGAAGGTGGGATGATGATCCTTTTCCCAAGGTAAACTTCCTTCAATTCGTCAACAATGGACTTCTTCTCATCCTCTAACACTTCAGGAGGTTCTTCCACATCATCCTCTTTGTGAGATGCGTCTTCATCGGCCTATAAAATCGTGGCATGATAAGAAGAAATAACATTATCTTCAACGTTATCTCAAGATAACTCCTCATTGCCATTTGTAGATATTCACGTCTTTGTGGTCATTTTCAGCACTTCTCCTATAGTTACTTCCACAAAGATTAGACACTTCATTAGGGAAGGAATTTTTGCTATGGAGATCAATCATGTCTTCAAGAATAACCGGGATATCTCTTCCACACCATTTGACTTCTTGGAGCTTGACCCAATCTTAGTCGCGTAGATCTTCGGGCATCACTCTTTTCTTCTTGAGCACCGGATCTATCAAATACCGATTTTCTTCCTGATGGGGCTCCAATTTGATCTAATACTGAAGTTCTCACACGTATCGTGGTTTTTTCATCATTGGCCTCGATGTATTGGGTTGATGCTTCTTTCACTGGAAGACAGACTTGCTTAGGAGTGACATACCCAAGGCCTAATTTTAACTTTTGTCCATCTCTTAAATTCACTTCTTTTGACGCATCCATAAGTGTCTTCCAGTCCTCAGTGTAGCTAGCTGCATAAAGTAACTTAAAATCATTTGGATCAAACCAGTTAGTACGATTATCAAGAACGAATTAGGATAAAGAATCGCTCCCTACTTCAGTCGAATAAAACCTTTTAGAGGTGCACTCATGGGGACCATTGTGTGAGCTTTGTCACAGACCGATTGAATTCCTTCGGCAGTATCGTTTTTGCACTATCATAGCTCCCGAAAGGTGTTTTTTCTTGCTTTCCTGAATTCTCCGAAGATGTAGCACAAAATTGGCATGCTCTGCTTTGTCGTATCTTTAGCCTTTGCATTTTCAAGCATAAGATCGACTGAAGAGTCCTCTTGTTGTGAGGATGGTACATTTGCAGTTGATTCTTTACGACATGCTTTAACTTTGAGGGCTCCATATCTACATTCTTGTTCAAGTAAAATTTTGAATCAATAAAGTATGACTCTACTTCTGTGAAGGGCTTAACATCCGATAATACTGTACACGACAGTTAATCCTTAATGAACTTGAAGCATTGATGAAGAGTTGATGCAACGACTCCATATTCGTGCATCCAAGGTCGACCGAATAACATATTACAGGTCGTTTTTGAACCGATAACAAAGAATGTCGTGCAAGATTCTATGTCACCCATCGTGAGAGAAAGACAAAATTTTCTGACGGCTTGATTAAATTATTAGATTAACAGTTGGCTACTTGAGAGATCATCTACTCTCCAGCCAATATCTTTCAATGCTTTTGATGAAATGATGTTGACGGCATAACCTAAGACAATCAGGATGCGGATAACTTTATTCTGCATGTATATCTGGACACAAATAGTGGTTGATTATGGGAGTTATGGCCCACAAAAAGATCTTCATCAGAAAACGTAATAGTTGGAAAATTATCCTTTACGTTTTCCACCAACAACACAATGGAGTTTTCTAGGATGTCAACCTTTGAGTTAGGTTGCTCTTTATCCTTGTCAATATGGTAATAACTTCTAGACAAATTCGCAAGTCTTCGAAATGTTTCGCGGAAGAAATCCCACACCGTGATTGGTGATGGCTTCTTCAGAGTTACTTCAACATCAAGGGTTTGCTTATCTATATCCTCCTTGAAGTTCGCTTTTCTTGGACCTCTTCTAGAGACTATCGTCCGGATAGGATATTTCTTCTCTCGAGGCTTCGAAGTCTTTCTTTGGCTCCTTCTTTAGCATGAAACTCCCTTGGCCAATTGCACAACTTGGCATCTTGACATCATGAATGTCATCTGGTGCCATCTTTGAACGCTGAAAAGTGACCATCTCATGAGAGCTAAATGTCCCAAAAATAATATTGGAGATGTTGAAAGTTGCTTCATCCACCATGTTTGAGGAAATCATCGAGCCTAAGTCAATCTTGTTTTCTCGGACAAGCTCCATAACCTTTTCCTTAAAGATAAAACATTTCTTAATAGGATGGCCCAGGACACGAAGATACTTACAAAAATTTGGATCCTTCGCTCGACTCGCTCGTTATGGACGTTTAGACGTAAGGAGTTCAATCATATTAATAGACAGAAGAAAGTCAAATATCTGTACGACATCCGAATCTGGGAAATGATATTGTTTATTTACCTCTCCTTTAAAATCGTCACTTCTCTGTCTTGGGATATGCCGGAGTAGGGGTTAAAGCCCTTGATTGTAATTTATCCTTTGCATTCGTGACCTTGATGTGGACAACATCGATAGCCATCACTTGTTTCTTGTTATCCTTGAAGGCAGGCTTGCCCCTAGTTCTACCAACTGGTATTCCTATTTCCTTGGATGGCTTAAGTACCACTACACCGACTCCTACAAAACTTAGCTCCATATCATGCGCTCTTGTAGCCAGTTCCTTAAAAGATCGAGGTTTCATCCCTTGCAAAATGTAACGTATCCTCCAAAGCATTTCTTGAATGCATATATGGATGTCGCTTCAGACGAGCAATCTCCACAGTTCAAGCTTAAATTCTTCCATCGCTGTATATGATCAATGATGGGCTCGCCTTTCCATTGACGAGTGTTAGTAAGTTCTATCATGCTCACCACACGTTTCATGCTATGAAAGCAATTCAAGAACTCTCTTGCCAACTGCTCCCAACTATTAATAGTTTTTGGGTTTTATGTTGATATACCAGTCGAAAGCATTCCCCTTCAAGGAGCAGACGAACTGCTTGACCATGAGGTTTCTATCCGTACCAGCATTATTGCAAGTCTCAACAAAATGAGCCACATGTTGCCTTGGATTCTCCTTCCCATCAAATTGTTGGAAGTACGAGGGCTGATAACCCATTGGCATGCTCACGCTTTTGATTCTTTGGCTGTATGGCATATAGTACGTCGAAGATGTTATGGATTTTCTCTCAAACTCATCCTTCAGGGCCTCTTGTATTAGTTCCTTCATTGCTATAGTTTAGAATAGAGCATCAATAGAGACGAATACTCGCTTTGGTGAATCATCCATATTCAACACAGTCTTGCCTTTGTCTTTTCGTACATGAGAATCGCCTTGATCAGATGTTCTTCCAGACTCTTTATTCTCGAGCCTGCTTATGACATATTCGAGTTGTTGATCCTTATCCTTCATAGACTTCATCATCGCCTTTGCTACTTTAACGAGAGATGTAACTTTGTCATCCAATGATGGGGTGTCTGCCATCATAACTGGCATAACATATTCTAACTTCTTAGCTGGATCAACCTCACTGGTACTTATAGAACGATTTGGTGAAGAGTCTCCTGATGAGCTATTATGGAAGTTACAGCAGGGGAACTGGCGGCATAATGCATTTGGTCAATGGAACCATTCCAACGACCTCCTTGCAGGGTAGAGATGATTTTTGAGTAACAGATGGAAGAGTTTCTTCTATCTCATCTATCTGCTTGAGCACTTTAGCCCATGATTCAGCAAAGCTCTATTTTGGAGTGTAGTCTGATGAAGAGTCCCATGAGGAGAGACACTTGATGAGCTCTTTTGAAAGTAGCCAAAATGGATTGCTGATATATCACCCCTGCTAAGAAGGTTTCTTTCAGTAACCTCCTTATATGATGGAGGTGACTTGTTATAGATGGATTGGGGGATTTGCTTTGTCTCCTTATATATATATATATATCAGCCACCGGTTTGGTCGCACGAGTAGGAAGGAAAACTGGCTAGCTAATTATCCACAACATTGGCGAGGTTTTTCAACATGATCATCTTTGAAGCCATCTAGATATTCGGATGTAAGGAGATGTGGGGTAGAGATTGTCCCACTAGGCGTGCCGAAAATTTGTGAATACAATTCCGTAGTCCGAATATAAGACTGGAAATGGTGTACAAATGGTTGTACGAAAAGTATGGGTGGGTTCATTCTCTAGTAACAAGAAATGCACGTGAATCTCCCGATTCTATACTTGCAATATATCTGGAATGTGGATGGGCAGAGGCTCTGACGAATATCCATTGGAGCTTCAGGGAAGTATGTTGATGAAGACGTTGGGGCTGTAGAGCTTTGATCCAATGGGTCTTCATTAATGGCGAAGAACACCAGTTGTGTATAAGCTTGAACCACAGAGTCTTCTAGATATGGGTGAAGAACACCAGGGCTGCAGAATCTTGATTTGGTCGATCTTCTGGACCGGACTATATGAGTATTGGTATAACCTTATCGTCGGTTGTGTGAGGAAAGAGTGCTCGACAGCTTCGTTAAGTTAAGGAGCTCATCACTCTTCAAGTCGTGTCAAATGAGAGGGAGGGACTCCCTTTATATATGAGTTCAGAAAACCCTTAGGTGCCATCTCTTTTCGATGTGAGACAGACTTTTAGATTGGGTTGGAGTATGGACCATGCCATAAATGGGCCGATATATGGGTGAAACTCGATTTATTTGTATTATTAGGTTAGGCTTAATTGGGCTAGTATATGGGCTATGCCATAATTATAAAACCCAACATCTAAGTGAGGTTGACTTGAAATTATATAATCACAATATCCCATCCTTGTATTAATTTTACATTAAATTAAAAGTGTAAAATATTTCATATCATAATGATCGATATAACATATGGTTTTTGGTCCGGATGATATTTTTAGACATTTATAAATTTCAATGTCTACAAGCACACATGCTTCAAAAACTAAAGAAGAAAAATGAAAGTTTTGATGACTCTAGAACAAAGGACCGTAGCATCGACGTTTGAATGAATATGCCCTTTTGTGGGCCAGCTATGCTCCGACCTTTGGAGAAGCGTACGAATGGCGTATTTGGCCAGGTCCATAAGCTGACGACTTGCTTGTTCTCCATGCACTTGCTCGAGAGTAAAAGGTCTGCCTCAATCGATGTTTGCAGTTTTGTCGGAGGAATGGGGATCTCTACGCGACTTTCGAATTGGTTCACATCACGAGCTGGTAAGTAGTGTGAGATCCCTCAATGTTTAATATGGGACTATATGCACCTCTTGCAGAGTCGACGAACACGTCAACCATTTGGAAGCAACGAGCCGTATGGTAGAAGTCACCCGCTATGACGGTTTCAAGGAACTTACGAACTCATCTGAAACTGCATTTCAGATTGATGGCATAAGTGGTCATATAGTGCATCAAACTTGGCGAGTGATTAGGGCTCGTGGTTATCCCACAATTCCCAAATGTGTCAAGAACCACGTCAGTAGCAACGACAGGCAAAAGGAAGTGTGATGACGTCTGAACCCATATTGAGTTCTTCGAGCGACGCTATTTAGTTCGTAGTAGGTCTCCTCAAGCATATTTGGAATGAAATGTAGATCCTCTAGGATGGCTCTCATATTATAGACCGCTCAGACACATATGGAACTCTCGGTACCAGGGTAAAGGATCATGCCAATAAAAAGAAGGACAAATGCCCGGGCAGATCCCTGTCTATTTGCCTTCCTCTAGGAAGTATGGTGCAGATCAAAAGATGGGAATGGCATCGATCGGGATATGACATGTGTTCGTTTGCGTGATTATGATGTGAACTATGACATATTCCACCCTAAATGGCAAAGGCAGCTTCCAATGCACTGATTCCTTCCCATCCAGAGGAAGGATGCCCAGCTTGTGGGCAAAGCCAGTTAGCTGGAGATATTCCTCATAAGTAGGAGCCAATTCGAAGTCATTGAAATTAAAGGTAAATATCTTTGGGTTCCATTTAGCTATAAGATTTGTGAAACGACCCAATCTAGCACCACCGTGATGAGCTCCATCAAGCTTGGATTCAACAAACTCTTTCTCACTTGGTGGGAACCGCCAAACCAATTCTTCAATAGCATCAGGGGTGGCTGCTCTTGCTTCAGTCTAGCAAAAGTAGACATCTTCAAAATGTGAAAAAAAGTTAGCCATTTTGCTAACTTTTGTTTTGCTATGATTATAGCAAATATGAGCCTACAAAATGCATTGCGTGAAATGCATAATAAAAAATCGAAAACACTACTGACCGAGCAGTCATGGCCTGTTAGAGATAAAACAACCAAATTGTCAGTGTCCTAACAATGTGTACAATCTTCAAATTTATAATTTAGACTAGCTTTTGACTCACCTTCGGACGAGAAGGGTGGATACTCACCGCAGGTAAAAGGGTTGACAAGCCCTCCCATATGACTGGTATATCCTCTAAACTCAGGTGTCCTCAGATTTTAGGACGACTCTCTATATGCCTAGCAGAGAAAATCAGAAATTAAAGCCCAAACACACTACACACCAAGTCTAAGCTGCCCCCAATCGATTTTTTGACCCTAATTATCTCCGCTCAAGTCTCCCCAGTGGAGTTGCCAAATCTGTCGTGGATGGATCTTTAATGATAAGGTTTCGGATTTTGAAAACGTATCAGAGTCGCCGCTAAATAATTGTAAGTTCGGGCTAGAAAAACTATAGATATTTGTTTAGGTTTAGGAATTGGAGATTAGTAAATCGCATGCGTATCATAAAGAAAAATGAGGCATTAAATGTGTGTTGCTAAACAACCTGGTTAAAAGTATCTCGAGATCATTAACTAATGTATGAACCATTTTTAGAAAAAAATAATCATTCATTAAAATTTTTTTGGGCAAAAAGTGCAAATAATCACGAGTGAGTAATAGGTTTGTACCATTACTCACTCTCAATAAAAGGCCACCCGCCAGCATTTATGCCCCACGATGTTGTTTCATATTAGGTTTATAGCGAAGTAAGCGGCGTCTTCAGAGGATCTTGATATTCATAATTCAAACTATACCCTTGAATATAAATTCTTTCGTTCTTCTCATCCTGAAAGCATTGAGCGGGGTAAGGCACGCCCCCTGCTTATTTGAAGACAAGGGTGAGGAAAAAAAAATGGTCCTTGGTTGAAGGAATGAGAAAATAGCGATATACATGGACACATTCATCGAGAGAGGTTGATGGATCCATACCACAAACGCATCCGTCTGCCGGGCAGACGGATCCATCTGCTGTCAGACTTCACGGACACATTCGTCTGGAGAAGAGACGTTAGGATGACTAGCGGGATGTTGAATCACCGGTTAGTACAAAGCTTAGTTATGGAGAAGCGGTTATATCTCGTTCTTTGAGTCGGGATGGGTTGAGAACAGGGAGAATAGGTCTAGTTTTGGAGTATCCAGATTCGAGGCTGGGGTCCAGAATCTTGGACGTTGGGTGAGGAGGATAGTCGTCGAGACGGATCAAGCAGAGACGACTTGGGGAAGACGCTCGAAGCCAGATCTGGGAAGTACATACGTGGCGGGGAGCTTAGGCTGTCGGATAAGTGGCGGCTGTGTGGGACGCTGTCGGGGAGTTGTTGATTATTTTGGAAACGAATGAAACGATGCTGACAAGTGTTTTACCATTACTGCTGGCTGCAAAAATAATAAAGGCATAAAAAAAAAGGTAGATAAATTCAGCAAAAAGGTTATCGAGTTGTTGAAGGCGTCAAGATAGATGAGCAAATTGAAGCCACTGTGACATTGATGTTGAAAAAGAACGAAACGGGAGGCTCAGCCGGCCGGAAAGCCTCCTGAACTTACATGAAGAAATAGAAAAGTTACCGCAAGGCACGATAACTGCGAGAACATATTCCAGATCAATCAGAATAGATCAAAATGGGTCGACCTGAGCGTCCTGTTCAGCATGATCGTCATACGTCTCGGTTCAGGAATTTTAACCCGATTCTCTTTCGAAGCTCGCGCACGCGGCGCTATCGGACGGGCTTGCCCCGTCTCTTAGGATCGACTAACCCATGTGCAAGTGCCGTTCACATGAAACCTTTCCCCTCTTCGGCCTTCACACTGTCATTAGTCATTTCTACTTATTCAAGTGTCAGAAGGTCGTATATGCTTCGCGATGACATTCTAGCCAATTTAGGTGATGTCAATGAGACTAAGGATACTGTTGTGGAGGATGCATCAACAATAGAAGATGCCGGCAACGATGACCTCGCTGGAGACGAGGTGGAGTCAGGGAAAATGTCCGCGAGGATGCTACTGTAGTCGCCGGGTGAAACTTTCCATCTTTAGTTTTCTGCACTTAGATAGGTAGAGTCTAGAGTAAGTTACCTTGCTACATTCTGGTCGCGGACTAGCAAGGTTGTCTATATGTAACGCGACCCCTAGGCAGTACCTAGGGCTTTTGTGGGATCGGGCTCCGGCCTCCTTCTCATTGGACCAACTTGTAGATCAGGCTGGTACTTCCCTGTTCGTGGAGTGGGGGAGGACGGCCTAACTAATGTGAAAGAATCACCCAAGAATATGCGGAACCCTGTTGTCGATTTTCTACTCATAGCATAGCCACCCCAGTTGCTATCAGAGAATGCTTGAAGCCGTGCCTCTGCCCTGCTTGCGAAGAACATGCCTTTTCCAGGAGTCCCCTTTAGATTGATGCAGATTTCGGAGGTGGAGCTAAGTGCAGAGGAGCGGCTGGTGGTTAAGACCGTTGGGAGGAAAGTAGATGGGCTGGACCAGAGCAATGGAGCAAAGGAGGGCCAGGATTTGCAGGCCGAGAGCGAGCGAAGCCCAACTCTGGAAGGACCTGAAGCCGAGGCCAGGATCGAGATGTTGGGGACGAAGTTGCAAGGGAGCAGGAAATTGGGGGGAAGAACTGGCAAAAAGAAGGAGAAGGAAGTTGGTTGCAACGGCACCGCGGTGGGGTTGGTTAAGGGGGGAGAAATGACAGAAGACAGAGAGTAGCAGAAATCTGGAGGAGGCTGGATGGCGTTGAGGAAGAGGACGATCGGCATTTGGGGTGGATTGGATTTGTTCTTGAGTTGTATGTGGATATTGGCTAAGGGTGTGGCTAGAAGTGTGACTGGTGTCGTTTGATCGAGTGCCGTTTTCCTGTTTCTTAGTTGCTTGTCGAACTGTTTGAGGGCTCAGCTTCTGATATAAACGTTCCGGTGACGTTTCTCGTCATCAATACCTCAACACCATACATTGTGCATCCCAATGTTTCTTCAATGGCCCTGATTTCTTCTTTCTTCCTCAGAGTGTTTCCTTTCTCTTCTCGGCCTGTCGTTTTTCTTGGCAAAAATGTGTCCTTTCAGGACTTTCTTGGTTTCCTTTATTTCTTTATAATGTAATATTTTTTAATTTCTTTTTGCTAATTTTCCTTAATCTTATGAGATTTTATTTAATCTTACAAATTTTATGATTTCTTACTTTAGAGACAATACTGGGGTATAACAATATCTTATTTGAGAGGTGAGTGCGAAATGAGCAAAACAGTTGAAGCATTAGCAATTTTCATGAAGCCGAATATCCCTGATGTTGGAGCCTTATCAAGGAGTAGTAAACCCCTTTGTCTCCGATCCCTAGCAGTTCTCTGTGGGATCCCTGCTCTGCCACCTTCCCATTGCTGATCACCGCGATGCAGTCCGAACCCTGGATTGTTGACAGCCTGTGAGCCACCACCACACAAGTCCTTCCCTCCATCATCTTCTCCAGGGACTCCTGCACCAGCCTTTCCGACACGCTGTCCAGCGCACTCGTCGCCTCATCTAATAGTAGGATTGAGGGATTCTTCAGTATGGCTCGAGCGATCACTATCCTCTGTTTCTGCCCTCCTGATAGCTGCACCCCTCGTTCCCCACAATAGGTGTCGTACCCGTCCTGCATCGAGCTTATGAACTCATGTGCATTGGCGAGGGTTGCCGCCTTCGTTATCTCTGCCTCGGTTGCTTCCTCGGTGCCATAGGCGATGTTTTGACGGATGGTCCCTGCAAAAAGAGTTGGTTCCTGACTGACCAGGGCGATATGCGACCTCAACGATCTCAAGTTATACGTCTTAATGTCCCTTTCATCGATCAACACGGCTCCACTTTGAGGATCGTAGAACCGTTCTATCAGCCCGATGATGGTTGATTTTCCTGAGCCGCTCTGCCCTACCATAGCGACTCGCTTGCCTGCATCGATCTTCAGGTTCAGTCCCCGGAATATCATTTGTTCGGGACGGGCAGGGTAAAAGAAAACAACGTTCCTCAGTTGAATGTTGCCCTTGATCTTCCTCTTGATCGACACCCCTCCCCCGTCCTCAGGCTCGATCTTGCTCTTCCTGTCAAGAAGTGCAAAGATCCCCACGATGGCCTCACTGCCTTTCGCAAGGTCGGATGTCATGCTCGCTGCCTCGGCGATTTTGTGTCCCGTGCTCATCAGAATGAAGAAGACCTGAAACAGATGCTTTGAGGTTATCTTTCCTTGGTTGATCAGCCTTCCCCCATACCAGTATGTGAAAGCTATGATCGCAGTTGTCAGAAACTGGCAGATGCATAGCCCAAAGCCTGAAATGTACGAGTGTTGGATGTTTTCCTTCCTTGGGCCTTTTAGGTTAAGGGCAAAAAGGTTTAGTATCCGAGACTGTGAAGAGAATGCTGTGATCGTTCGGTGGTTAACGACCGCCTCACTCGCCAGCTTGCTCACTTCGCCCTGTGCTTTTCGAGCTCTCTGAGACAAGCTCTTCATTAGCTTGCTTCGGGAATACATACTGCCGATGATGAGGGGCTGCAAGGCAATGACAACAATGGATATTCTCCACTCGATCACCAGCGCTAGCCCAAAAGAAATCGCTGCAGTGAACAGGATATGGACGAGTAGTGATACACGGTCTGCCAGGAGGGACCGGACTTGATTAGCATCGGCTGCAATGCGAGAACAGATCGCCGCACTTGTGTTCACATCCTGATCGAACCATCCAATCTCAAACCCGAATATTTTGGTCAGCATCTGCTCTCGTACCCTCTTCACCAGGCTCTCGCCCATGATGGCAAAGTTGTAGTGCTGTACAATGTTCACAACCAAGCTTCCAACCGCCAATCCTAGGAATATTAAGCAGTAGATCCTGATTTTCGATTTGATGGTCGATGTATCTTTCTGGAAGTAGATGGAAACCACCGTTCCAAGGCAATATGCGTATGCCGCTTGAACAACCCCGAAACCAGCTGCGCCGGCACATCCAAGAATACCGTGCTTCCATTCCGGTCTGTTCATCTTTAATAAGTGGAGAAGAGATTTGGCGGAGCCTGAATGAGGACGTTTCTTGTAGTCGCTTTCCGTAACATCATCATCATCAAACTGATGAGTCTGCACAGAAGGTGCGATGCTAATGGAAAATACGGGGCTATAAAGAGAAGTTTGAGTGTTCTCCCAGCTCGGCCTCGGAGTGTTTTCCCAGCTTGGCCTCGGAGTGTTCTCCCGGCTCGGCCTCAGAGTATTGTCCCAACTTGATCTCGGAGTGTTGTATGGGCTTGGAGCAGAACTCGATCTCCGACGGCTTGAATCTCCAAGAGTAGACTGCTGATCATGAGAGGGTAGTTCTGTTTCGACAGCAGATTGTTGTATCTCGACCATCTCCCTGTAGGCCCCACCTCGCCCGTTGTTCATTTGGAGCAGCCCTTCATGGGAACCGGACTCTATAACCTTCCCTGATCGGAGGACGAAAATTGTATTAGCTCTCTGTATTGTGGAAAGGCGATGAGCCACCACAACTGTAGTCCTTCCGGAAGTGGCTTTCTCCAAGGCTTCCTGTACCGTCCTCTCTGACTGTGCATCTAAAGCGCTCGTAGCCTCGTCAAGCAACAGGATCTTTGGGTCACGAATCAGAGCTCTCGCAATGGCAATCCTCTGCTTCTGCCCTCCAGATAGCTGAATCCCGAACTGCCCTACTTGAGTATCGTATCCACTGGGCAGTTTCGAAATGAAATCGTGTGCATTCGCAGCCGTTGCTGCAGATATAATGGATTCCATCGATGCGTCCTCTTTACCGAACAAGATGTTCTCTTTAATGGATGTGGCAAAGAGAACTGGCTCTTGATTCACTAATCCCATCTGGGATCGAAGCCATTTGAGCTTAAGTTTCTTCAATTTGCATCCATCAAGATAGATGTCCCCTCGAACCGGATCATAAAATCTCTGGAGCAGTGAAATTATGGTGGATTTCCCTGAACCACTGCCACCGACTAGGGCGACCATCACGCCCGCTCGCACCCTGAGGTTTAGCCCGTCAAGAACCAGTGTGTCTGGGCGTGACGGATAACTGAACTCTACTTGTTTGAATTGTATATCTCCTCTCACGTTTCTGAGTACTTTGCCTTTATCATTTTCTGAGTCGATTGCTGGTATATGATCGATCATCTCTGAAATCCTATTCACTGCCGCGGTGGCATCCGAGATGAAAGACAGATTAGGAAGTGCATTCATGATGGACCTGGTGAGCGATGGTCAAGTAAAAACGAGTTTCTCCTGAAGGTCAAGCAGACGAAAGTAGAAATCATGATGGTGTGGCGAAACTTACAGTCCGGTCAGGAGGATGCAGATTCCTGAAATGAAGACACGGCCGCCTTCCTCACCCTTTTCAGTGACGAAAATGCTGCCGATCCAGGCCTGAAATGCCCAAACGGCAAACATCATTCCCATGCTTCCAATGAGAACCCCCTTGACAAGACCGATCTTGATCCCAAATTCGGTTGTTTTCTCGAGAGCATTAGAGAACCTACGCAAGGTCTGGTTCTCCCCCACATAGGAATGCACAGTTCGTATGGAAGAGATCGATTGTTCAGCAATGCTGCCTGCAACGCCGTATGATTGCTGCTTTTTCACTACCAGGTTCATAATCAGTTTCCCAAACCCGACTCCAGGGACGATGAACAAGAGAGTAAACGGGAGAGCGGCAGCAGCCAGTCGCCAGGAAAGTAGGAAAGCAATCGAGATGCTAAAGATGAATACGGAGAGTTGAGCAAGGAAATTTGGTATCTGCCACAGAACAAGGCGATTCAAATTCAGATCTTAAGCACATAAGAACAATCAGGGATGCGCTCGTAGAAGGGCTTTACTTTCTCAGCAATGACATCTTGTATCAAACTGGCATCAGAAGACATGGATGAGACTATCTGAAATGTGTTTGTGTCCTGGCTGTCGAGAAAACCGACGTCCTGCCTAAGGACCGATCTCAAGTATTCAGTACGGAGTCTCGAGGTCTGCCTCTCTGCCGTCCTCGTCCAACAGACGCCCTCTGCCGAAGAAAACCACAGTATGAGACCATGTCACCTCTGGAAAACATGTGGAAACAGATCGTACCCAAAAGTATTACACAGAGTCATCCATCACCTTACCTACGAATCCCGACACTCCGACTAACAAGGCCACGTACACTATCTTGAGAGTACTCTACAAACAAAGCGCATCAACAGGTACAACTCGGTCGCCATTGACGGTTGACACAAAACTAACCACAGAGTATGAATTCAGCGGGCAGATCACAGACCTCGTCGATAACGTTGTTAGTAAGATATGAGTTGCCTCCGCCGTAACGGTTCATGACGGTGCTGAGCGCCAGCATGGTCAACGGCGACATAGAGCCCTCCCCGACGCTTCCCAACGTCCCAAACAACATCAGAAGCTTGTCGACACGGTCCGCACCACTGAACAAACTAGCTTTACGACGTGCCATGTCGGAGTCCGGCCTGATGGCTTCCCTGTATGTAATCCGAGTTTTACCAAAACTCTTGAATTATTGCATTGTAGAGGGGATCTGTATATAATAAGAGAAAGAATCGAAAAGGCCGGCCAGACTTGGGTTATTGCAATGTCATCTTCCTTAGTATTTGGTATATATTACGAGAGCCCGTCTATGGGAAAACTCAATTAGGGAGCTTACTGATGGCATGGTTATCATAGCCAAGCATTTTCACTACCTGATGTCCGAAATAAATTTGCAGAAAACACAACATGTCAACATAATTTTTTTTGATGCCGAACATCTAATTCAACATGACATTTTTAATACTCCGAGTCCCTTGGCTGAAACACAGTCTCATACAGTTAGAACACCCGGGGGCGACATTACATACATAACAGAACATCAATATAAAATCATACGGTTAGAATATAATATAAGTTATTAGGGGGAGAAGGTGGTATCGGTCCAAACCTTTGGGAGGAAGAGAATATATTGCTGAAAAGATTCCACAAGATATGCGTCCAAGAAACTCAAAAAGAGTTACGGTGGCGACTTTGATATCTCCCCAAACACCACTTTCACTTTCATGTACGATATTTAAACAATATTTTATTAGTAATATATAAAATAATGAAAATGTTTAAACAAAATATTATTTAAACGTACACGTAGTATATTTATACTAAAATTCGACTGGAAATTTATCGACGTGGATTAAAACACGGACGGTGACCGTTTCCCCCTCACGAGTTTCATCGTGGGGGTGGAGACGATGTGTTATGTTGCCCCAAACTAGAATCTTTGTCTTGGGGTAGAATTTCTTTCGAAGGTGTGGGCTGACTTTAAATAAATATATAATCTGAAAGACGTGACCACTCAACCGATAATAATGTGATTTTATAGTTCTTACTTAATTTTTCTACGTAGTCCGGTAGATTATTATCTTTAGTTGCAACCTCTTGGCATTGATTTTTCTTTTAACTTACGCGATGCAATGACTAGAAGGTTGAAGTCAAACGATGAAAATCTTTTCCACCAATTTTGTTTATTTGGAAAATCCGTTTCTATGGGATTTACGGTTAAATAAGTGTTTAAAAAAATATATATGTACTTTCTACCATCTTTTTATTTTTAATTTTTTCCACCGCCGAACTCGGGTCCGGCTAAGGTTGGACGTTAGGCGCATTGTCTAAAATTTAGGCCAACATTAGTCATGCTTTTTTAATAATAACTTAGTAATTGACAGATAATTTCACTGTACAAAGTTATACTTTGAACAAAATATATACATAATTACTTTTGTATAAAAAAAAATACAATTTTATAAGGTGATTTGTTTGTACATTTGATACATTTCTTCCAATGTACAAACAATTTACCTGTACAAAATTGTACCTTTTAATAAAAGTAATTTTGTAAATGTTTTGTACAAAAAAGAACATTATATAATAAAATTATTTATACATTGTTAAGCGTACCGTTCAATATTAATAAAATTATAGTACACTACTAAAAAAAAGCTGTGGGCCGACACGAAAGCTTACAAAAAAAGCTTTGTACACATGTACAACTTTTGTTTGTACGTTACTAATATAAGCAACAATTCCCGAACCGCTTTCCTAACCTACCGTAGACGTGATTCTAAATAAATGCCCTTCCTGCACTAAAACCCCATCCCCTTCCACTTTGAAACTTCTCCTGGTTTTATTCAAGTTAAGGCACCTCCCTCCTTCCCCACGCCCCTCACCCACACTGCCCCTTCCCCCGAATCAGTTGCACCCAGCGAACTGTCCACCGACGACAAGGCAATAAGGTCCAGAAAATCGGCAAGTGACACGGTGAGTCCATTAATCGCACTGTGACTAGCATGTGGGATGCTTGCAAGAGTTGCGTTCTACCGGTGAAGTCGATTCTTCCTTTGAGTTGGTGGTAGTGGGTGGGACTGGTATGTCGGGTCGTCCATCGCTTGGGTGTCTGGTTCCTCGACTAGGTGACGACCGGAAGCAGGGAGGCGGTTCCAGATTTTTTGGACAGCCGATTACCCATGCATAATCGGTGGGCGGGGTTGGTTTATTATGCACGGGATAGGTGGGTGATCGTGTGCAGATATTGGCGTTTTTCTTGTGTAGTTTGACGGGACTCGTCGGTTGGACGCCTTGTTTATACCTTCTTGAAAGTTACTGGGCGAGTGATGAATATTCAAACCCTCATACTGATTTTTGTATATCTCAAATTGTGGATCTTCTCCCCAGCGATGGAGCTGGAGTTTCCTGAGATAGCGGAAGATTTCGCAAACGTAGATATCGGCGGTAACTTGCCTCGGGAGGCACCTGTTAGACGGACTACTCCAGACACGGTTAGGCTTCTATGTAATTTGTTCTTCACGTTGATTGCAAATGTATGCATGTTACAGCCAGACCACCTGACAATTGCTTAGTGCAGGAATACATTTTCACCAGATTGCCTGCAAAAAATGATTGCACTTTTCAATACCTTCGACAACGCGAAGAAGGATGCGATCCGGGAGGTTGGCTTCGATGGGCTTCTACATTTGGTCAGTAAGAACTGATACTAGGACGATCGTCATTTCGCCCAGGTCTTTCGATTCACCCGCATCTCAATCAACGTCGCCTACTGGAGGCCTCAACTTGCTGGTCATCGAATAAGCGAGGCGACGAGAGGAGCACCAAGCGACACGACTGTCAGGCGACAAAAGACAACCAGGCGATGAGCAGCTCAAAGGACGGTTACGATCTGACGGCTCAAGTCTGACAACTTGCAGCCCAAGAGTCGCGCCTGCTCTACTATCTGCTCCATTATCTTTTCAGATCTTGTCGGGAGGAAATATATTTATTCCCTTTCCTCATTTTCTGATCCTATCCTATAATTCATTTTGTTTCCTTTATCTTTTATTTCGTTTCTTTTATTGTATTTCCATGGGCAGCCTATATAAGCCCTAACATTGTAAGAGTTGAAGACAAATTATTCAGACTTTGAAAACCCAGATTAGACTTTTGTCTTTCTATCCGAAGGAGTGGATTCTCTTTCAAACTCGTTCTTCATTTGGTGGATTTCAAGTGCAGATTGAGTAGTGTGTCAACCGGTGGTGGTGTGCCTGTATCCTCCGTATTGTTCCTCGCCCTCGTTCTTGTTCACGGTGGTGTGTCTATATCCATGTGATAGGCGAGTTCTATCCGAGTCTTCTTTCACGGTGGTGTATCTGTATCCGTGGAGGTTGATATCAACCTTTCCTTCATACCCATCCATTGAGCCCTCCCATTTCGTTATCTACCCTTCCGACCATTACCACGTCACTCCATTCCGCACTCACAGTGACGCTCCCCATCGTTTTGGTATTGGAATCATCAATTCCTGGCCGTCCCTGCATCAACAACGTAAACCACAAAGCTTTGAAGGTGTGCCCGAAGCGCTTCAACCCGACGAGACTTGTTGTGCTGATTGATGACATTGAGCACCCATTCCATCATGCAGACATGGACGCAATTCTTGGCGTACGCTGTACTAGGGTCGGTCTTCCGTGGTCTGGATAATTAGAATCAGTTCAGCCGGAATTACGCAGCCACCGCAGGAATGGTAGGATATCCATGACATCCGTTGAGGCAATGTTGCGTAAACGGGATGTCTCGGATGAGTTCTTTCGAGTGCAGCTCATACTGTTTATTTTTGTATGTTACCTAAGCCCCGGGACTTCATTTGACATCACGAAGGATTATCTCATCACAATGTGAGACGGGGTGGCCATTCGTGACTTCGACTGGGTGGTGTTGACACATGAATTTTGGGCTTCATTCTTAATTGGTGAAAGAGGTAAGGCATGAGCCCAAGATTTATGCCACTAGAGAAGCACTTCTCTTGTGGTTTACAAATAGCCTGACATAGCTCGAGACTCGGAAAGCCTGCCATACTCGAGCACCCGTAATATCTTGAGGTAGACTTACACTGAACACGTCCGGTTACGTCAATGGAGAAAGACACGTGGCAAGCTTAGATAAGCCAATTGAGACATTACGTGAATGATTCCTATAAAATAGGGATCCGGTTGTGCACACGATCTAGGAAGATCGTGTACTAGCTAAATAACCGTAATTACAAGATTCTGAAAATATAAAAGACAAAAGGAACTATGAGAAGAACACAATCTGTTAGCGAAATCAGTGACACAAGATCAACACAAATTATGGAAAATATTATGTAGCCTAATTTATTGTATTTAATGTGTTGATTGTATTTCTATTCTTAGGTATATCTATATATGTATATTAAGATGAAATTATTCATTAAATAAATAGACAAAATTTCAATATTTCTTATCTTACATGGTATTAGAGCCATTCTTCAATTTTTTTTTCTTTCTGTCCAGTTTTGTTTGGTCTCCTCATGGAGAAATTTGATGTTCTTCGACTTATTGCCACCTTTCTGAATGGGTCGAATTATAATCTGTGGGTTCAAAATATGAAGAGTTTTCTGATCGAGCGAAAACTGTGGCGAATAGTTACCGGAGATAATGTCAAGCCAATATAACATCACGGTGAATCTCCTGCTGATTTTGTTGACCGTCTCGAAGTTTGGGACAGTAAGAATCATCAAATTATTACCTAGTTTAGGAATACATCTGTTCCCTCTATTTATGTTCAGTTTGCAGAATATTTGGGATTTCTTAGCAGATCATTACACCACCACGGGTCTTGCTCATTCTTATCAGTTATTGACCATTCTCCACAATATGAAGCAGGAATCGGGTCAATCTGTCAATGAGTTTCTTGCATAGGTTCAACCTATCTGGAATCAATTATCTCAAGCAAAAATCAATGAAGACCATCTGCGGTTGATTTAAGTTCTCATGGCACTCCGACCAGAATATGAAGCTGTAAGAGCGTCTTTACTTCATCGAAGTCCTCTCCCAAGTCTTGAAGCTGATATTCAAGAAATAACATTTGAGGAAACACACCTAAATCTAGACAAAGCTCCACAATCTGAAGTGGTTCTTGCTACTACGAGATCCTTTCATCAGAAATCCAACACACAAATGTGTAAGAACTGTAGTCAGATTGGTCACACTTTTGCTAATTGTCCCAGGATAGAGTGCAAATACTGTCACGATTTTGGACATATCCTAGAGCACTGTCCTATCCGACCTCCTCGACCAAAAGGCATAACATCTAAATTTCGGCCATCTCCAAAGCTTGGTTCTTCATACGTTGCTCCTGCAAGTGGGGTTTCAACAAACATCACGATAAGTGGCATTAAGGCTCTCATTAAACAGGTTATATCTTCCGGTTCTCCTACCGCAATGTCCGCTACTCCGGGTACCTCTTCTTGGCTATTTGATTAAGTATGTTTTAATCATATGACTACCAACTCTACCACATTATCCCAAAAAGCACCCGTTTCATTTTTACCACCTGTTCATACTGCTAATGGCACTAAAATGCACATTACTCATTCTGGATACGCATCTACATGATATTTGTAGCTTCATGACACATATCTTGTTCCTAGTCTTACTCTAAACTTGATCTCTGTTGGTCAACTCTGTGAACAAGGATTAAATGTGAATTTTTCACCCTCTAGTTGCCAGGTTCAGGATCCACGAATGAGTCAGATTCTTGGGACGGGATGCAGAGTGGGCAGGCTATTTGAACTGAATTCCTTGCGTAACCCTCCTAACCTTGTTTCAACCGCTGTTGTTGATTCTAATATCTACCAATGGCATCTTCGTCTCGGTCATGCTTCTGCCAGTAAACTTCAACCTTTAATTTCTTGTGGCTTATTGGGTCATATGAAATTTGAGCCATTTCATTGTATTGACTGTCAACGGGCAAACAACCATCTTCGTCATTTCCTACTAGCGATCATGCTTCTTCAAATCCTTTTTGAATTGATTCACTCTATCGTTATTTTGTTTTATTCATCGATGATCATTCTCGTTTTACTTGGATATATTTTCTAAAACATAGATCTGAATTATCTGAAACTTATATTAAGTTAGCCCACATGATCCAAACTCAGTTTTCTAGTCCCATAAAAATTCTTCGTATCGATAATGCAATGGAAAATCAAGATTCTTCATTACTTCGCTTTCTTGCACAACAGGGCATTGTTATTCAGCGATCGTGTCCATATACGTCACAACAAAATGGACGTGCCGAGCGCAAACATCGTCATATACTTGATTATGTTCGTTCTCCCTTACTTTCTTCTTCTCATCCAAAAAAATTCTGGGGGGAAGCAGCTTTAAGTTCTGTCTTTGTTATAAATCGTATTCCCACAGCGGTTCTTCATAATGTTACTCCTTATGAACTTGTTTCAAAAATCTCTTGATTACTCTATTTTAAAATCTTTTGGTTGTGCTTATTTCGTTCTTTTACAGCCTCACGAACATACTAAGTTGGAACCTCAATCTCGATTGTGTTGTTTTCTTGGTTATGGGATAGAGCATAAAAGATATCGGTATTGGGATCCGATCTCTCAACGCCTTCGAATTTCTCGACATGTTGTTTTTTGGGAAAATACTCCATTTTCTTCCCTTTCGAAATTTCATACATTGGTCCCTCAGTCACCTGTTCCCTTCACAGATGCCTCAGTCACCAATGTTTTTCTTCTATTGTCTCTTTATATGAGCCTCGCACATAACGTGAAGCTAAAACTGACCCCCTATGGCAGCACGCTATGAATGATGAAATACAAGCATTGGATAATTCTCATACATGTGATTTGGTCGATCTTCCACCGGACAAGATTCCCATCGGCTATAAATGGATTTATAAAATCAAGACCCGTTCGGACGGTTCGATTGAACGTTATAAGGCATGCCTAGTTGTAAAAGGCTATTCTCAAGAGTACGGGATTGATTATGAAGAAACTTTTTCTCTAGTAGCGCGATTAATCTCTGTGCACAGTCTTTTAGCTGTTGCCGCAGTTAAAAAGTGGACCCTTCTTCAGATGGGTGTCAAAAATTCATTTCTCAATGGTGATTTGGAAGAAAAAGTCTTTATGCGTTCTCCTCTGGGATATTCTCATCCTCCCCACAAGGTTTGTAAACTCCGACGTGCATTATATGGATTGAAACAAGCACCACGTTTATGGTTTACAAAATTTAGCTCCACCATTTCTCAACTCGGTTTTGTCTCAAGTCCCCATGACTCTGCATTATTTACTCGGCATGCTGATCATGGAGTTGTTATTCTATTACTCTATGTCGATGATATGATTATTTCCGGGGATGATACATCTAGCATATTTGAATTGCAACAATATTTGATTAACCAATTCGAGATGAAGGATCTTGGCCGTCTTAGTTATTTCTTGGGGATTTAACTTTCACAATCATCTGAGGGGTGTTATTTTTCTCAAGCAAAATATGCTTCTGATTTAATTTCTCTAGCGGGAATTACAGATAGAAAAGTTGTATCTACTCCTCTAGAAACAAACACAAGGTTGACTCCATTAGATGGCATTCCCTTAGATGATCCTACGATTTATCGTCGGCTTATTGGCAGTCTAGTATATCTTACCGTGACTCGACCCGGCATTGCTTATGCGGTACACTTAGTCGGTAATTTAAGCATGCACCTCGATACATCAAAGGAACTCTTTTTCATGGTCTTCATTTTTCCTCTAATACTTCATTGGTGCTTTATGGTTATTCTGATGCCGACTAGGCTGGTGATCCCACTGACCGTCGCTCTACAACTGGGTATTGTTTCTTTTTGGGCGATTCTCTTATTTCTTGCAAGAAACAGATTATTACAACTCGATCTAGTACAGAATCAGAGTATCGTGCTCTTGCCGATGCAACGACTTAACTTTTATTGTTGAGATGGTTATTAGCAGATCTGGGCATCAATCATTCATCACCGACAACTTTATATTGTGATAATAGAAGTGCAATCCAAATCACTCATAATGAAGTTTTCCATGAGCGCACTAAGCACATTGAGATTGATTGTCACTTCATACGTCAACATGTTACTCAAAGTACTATTCGGCTTGTCTCTGTTTCTTCCGATAATCAAACCGCCGATATATTTACCAAGTCTCATCTTCCTAATCGGTTTCAAGATTTATTAGGCAAACTCAAGTTGGTATCTACAAATCCCACCGTGAGTTTGAGGGGGGATGTTAGCGAAATTAGTACCACAAGATCAACACAAATTACGGAAAATATTATGTTGCCTGATTTGTTGTATTTACTGTATTGATTGTATTTCTATTTTTAGGTATATCTATATCTATATGTTAAGCTGAAATTATTCATTAGACAAATAGAAAAAATTTCAATTTTCTGAGCTTACACAATCAATACAATCAACTCCAGAAATCAAAATTCCGCCATCTCTTTGTATTTTAGCACTGTTTGATTTCAATTTAAGTATTCGTTTCCTTTTCAATCCGTTTTCTTTTACTTTACGACGGCTATAATTCCCCTGAGAAATTTGATACGTGTTGTAGAGAACGAAATTCCGCGCCAACACGTTTTTGACGACCACAGTGGGAGTCGAATTACATAGAATTCACAAAGCTTTAAAAAATGCCTCGTGCTAAAGAGCGAAAAATCCGAAAAACCTAATGAAAACTCGACTAAGGGTGATCAGGACGTGTTCATAGGGCCACGGAACAACCCTTGGCTTACTTATTCTCTTGTTGGCTTCGTAACCAAGCAAGAGTGTGGTAGTATTATGAAAGAAATGAAATTGGAATTTGCAAAGGGTAATAGGGAATTAAGAAAGCAGATGGATGAAAAACATAAAAAAAAAAACTTATAGATATGATAAGTCTCCTTAGGGGTAATAAATCTGAGAAAAAGAATTAATCTTTAGGAGAAAAATCATTCATGGGAGACGCTAGGGCTGCTGAAAAGCATAAGGTTATTGAGAGTCTTGAGTCATATCCCAGGAATTCCAGTGGAACGTTCGGAGTTGGTATAGGTAGTTCGAAAGGTTTGATGCTTGAGCATAACAAGAATACAAATCCTACATTTGTAGATCTCGAACATAATGTATACCTAACTTATTCACCCCCAGGTCAAAGGGAAACTAAGAGTTTCTGTTATAAACATAAGGAAGGTGACATCAATCAAAGAACGAGTTCTAATCCTGTCCCCGATTTGAGCAGACAAATTGCTCGAGTTGTAGCTCAGATGGTCCTAGGTGCAAGGACTGAAGAGGTGTGTCTGTATAGGAGTCCAGTTCCTGATTATATAGAATGAGAGATAGAGATACCTCGACGATATAGAATTCCCAGCGTTACCTTATTCTCTGGAGAAGATGAAATGACTCATGTAGAACATGTAGCTATATTTACTCCTCAGATGGGGGAAATATCAAAAAATTATATGTTAAAGCTCAAGTTATTTCCCAATTCCACTTCAGAAACTCCAGCTTTGGTTTTAGTTAAATTTAGAAGGAACTTGTTAAAGTGCACGACAACCTTAGCTAAAAGAGATCAATTTGAGATAGCACAGAATGCTTTATCACTAGAGATAAGGAAGAAACTCTAAGGAGAGCATGATCTCTCGAGTCGAACAACTGAATATCATAATCTCTTATTATAAGAGTTTCATTCAGTTAGGAACTGTCAAATAGAACCTTTGGCAGAGATTGATGTAGCCGAGTTTATAAAAGGGGAACCAACAGAATGCAAGCCTTTAGTAAAGAAAAATTTTAAAGCTCGAGTTTCTTAAAAATCTGATGAGGAAAGAAAATTCTCATTTGATATAGATCAAATGGATAAAATATTTGATTAGCTATACTAGAAGGGGCGCAAAAAGCTTAGGCCAGGACATAAATTGCCACAGAATGATCGAGAAAAATGTAGAAAGCATTGTAAATGGCATGGAATGTTTACTCATGCAACTCAAGACTTGATTGAGTCAAAGGAGTTGCGTTTCGGCGAAGTAAATGAGTCGAGTGTTGTAGATGATAATCCCTTTGGTGAAGAGTCTATAATTCATATGTATTCGCTTGAATTTGAAATTAAGTGCACTAGATGTAGTATTGACGAAGACACCTCTGCATTCTATCTCGAGACTGATGTTCATAATGTGTCGGAGGGAACCAGGGTGTCCGAAGAGACTACTGTTGCCAATGGACTTTTCAAGTGTCTGGTCAAGAAGAATGTGGTGAATTGTTCATTTCAAGAGATTCATGATGGACATTGCCATTAGCATTTGGAATTTACTCACACTACAGACAAGTGCCATAACTTCCGTAGGTACCTGCAAATGAACAAAGAGAATTCATGGTACGATTTGACTCAACTAGAGGAGGTGGCAATGGGAATGGTGCCGACATATTCTCGCTTTGCCCCAAAATATACTTCAAGGAGCTCCTCGTCCGGATCTGTCGAGCAAGAACTTCGACAGTGACACTATGGTGATGTCGATTAGGACAGTAGGCCTCGTATGCACGGACACATGAATGATTATGAAAAAACTAGGGTTACTATTCAAGCATAGACATCAGACAAGCATCCAAGAAAGGATGTCCCAGCTCCCGAGTTTGCCAAAGTCGAGAAGACATCTGTTGAAACAAAAGGAAAGGAAGTGATCCAGGTCACTCCAATGTTGATTCAAAGAGGTCCACAAGTTGCTCGTTTTCTCGAGGAAGGGATGCTCTGTGAGAAATGCAAGTTGATTGCCTCGAACAAGTTCCTTATCACACAGATGTGCGCCAAGTGCTGTGTGGTGTAATTCTTGAAGTTGGTTCAGATGTCAACCAATGAGGAGATCGAGATAAAGCTTAAACGCGAGATCGTAGGTAATCTTACTACAAGCTTTATTGATATTATGGTGATTGAGCCTAACATGCAAGAAATTCGGGGCTATGATCTCAAAAAGAGAGAATTTGTTTATGTAAAACGCCCAGTTAAAAATCTTGGGCGAATTGTAGGAAAGCCTGTGAAAGACCTGCAATAAGAATGGCAACAAGTCTGTAGAAATAGAGTGGTTCTAAAGTCAGCATGCTAAAGAACTCTGAGACGTACTCAGAGGGAAATCAAAAGGAAAAAAAGTGCTTCGCCAAGAGAGGCAAGTGAGCCTCAAGATGGGTACAACAAGAAGAAGGCGAGGAAGAGGAAGACTATGATGAGTATGTGGATTACACACCAATACAAGAGGGATCCCCTTGTGAACACCAAGAAAGTGAAGATCCCATGGTGGCTTGTAACGTGGTCAAGTTACTCACCTGCTTCTCGAGAAAGGTAAAAGAGTCATGCTCGCTAGTGGCACAGTACGTAAGGTTCCTAGGTTAAACCCAAAGTACCCAAAGGGATCACCACTTCACTGGTTTTAGAAACCCTCTCTCAGGATGAAGCAACATATTCATTCCATGTATATCACCGCGGATTTCGATGGAGAAAGGATGAACAAGGTGCTAGTTGACAATGGAGCAAATATTATTCCCTTTGTCACTTTTCTAGCAATGGGTAAAGAAAGATGACAGCTACCGGATACAAGGATGTCAATCTCTGCCTTTATGGGAAGATGTTAGAATGCGTGAGAGTGTTTCGGTAAACCTCCAGATCAGTAGACATGAGATGGAGACGGCTTTTTTGTGTTGGAAATTGCATCGCCTTTCAATGCTCTTCTAGGTCGAGATTGGCACCATAAAGCAGCAGTCATACCTTCTACTTTGCATCAAGAGTTGATAATGTAGCTTGATGATGAAATAGAACTAGTGCGGGCTGATAAGAATCATTGTTCATGTGAAACTAAGTCTTTATATTTTCATTGCAGAACCCGAGAAGGAGAAACGAGATAAGAGCAATTATGGAAACTGATCGCTAAACCCTGAGGTAGAGAAGGACATAATTCACCAGGCCGAGGTAGCAAGAGTTACGCTTCCCGTAATCCCAACTGGATGGGGAAGTGAGGAAGATGACACTCGTCGAGCTAGAGCTTTTACTCCAGTGTTCAGCTTTTCTGTCGAAGCTTCTGGAGATGAAGAGCTCGAGAACAACCTAGGGATGCTCATGCCCAAAGGGGGTATCCCCATTACTTGGATGGGTTAGAGGCCTCGAGGAATACCGGAAGGAGACATCGTCTAGACCCAAGCTAGGATCAGGATTGGAGATATGAAAGTCAAGATTGAGAATCGCTCTGGTAAGAATGAGGAAAGAAATCAGGATCAAGCTGGTGATGCAGAGTTGGGGCCCGATAGACTCCCCTGAGAGGGCACCTATGAAAATTGAAGAAGAAGAAGAAGAAGAAGAAGGTTAGGTCGATGTGCACCGAGAAGCACACCCTTTAGTTTGTTTAGGTCGTGATGAGAAAGTGCGTTGCATTGCACCGTTGTTATTTTCTTTCAGTTATATGTCATTTTTAGGTGTTTTTTCTTTGCAACTCAACAATCACAGTCAAGAAATTTTGTTTTCAGCATTAGACCCATTGATTAGTGTTAATCTTGGTTCAAAAGAAAATCCAAGATTCACTTACATTAGTGCTATTTTGGAGAGTAATATAGCCTCCGCCTTAAGAGAGGTGTTACATGAGTTTCGAGACTACTTTGCTTGGGACTACACATAGATGCCAGGACTAGATAAAAGCCTGGTGGAACATAAACTTTCGATTCAAGGAAACTTTAAACCCGTACAACAAGCCCCGTCAAGGACGGTAGGAGAAGTAAGTAAACTTGTGTTTTGATGAAATAAGAAAACTTTTTCAAGCCGAATATATTATTACGTCTCGATACACAAAATGGATCTCGAGCATTGTTCCTGTGGTAAAGAAAAATGGTAAGATTCGAGTGCACATATATTTTCAAAATTTAAACAAAGCAACTCCAAAAGATGAGTACCACATGCCAATAGTTGGTGAACTAATCGACAAGACGATAGGAAATGTCATTTTGTCGTTCATGGATGGTTACTCGGGATATAATCAAATATTTATCGCTGAGGAAGACATTTACAAAACAACCTTTCGATGTCCAATTGGTATCTTTGAGTGTGTAGTAATGTCGTTTTGATTAAAGTATGCTGGAGCCACTTATCAGAGGGCTATGAATGCCATCTTTGACCCTCTAATAGGAAAAATGGTGGAAATGTACATCGGTGATATAGTCAAGATTGAATGATTTGCATATTGGAGACCTTCGAGCTGCATTTCTCCAGATGAGGAAATATCATTTCAAAACTAAATCCATTGAAATGTGCATTTGGAGTTTAGGCGGGATAATTTCTAGGATTCTTAGTGCACCAGAAAGGGATTCAAATTAACCCAAGTAAAATCAAAGCAACACAAGAGTTGGGACCTCCAAAAAATAAGGAGCTACAAGCTTTCCTTAGACGAGTCAATTACTTGCGGAGATTCATTGGGAATCTGACATGAAAGGTAGAAGTCTTCACAACATTGTTGAGGGGAAATAACATGTACGATTGGTCAAATAAGCATGAACAAGCGTTTGAGAAGATCAAAGAGTATCTAACAAAGCCTTCGGTCTTAGTTTCCCCCTAACTTTGGAAGCCTTTTATTTTATATGTAGCAGCTAATGCTACCACGATAGGTGTACTCCTAGCTCAGGAGGATGACTAGAAAAGAAAAAGAGCTGTGTTTTATTTGTCTCGACTTTTGAATCCTGCTAAAACAAGGTATTCAGCTTCAGGAAAGCTATGCTTGGTGGTGTATTATGCAGTCACGAAACTAAGATACTACATGGGGATTAGTGGAGTTTATGTGCTCTCAATGGCACAGGTTTAAAGACGTTTTTCGAGAGTCCTTTACTTATTGAAAGGATTAGTAAATGGAGTTTGATACTTTTTACGCATGACTTAAATTTTAAGCCTCAAATGGCCGTCAAAGGACAAGTTCTTGCAAATTTCCAAGCAGAGTTTTTAAGTGAGACTTCAACAGATCAAGAAGAGGAAATGCAAATGTCGTGGGAAGCTTGGTTTGATGGGTCTTCAACCAGACTCGGATCCGGAATTGGAACTGTCATGAAGTCACCAACAGGTTCCGAGACCAAATTTGCTTTTAAGGTGGTCGAGCATGCAACTAATAACGTTACCAAGTATGGTGCACTTATTGTCACATTTGACTCCTTGCTCGGGAGTGGAGCAAAATTTGTAGTAATCAAAGGTGACTCACAGCTAGTTATAAACTAAATAAATGGTTTAAGTTTGTGTCACACTCAAGAGTTGAAAAAAATACTTGGCTTTAACTCAACAACTAATTAAAAAATACAGGTTACCCTGGAACATGTAGGTTGACAAAATAATGTAATGGCCAATTCATTGGCCCAATTAGGATCATGATACAAATTGAATGATGTGTTACAAAGTGAAATAGGAGAGGCGATCCCCAAGTAAGTATATCCACCTTTAAGATAGAAGAAATTGAAACTACTTCGAATCATAAGGTGGATATTATGAAAGCATATGTCCAATTTCTAGAGAACCCCAATCACAAGTCGAGAGAAAAATTAAATTGGCAGCTAGGCAATATATCCACCTAGATGGCTTGTTCTATATGAAAACTTGAGGAGGTGTTTTGTTGAGATGCATCGACATAGATAAAGCCACACCAATCATGTTAGAAACACACGATTGGTTCTTCATTAACTACCTTTTCAGGAATGAAGCTATCACCCACAAAGCTTTCAGTGATGTTTGCTGCAGGAAGTTGAGAACCAGGACTTCGCTGAAGGACAAACAAATAGTTAGAGAAATCCTAAGATTAGAAAGTTTAAAGCGCAAACATCTGATCTACCTCGGCAGAGATGTTCTCTCAAGTTAAACCATCTAAAATATCTCTAGAAGATGACGCTGTGACATCTTCCTCGACGTCTATTGTTTTCATTGTAGCAGATGGTCTAATTTCGCCAGTACGGGCAGGAGGGGCGTTAGTAAACTCCTTCATTCCCGTCTCGCTGATGTCTCGAGTTCCCCCAGCGCTCTCGAGAAGCGAAACATCTCGAATCTCTAGAGCTGGTACACTGTCTCGAGCTTCCTTAGCGTCTCCGAGAGTTGAGGCATCTCTTTCTAAAGCATCACCCGGTTGAACATCGCGAGTTGCCTCCATACCCTCGGGAAATGAAACACCTCGAGCTCTTTCTATTTTAGGCAGGACCTGCTTCATCCTCTAATGTAAGGAATAGGATAAATTAGAAGCATCTAGAAATGAGAGTTGGAGAAGAGAGAGTACCTTATCTTCATGGATTCTAGGAACCGTAGGAATTTCTGTGGAGGGAAAATTCTGAGCCGTCTCGAGGTTCTCTAGTTGTTGAGGAATCTTGGATGATGACACCTTGGGACGAGATGAAGTGGATATGTTCGTTTCAGAACTTCCTTCCTAGAACTGGATAACAGGTTCCTTGAGTATAGGCTTTACCCACCTCGACAAACAGACGCGGTTGGGCTTCTATGCAATTTGTTACTTCACGTTGATTGCGAATGTATACATGTTACAGCCAGATCACCTGATATTTGCTTAGTGGAGGAATATATTTTCACCAGATGTAGCCGGAAAAAAATGATTGCACGTTTCAGTACCTTCGACAACGCGAAGAAGGATGCGATTCGGGAGGTTGGCTTCGATGGGCTTCTACATTTGGTCAGTAAGAATGTAAACCACAAATCCTTGAAGGTGTGCCTGCAATGCCTCAGCCCGACGAGACACGGTGTGCTGATTGACGACATTGAGCACCCATTTCGTCATCTAGACATGGACGCAATTCTTGGCGTATGGTGTACTAGGGTTGGTCCTCCGTGGTTTGAACAATTAGAATCAGTGCAGTCGGAATTACGCAGCCATCGTAGGAATGGTAGGATATCCATGGTATCCGTTGAGGCGATGTTGTGTGAACGGGATGTCTCAGATGAGTTCTTTCGAGCGGAGCTCATACTGTTTATTTTTTTATGCTACCTGTGCCCCAAGACTTCATTCGACATCCCGAATGATTATCTCATGGCAATGCGAACGGGGTGGCCATTCGTGACTACGACTGGGCGAGTGTCCACAGATGAATTTTGGGATTCATTCTTAATTGGTGGAAGAGGTAAGGCTCGGGATGAACATTACTCGAGGAGTGCCTCCCAAGCATGAGCACAAGATTAACGCCACTCGAGAAGCACTTCTCGAGTCGTTTACAAATAACCTGATAGCTGGAGACTCCGACGCCATTAGTTGAGCACCCATAATATCTCGGGGTAGACTTACACTGAACACGTTCGGTTACGTCAATGGAGCAAGACACATGGCAAGCTTGGAGAAGCCAATTGAGACATGACGTGCATGGTTCCTATAAAATAGGAATCCGGTTGTGCACACGATCTAGGAAGATTGTGTACTAGCTAAATAACCGCAATTACAAGATTCTGGAAATATAAAAGATAGAAGCAACTATGAGAAGAACACAATCAACTCCATAAATCAAAATTTGACTACTACTCTTGCTCTCTTTCCCGGCGTCCTGAAAGCACCTCACCCTCACCACATCCGACTACCGATTCACCAAGGTAGATTCCATCAAAGGGATCTGCCGTAGCCGCCGTTCGACCGCTGTCAGTTGTGAAGCACCGTCATCCCGTTGTTATCCTCTCTTTGGTTGTTTTGTCATTTTCATTTTGTCTGTAAGTGCTGAAAAAACTCAACCTTTGTAATTCAACACTGTTTGATTTCAATTTTTGTATTCGTTTCCTTTTGCATCCATATTCTTTTACTTTATGGCGACCACAATTTCTCTGAAAAATTCGATACGTGTTGCGGTGAACGAAGTTTCGCGCCAACAGCGGGCCACATTCTCTATCATCTATGTGAAAGGAGTTCAGACTTTTCAGGGTAGGAAGCATCGCTATATAGGTAGATGTGTTCATCTGCTTATTGTAAGTTTTATGTTCCATATCTATGTACAAATCAGTGATTGTTTTGAGCAAGATTTTATGACTATGTGTGGATATGGGTCGTCCTTCCCAGGTGTCCAAGCCTATGGCCCCGCTCTCGAGAGAAGGACGTAATGCCCCGTCGTGTGCGTAATGGGATGACGGCCGACTATAGGCAGTCTTCAAATTGTCTATTAGGAATTCCCCAAACAGAGTACGTATTGCCTTTTCTTGCCCATTTATCTATGCTGCTTCCCATGAGTTTCATCGAGAAAATATAGTGGACTTCATGAAAATGAACAGGAGAAACCGGAGCCTGGAATGGCCGAAAGCGGTGGAGGTGTCTTCAATATGGACAACAAACAACTGTTGTGGGCGATGAACAAGTTGAAGGTACGACTTGTTCGCTTGTAACGGGCACGTGTCTTTGTGGCCCTGTGATTTCCTGAATTTGTCGTTGATTATTTCAGCCTGTGGATATGCGAGTGGGGAATTTGGAGTATAGTATGCAAGATCTACATCGCAAAGTGACCATTCCTCCTAAAAGAAGTCAGACAACAACGTAGCTCCATAATGGAAGCGAAGGATATCAGGGTGGCACAGCACGAAATGCAGCAGCATGTTACACCTGTTGGACAGGGTGTAGCCAATGAGGTCGGGCAGTCAGGGTTGAGGGATAATGTGGAAGTCCCTGTGGTTGACGCTGGGCAGGCTGAGGAAAGGCTGAATCCTGGGCGCCATCCATGGTCCCTCGGAAGGTCGACTTCCAGGTTAGGTCACTACTGCAGTTCGATGGAATGGATGATTCCGGCGTTGATTCCAGCTCTGGGAGACAACCCTCACCATCATTCCGCAAGGGTCAGAAGCTATCGAAAGGGTGGTGGAGGTTGCTCTTGACAAGATGACTGTTGGGCGCAAAAACAAATTCAGCAGGACACAAAATGGAAGACTCTCTATCCGACGCACAGGACGCGGATGTGATAAGCAGCGTGCACATTGTGGAGACACATGACTTGGCCCATATGCAGGCAAATGTCAGGGGGGGGCCCTCGCATTTCGTCACGAATGAAGACATGTGGCAATGTCAATTTATACTCCGCTTGAAATTCGACGAGTTTTAAGTATTTCTCATTACTACCTAATAATATGCACATCGATCCCATTCACGGTACTTTCTATAAAATGCATTTTTTAGGAAAATATTTCTTCTACCAACCAAGGTAAAAGGCAAAGACAATTCAGACTCATCGCACATCGGCGAGGAAGCCGTCTGCTTTCACGCATCGCCCTTCGTTTCTGGTAGCCACCCGTCCGCCGTTCTAAGAGGTTGCGTGGTTCGTTTTCAGAGGTATAAGATCATAATGTATCATTGGAAATAGGAAGCAAGTGTAGTGAAGATCCCCGAAATTGTTGATTCCTCTTTCACAAGTATTTGACACTTTCTTTCCAATAAATCGTCGTGAAAATCAAGCACAATTAATATATCGTCAGACATGAATGACAAAACCACTCCAGTTCTCATCGAACATGATCGACGATTCTTAATCAATTTTCGCCAACTTCCTAGACGACATTCCATCGCAATAATTCCTCACGGACCAATTTCTTCCCAGAAATATTCATTAAGGATCACATGTTAAGAAAATTGTCATGGAACTTTTAGGCGAATATCTAAAAAGGACAAGGGAGGTCAACTCTTCTCACATTCACCGGGGAGAGAAGGAAAATAAAAATGAAATACAAATAAGAGGTGTCCTATTGTCTGGTAAGGAACCACCAACAACATCATCCACACGACCAGATTTCAAGATTGCCAAAGTGGGGCATGGGGACAAACCACACACGCAAGAATAGAGAAAAGGGCGCCGGGGGTGGGGGGGTTGTCATCCCCCTATGACTATAATGCAGAAGCAAAACAGAAGAAGATGAAAAGGGACCCTCGGCTCATGACCCATCACTGCCTGTCAAGGACAAGGAGAGCATTGAGCTATATCCTTGGAACCGCCAAAAGTCTCATGTGTCGCTCTCCAAATGGAGATTATGGCAAGCCATAATTTGAAGGTAGTCTGAAGTACACCGCAAGAGATTCCTTAATTCATGTTTTTTATGGTCTTATTGCAGGGGATCAGAAGCAGTCTTGAAACTCTCTATCCCCCTCTCCTCATCTGTCAACGTGCGGCCTCCCCTCTCATCTCCTCCCTTTGGAGCCTTCTTCTATTTTGAACGAATGAGTTTATAAAAAAACGGTGGTGGCTTCTTATTCTTCATTGGGGGGCTTACACAGAGTCATCTCCTCCTCAAAAAATGTCGTCCCAACTCCTCTCCTTCAGCCAGCCGAGAGCAAGCTCTCCCTGAAGCCACATTCCAAACTATGGAACAAGAAAACACCCGATTACGGACAACCAGCCCCTCCCAAGGACGGGACACTGAATCTGGCTCCCCGACCCAAGGAACTCTTCCCAAACTCTCCCCCCTGCCCACCCAACAGCGAGTTCCAGCACACATGTGACATCAGGTCATCCCACGACGGCCATGAGCAACCTCTGGTCATTTGCCTAACCCACCAACAACAGGTTCCTGCTATCTTGGAGACGAAAACTGATGAACCAGCCCCCTGACCCGAGTCCACGACCTGCAACAGTGACGCCACCCTCGACATTCTTCCCCCAAAAGCCCCGGTCATCTCTGAGGGACGCCATCATCTTATCAAGGCAAAGGGTTGGAAAGTCAAGGGGAACAACGACTCCAGACAGCGATACCAAGGAGCTCGTTGACTCCTTCGATTCCTCTCCAGGAGAGATTCATTCTCCCATCCTCCTCCCCGGGACCAAAGCTTCCAGAGAGCTAAAGCCTCTTCCTTTGACTGCTCATGGCCAGCGAAATGCTCCTCCCTCTTCCTTTAACCAGCCAAGAACAGAGCCAAAGTCTCCTTCCCTTAACCTTCATCTTCCCACATGAAGCCACCCTCCTTTGCTCATTATCCCAGGAAACAGAACCAGAGGTGTCTTTTCCTTCCCTTCCTGGTCGTGACCCCAGCCAATGGGAGCAATGTCCTCGACGCCAAAAAGAGCCAAGCATCTTTATCGAAAATCAATGACAACAAGTGCCCCAAGGTGGCCTTCCCAGCTCCGACCATGACGAGCAAAAATTTCCGGCGATCTCCCTCTTCAGGAGCGAGCCCCCATACTAGCTGGTGCGACGGTGGTCTCCTCAGCTTCGCTCCTTACCCAGAAACCAGCAGCTCGGTGTTGGCAACAAGCTATAGCAACAACACCAGCGTCGAAGCTCTCTTTGATTCTTCCTCGGGCCATCTGGGGCGAGGTGACTCCCTCGGTGAGTCTCCCGCCTCTTTCCCTTAGTCACTCAGCCTTTCTCTTGCTTAGAATACAGCTGACACCAATATTTTTTCTTGTTAAATTTGTCACATGTGACATGGAACGAGAAACCAAACACATATGGAGTGGAACCATTTCGGACAAACTGTAGGGGAAGTGGTCAATGGGCGATAACTTTCGATCCCGCTGACTGTCAACCGCGATGTGGATTCCTCTGCCAAGTCAAGTGACCTGTCCAAGGAAAAACTGTCAAGAAAGGCGATGTTAAGGATCGACTTCGACCATCTCCCCGCCTTGATGAACAAGCCATCAAAGATGGACCTCTTATTGCACAATTCCTTGAGAAAGCTGTTATTTGCCGTCGGTGCAGCCCTATTATGAGGAACAAGATATTAATTTCTCAGCTGTGTCACCTATGCCCGTACAATAATCTGCAGAAGCTGATCGTCATGTCTTCGGCAAATAAGTTCAACATTGTCCTAGTGGACAATCCGATCCAATGTATGATCGAAACAAATCCATGGTATTACATGCCTGTTTTTGTTCATAAAGAGGATGTAGGGCAAATCCAACGATACGATCCCCAAAAAGAATGGTTTGTTCAAGTATATCCTGAATATTATCGATCATGTCGACGCCGACTTGACTTTTCTTGTTCTAATCGTGATGAGTGGAGACAGGTGAATAACCAACGGTCTCCACTTCCGTCTAAGAGCAGTAAAAAAAGGAAAGAGAGACGTAGAAGGAGAGCAGAGGAAAAACGACAAAACTCCGTTGACCCTACAATGGTCGAGGGGGAGAAAATTGATGGTGACTTGTTTATGATAGATGACTTTGTTCCCCATGATGACCTTCCTAATGATAAGGAAAAAACTGCTGAGGACGATGATTTTGAAGATACCTTCGACGACTCGGATTACAATCCAGTCATATTCGATGCTCCTGACAACACTGTAGAGTGTAACATCACTATGTTACCCACAGAGTTTGCGGGACCTACGATCGATAAACATATCCCAGGTATTCTTAAAACTTCGACTCCTCGGGTCGTTCGTTGTCCAATAGGCTTTCCAGTAAATTGGTTTATTAAGACTAGTCCTTCGATGCAATCTCAGATGCATTCTCTATACATAGAAGTAGAATTTAATGGGGTTCTTCTAAAGAAAGTTTTGGTCGATAATAGTGCGATGGTCAACGTAATGCCTGCGCGTAATCTCAAATACTTAGGATATGACAAGGCTGACGTTACCAACACCGATGTTGGCATAACGGGTTTCAATAGCCTTATGTCGAAGTGTGTGGGAATATTCCCACTCAAATTGAAAGTTGCAAGGTCGATGAATACTGCTTTCTTTATAGTAGATGTCGATACTACATTTACCGCTCTTTTGGGTCGAGATTGGCTGCATAAGGCAGCAGTGATCCCTTTTACTCTTCATTGAGAACTTATACTTTGGCTAGATTCTGAAGTTGATGTTGTTAAAGCTGATTCGTCCATCAATACTTGTCTCACCCCTGTCGAAATTTATATAGGAAATGTTATTAGTGCTGTCGATGACATGAGTTTAAAAAAGAGATATTCTCCTGGAGATCCAAATGTCGGACCCCTAGGAGAATCGTCAGGAAAGTTCGAATACCTAGTCAAATATGGGGGTCCTCCACATCCTATAGTCAATGCTCCATCTAGGTGGGACTCACACGTAGTACCTCCAGCCACCGAAGCTGAGGCTCAAGCAAAAAAGGAGGCAGAGCTAGAATCCTTTGCTCTATTAAGGAAGCTGCTGGATTGCACCCTATTGTTGAAGAGGAAAATGCAGAATCTGTCGACGGAGAAGTGAATCCTCACACTGAAGATGGAGAGAAGGATGCCGATTTTGGCATCCCGGACTTGGAGCCCGAGAGACTCCTCCGAGGGGAGGAAGATGCTTGACAACGATCAGGAAGACGTAGTCGCTGATGTCTTAGAGCGACTACGAGTGTATAGGCTAACTAGGCCTGTAATTAGTCTAGAAAAGTGACTGGAAACCAGTTCGCTGGACGTAAATGGTCCCGACCAGCGTGCAGAAGAGGATGAGTCGAATCCTTGTTTGAAAGTGTGTATAGACTCGACTGGTGATGCATGTCATCCTACTATGAATAAAACAACGTTTTGTGATAAATCTATAGTTGAATCTCCTGAAGATCGATGCACTTTAATGATGCCTTGAGACCCTCTCGTAATTGTAAATTTGAGTGACAATGCAACCCAGCGACCAACCCTTTTAAGTGGTTCGATTGACAAAGATCTCTTTCAATCAATCATAACCCTTTTAAAGGAGTTCAATGATTGTTTTGCATGGAATTATACAAATATGCCTGGCTTGGATCGACGATTAGTCAAACATACTTTACCCACTAAACCAGAATTCAAACCCGTAAAACAGGCTCCACATCGATTGCCAAGTGAACATAGACAACAAGACTTTGACGAAGTAAAGACATTATTCGAAGCTGGATACATAAGAACATCTCGATACAGAGAATGAATTTCTTCTATTGTCCTTGTAAAAAAAAAGAATCGAAAAATTCGAGTTTGTATCAATTTTAGAGATCTCAATAAAGGAACTCCAAAAGACGAATATCCAACGCCAATAACAGATGAACTCATCGATAAGACATCAGGACATAAATATATGTCCTTTATAGATGGTTATTCTGGGTATAACCAAATCTTCATCGCTGAGAATAATATACATAAAACAACTTTTCGTTGTCCTTTTGAAATTTTTGAATGGGTTGTCATGCCTTTTGGTTTAAGGAATGCTGGCGCAACCTATCAAAGGGCAATGAATCTTATCTTTAACCCATTGATTGGATCATCGGTCGAGGTTTATATCAACGATATTGTTGTAAAATTGTTGGTAGATCATTGTCATGTTGACGATCTTCGAAAAGCTTTTCTTCAAATGAGAAAGCACAACTTGAAGCTTAATCCCATTAAGTGTGCCTTCGATGTTCGCGCCGGTCAGTTTTTGGGATTTTTAGTTCATCATCGAGGGATAGAGATTGATCCAGGTAAAATTAAAGCTATTCAGGATCTACCTCCTCCATCGACTAAAAAGTAGCTTCAAGCTTTCTTTGGAAGAGTCAATTACCTAAGACGATTTATAGGTAATCTAGCTGGTCAAACAACGACATTCTAACTTGTTGAAAGGATAAAGTAGTTTTGAATGGACTGATAGTTATCAGGAATCCTTTGAAGCTATTAAAAAGTACCTTATCAATCCACTAGTCCTGGTCCGTCCAAAGCAGGATCGACCTTTTTCGTTGTATATCGCTGCGGGCGATAAGGTCCTCGGATCGATGTTGGTACAAGAAGATAATCAACGTAAAGAACGAGTCACTTCTTACTTATCTCGGATCCTTACTCCCATCGAATATAGGTATACTAATAATGAGAAGCTATGCCTTTCATTGTATTACGCTGTTATAAAAATTCGACACTATATTGGGAGTAGCACACTGTATGTAGTATCAAATGCTCTTGTGTTAAAAATATTGTTCGATAGCCCCATGTTATCTGGTAGGCTTAGCAAATGAAGCCTTATTTTATCTCTTTTTGATCGTCAATATCGGTCACAAGCGTCGATCAAAGGACATGTATTAGCCGACTTTTTAGCCTAATATACAAATTCCAGGTTAACCGGTTCTCAAGATCCGAAGCAATTTTGAGAAGTTTGGTTTGATGGGTCTGTGTCCAGTGAAGGGGTCGGAGTAGGAGTTTATGTTCTATCTCCTCTAAAGGTGAAACGTAATATAGCCCATAGAATCGGCGATATGCTAACAAATAATTCCGTCGAATATGAGGCTTTGATCATAGCTCTACAGACTTTGATTGATCTTCAAGTATCATATGCGACTGTTTGAGGGGATTCACAGCTCGTCATCAATCATGTTAAATGTTTGAGTATGTGTACCTCTGACCACCACCAACAATATTTGGATAAAGTCCATTAATTGTCTTCTTTCTTTAAGGAGTTCGATTTGAACACGTTCCTAGAGAGGATAATGCCATGGCAAACAAATTGGCACAACATGCTTCCGGTTTCAAAATAAGTCATCGATTGATGCAAGAAATTGGACGACAAATATAAACAATACATTCTGCTTTGCGCATCGACTCTCCACAAGTACAAGTCATCAGTATTTTCCAATCAACAATTGATTGGAGAAAACCATTTATGGAATTCTTCTCCAATCCTAGGAAGGGGGCAACCTGCCAACTAAAATTGTCGGCACGATTCTACGCCGTAATCGATGACATACTTTATCGAAAGCAGACTAATAGTGTTCTCTTAAGGTGTGTTGATATGGATGAAGCAATCCCTATCATGTTAGAAGCACACCAAGGTCTTTGTGGTCTTCATCATTCTGGACCCAATATGTGTTGGTCGATCAAGAGGCATGGCTTCGATGATGAAAAATTGCATCAACATGGCCAATGAATGTAGGAAATGTCAAAAGCGTGGACCCATTTCACATGCACCAGCAACTCATTTACATCCCGTGGTTAAACCTTGGCCATTTCGATTGTGGATCATGGATATTATTGGAGAAATAAGACCAAGCTCGAGTAACAGAGATTCTTATATCCTCGTGGCCACAGACTAGTTTACAAAGTGGGTCGAAGCAAAGGCTTATAAACATATTACCCAAAGCGAAGTGATAGACTTCCTTCGATCCGACCTTATTTGTAGATTTGGCATTCCTCAAACCATAGTGGTCGATAATGCTATTGTTTTCAATGGCGCCATGATTAAAGAGTTTGCGTCTGAGTTTGGATTTGTGTTAACAAATTCATCTCCTTACTACGCTCAGTCGAATGGACAAGCTGAATCTACTAATAAGATCACTAAAAACGCCATTCAGAAGATGATCGATGATAACCCTCGATCTTGGCATACTTTGTTGTTGGATGTGCTTTGGGCTTTGCGTGTTACCAAACGAGAAAGCATTGGACAAACTCCATACAGTTTAGACTATGGACATGACGCCATCCTACCTATCGAAGTTCGTTAGAAATCGATGAGATTCTTGGCCCATCATGAGGATCGTTCGGTCGATTATAACGAGTTAATGCTGGTTGAATTAGAAAACTTAGAGGTGACACGCTTTCGAGCACTGAATTGAATCCAGGTTAAAAAAGAAAGGGTCACTCGAAGTTATAATAAGAAGGTCATATTGAAATCCTGTAAGAAAGGAGACTTGGTTTGGAAAATGATCCTCCCGATTGGAAAGAGAGATTATTTCCTAGGCAAATGGTCTCCTACTTGAGATGGTCCTTTTAGGGTTGATGAGGTATACCCTAAAAACGCTTATCACTTTTCATACATAAACGGCGAACTTCATGCTTTGAAAGTTAATGGCAAGCATTTGAAACTCCATCGACCAACGTTATGGGTTTACATTCCAAAGAAATTCTGCTTCGGTGTCCCGAATTATGGTCACAATTAATAGGGGTAGTCGCCATTACAGAAAATACTTGATCGATAAACAAAGTCGATTCACTATGAAATATTACAAGTATAATTGGATCGATACATATGAAATAAAATAAAGCTATACATTCCTTCGATATTAAGCACGTCGATCGTCGATTGTTGCAGGCACGGTTATCGACACTAAGATCGATTGTTGCAGTCACTGGAGTCTTCGCTCCAGTCTTCCCTCGTTTGGAGAGCATCCGTACGTAGGGTTGCCATCAATGTCCCCTGCTTCGTTTGCTCCAGACCTACCTCGAAAATCCACCAGTATTACGGCTTTAACAACAAGCAATATTTGGAATTCGAAGAGGCCAGGAAGGCCTCATGGCTCGACACCATGAAGCGATGTTTGCAACCTGGGCAAACTTTATATCGCTTAGGTCAAGCTGATGGTTAAGTCATGGTGCCAAACGATGGAAGTGATCCTTCTATCCAAGGTTGAAGACTTAGGCTTTCATGGGGTCTAAGGTTGAGAACCTAGGCTCTGTGATATGAGGGAAAATTGGTAGGTTTGGAAAGAAAGCTTCTCGGCGAGACATTGTAGTTGGGGTTGTTTGCGAATATGTGAACTTGTGGTCCCACGATTTTGCTATTTATAGGCATAAGTATTAGGCTGCATTGATCTCGGAGTCTCAGAAATCTTAACAGCTCTCGGAGAATCTCAACAACCTCATTAATTTGAGGTCGATTGGGAGTTTGGGTCGATTGGGAATTTGAGGCCGATCAACGCATTTAATTAACTTAAATTTATGTCGATTGGGAGTTTGGAGCTACGAGTCATTCGAAGGGAAATCATCGGAATATACTATTCATTCGATCCAAAAATACATAGAACGAGGAGAAACAAAGAAAAACAACAAATGCATCGACGACTCGACATCGATAATGATCACGGGTTTAAGGTAAAAAGAAGTCCAGCTACAAGATCGGCGAAATAGACTCAAGTTTTGTTCTTCACATTCAGCATATTAACAGCCCTCTAGAAGGAGATCAAGTTGTGTATTTCGTATGTGGGAATACGATTTGCCTTGACTTCTGTCTGGGCCTCCGCTAGTTCCCTCTCACGAACAACCACCTCGGCTTCACCCTTTTCTATCTTCGACGACAACTCTGCTATTTCAGTCTTCAGTCGTTGATTCTCTTTGATCAAACGATGATGCTCAGAGAGTAATTGCCATCACTTTATGCTGAGCAGACTCGAAATCATTTAGCTTCGTGGAGAAGTCCTTCCACTGCCTGTCGTCTGCAAGAACCTTCTCCCAATCCTCCCAAGATTTCCAAAATTTTTCCTTGAAGCATTAACAAATGCCTAACAGGTTGATGGGCGCTTTGGCGTGTCTCTCTATGGCTTCAATAGCTTGGATTATCTCGTCGAAGTTGGATTTCGACGGTTCCTCGTAACGTAGTGCTTCGAGCAATCTCAGAGCGAGTAAGGAAGGATCGATTGGATCGACACTCACTCGGTTTGCGTCGCTTGATGAAGCAGCATGACTGGCGCTCACTGGGACCTTCATTGGTGACAATTCTAAGTCATGTTGTTCGAAATAATACTTACTTTAGTTCACATCTCCAAAGCAAAATGCATAGAGAAGTTCCTTACTCGAAGTTGGTCAAAGAATTCGGCTAACACTGGATCATCCAGTCCTCTAGGCGCTTCTAGTGGTCGACATTCTGTATCTATGTTTCTGAGTGGCACAATATTTGCCAGAGAAGGTACGGTACTTGTCGAAGCAGGAACTTGACACCTGCATCGACGTTCTCGGGAGGTACTGTTTCTTTCGGATGAGGAATGTTCACCTGCGAAGGTATTTCCGGATATGAGTTAACGGGGCATCGTCACAATCGAAGGATTTGACTTGCATGGTTCACTTAGGAATGGATTCTTCGATGGTCGGATCAGAAGAGAGTGAATAGACGTGAGTTTGTGGGCAGTTAAGTAAAATCTAGATTTGCTTGAAGTAAATTTGAAGGATATACCTCTGCATCTCGCACAAGATCTACGTCTTGAGGAGCAGCTTCTTCGATGTTCCTAATAGCCCCCTCGGTCTAACCTTCTTCGGAAATACTCCTCGCTGCTTCCTCGGTTGCACCTTCGATAATCGAACGTAGATCTTCTGCTGGAGGCGATGACGGTATGAACAAGTCTTCGTAACCGACCTACGCATATGAAACATATTTAAAATTCAAACATATTTTCATTGCGATATCAATCTTCATTTTACCATGTTAAACTCTTGATTTCTCTCCCTTGATTCTAGACGGACTTCTTCCCCTTCGGCAGTTGGAGAGACGACAGTTGAAGGATCGGCTATTGGAGGATCGACTTCGAGTGGTCATCCTCGTGTTGAAGATTTACCTTAGCAATTGGAGAAGGCTTTATCTTTTTAGAGCGCCGATGAAGATTCGCATTTGCCTCCCCCGTTGTTTCATTAGACGATTCACCATTGTTTGTCGAAGAGGCTTGAGTATTGGGTTTCTTCGATGCGGCTGCTAGCGGTGCTCGTTTCCTTTTTAGCCTCCCTTTTTCGGCAGTCACCGCAGGTGTTACACTGTCCAGTGCCCCTGTGAAAATCGATTTTAAATGGTTGTCGATTGAAATTGATATCAAGTGTTCACGAGTAATACCTGGCATCAGCGATTTCTCCTACTTTCCAGTAAGACCGCTAAGGAAGTCTTCCTTTTTCTACTAGCGATTCTGCTCATTTTCTAGGAAATTCGGCCTTCGATAGTATCTTTTTGAAGGTCCTCTTCCAGCAAAAATCGAACGCCTTGGTTTTGTTGCATTCTCCTACGTTCTCAGAAAACGTGACCTTGTAGATGGATCCCTCCAAGATAGTAAAAAGCTGCAAAAAATAGGGAGAGTTAGTCGCTGGTCGGTGGCGTAACTTGTAATATACCACAAGTTTTACCTTGTCGGTGTACGCGACATATATGTTGACTCGTTCTTCTAGATTTGTATTGAAAGAGTCGATGAAAGGGAAAGGGCAACTCTAAGCAAATCCTGCTATGAATTGGGGATTGTAAACTTCGACGAAAAATCCTTTGACATCGCTACCGACTAAGTCTCTCGGAGTCAACACTTGATTCCAGAATGAGTGGGGCTCCAAGGACTGTTGAAGCTTGCATAAGTCGACACTTTCAAGGAAAGGCTGCCAACAGGGCTTACTGGTATATAGGAATCGATTAAGATATTCTGAGGCAGACTCCTTTCCCCAGTTTTTGTACCGAAAGAAGCGAACGATCTCTAAACCAGAATGTTGATGAGTCATCTTTCGTCACAACTTGAAGTGGTGTAGACTAGGAAAGTATAGGTGCGCCCATACTGAAGTGATCCACAGAGGACCCAATGCTGGTCTAGCAGGGAATGCCCTTGGGATCTTCGAGTCGACTGCAACTGCTTCGAAGTGAGCTCGATAAATCAGGCTAACGAGGGACGATGCCATCGCCACTGGTTTTGCTGCTTTTACTAAACAGTTCGCTAGTGGTGCCATGTACTTCAGCGACTGTTTGCTGCGACTGCAATAAATGTACTTCGCAAACCACTTGATCATAAACTGGAATTCCTTCTTATCACCCCAGCTATGTGGGTCTTTCTTATGATGATCTTCGATGACCAAACTAAGATGCTGTCCTTTCTTGAACTTGAAATCGTCAGTTTTTTCGACCAATCTAACCGGCTCAACGATAGAATAACATCCTGTTAAGAAGGTTATGTCCGGAATGGTCATGGTCATGGGGCCTTCTTGAAGGTATAAACAGTTGGTCGAAACATTCCACAGAGATAAGAGTGCTGCAAACGATCGAGGGTTGCACCTCATCGGCTCTGTCTACGCTCTCACTAAATGATAGGTCTCTATCTTCTCCCATTTCTCGCGTTGAAGCTTGGTCCACGAGTTCATCCATTCAGGGAGCATATCTACACCCGTAGTTGGAAATCCATGCAAAACTTAGCTGACATTAGCTGAAACGCCGGTTTCAGAGGATCGATTCTTGTTAGAGGATCGACTTTTTTTCAGAGGGTCGACTCCAATTGCCGGGATCGACGAAACTGACTCTGCATATCGGTATGGCCGTAGGATCGGGGAGGAGATAATCGAAGGGCACATGCTTGTCGTCCGATGTAGCACCGAAGCAGCCGACTCTAACAAGAGGACCCAATGTAATTTGTCCTTTCGTCTTCACTGCTTCGTTGGCAAAATCGTTCATCTTCTTGGCTATGGCTTGCGTTGCCAAGGCTCTGAAATCCTTGAAATAAACACAGGTCCCCTTCAATGGTGTATGGTTATAGAATGCTTGGGGAGCCATGGGTAGAAAGGTTTTGGCAGAGGAAAGAAGTAAGAGCAAGCAGCGCAACGGGAATAAGGAGTTTTGAAAGGAAGCATACAAGAAGGAGGCGATGATTATATAGAGGAGGCCGGAAGATGAACAGGCGCATTGGAGGAAGGGGGCCAAATACCCGGCAAACGACATTTTGGGCTTTCTACGATGGGCTTTGATGGATGCTAGATCGACGTTCCTTGCAATATATTCGATCATTGTGTCGAAGGTGGCTGTCAAGGCACGGATCGACTCAGGAGCAGGTCGAGGGACTGCAGTTCGACAGAAGTATCGACGTCGGACGTCAAGACCGGAAGCCATTGCTCACCACCATCGATGATTGAGTCATCTTAGCATTTGAATAATAGTTATTTTTAGGATGATTAGCACGTGTTAAATATGCGTCGGTCGATAGTTATTAGTTAGTGTCTATAAATAAGTCGGCCATGGTCAATTGTAAAGACACGACAATCATTCTATGACCCCGAAGGACTGCTTGGTTGTCAACTTATCTTTTTACAATCATTTTAAGTATTGTTGCAAGCTGTCTATAAGTTTTTCTCTTTTTGCTTAGTGAATTTTGATTGTTCTTTGTTACTTTCTTTATTGGTGACCACATTTTATTCAACACTTTGAGTCATCGATATATCGCGACGTATTTCGCCCGCAAACAGACGCGTGTAACAAACCGCGTGGGTTGGATCTCTACGTCTAAAACGCAACGAATGAAGCCCAAAGCGGCCCACTGACAAGCCCAAAGGTAATTGACACCTCCCCGAAATTCAAAGCCCACTTGTAATGGGCAGCGGGCCCAAGTGACCCCGCAATCACCGCCCTTCCATGTCCCTTTTATCTAAATAATTGGATGTGGTTGCGTGCATGTCTTAGGCTTTTAGGATTTATGTTGTATGCTAATTTTTAATTAAACATACCTAAATTCGGGTCCAACGCCCGTAAAACGTTGATATGAATCCGACCCAATTCTCGGATCGGGTCTAACGCTCTTTGATCAAAAGCAAGCTTTCTGGACAATCGCAAACTTTTCGCATGTTTAGAATGTAAGAGTTCGTAAATAGGAATCCCCGAACTCACTCTGGTTTTTCCGACTTACACCATTTTCAAAATTAAGTAGGTAGCGACTCCATATAGTTTACCTAGGTTATACAACGATAATTATTTTTCCGGAACCATTTTGGATATGGGAAGGCGACACGAGCCACTCTCAATCCTCCCGAAAACTCCTTATGCGGATCATGCTACGTCTTTTGGTTGTCGCCTCTCAGGGGGTATGGAGACGATCGGCGAGGGTTCTGGCAAGCCCGATTAGGAATCAAAGGAGGATCAACACCGATTTCCTTCGTAGCGCCTCGACGTTCGAGTCATTGCGTCTACCAAAGGACATTATTGGGAGCAGGTCTGAATCCTTATTTCATCTGAACCGTCACGCGCATGCTAGGCTGGAGGGGTGTGTACATGTACAACGACAAATCCCACATCAGCCACGTCCTTTCAGTGGTACATTCACTTTTTATATTACTGCCTAGGCTGCGGAAAACTCATTCTCGGGGATGTCGAAGTAGGAGTTTTCACGGGCTGAATGGAATATCTTGGATTATGCATGGAGTGATTTGCGCGATCCTATGTAGATTTCCATTTCAGCTGATTCTCTGAGATACCATGTAACTTAATATTCAATACAATCTCGAATGTGTTAAACTTATGCAGGAGTATCCATACTAACAAAACCCTCCCCCATAACAGCTCTATTTGGGATGATCCGTACGTGAGTGAATCTATATACAGCGGGAATATTGCAAGTAGACAAAACCTTCGGGAGAAGCCACTGCACATACGTAGAATTAGATATGCCCTTGACGGAAATACGACAGGCCACTCCACCCTAACCGGCCTCAACTGCTTTCGTGAGCAGGCCGCTTTCGTCATTCAGTCTCGCATTTCCCCTCACTACCTTCCAGGAACCCCCCAATCATTAAATTTTCCTTCAGGTGGGCGGGGCTCTTAAATATTACAAACCATAATTAAGTGTCCCTCACACCAACCTCACTCACTCTTTTGTGCAGACCTCCGTGTAATGTTGACAAAGTCACATATTAATGACCAACGCCCTGCCACCTTCCTTATGAGGGCATCGCAATATCTGAAATTTCCTTCAAAACCATTGACTTTCCATTTCCACCAAGCGAGCACCGATCATGATCCATCAAGTAATGATATGTCAAATGGCGACGCATACCCCACCTTCAACAGTCGCGTTACAACGTCCAAGTGTACTCCATCCACCCTATACCGTGAGCGAAGGCATCCGTATCACGATTGAAATATGGTTTGGTGCACACACCAACTACGACTCACCAGCCTACATTGTTAACTACGAAGTGCAGCAGCCAACCAACCTTGAGGTGGGTCACCCTGATGGGCGTTGGGTGTGTGGTGTTCGTGGCTTAGTGCACCAAAGCCTTGTGGAAGACTCCGCCTAAACGAAACAAACTACAATGCCAGCATTGAGAGAGTGCTCCGGGAGATGAAGCTGCCCATTCTCCTCCATCTTGAGGCTGGAGCTAACAGGATATGTGTCCGGCAAACCGGCCGAGCCTTCGTGTAGCGAGAGAGGCATCCTCTAACAAGCTCTTTTAGATGCGAGTGAAGCTAGCCACTATGGAAGCAGGACCGTAGGGAGCAGCTCCTACGAGAAACTGCTTATTTGGACATCGCAATGGCGGAGGGTCTAGTCGACATAACGATGCACAACGAGTTTAGCGTCCTGCTGTGGAACTGTTCGGACTACTCCAACAATTACATATTGATCAACGTTGCGGCTAACCTCTTGGCCGCCCAGAAAACATGCATGGCATTGGTTTTCAACCCACCCCCTTTGACAGTAAGCAAGGCAGTCGTCTTCCATGCAAACTTCCCATATAGCGACCACCATGTCGTAACTTCTTGGCCCTCAAGCGCTTTTATACTGTGACGTCGCGAGGAAGTCAGCGTACATGTGTTCGAGGAACTTAACGCCACGGCGAGTGCGATTGTATTGTTAATTACACATCGTCGTACATATCTCTGACGACGAACGAACATTGTAAAACCGGTTGAAACAACTACTTTTGAAGTGAACGCAGGACTACTCAAGGAACCTCTTCACTAACTTGTAGATTGCCGTGCCGGCTGCGGAAGAAGCTACATTATGATAGGGACCCCGGGGAGGGGAAACGTTATGTAGGTCACCATTTTGTAAAAGCTTGCGTCATAGACTGGTTCGACAATGCCATGATGTTATGCTTCCTTATGTTTTCAAGTACACTTTCATAATCGCAATTAATGTCTGTATTACTTGAACCGTATTCTCCCTTAGCCACGTCCGTCTTCGCCGACTCCGGTATAACCGCTACAGTCAATGTCTCGGGTAAATCATATCCTTTTCAACAACGGGTGGCAACGCGCGAAAAACTACTCGTCTGAATCCTCTTATAACCATTCACATAAAACAAATTGAGAGTCACCAATTTGGAGGAGGGCCTTCCACCGGAATATATCAGAGCGAGGGCCGCTTATGAGACGGGCCACATTGCAAATGCACAAGACCGTGTAGTACATTTATGTAAAATCACGTCTATGACATGTTAGAAGGAAGTGTGGAAATTACTATTAGTAATGTAATAACAAAAGTTGTACATATACACAAAACTTTTTTGTAAGTTTACGTGTTAATTACTTCAGGCTCGTTCAAAATTACAAGGCCCACAATGTTTCTGAGTAATATACCAGAATTTTACTAGTATTGAACATTAAATTTAATAACGTACAAATAATTTCAATGTACTAAGAGTTGAGGAGAGGTGATGGGTTCAGAGCTTGGCCCAGGGATAATGGAAGCTTAGCCCACACTCTCAACTGAGAAAAGAAACTTTCGGTCTTGATTGTTGTACGCGCGCCTTCCGGCCTAGCACGCGCGTGGCGGTTTGAACGACCCGAGGATCCGGGCCCGCTCCCCAAGGCCCAACCGGTCGACATCACGACTCGAGCTTCGGACGCTGCGGAAGGGAATTGGGTGATCCCTCCCTGGGTTCCTAACTGGGCCTGCTCGGGCCCTCGCCGACAGTCTCTGTTTTCCTAAGAGGCGGCGGGCGAAAGACGGAGCATGATCCGAAAAAGCAACTTTCAGGAGAAATCGGGAGCGGCTCATGTCGCCATCACCCATCCAAAATGGCCCTGTAAAAACAGTCTTATCGTTTAACCTAGGTAAACTATACGGAGTCACCACCAACTTATTTTTGAAAAATGGTTTAAGTCGGAAAACCAGAGTAGGATTCGGGAATTCCTATTTACTAACTCTTACTTTCTAACATGCGAAAAAGGGAGGTGGCGTTTGCTCCAAAAGATTTGCTTTTGTTTAACGGGCATTGGACCCGATCCGGGCATGACTCCGGACTCATGTCAATGTTTTACGGGCGTTGGACCCGATTCAGGCTTTGGACCCGAACTCATGTTTGTTGATAGCAAACAACATGCGACAATAAACCCATGAGCCTAAAGCATGCGGACAAGTACCAACAATTATTGAGATCAAAGGGGGCGGGGAAGGATGATGACCGTGGACCTATGCACTTAGGCCCACGGCCCGTTACAAGTGGATTTTCTATCTTTTCGGGGAGGCCCGCACCTCCCCTTTTGTACCTCATGTGGTGGGAGCCGCTTGATGATCTTGACATCGCGGTTTTATGTGCAGAAAGATTCACGCGCCTTCGACAATCCTTCGAGAAGCTTGGGCCGGGCCTTTGAAATTTGTGCATCCGTTGTACATGCATAGACCAAAAGACGAATTGTAAGTTATACGATATTAGAGCGTAAGAATTCACATGTGTTTTAAGTAAATAAACGGATGATCATGTTCATCAAACACCCTGTAAATTTAATCATATTACAAAGAGTTACTTAATCACGAATTTCAACGAACACAAATTGCATACAGTTCAGAAAGCAGTTTATAACTTTGGCTGTGATTGTCCAAGTCAATCAAAATTTGAGTCAACAGATCCAAAACTTAATGGAGTTTGCATATAAAATTTTATGAAAATCTAACGGTGCAATCTCCCAAAATCAAGGAACAAAAATGGCTGCCCGGAAAAGTGGAACAGTTTGCACAGACGGTGTTATTCCTATCATATCTTGGACGTTGAATGCTTGATCGAAGTGCAAAAGGATTTCACAGAAACGTAAGGCAATGAAGAATGCACATGTAAAATTTCACATGGATCCAACGGCTAGATCGTAAGATATACAGATGCAAAAAGTCATACTATTCTGTAGACTCGATCTGATTCCGGTCGGGTAAAGTTCCTGGAAGGAAAATAAAAAAGTTGAAATGAACGAAAAAATCCACAGAACGAAAAAATAGGTATTATATGTCAAAATCACCAGAATGAAATGAAGAACTTATCTCTAAAATTTGGCAATGATCCAATAGTGGGATCTGCCGTTATTGAATAAAGAACATGATAGCGACACTCGGGAACTGAGTATACAGTCTGTTCGTAAGATTGTTTTATATTATGCTAAAATCTTCAATAGTTGGTATAAAAATGTAGAACCATATTAAAGTCTAGTTTGACTTCCAAAAATTTGAGTAAGATCCAACGGTTAGATCTCACAAAACTTCCCCGAAAGCGACAATGCAACAGGCTGTCCTACTGCGGCCAGCGAAAGTGGCGACCGTTTCAGGGGAAATAACTCGATCCTCGATTATCCAAAAATTAAAACAAAAATATTTCCAAGATCATCTATTGTAGATCATTTAGCTTTTTGGGATCGAGGTTCAGAAACGTCCGTAGCCTCTTCGAAAAAATCAGTAATTGTAGGCGCTGCCGTAGAAAATCACTGAAACAGAAGGTTGGGAGATGTCCTGACACTTCAGTGCCACAAATAAATGCGAAATCGACTCCCAAAGCTACTGTGAAAGCTTTGAGGGCTACAAGACGTACGAAAATGCGTTTCGAGAGGAGTTTAAATTATTACGATCTTTTTCCGCCGTGATCTAATACTGGAGGAGGGTGGCGCGCCGGTTGCCCCTTGTCTGTAACTTCGGCTATTACGACCTTGTCCGAAGGCTCGTTCCTCACCCCATTGTATGTGTGGTAGGCCAAAAAAGAAAGGGAACGACGGAGTCAGCATATCGAACATGGTAAAAGCATGCTGGAGTTAGCAAAGTGAGAGGAAGTCTCACCGAGGGGTTACCTTGCCCCGGGGTGGCCCGAGGAGGATGAACGACGCCGAGAGGGTGTCGGCTGGTAGGCTGGTCGGGAGGCTTTGGCTCGTCAGCACTGGAAAGGGGGAGTCCTTGGCTCCGGTTTCTGTGTGTGCCTAGAGGAGTTGGCCTCTAGTTGTACGTGGAGGAATTTGTCTCCGATTCCCCGGAAGGGGAGGTAGAATCTCCGGTTCCCCAGAGGGAGGATGAACGTCTGAGAGGAGGGACGTCTCCGGGAACCTCTGATTGTCTGAAAAAGAAGGGGAGGCTTTCGCTCAAGGGATTTCAGAGATCCAGAGGAATCAGAGGAAAAGAAATCTCTCCCTAAAATCTCGGAGAGATTATTTTCCCTTTTTTAGAAATAAACTAAATAAGGAGAGATTGATTGGAGGATTACGGGAAGGTGAAAACCGTTGAAGAGGATAAGGTTAAAAAATTAAAATAAATAGAATAAAAATAAAACGAGGGTGGGCTTGAATTGCGCTTTGGCCATTTTGTTTCAAAAACGAAAGTTGGGCTTCATATTATTTTAAACTGGGTTTATGTAATGAACTAAAAAAAACAAGTGGCCCATAGTATAATTTGATGTATTACAATTGTCCTGATGGACATCAGTTTGTACGGCAAAAGAAAGAGAATGGATGCTAGGCTACGAGAGAAAATTAGTTAGGTTAAGATTATTTGCATTCGTACCAAACCGAATATACATAAGTGCTAAAATTTTGTATGGAAATGAATATGCCGTAATTTTTCTCTTCTTTTCGTCTTCTTCTTCGTCTCATCCTTCCTTTTTCTCTTCATCTTCTTCATTAAGCACATATTCTGCTAAACTTCTTCTTTTATGAAGATATTTAGTAATCTTGTAGCGCGAACCCCATACACACGGCAAGAAATATGTTTGTGACAACAATTTGGGCCACTCTCCAGTAACATGTAATCAAAAAGCATCCTTTTGATTATAGTAAAAAATATTAGTCATCTTCACATATTTTTAAAATTAATTGGTGAAGAAAACTTATATAGTCACACAATAAGAATAATTGACCGCCAAATCCTTTATTCACAAAAAGAAAATGACAAAATATAAAAGTAAGTTTACTCATGTAGTTTCGTTTATAAAAAAAGTGAAGTAGAGTTTTAGTTATTCCCTTTTATATGATTTTGTCATTTCGTCTTCGTCCAATGGAATCAAAAAATTGACGAAACCGCTTCACGGCTTTGCCCTGAAGCTTTTGCATCCCACCACTGTCACCTTTATTATAGGAGTTTTGTATCGTTCGTGTGAGGAGTTTTTGTACCTACCTACGAGACAAAGAACGTAAATGAAATCAGATCATGTAATTTCATTTCATTTCGTGAGGAAAGTAACAATCTTATGAGTCTCCTTTTTCGCGTGTGTTGTTGACGTTCTTTACCCCGTTCTGAACGAATTCTGGCTTGAAACTTTGACATCGTTTAGGTGTAATAAAGTCGGAGAGCTTATGCATTTATTGGTTATGGCAGTTCTCGAATTTTGGCTTGAAACTTTGACATCGAATTCAGGCTTGAAACTTTGACATCGTTGTGACATCGTTTGACGACAAATGATTCTTCATAGTTTGGAGCAAATTTTCCTCTGGGATCTTTGATATTTGGTAGGATTTGCATGTGGACGAGGTCGCCTAGTTTGTATTTAACCTATTTGACCCCTTTGTTGAATACCCTGGACATACGCTGTGGATAACAGTACATGTTGTCAATTGAGGCGAGTCGTTCATCGTAGATGAAGTCGAGGTAAGAGGGTTGGTGATTAGCTTTCTCTTCTTCAGTCTTGTTGATTTGCAATGAGATTATGAGAGTTGGAAGTTTGACCTCCGCTGGAATGATTGCCTGAGTGTCGTAGACAAGTTCGAAGGGAGTTGCCCCAGTCAAAGTGTACATCATCGATCTGATGGGCAAGTAACGTAAATAGAAGCTTCTCATGCTAATCGCTATATGTGATCACCATCTTCTGAATGACCTTCTTCGTTTTCTTATTGGCAACTTCAATTGTTGCGTCCATTTATGGACGATATAGTGAAGAATTAAGATTTGTGATCCAGAACTTTGTGCAGATGGAATCCATCAGTTTGACACTGAATTTTGTATCGTTGTCAATGATCAACAACTCTGCAGCCCCGTATGTGAAAATGATGCTTACTAGCTCGAATGTATGATGTTGTTTGTGGTGACTTCCTTGAAAGAATGTTTTTCAATCGATCTACTTACTGAAATAGCCGACGGTGACCAATATGAATTAATGTTCGTTAGATGTCTTGGGATTGATCAGTCCAATAATGTCTATGTCCCATAATAAAAATGAAACATGAGCAAATAAAGTCATGTTGGGGGAACATGTATTTTAGTGCCATAAATCTGACATTTGCGACGGGTCTTGATGTATTTGATGTAGTCAACTTCGATTGTCAACCAATAGTATCACTGATGCATTATCTTCTGGGTGAGAGCCGTTCACATGTGGCTTGTAAACACATTCACGGACATCGAAGATGATGGATGACGCATCGCATTAGTGTTGCCGTGTAGAATTTCTTGTAAAAGACGTTGCTATCGAGAAAGTAACTCATTGTAGTCCGTTGGATGACTATACACACTTTATTGTGCTGCCTTGAGGAAAAACGCTTGACTCGAGGTAAGCTTTTGACCGCGAATCATTGGATGACCGCAAACTTATGCAATTGGGCTCGCAACCTATTATATAATGACTTAAAATTTTCAGAGAGACCCACACCCCCCTTTATTAACTCAGGCCCGTCGGGAAAGCAGTTCATCAGCTAAGACAACGTCAATTGGGCCGCTCTAGTGAAGTTATTTCTACCTCGGTCGAACCCATGTTTTTTGTGCTTGTTGGAAAAGCTGAAATGTGCTGCAGCTGATGTAGAGTTTATTGTTGAGAGACTGTTTTGGAGCCTCGTGTTGAAGGAGAGAAGTGTAGGTCCGCCGCCTTATAGTGTGTCGAGGGGAGAGGGGACACCACTTGCTGCAGGACTTGATTGAGAGGGGACGTTGATGCTGGAACACAGGAAGGGGCGTGTGCAGCCCTCCTGGCATGTAGGAAGGAGCGAGACAGTGGCCTTGCTGGTATGCATGAGAGGGCACCCCCTGGTTCGTCTTTGGAGAGAGAAATCCTGCTACAAGCAGTGGAGAAGAAGGGGACGAAGCGACGCCCCTTCCGCTGTGGGTCACATCAGAAGAGGGAGCAGACAAGCGTCCCATGTTGGTAACCGGAGCGGCGAGGGGTCTCCCTTCGTTGTAGGTCACGTCCGAGGAGGGACAGAAGGGTGTGCCTTGTTGGCGGATGGAGGGACTTGGGGGGAGGGGGACCTCTTTTGCCTTTAGTGGTGGAAAATGAGGAGGCAAGGTGGCGACCACTGTGTTGCGCCAATTGAGGGGGACCATGGGGCGGTGACCTGTCGAGAGCCTTTGGAGGCTGATCTCCCCGACGATCAAGTCGTCAAGGGGGAAGCTTCAACCCCAAATATTTGGATCAGGCAGATAGGTGGGTGTGGTGATCGCTGTCGTTACGTATTAAAATTTTAGATAAATAGCCAAATAATTTTATCCGAAAATCTTTCCTTGAAATCCTAGGTGAAACAAATGTAATAACAAACAATCGAAACCTCACGTATATCACCTCCAGAGGTATTCTTATATACATGATAACGGTCAAGGCTAAAATCCCGTGTCCGGGACTCCCGTGAGTTCGGACATAGTATGAAAGCAGATACACATGTCTGAACAGTAAAACGACATGTAGAAAAAAGCATACACATATATGAACAAAATCGCCAACATATCTAAACAGTTGCCAATGTCGACGGATACATGTCCGAACTCATAGGAGTCCCAAACATGAGATCTTAGCCGTGACCACATGATCACTAACACAATTCGGTAGGTACTGACATCTAGGATTAACAAAAAACTTTTAAAAGAAAAAACTACAGCTATTAGGACTAACCCAATTCCCTATCTACCAATCTCATTTTATTCTATGCTATCAGAAAACCCTTTTCAATCCGTGGATTTTCTATTCGTTCTAAATATTCATTCTTTTTTATTCGTACACAAATGTAAGGGCACAATTTAATGTGCAGAGAATCAATATTAAAAAAAAAATTATTTAGCCGTTAAACACAAGCGACAGGGAAAGCTCTAATCTAAAAGAGCGATGAATTTTGGCTCAAGTAAAAAAAAAAATTTACATATGTTCAATGTGGTTTCCCCGAAAGAGGGTTGTGTCTAGCATTCCTTATCTCAGGGTATTCCTACCTATAACTTGGATATAATTTCTCTCGGTATATCTTAACCTCATTTATATTTTGTAATGATCTAGAAATCTATGTCGTATCTAGACATCTACCCGATCAGGTACTATTTCATATTAATATGCTTCGTGTTACTTTATCATTAATAATTTATATGCAGAAAGGTAAAATAATCGAATATTCGCATTTATTAATTATTTATTCACAAAATGTCTTTATAGAGGGAACCGGGTGGGTTCCTCTTATTCATATCCAACATGCACATATGAAGAAACAAATTCAGAGCATATGGAAGACTTCTTGCAACACTTATGCATAGTTGAGAGAAGAAGCCAAGATGCCCAGTTTTGTCAGTGACGGGAAGAAGTGGTCTTTAGAGGCTTTGAACGGGGTGTCATGCTGTCCTCCAAGCTAGTGTGTTGCCCTCAGTTCTACTATGCCCTTGGATCCATGAAGATGGTCCGGGTTGGCGATAAGGGGTCTCTGCATGTATATGTTGCTTTTGTTGATTGAGCAACAATGGTGGACTTTAGAGCAAGCCAAGAGAGGAATTGGAGAGAATGAGTAGAAGGGGGAATCTATTTATCTGTGGTCTACAAAGGGAGGAATTGGAGTCATTTTTAGTCTCTTTGAAGAATAAGGAAGGAGGTGTTGGGGTTGTTTAGAAAGTGATGCTTTATTGTATCATAGGAAGGGTTTGCGGAACTACTGCAAAATAGTGAAGTGTTTCTGAAAATAAGGAACAAGGAAATTCGGAGAGGATAATTTGGCTAATTGTGGAGTCTTCTTTCTTTTCTTACGACCAGAATGTCTTCTTGGTCTTTCTCTTACGCCCTTCTCTCTCTTCTTCTCTTACATTATTTGGAGATTGTTACTCCTTATATAGAGTCCTAAAAAAGATCTAAAGCAATCATTTACTCTACCCTACTTCCTAGGCTATTAACTCCCTTCTAGTTCCTAGGCCATTAACATCACCCATATTCAAGACCACTAACATCACTTAATGAGATTACAAATTACAAAATGATATTTAACACCCCCTCTTAATTTATAACCTTCAGAAACTTCTTGAACAACTCGAGTTTCTTGAAATTCATGGCCTTTGTAAGAACATCAGCGGGCTGGTCCTAGGTATGAATAAACTTCATAACACTCTCCTTCTTCATCACCATTTCTCTGATAAAGTGGTGGCGCAATTCGATGTGCTTTAATCTTGCATGAAACAGGGGTTCTTCATCATAGCAATGGCTGACTAATTATCACAAAATACTTTTGTTGGATGAGCAACATTCTGCTGAAACTCCGGCAATAACCTTCTTAATCATACTGCGTCATGAATTGCTTCATTTGTGCAATGTATTTTGCTTCAGTTGATGATAATGCGATACTAGCTTGCTTCTTCGAACTCCAGGAGATGGGTTTTGTTCCAAGACAGAAAAGATATCCTGACATGCTTCTTCGATCATCAACACTTCCTGCCCAGTCACTATCAACATATCCCACAAGGCTGTTGTCTTCTCCTTTTGTGTACTTCAAACCAACAATTTTTGTTCCTTGAAAATAACATAAGACACGCTTCGCGGCTTCAAAATGAGTTTTGGTGGGATTGTTGATGAACCTTGACAGCATACTTGTACTTTGAACGATATCTACCCTTGTGTAGGAGAGGTAGATCAACGAACCAACTAGGCTTCTATAAATTTTCAAGTCAAACTTTTTAGCATCATCATCCTGTTGCAGCATCTCGTTAAGAGCCATTGGAGTTGCTACCGCTTTGGTGTTCTCGATGCGAAATTTCTTCAACATGTCAGCAATGTACTTCTCTTGAGAAATAATGATGTCTCATTTGCTCTGCTTCACATGAAAACCAAGAAAATACTTCATTAATCCAAGATCCATCATCTCGAATTCATCCATCATTGCCATTTTGAACTTCTCCAGCAACACCTTGCTGGTGCTGGTATAGATGAGAACATCTACATAGACATATTACTAGAAAATCAGCATCGTGCTTATGCACATAGAGAAACGGTTCTACCAAACTTCTTTCAAATCCATTCTTCTACAAGTATAAATCAATCATGAAATTCCATGCTCTTAGTGCTTGGTTCAGTCCATAAAGAGCTTTGTAAAGCCGATACACTTTGTCTTCTTGTCCATTAAGAGTGAATGCTTGTGGTTGTTGAGCATACACTTCTTCTTCTAGCAGTCCATTGGGAAAAGCTGACTTCACATCAAGTTGGAATATTTCAAGCTCTATTTGTGCAGCAAGTGCTAGCACACTTCGAATAGTCTCCATTCTGGCTATAAGGGCGAAAATCTCAGTGAAATGAACTCCGGGCTGTTGTGAGTAACCCTTTACTACTAGACGAGCTTTGTGTTTCTACACACTTCCGTCCTTATTGAACTTTGTTTTAAACACCCATTTCAAGCCAATTGCTTATTTTCCTTTAGGAAAGTCTACTAGGGACCAAGTATCATTCTTTCGATACTAAACATCTCTTATTTCATTGCATTTCTCTAATTTTCTTCTTTTACTTCCTCTTCGAAATTTTGCGGCTCACACGTAGCAAGTGCAAAGTTAGCTTGCTTTGAAACTTCAGTTAATGAACGATACCTCCTTGGTTGCATATCATCATCATAATCTTCATTCTCTGAATTCACTCTTGAGGAACTAGATGCTGCTGTATTAGTGAGATTTGAGGAAGGCACTACTGTTGGTGCTTCTGGATAAGAAAACATTGGCTGAGCCTGAGAAGACTCATTCTCACACTTCCACACTGCATGCTCATCGAATATAACATCTCTTGAAATCACAAAATTGTTAGTGTTTGGGTCAAACAACCGATAACCTTTAGATTCCACGCTATAACCAATAAAGGTTAGCTTCTCACTCTTCTCATCAAACTTCTCCTTCTTCTTCGTCAAAAGAACATATGCTACACATCCAAATAACTTCAAGTGATCAACCACGGGTTTCCTCCTATGCCATGATTCATAAGGCGTCTTGTTTTGAACAGCTTTCGTCAGTGATCGATTGAGAATGTAAGCCATTGTATTCACAGCTTCGGCCCACAATGACTTCAGAAAACGCTTGCCTTTGAGCGTACTTCGAGCCATCTCAACAATAGTCATGTTCTTCCTCTGAGCTACGCCATTCTGCTGAGGTGAGTAATTTACAGTAAGCTGTCATTGTATGCCCTGCTTCTTGTAATAATCCAGCAACGACTTGTAAATGAGTTCTCCTCTACGATCTATTCTCAAAGTCTTTATTTGATATCCACTTTGCCTCTCTGCATTGGCTTTGAAACTCCGAAGTAGTGAAAGCCTCTGATTTCCAAGAAAGTATACGTCTATCATACGAATGTAATCATCAACAAATAAGAGAAAGTATCTCCTATTAACGATCGTTGGAGTTCGGGTTGGACCACAGATGTCAACATGCACCAACTCAAGGGGGGCTTTAGCTCTCCAAGAGGTATTGGGAAAAGGAAGACGATGTTGCTTTCCATACACACATCCTTTATAGACCCATGTTGCTGTTGGTTGGATTTTTGGGAGACCTATGACCATATTCCTCTCTCTCAACAACGTTAAGCCCTTATGATCTAAATGTCCATGTCACAGATGCCATAATTGAGCTTCATCAACAACTTCACTCTTCAATGCATAATTCAAGAATGAATTCATCTTCAGCGAAAATAAGTTATTGGTCATCATCTTCACTACAACGATCCTCTTCTCATTTTTTGTCAATGAACTCACATTGACCATCAGCAAAAGTAATCTTATAACCTCTCTTCATCATTTGTCCCACACTCAAAAGATTCTAAGCAATGCTTGGAGAATAATTAATTCGCTTTTCTTTACCATTTGTTGTTCTCACAACAACGATTCATTTTTCTTCAATCTTTATGTTTTTTCTGTCTCCAAGCTCTAACGACGAGTAGTAGCTATTGTCGATCTCCACAAAGTTTTCTTTATTTCCAATCACATGATTGCTACAGCCACCATCCAAAAACTACATTTCATTCATATAATGCATCGCATTGAAACAAGAATAGAATGATTGCTTCGATTCTTCTTCTTTTGAAAAATTTACCAAATTTTGAGAGACGTTGTTCGGCTGCTGCTGCTGCTTATCTTAAAATAACAATCTCGTTCTGAATGATTTGGAAATCGTCATCACTTACACTTGAAATAACAATACTTTGGCTCATGTCCAGGTTTTCTACAAATATAGCAACTATCTTCTGAACTTCTAGATCTACTCCAGGAATGGTCTTCTCTACTGCGAAAGTGGCTTGTTGTTCGTCCTTTGCCTCTTCCTCGAGAACGGCCTCCACATCCATGACAATAAAACTCTCTGTTGTTATTGACAATACGCATCTTCTGCTCCGACTTCTTTTCTGAAATATTTAACTTCATTTGAAAAGCTTGTTTAACGGGAGTTGAGTACTTACTTACTCTTATTTCGTGGGCCTCAAGAGAACCCAATAGCTCATATATAAAAATTTCTCTCGTATTCTTCGTTTCTGCGGTAGGCTTCTTAACACTTTAGGCCAACTTTCTTTTGTGGCTTGATCTTTCAAAATTTCCTTTTGTAGCCTCAAAATGTAACTTCTATTTTTTGTAACTTAATGAAATGGAATGCTAACCCCGTTACTACGAAATGAAATCTGGCACCATTAATTAAATAATATTTTATTATTTTTCATACTTTTTAATTCAATGTTCCTCCATGCATCCACTTCATATCCCAAAAATTGCTCCTTGATCCAGAAAGCACACGGCAACACAAAAATTGAAACCTTCAACACCCTCACCCGCACACTAGCCTTAACAAACCCACAAAATCCGAACGTATTGAACGATAGATAGAAGGAACAAGGAATTAGATTGGCAGACGAAGAGCCACAGGCGGGGGTGGGTGGGTCGACCTCTGGTGATGGAAAGCGGGAGAGGAAAGGATGACGGAAAGCGGAAAAGGGCAGGGTGGACGGTGGCGGACACGGAGGCGGGTGACGGCGGGTCGATCTTGCCCAAGATTTTCAATTAAAAGTTTGAAGGAACGATGTAATAGTCTGGTTATTTTTATGTAAAAAAAATTATTTAAAAATATTTTAATAAAATATTTATTTAAAAAGAAATCTGAAAATGTAAAAAGTAGGAACGACGTATTCATTTACAATAACGGTGTTAGATTTCGTAGTAACGGGGTTAGCTTCCCATTTCATTAAGGCTACAAAAAAATAAAAATTTTATTTTAAGACTATAAAAGAAAATTTTAAAAGATCGGGTCACAGAAAAAAGTTACCTAAAGTACAGGTCACAAACCTAATTTTACTTACAAGTTCTAGAAAAAATGGATATCAAACGGAGCCGGTGTGGAAGTGGAAGTGAACTTCGGATCTCGATTCTACGTTCATATGTTGAGTTTGAAATGTTTTTCCTGTGAATAAGATTGAATGGAGAATTAATTTTGTAATGGTTGCAGGCACGACCAATTGAAGTGAACGTTGTCGGTCTTCCTATCCTGAGATTTGCTGTGTTGTTTGGAGGGTCTTTTCTTTCATCAACTCCCGAATTCTTTGAGGTATGTGTTTGATTCTTCTTCCTTTAACTCTTGGTGTGATTCTATTTGGGAGACGGCACGGTCTGATTGAGTGGCTCGCTCGTGAATCAAAACTGAAGTTGATTCCCATATGCTAAATTGTACAATTTGCAAAATGTTTTCCCTTAGTGTATTTCTGCATCACCCATCAAGCCGACAACATAATCTACATAATTGTTGAGATTCTCGCTAGTGGCAGCAGTGACCTAAAACTGAATATCGATCTAGACCATACGAGTATGGTCAGTTCGAGGGTCATTCTTATGTTCAGCCAATGCATCACCAGCAGATGGTGGTGGAATATTACCAGAAACGGCTTTGGCATCTAATCGTTCTTTGCTCCTTCATTTCTTCACAGTTTGAAATGCAACAATGTTTGGTTGGAACAGAGAAAATGGAGAGCCCCCCTTTGAGGTGAGCAAACTTATTTTAAAATGCAGATTCTGATAGGGTAAAAGTAGAATTTGTTCTCTTGTAATAAGCAAAAACGCAAAGCATTTGAACTGTGGATGGTTGCTTCTTTACGGTAATCTCCTGGCTAAGCCCTTTGTCTTCCAATCTAATGTCTATGAGTAGCTTTTATGATATCTTCCTTCTGAACCCATATCATGTATCACTGAGCAATTATTAGCTCATGTTTCTCCAGTAATATGATTCCTCACGGCCTTGCTTAAAACGATTGTCCAATTTGACCAAACAGGATAACTTTTCTGTTTTCGTGGTGTGGACAATCGATCTGTTATTCCGTCTCAACTTAATGCATCGTTGAGGCTTGCAAAGCCTGAAAAAGATTGGATTCACTTCAAGCTTCCATTTGATTGAACAAAAGGTTAGGTTGAATTCTTGGGTGTGATCAATCCTACTTTGTTCTCTTGCTTTCTTCGATTCTCGCCCATCCTGGAGGCGCGCTCCATGAATTCAATGAATAATCATATAAAATGATATTGGATTGGATCAAGATTATGCATCAACAATTTTCTCGTACTCTGGCAACGGGTTAGGCCAATTGCGAAACGTACATGTGTGTTTAGAATAAGTATCCGGCTACGGCAAGGGTCAGACCAGCAGCAGAGAACTTGATCATGGCAGCGCCGGAGTCAGCCGGGGCTTCAGCTGTAGTTCCGGCATCCACAGGTACGTAAACAGAAGCAGAGACAGGGCCGCCGATGGGTGCTTCGACAGCATCGCCCCCGGGAGACGCAGCATCAACTTCATCGCCAATGGCGCCGATGGTATCAGGGGAGGAGGCGATGGTGTCGGGAGAGGAGACCACAGCAAAGGGGGAGGACGCCTCGGGGGTCGAGGTGGGGGAGCTGACAGGCGCCTGGGCAGAGGCGAGGCCAACAACGGCAACGAGGAGGAGGGCGAGGACGACGGAGCTGCGGGCGGCCATTTATTGGGAGTGCAGTTGTTTCTCCTCTTTGGTAATAGGAAAGAGGAGAGAAGGGAAACAACAGCAAGGCGAGGATTGAAGGAGACGAGGAGGGAGTTTTTAAAAAGAAAAGGGGTTGTTTAAATTTAGTTGTTAATTTTGCTTAGAAGTTGCGTTTTGTTAGGGACACCGTCTGATACAACCTGTGTTTCTCCTGATAAAATTTGGAGTATTTTGGGATGTTTTCTTCTCATCAGTGAATTTGGTGATAACCAGTTTGATCAATTTTTAACGCGATGAGCATGTTGTTTCCATATTTAGGCTTTGTTTGGGATTATTAGTACTCTTAAAAATCTCTGAGTTATAATTATTTTTAGCAAAGTAGCGATTTCTAGCATTACTTTTGGGCCGAATGGTTAACAACTACTCTCAGAGATTCTCGAGACTTCTGAAAAGTTCTAGAAGAATGGAGAAGTCCGGAAGCACTAGAAGAATCAAGATAAGTATGGAAAGATAACTCTAAAATGTTTAAAATATTATAGAAGTATCTACGAAATGTATAGAAGGTTATAGAGGATCGATTTTAGTCGTACATGTAGAATAATTCTGCCGTAGGTTGAGGAGGCTAACTAGTATAAATAGGGGTAAAGGGCCTCATTTGTAACCATACTCCAAGCGTCTTGAGAAATCATTTTAAGTAGTGAAGTATGAGCTTTAAGTGAGAGTGTTCATCTTTCTCTTCTTCTTCCAAACTTAGGAGTTCGAAGGTCCGCTCAAAGACTCCACAAAAGAGATATTTTAAAGTTTAGACCACAAAAGAAATTCGTTTAGGATCACGAGTTAGCATAAGGCGAACTCTTATATCAATATTACAAATCTTTTATGGCCTTAATGAAATGTTGTTAGGGTTTCTCTGATTGCCGTCAATATTATCTTACGCGGTTTTTTATTTTATTATATTCATTTCCTACGTGGACACGCATAATATAGATTTCTAGCCCCACCTTTTGGACAACTTTCTTTTATGGCTCAAACTTTAAAATATTTTTGTTGTAGCCTTAAATCAATATTATAAATCATATATGGCCTTACTATAACGATATTTAATCCGATTAGTCGTCACTAATTATCTTACGAGTTATAAATTAAACAAAAAATTTCCTAAGTGGTTATTATTTTCCACATGACGATTTGTCGTCATTATTATTTTGAAATAACATGTGATTTTGACATTCTTCATAAGGGAATACAACACCTTTCAGAGTTTATTTTTCTGATCATTTAGTTAGGGGATTCCTTTTAGGCTGTCGACGAGTCATTGGATTCGATGAAAATTTACATAAAAAAAAAGAGTAGAATGCATACTATTGACAGATTTGGGGATTTCACACGTATGATTATCATGACGCACGTCAAAAATTGTTTGTTTAATTTATGATACGTAAGATAATTAGTGACGACAAATCGAATAAGTGAGTAACGTCATTCTAATAAGGTCATATATGATTCATAATATTAATTTAAAGCTGCAACAAAAATATTTTAAAGTTTGGGCCATAAAAGAAAGTCGGCCTAAAGATGGGGCCAGAAATCTATATTATGCGTGTCCACGTAAGAAATTATTATGATAAAATAAATAATCACGTAGCATAATTTTGATGCAAAATCATAGAAACCCTAACGACGTTTCAATAAGGCCATAAAAGATTCATAATATTGATTTAATGCAACAAAATAAATATTTTAAAGTTCGGACCACAAAAGATTGTCCGCCCAAAGGTGGTACCAGAAATAGCTATTTTGCCTTATTTATATAAGTGATTCATTTGGTAATTATTTTGTTTTTTCAAAAGAAGTGATTATATTGATTTTGCTAATTTCAATATATATTAAAAACTTTATACTTTAAGAATACTTTTTTAACATCAGCCTTCAAATTCAGCAACGTTGCTCCTTACAAATCCATATTTGTAAGTAAATATTTTATTCTAGTAAGTTGGTAGGTCATTTTCGAAGCTAGAACGCACGATGGGATAGTAAGCAACCTTCCCCATCGGCCATTTAAATCATCCATTCCACCCCCGTATCTGAAGCTCGTCAATCTAACATTTATAAGTAATTCGTTTTGACACTATTAAGGGGTAAGTTGTTCATAGAAATAAATTTGCTAAAAGGGTAGGTTGTTAAGAGGATTGTAAGCTATTTTGGAAACTGATTTTGTATTTCATCATTAGTTTACTTTTTCCTGGGAAAATGAATGAGATATAGAAGAAGCTCTTTGAGTAGAACATCTTCAGGCAATCTTTTGAAGGGTGAACCAGTTTTTTGCCATTGAAATTGAGTGTCATGTGAAGACGACTTTAACAACAGAGAACTATTGTAGGAAATACTATGGATGTCCTCATTTTAATGATGTAGATGGTGGTTGTGGATTCTTTATCTAGATCGATGGTGGTGACATAGGTTTTGCTTCCGAGAAAGTTGAGAATGATGTAGCGATGTATCCTACTAATGTTGAGGCTAAATTAAGGGAGACCAAAGTGGAATTGATTAACCTAGTTTTGATGACGAACTTAAGCAACGCGTTACTGATGGTCAGAAGTAATGTTTCACGAGTTGCGTGCTTATCCCTAGTGATGAGCTTGAGCAATGGGTTACTGAACCACAGCTAGTAACTGTTATATGTTGGTGCGTTACAGTAAGTTGTTGCTGTGACATTACGTATACATATTGAAAATATGGAAACAAATTTTCAATACCAACGTTTTATTTTGGATTATCTCATATTATTCGTCTGAGTGTCCAAATTCAATTAATATGGTTGTCTGATCTCATTTTATACATTTAGGAAACTAAATATTGAGAGATTCGGTTACCAAGTTTATACTTGGAAACAAAATATTTTGTTCTGCAGCAGTCCTACGCAGTAATAGGATAAAATCATAAATCAGATAAGTTTGTTTATGATGTTATCTCAATTATCGATCAAAGGAGAACATCTTTAGGATGATTTGTTTATAAGACTTGGAAACAATTAATTTGTTTCGGATAACAATAGTTTATTTGAGGATAGTTACCATTGGGGACTTTCCTTCTGTGGTACAACGAACCGTTGAGCAGACCGTTGCTGAGTCCTGACTGCCAGTTTTGGCAACAAATATCGAAGATTGCCTGGACGTCCTCTGTGCCTCTTTCTCCATTATAATCTGAGTAGGGACGGCATATCTTAGCGCCTTTGTGCGTCTGAATGGTCTGAGTGGTCTAAGTGAGCTTTGTGCATCGACGAAAAGCGGAAGGTGCTAAGTGTCTCCTGGTTCTTTCTCTTTCAAGATGTGTGTGAGAGTGTTAAGGGGCTGAGGTCAGACCCTTTGATCGTCGTGAGAGGGACTAGGTGTCCTCGGTGGGTTCAACGAGCGGCGGCGAATCGTCTTTGAGGGAAGCCAAGTGAATACCTGTTCTGAATTCAGTAACCAGTTGCTAACCCATCAGCAAGAAGCCGTTCTTGTCGGGTCTCTTCGCAGGGAAGTCTTGAACCTACGGAGTTTGAGCAATTAGACACGCACTTGTGGGTGCGCGCCAGAAGTCTCGTGCCTGCAGGGTAGAGCAGGAGTTGGGAACGCCGCCGGAGTGGAAAGAGGTCCTCTAGAGCACAGGGGTGCTGTGTAGAAATCTCGAACTCCTGCTGGCGGACAGTAGAGCAGGTTGTGTGAAAGCCGCTGGAGTTGAAAATTCCACCCTAGGCGCTGGGTGTGCAGTGCAGTGAGTCACAGCTGTGGTAACCGTGCACGTCCGAACTAAGTGTAGGATGGATACCTTATCTTAGTGGTCTTTGTGGTTATCTTTGTGGTCTTGGTGGTTCTTCTCTTCGTGGTCTTTGTGGTGATCTGTGTGATCAACTTCGTGGTTGTCTCTTAAGCAATTACAGGCTCATCTTAAGGAGAGAAAAGATCTGTGTGGAAATCCTCTACTGAACGACAAAGTCCTGAAGCAATCCTCTACTGTGAATCAGAAACGAGCTGCTCTCCGAGAAATCTTTCTGACACTTTAAGGATTATTATCTGACGATTTATAGTCTAACATAATGTTGTCTGTGTGCTTTGATAGACATGCTTACTTGAGTGACAACGTTCTATGTGGAATCCATTGAGCTAGTAACTGTTTAGTATAAGTATCATTCTGTTGGAAACGAGAAGCCGTCCATTGTGTGAGGAGCTGACCGTTGGCAGGAGTGATCGTCAATTGTACAGGATTCTAAATCTCACTTTGTGAGAAACCAAACGCCTAGTACAAGGGCTCTTTGCACCCATTATTTTCAAATAGTGGAATCACCTTGTTCGTAGAAAGTGGACGTAGGTTGATTAAGACCAAACCACTATAAATTATTGTGTCCATTACGATCGCGCAACACTCGTACGAAAACCTACTCGACAAAATCGTAACGGTTACAGCGAAGAAGATCTCATTCTGAGAAACGCTTTGCTGAGATATAGTACGCTTCCGCTTACACTGAGAAAGGATGAAAAAGTTATAAATACTAATTCACCCCCCGCTTAGTGTTTCTGAACGATCCAACAATTGGTATCAAAGTAGGCCCTATGAGTTATATAAAGGCAGAAAGCCTAATATCTCATACTTCCAAGTGTTATATCTTGAGACCCATTAAAGATGGTGTCGGAAAGTTTGACGCTCGATCTGATGAGGGCATATTCTTAGGATACTCCCTCACTAGCAAAGCATATAGAGTCTTTAATAAAAGAACTCTAACTGTTGAAGAGTCCATCAATGTTAAAGTTGATGATTCTCCGACACAAGAGGAAGAGGCTGTGGAAGCAGCAGCACAATCCTCAGCAATAGTATCAAATGAAGTATCACAACAAACGATTGCTGACAATATTCTGAATGGAAACATTGTAGTAAATGTACAGCAAGTGCCTGCTGCACACACAGAAAATGTTTCTGGTGGTTTCCAGGATATACCAATAGAGGATCGTGTTCCTTCTTTATATAAGAAAAGACACCCTATTCACCAAGTCATAAGATCATTGCACACAGGAGTGCGAACCCGACATACAGCAAGTATGTACTGTGAACGCTCCGCTTTTATTTCTCAAAAGGAACCTCAAGGCATTGATGATGCACTTGATGATCCTAATTGGATCCTTGCAATGCAAGAGGAATTGTACCAATTTGAGAGAAACAAAGTTTGGAGCTTAGTACCTAGACCTAATGATCGTTCCATTATAGGAACAAAATGGGTTTATCGAAATAAACTTGATGAGTCTGGAAATGTTGTAAGAACTTTATGAGTGGAGAATTTGAAATGAGTCTCATGGGAGAACTTACTTTCTTCCTTGGACTCCAAATCAAGCAAACTAAAGATGGAATTTTTATTCATCAAGAAAAGTACAGCAATCAGCTGCTCAAGAAATTTGAGCTTGAGAATGCTAAACCTTTGTCAACTTCTATTGGTAGCAATACCAAAATTGAAAAAGATGAAGGTGGAAAGGAAGTTGATTCCAAACTATACAGAAGTATGATAGGGTCATTACTCTATCTTACTGCTTCGAGACCTAATATCATGTTTAGCGTATGCTTATGTGCTAGATATCAGTCTGCTCCAAAAGTGTCACATCTTGTTGCAGTCAAGAGGATTTTTAGATACCTCACAGGGACTGTTAGCTTAGGTCTTTGGTATTCTAGGGGATCGTTGTTGGATCCTGTAGGATATTCAGATGCGGACTATGCTGGATGCCGCATAGATAGAAAAAGTACATCTGGTACTTGTCAATTACTAGGAAGTATGTTAATTTCCTGGTTCTCTAAGAAGCAGACATCCGTCGCTTTATCCATAGCTGAGGCTGAATACGTTGTAGCAGCCAGTTGCTGTGCTCAGTTACTATGGATGCGACAACAACTTGAAGACTATGATCTTCATTTCAATAGTATTCCAATAATGTGTGATAACACTAGTGCAATAAATTTATCACGTAATCATGTCCATCACATGAGATCTAAGCATATCGAGTTGAGACACTTCTTGCGTGATAATGTACAAAGTGGGAAAGTTGAGATTCAGCATGTAAATACTGAGCAACAACTTGCTGATATTCTTACCAAACCACTTGACAAGGAAAGGTTTGAGTATTTACGAAGTGAATTAGGGGAAGGAAACCCCTAAGAAACGGTCGCAGTCAGTGACTGCTTCTGTCCAGCAACTACTCTCCATTAAGGAGAATCTCCCAGTTACTGAGGGGGAGCCTTTGCTGATGGATGCCCCTGCTCCGGTGGTCACTGAGACCAAGGAGACACCTGTTGCTGTTCCTATTAAGGAAAATGTGGCTTCGACTGTTGATGCCACAGTTCTTGGCGAATCTGAAGTTGTTGCGGAGAAAACCCTCACTGTTGAGGAAGAAACCACTGCACCAGAGGAGGTTACCAAGTCTACACCGGCCGTGTCCGAGTCTCCTGACAAAGCGGACACCTCCCTCACTCCGGATCTAGAACTCTCTAATGATGAGAGTAAGGAAAGTGAGGATCTTGATGCTACCCAGTCCATGGATGAACAAGCTCTTCGGTTGAGAAGACCCCTACTATGGATGACATTGTGGAGATGGTTGGCTCTGTTATATAGAATCCTCCTCCTGTTCGCTCTTCTCTGGGTATTGCTTCTCGCACCAGGATGAAGCGACCTTTCGCTCGTCTAAAGGATGGTATGCATTGTAGCTCTCCAGGTCATAAGAAAGTGAAAAGTACAGATTCTTCTATCTTTATCCCTGAGATTGATCAGAATGTCTCTCTGGCTGAGTTGAATTGCATTCTTGCTGATGACACAATGCCAAATCGTAACATGGAAAAGCGAAACATTGCTGCATGTAAGCGTGTTGATTTTTACTTATTCACTCAACATCAGTTGAACTTTGCTGAGATGTTTGAGAAGTAGACCTGGCGGTCTTTCTGTGAGTATGATGGCATAGGTTCTATCTCAAAAGTGAAGGAATTTTATGCCAACATTACCTTTCATAAGGAGGACTCACTCATTAAGTACATCAAGGTGCTAGTTGATGATAAAGTCTTTGTCTTCTCTGTGTTTGATGTTTGCCGCATTTTTTACTCTGATCCCTTCAACAATCTGAGGGTGATTAATGAGGGAAAACTAGAGGCTTATCAGACCATCAATGACGGTGAGGTTGTTACTGTCAGCAGATATTTGCAGAACACTGGGCTGAGCTTTAGCAACAGGAAGTTTCATACGGCAGTAATGTCTTGCTTAGCTCCTCGTATTGGCATTATTGATACTGTCATGCCCAGAGATTGGAATTTGATGGTTCATCTCAAGCGAGGTATTCCTGTAAATTTGGGAAGTGTTATCTTTGCCCATATGGCTTCTTGTGTTCACGATGAGAACAGGGCACTTCCTTTTGCACATGTCATTACTGCATTGCTACAGTTATATGGGGCGATGATTGTTCCTATAAATCAAATGGACACCTGGACTACACAGGTTATTGGAGCTAACTCTGTGACGAGTATGGGCTACCAATATATTGATGGTGTCTTCATCAAGAAACCAACCAAGCGAGAAATCGCTGCCTCTATCCGTGGCAAGGCCACTGCTGCAACTGGCAAGCAGCGTCAAGGTAAACGTGAGTGGAATGCTGCTGCATCCAAAGATGAGCCCTCTTCCTCCTCCACATTGCAGAAATTCCTCTGTGAGGAACTCAACTTTACTCGTCGCTCCATACTTGAGAGGATGGATGCATTTGCTGAGAAACTTGGGCGACAGGAAAAGATAATCCAGACTCTGCTTGATAATGCTGAGGATTGAGCTATGCTCTCCGCTGAGGATTGAGCTACTCTTCTCTCTATCTTTAGATGTCTCTACTCATTGGTGGAATGAGCTTTGCTCTTCTGCTGCTGTTCTTGTTTTGAAACAGTTCGGTCTTACTGGATTGCAGCAACTGATGGCCGCTTTTAGCTTTGCCTTTTGAGTGCCATCACGTTTTTGCTACACTAGAAATAAAATTATCCATTGCTTTACTCTTTTTGATATGACAAATAGGGGGAGAAGAAAAAGTTCGTTGGGGGAATTTTTCAACGACAACGAGTTTTCCAAAGGGGCAGTTGAGAGATTATTGAACACAAGCTCGATCCCTAAGAAAGATCATGTTTTGTCATCATCAAAAAGGGGGAGAATGTTAACCTGGTTTTGATGATGAACTTAAGCAACGCGTTACTGATGGTCAGAAGTAATGTTTCACGAGTTGCGTGCTTATCCCTACTAATGAGCTTGAGCAATGTGTTACTAAACTACAGCTAGTAACTGTTATATGTTGCTGCATTACAGTAAGTGTTGTTGTGACATTACATATACATATTGAAAATATGGAAACAAATTTTCAATACCAACGTTTTATTTTGGGTTATCTCAGATTATTCGTCTGACTGTCCAAATTCAATTAATATGGTTGTCCGATGTCATTTTATACATTTAGGAAACTAAATATTGAGAGATTGGGTTACCAAGTTTATACTTGGAAATAAAATATTTTGTTTTACAGCAGTCCTACGCTGTAATAGGATAAAATCATAAATCAGATAAGTTTGTTTATGATCTTATCTCAATTATCGATCAGAGAAGAACATCTGTAGAATGATTTATTTATAAGACTTGGAAACAATTAATTTGTTTCGGATAACAATAGTTTATTTGAGGATAGTTACCGTTGGGGACTTTCCTTCTGTGGTACAGTGAACTGTTGAGCAGACCGTTGCTGAGTCCTGGCTGCCAGTTTTTGCAACAAATCTCGAAGATTGCCTGGACGTCCTCTGTGCCTCTTTCTCCATTATAATCAGACTAGGGACGATATATCTTAGTGCCTTTGTGCGTCTGAGTGGTCTAAGTGTTCTAAGTGAGCTTTGTGCATCGACGGAGAGCAGAAGGTGCTAAGTGTCTCCTGGTTCTTTCTCTTGCAAGCTGCGTGTGAGAGTGTCAAAGGGATGAGGTCAGACCCTTTGATCGTCGTAAGAGGGACTAGGTGTCCTTGGTGCGTTCAACGAGCGGCTGGCGAATCGTCTGAGGGAAGCTTAGTGAATACCTGTTCTAAATTCAGCAACCAGTTGCTAGCCCATCGACAAGAAGCCGTTCTTGTCGTGTCTCTTCGCAGGGAAGTCTCGAACCTACAGAGTTTGAGCAATTAGACACGCACTTGCGGGTGCGTGCCAGAAGTCTCGTGCCTGCAGGGTAGAGCTGGAGTTGGGAATGCCGTCGGAGTGGAAAAAGGTCTTCCCGAGCACAGGGGTGCTGTGTAGAAGTCTCAAATTCCTGCTGACGGACAGTAGAGCAGGTTGTGTGGAAGCCGCCGAAGTTGAAAATTCCACCCTAGGCACTAGGTGTACAATGCAGTAAGTCACGGCTGTGGTAACCGTGCACATCCGAACTGAGTGTAGGACGGATGCCTTATCTTAGTGGTCTTTGTGGTCTTTGTGGTTCTTCTCTTCGTGGTCTTTGTGGTGACCTGTGTGATCAACTTCGTGGTTGTCTTTTAAGCAATTATAGGCTCATCTTAAGGAGAGACAAGATCTGTGTGGAAATTCTCTGCTGAACGACAAAGTGCTGAAGCAATCCTCTATTGTGAATCAGAAACGAGCTGCTCTCTGAGAATGTCTTTCTGTCACTTTAAGGATTATCATCTGAGGATTTATACTCTAACATAACGTTGTCTGTGTGCTTTGATAGACAGGCTTACGTCTGAGTGACAACTTTCTGTGTGGAATTCATTGAGGTACCAACTGCTGAGTATAAGTATCATTCTACCGGAAACAAGAAGACGTCCACTGTGTGAGGAGCTGACCGTTGCCAGGAGTGATCATCAATTGTACAAGATTCTAAATCTCACTTTGTGAGAAACCAAATGCTTAGTGGAAGGGCTCTTTGCACCCATTATTTTCAAATAGTGGAATCACCTCGTTAGTGGAAACTGGACGTAGGTCGATTAAGACCGAACCACTATAAATTATTGTGTCCATTACGATCACGCAACACTCGTACGAAAACCTACTCGACAAAACCATAACGGTTACAGCGAAGCAGATCTCATTCTAAGAAACGCTTTGCTAAGATAAAGTACACTTCCGCTTACACTGAGAAAGGGCGAAAAAGTTATAAACACTAATTCACACCCCTCTTAGTGTTCCTGAACGATCCAACACATTCCCAGCTTGATTTTATCCGAGGCCATTAAGGTTGCCTCTGCAAGACATGACTCTTGTGTACCTGACGTGCCCACATTGTAATTGCTTCGAGGCTGCTCATGTCTTCCATCATCCAAATAATTAACATTTGTATTTTGAAACCATGGCCTTGTCCATCTGCATTTCAAAATTGAGTAGTTGGTGTATTCAAGTATTTGCCTTCCATTATCCTATTTGGTCATACCTCCTAACCAGGTTCAAAATCATAAAATAGCTGATTTTATCAATATCCTCAAACTTAGGTATTTTTCCTCTATAATGCCTAACTCAATCAGTCAAACTAAGTATACCTCCGACATGAAAAATCTTATCACCCCTTTGCACATCCATCTAAACCTAATGCCACAATACCAAAGTCAAAAAAATACCTACAAAAACAATAATGAACCCGTATTTACCAAGCATGCAAAAAACCTTGCCTTTGAACTGAAATCGGCAAGTCGATTTATGGTGAACTACTCTTAGAATGTTCGTCAGGACGTAGATGAATGGTATTTGGGGTAAGACGACGAGGAGACACATGGAGGGCGCGATTGAAGTCGACGACAACGATGAGAAATTGGGGGAAATCGCTCTCAGGTTGGACATGATTTTGGGGGAAATTAGTCTTGGGAGGGACTTGATTTTCGGGAGAATGGTTATCGGGTGGGACTTGATTAGGGCTACATTGGTGATATTTAGAGAAAATCGTTCTCGGGTGGAACCTGATTAGGGCTACTGTGATATTTAGGGAAAATCGATCTCTGGTGGGACTTGATTTTTGGAGAAATAGTTCTCGGTGGGCCTTCATTAGGGTGTTGACACAATAGAAAATCTTGGGCCTAATTCTGACAAAGCCCATAAAAGCCCATGAGGCCTACATCCAAGTTAAACATATCAAGTCTGCGCCCGCAGTCTACGTAGACTATGTGGCAAGGGAAGTCTACAGAGGCGGGGTAACAACCTTGTAATCAAGGGAAGTCTACAAACCTGCGCCTCTAAGAGACACAAAGTCTACAGGCTTGCGCCTGCAAAGGATACGAAGTCTACAGGCTCGAGATAAATGGGACTTGTTACCCACACTTATATCAACACACGTCTTAAAAGACAACCAATTAAACCCGAAGTCAGAGGAGTTTACGACCCACGATCAAACGAATGGAAGTCAGTTAGCTCCGAGATTCTTGGGGAGAATCGAGTCTGGAAAATCTTCGGAAGGTCGTAACAGACCGGGTATAAAAGGGAGAGGATCTCCCTCAGAGAAAATCACGAACAAATCAGCCAACATAAGCTTATCTTACTCGTCACCCCTTAGTTGTTAGTTGTTAGGATTCCCCGACCTAAGCGAAACTCTTAAAGTTTCATTGGTCTTCCTTTCACCGTCAGAGTGAGCAACCATAGCTCCGGCACCAAATCCCCGCCTTTACTTCCACCACCAGGGTAAGCAACCGTAGCTCTGGTAACATCCCTTCGCCTATGACTCCAACGTCAGGACGAGCCACCGTAGTCCTGGTACACACCTCCGCCTTCGACTCCAATGCTAGGACGAGCCACCGTAGTCCCGGTACACATTTCTGCCTTCGATGCCTCCGCCAGGGTCAGCCACCGCAGCCTTGGTGTCCACGTTTGCATCAGCACCCGACCGCATCCAGTCCATCAAGTCCTGCTGCCCGAGGAGCACGAGTCTACAGCGCTCTATCATCAAGTCTACGACGACGCCCCATGTCTACGGAGCACTGTAGCTAGTCTACAATCTTTCCACCGTCCTTATTTTTACTTTTATGGCTGTAAGCTTTCATTACTTCATGTAAAAACTGTTTGCATTCAATTAATCTCTTCAATTACTTACTGGCGACCACATCTACAAATCCCTATGAGTTTTATTGCCAAATATTTCCGGCGTGATCCGTTTCCTACGCGAACACGTTCTTGGCGACCATAGTGAGAGAGTGAAACTTAAAGCTTTCAGATGACAAAGAATACCAGGAGTGGAGTTGCTCGCGATCCTCCTCCTCCTCCATTAGATGGAGATGATCAGCACCTACCAGCCGATTTAAATGTTGAGTACACGGCTCTAAGAAGCCAAGAAACCGGGAATCAATCCGATTCTGGAGGTCATACTCCTTCTGAGTTTATTTCCAGAATTGAATTCCATAAAGAATTCAATGATATGAGGAACCAAATGGACAGACATATCACTGGGTTGCAAGACAACATGGCTCAGATTCTAGAACAGCTTAGTGCTTTGAGTAGGCCAAGCGCTGCGACGAAGCCAAGCACCCCTGTAGACAGGGAAAATTACTTTACGGGAGATGCCCGGCGCGTAGAAAGGCGCAATGTATCATTTCAAGGAAATGAGCCTTGGGTTGGCACTAACCCACGTGCTACCGAAGTCGGTAGCAAGGACCAAATGTCCCCGTCAAGCCTACGACCTCCCGATCTCCTACCTGGAGAGCAAATGCGGTGTACGCGGTCAATCCTGTAGGCGACGAGGTAGAGGCTCAGGACGGACAAACAGGTATGCGAGCGCCATACCCCCTCGTCGACCTGGTAAAGAGCCTGTTGAGGAGATTCCTCCAAGAGAACCTCCTATAGTGGGAAATTTACTACGGGCAGAAAGTTTCTACACTAACGTCTCAGTGAACCCAGCCACCTCGAGTAACCCCAAGGGTGCCGTATCCTCCAGATAAAGTGGGATATGTTCGAGAGCAGTTCGACCCCGTTCCTCCACCACCACCGAATCTGAGGGAGACGATCGCTCAGGTTTTGGAGCAGATGGTACCTGGAGCGGTTAGGCAAGAGGACCCTGGTTTATACAGGAGCCCTTATCCTGCTTATATTGACAGGGAATATCCTCTGCCTAGGGGGTATAGAGTTCCTGACTTTACCCGTTTTTCGGGGGAAGATGAGATGACGCCCGTAGAACATATAGCCCGGTTCACTCATCAGGCAGGAGACGCTGCAACCAATGACTTTTGGAAACTAAAGCTGTTCCCGAACTCTCTCACAGGAGATGCCTTCACATGGAATGCGAGTCTGCCTCCTGGACCAGTAACATCATGGGCAGAGATGCAGTCTTCTTTTATGAAGGCATTCCACGATTAGATACGCCCATGTCAATCTTCAAGGTGATGCAACTTAAGCAAACTGCCGGAGAACATCCAGGACAGTTCCTCATGCGCTTGCGCAAGGCACTGCTGCGCTGTAGACCTACGATTCCTGAAAGGGATCAGTAGATGATCGCGTTAAATGCGTTGTCCATGTCATTCCTAAAAGGTTTAATGACCTGTTTGACTTGGCCAGAAGGGCAACGGAGTATCATCAGTTACTGATGGAAGAGGCACAGTCTAAGCATGCCTTTCAACTGGAATCCTTTGAGGTAGACATGGCCGAATTCGTGAAAGGCGAAGCAACGGTTTGTGAGTCTCTGGCAAGAAAAAATTCAAAAGCTAAAGCGTCCCAAAAGTCCGGCGAAGAAAGAAAATATTCTTTCAACGTAAACAAGGCAGATGCGATCTTCGACTGGCTCATCCAACGGAAGCGCATCAAACTTAAATCGGGCCATAGAGTTCCCCAGACGGAAAGGGAAAAGACTATAAACTATTGCAAATGGCATGAGTCATTTACACACATGACCAGGGACTGCCTGTCATTCAGGAATATAATCCAGGACCTTATAGAGTCCAAGGAATTGTGTTTCCCTGAAGTCGACGAAGTCACTATGGTCGACGATAGGCCTTTTGATGATGAAATAGCTATTCATATGTTCGATGTTACTGATGTAGACATCAATTTCATCGAAACTAACATAGATCATTCTCTGCAGGACATAAAGATCCCCGGGGAGACCTTGGTGGCGAATGCCCTCTTTCGTCGACTGGCTGACAAAGGAGTCACTTGCCCAGTCAAGGAGGTTGCGCCTAACCTTTGCTTCTGGCATATGGATGACATGCACACCACCGATCGATGCAATACTTTTAGGAAGTATCTCCAGAATAATCAGGGGGATACCTGGTATGACTTGACCCCACTTGAGTAGGTAGTAATGGGAGTAGCGCCCTCAAGATCGAGAAGTGCCTCCAACAGTTCACAAAGAAGATTTAAAAGCCCTCCAAGTGCGGAGCGCAGGCCAGCCGGGGAGGAAGAGGTGGTCCACATGGCCGAGGCCGAGCACCTGAGCAGCAGCCCTGTGCGCCCGAACGTCCCAGGCGACACCTGGAGTTTAATGACTCCTCGTCTCAGCAAGGTGCCAAGTCAGGGCAGGAAAGGCTTGGCCATTCTGACGAATCTCGCCCCGGGATCACAGAAGCTGGTAACCTTAGTAGAGCCCAATGGCCCGAACGACCGCAGGAGAGGGCGAGCAAGCCGAGACATGGAATGCCTAAGGTAGACATCCAGGCGGTCTGGACAGGCCCACCAATAGCTCAGTTCTTGGAGGCGAAGATGCTCTGTTAAAAATGCAAGCTCATAGCTCAAAACAAGATCCTGATCACTCAACTCTGCACTTTCTGCTGCGTCAACTATTTTCTCAAGCTTGTAGACTTGTCCACAAACGGGGAAATCGTGGTCAAACCCGCGCGCCCTATAGCTACAGGTACTTGTGAAACTAACAACACTTCCTCGGAATCGCAGCGGCTCTGCACACGAACAGTAGTGGGATACGACCCATCTGTTGGCGACTATGTGGAGGTACGTCAAATTCTCCTTGGTTCTAAGAGATCAAGGGTGAGTAAAGCAGTTAACCCCTCGAAATATTGGCAGAAGGCAACGGGCATTACCACTTTGCCTCCAAGGGCGCGCAAGAGGAGGGACAGACGTATAAGTCACGTCGCCAAAAGGCTCAGGCCTACCCTCTTAGGAGCAGTCCCACTGGCTAGAGCACCTACGAATGGAGTTAACGCCGAGGCAGAGCGTGTTGAGTCTACGGACCATTCAGAAGAGCCTGGCTCGAGTTTTGACTATACCCCACTCCGGAGCGAGATCCCAAGTGATGTCGACAGGGAGATGAGGCCAGTCGTGAGCTACAATGCCCTTACCCTGCCTGTAGACTTCGCTTGTAAGCGAGACACAAGGACTCTAGTAGGTAAAGTTCCTCTTCCTTGCTCTCCAGTTTACCCAGCAGGCTTTCCATTAAATTGGTTAGAAAAGCCATCTGACAGCGTGAAACAACACATGCATTCATTATACATAATTGCTACCTTTGATGATACAGTAGTGAGCCGAGTCCTTGTAGACAACGGAGCCACTATAAACGTGCTTCCTTTGTCCAGGTTTAAAATGCTTGAATATAAGCCTCACGACTTGGTTAAAACCAATGTCGCAGTAAGTGGGTTTAATGGTAGGAAGTCCGAGTGCCTGGGGGTTTTCTCGGTGCACCTTGAAGTGGGTCGCCAGGAAAGGGAAACCGCCTTCTTCACGATAGATATAATTCCTACTTTCAATGCGCGGTTGGGCCGCGACTGGCTCCATAAAGCTGCAGCTATTCCTTCTACGTTGCATAGAGAATTGTTGATTTGGGTTGACTCTGAGATTGAAATTATCAAGGCTGATGAATATTCCTGTTGTGACAAGGGTATCTTGCATGCAGAGACAAGCAAAACTGTCAAGGACCTTACACTGGACCAGCGCTATAAGCTTGGCGACCCTACAGTAAGACCCCTTGGCGAGCCATCCGGAAAGTTCGACTATATCGTAGACTATGGGACATCGCACCCCAAACCGAACATAGGGCCGATCGTTCCAACTGGATGGGGAGATGAGCTGTCTGCCCAAGACATAGAGGAAGTTCTCTAGGAAGTCAACTCGGGGGGAAAACCCTACAGCGACTGACAAGGCGAAAGATGAAGGAGTAGGGAAATATTAGCAAGATAGTGCTGCGGAGTTGGAGCCCGATAAACTCATGAAGGAAGGGACTTATGGACCAGAATGAAAAGGGAACCGAAGCAGTCGTCGATGTCCTTCAACGGCTCCAGGTCTACCAAGGAAATCGCTACTGTTGACAACTTGTCTCTTGGTTTTCAATAAAATCAGAAGCGCTTAGAGCGTTTAATGCTTGTAATAAGCCCGTGTCTACCAACTTAGGTGGTTCAGAGGAACGTGAGTCTTTGATGACACCATGTGACCCATTGGTCAGTATTAACCTAAGATGCGAGTCCTCTCCTAGAATTCTTTTCATCAGTTCTTCTTTAAATAAAGAACTTTTTGATGCGATTAGGGGAGTACTTGAGGAATTCAAAGACTGTTTCGCCTGGGATTACACCGAGATGCCAGGGTTGGACCGTAGACTAGTAGAACACACTTTTCCTATAAAAAAAAACTTTAAACCGGTGCAGCGAGCACCTAGGCGCATGACCACTGAAGTTACATAGTTGGTCTTCGAAGAAGTCAAAAAACTTTTTCAAGCAGGTTATATTAGGACCTCGCGTTATACGGAATGGATCTCAAGTATCGTGCCCGTCCTTAAAAAGAATGGTAAGATCAGAGTTTGTATAGACTTTAGAGACCTCAATTGCGCCACCCCAAAGGATGAATACCCTATGCCTATCGCAGACGATCTTGTAGACAAGACAGCAGGGCACCAGATTATGTCAATTATGGATGGATTTTCTGGTTACAACCAAATTTTCATCGTAGAAGAAGACATACACAAAACAGCATTCAGATGTCCCTTAGGGATTTTTCAGTGGGTAGTAATGCCATCGGTTTAAAGAATGCTGGCGCTACTTATCAGCGAGCAATGAACACTATATTTGATGCCTCTCTTGGCAAGACAGTAGAAGTCTACATCGATGATATAGTAGTTAAGTCGACGAGAGAAGATCTCCATGTGAACCATCTCAGAAATGCTTTCATAAAGATGAGAAAGCATCAACTGAATCTAAACCCGCTATAATGCGCCTTCGGTGTTAAAGCTGGACAATTTCTAGGGTTCTTGGTTCACCAACGCGGAATAGAGGTCGATCAGAACAAGGTAAAGGCCATTCAAAATTTGGCTGCACCCAGAAGCAAAAAGGAGTTACAAGCTTTCCTTGGAAGAGTTAATTACCTGCGAAGGTTTATTGGGAACATCGTAGGAAAGACTGAAGCGTTCGACAATCTGTTGAGGGGACAAAATAATTTCAAGTGGACCGAGAAACACGAAGAAGCGTTCAATGCTCTAAAGAAGTATTTAATGCATCCGCCTGTATTAATACCCCCTCAACCAGGGAAACCTTAAATTCTCTACGTAGTGGCTACTGAAACAACCATAGGGGCTGTGCTAGCCCAAGTAGACGAAAATAGACGCGAAAGAGCTGTTTACTATTTATCGAGACAACTGACTCCTGTCGAGGGCAGATATACTCTAAAAGAAAAGTTGTGTCTATCAGTATTCTACGCCGTCATGAAGCTGAGACACTATATTGGAAGCAGCGAAGTCTATGTGGTGTCTAAATCACCCATTATTAAGTACTTCTTCGAGAGTCCATTGCTAAACCGACGAATTAGTAAATGGAGCCTAATCTTTTCCCCGTATGACTTGATATATAAATCTCAGCAGTCGACTTAAGGACAAGTACTGGCTGATTTTCTAGTCGACCACGACACATCCTTGTCTATAGACCAAGAAGAAGCAACTAAGAAGGTTTGGCATGCCTGGATTGACGGTTCGTCCACTAAGAATGGGGCTGGGATAGGAATTCACATAATTTCCCCAATGAGTAAAGACATCAGGTTAGCTTTTCGCCTCCAGGTAATACCTACCAACAATGCGACGGAATACGAAGCATTGATAACGGTGCTAAAGGAACTTTTAGCGCTAAAGGCGAAACACGCCCGCATCAAAGGAGATTCGCAGCTAGTTATTAACCAAGTTAATGAGGAATGTACCTGTCAAGGCATGCTATTACCTTATCTAGAGATAGTCCAAAGACTCATTACGGGATTCGAACTCGTCTCGTTCCAATTCGTAGGGCATGAAGAGAATGCGGCGGCTAATAGCTTGGCTCATTTAGCATCTGGATATAAAACTAGGCTGGAACAGGGAAACATACCCGAAATAGGTTCCCAGCTACACCGATTTTCTGGCAGATCCCCGTTAAAAAGCCAAACAGCGAATTAAAGTTCAGGCTCTGTCATATGTTCTTCTAGACGGCGTGCTCTACAGAAAAGATACAAGTGGAGTCCTCCTAAGATGTGTAGACTTGGATGAAGCTATTCCACTAATGTTGGAAACCCACGAAGGACTCTGCGGATCGTACCAAGCAGGGATCAAAATGCGTTGGATTATTCGTAGACATAGATTTTATTGGCCATCAATGATGAAAAATTGCATCGAAATGGCCAAAGGATGTCAGGAATGCCAACGCGGCCCTGTAACTCGTGCCCCGGCAACCGAACTAACTCCTATAATTAAACCCTGGCCATTTAGGACCTGGGCATTGGATGTGATAGGAGAGATTCACCCTCACTCTAGCCAGGGGGATGCATACATCTTGGTAGCAACAGATTACTTCACCAAATGGGTAGAAGCGCAAATCTACAAGAAAGTTGACCACAGTGAGGTTATCAGCTTCTTACGGACCAACATCATCTACCGCTTTGGCATTCCTCAGAACATTGTCGTAGACAATGGAACGACTTTTAATAATTTAAAAGTAAAGGAATTTGCCGAGGAATTTGGTTTCTCAGTCCTCAATTCCACCCCGTATTATCCTCAGGCGAATGGTCAGGCTGAAGCTTCCAACAAACTAATCAAGAATAACATCCAGAAGATTGTCGGGCTTAATCCGAAGAAGTGGCATGAAGTATTAGACGATACTCTTTGGGCTCTAAGAGTTACTAAGCGCGAAAGCACCGGAGAGACTCCATTTGCATTAGTCTATGGCCACGACGCAGTATTACCTATCGAGATGAGGTACAAATCACTCCGCGTTAGCCAGCCTTCTCTATAAGACGAAGCCATGCATATAGCCTTGGAAGAATTAGAGAGGAAAAGGTTGGAGGTTGTAGACAAAATAGAAGTACACAAACAAAGGATAACCCGCCATTATAATAAGAAAGTCGTTCACAAACACTTTCAGGTTGGCGACTTGGTCTGGAAAATGATCTTACCACTAAGAACTAAAGACCGGATCCTTGGGAAATGGTCTCCTAGTTGGGAAGGACCATATCAAGTCAGTGAGACCTTTTCGGCGAATAGTTATAGGTTGTCGACACTCGATGGAGTCAAACAACCTTTAAAAATCAATGGCAAGTTTTTGAAGCATTATAGAAAGACTATCTGGGAATCGCACAGTAGGATTCTGGCAGGCGCTTCCCATCTATATGGGAACATATAGTGAGAAGTTAAACAAGTAGAACTTTATTGCTGTAGAATGAAATATCAAGTCTAAAGTCTACAGTTAGAGAAAAGGTTCAAGGGTGTCACTCCTTGATACCCCTAAGAAAAGAACTAATTACATTATATTTGGTCTAGGCACACCACGTGCTGCGTTCGTAAACAAAAGAGTCAAGACCTTGGCCTGGGTTTTCTTGGCGGTGACTGCATTCCTCTAGCGAAACCAAGACTTCAGCTCGTCTCGGTCCTGCTGCTCAGAGGCGGTGGCAGATCTTTCTGTAAGCAGGGATTCCACCACAAAAGCTCGATCCTTGAAATCCCTCTCCATGGCCATATCGTCCACAATCTTAGCTTGGACCTACTTTAGCTCACAAGCCAAGTCCTATCTCTGCCCCTTGAGAAGTCGCAAGTCAGCCTCTTCCTCTGCGCGCTTCTTCAGAACGCTGGCGACTGTAGACTGGGCATTGTCAACTACTGCAATGGCTTGCATGTATGTTGACCAGTCAGGCCAGAAACGCCACTTGAATTCCTCACACGCTGCCTGCATCTCAATAGTGGCGGCTGGAGAGTCCTCAATCTCCTTAATGCAATCCTGAAGGAACTTAAACTGGTCTTCAGACAGAGCTTCAAGGTGAAGGATCTCCCCGACGCTCCACATGTCGCCCAAAATGTCTGGAACACCTTCACCGAGTAACACTCTTGGCGACTGACCCAGGGGATGGCTAACCAGCATCAAACTCGCAGTAGCTGACGGCTGAGCTATGCTTGCTGCCTCTGGAGCAACGACCTCTGTTGTAACAACAGGGGCTTCTAGGGGCTCCTCGGTAGTCGGGGCAGGAAGGATTACAGGGACTGAAGCAGGGATTGGCTACAATTAATAGTAGACCAGTCAGCACAAAGTTTAAATTATTAAAGTCCATAACAGTCAAGTCTGATTCTACGACCTCAGCAAGAAGAGGCAAACCAGCTTCCTCAAAAAGCCTCTTCCTCAGAGTCAAAGTCCTCGGATAAGGCTGGGCTCTGAGTAAAAGGAGGATAATTAGGCTATATAAGACAAGAAAAAAGTATAGATGCAAGGTCATACCGTTCCCTGTAGAGGCTCAGTTGCTTGAGCAGTCACAGGGGACGGACGTGGGGTTCTAGCTGATTTACTACAAACAGCACCACACAGTTAACACAAGCAGAATCTCACCATTTAGCAGCAAAGAGGGTAGCCAACCACACAGGAGAGGACTCTGGGACCTTGGTGGAAATGGGAACCGGATTTTGAATAGCAGGACGGCGGCGTTTGAAAGAAGTCGAAATTGGCACTTCATCAGAATCAGATGACTCAGGAACAGGAGCCTTGCGCTTACTGGTTGTTTCCTCCTTGACTTGTTTGCCCTTAGAAGCAAGAGAAAGTCGGCTCTGACGAGTTCGACGCCTGACAGGAGGAGGAGATTCGCTTTCCGATGAAGAATCCTCAGAATCTACGTCCAGAACTACAATTCAGTGTTAACAAGGAGTTCTAAATCCGAATCAGGGAAAGACATAAATGTTTACCTTGAGGTAACTTGTATCCCGCTTTCGTCATCATATCAGGAGGAAGGTGGAGGTCAGGTTCTTTCGAAGTCTGGAGAAAAGACATCTGCTTCAGCAAGATATCAAAAGTGATTGCCCACTGAACAGAGAAAAACTCTGTGGTAACCACCGGAGTAGACTCAAGAGGAAACTCCATGCACCGAAGCTCCACCTTGTTAGCCAAACTGGACTCAAGGGTTTCCTTTGGATAGGATACAGTGATCCTCGTTAGGAGATTAAGGTTGGATGTGTCGGCAAAAGGCACCGAAGGTTGGAGATTAAGGTTGGATGAGCCCGGGCATCCCCACACGCAAGACCATAGGTGAAGAAGCCAAAGAGGGCTATCAACCGGGTACTTTGGAAAGGGATTGCCACATGTCGTCGCCTTGTGCAAACCCTGGTAGACCAACCCCAATAAGAACGGGGCCCAGGCAATTGGTTTGAGCGGTGCTGAGCTTAAAAAGCTGGCTACCCCATAGACCAACTTCGGCACACGCTTGCCAGCAAAGCAGAAGACATACTTACTCAGCCAAACACTGTAAAATTCCACCTCCTCAATCCTTCCCCAGTCGCCGGATGACTTCTCCAAATGTCTTTTGGCCATGCTCAGAATATAGAGCATTTCAGGGGGCTAGTAGTCTTCACCAGAGAGATGAAGGCGAACAGGGACGCCCGCCACGTAACTCCCCGTCAAGAAGTAAATATCTTCCACGGTCACACTTATAGGTCCCTTAGGAAAATAAAAGCAATTAACCGAGTCATTCCAAAAGGGAAGAAGACTCGCACATGCCCGAGGGTCACAACGCTTCCCAGTGATCGATAGCCGAATAAAAGACCACAGGCCATAGATCTTCAGCCTTTGCTCCAATTTTGTAAGCCAAGTGTCAAACCACTTGTGCAACGTTGGCTTGTCTACAGATGGAAAGCAAAGGAAGCCACCTTTCTTCTCCCAGTTTAGAGGATCTGTAAAGTCCTCACGACAGATGTGGATGGAGGACTTTGTAAGAAGAAACTCATGGGGGACTGTTTTAGAAAAAAGAGAACGGTCAAGAACAGGACCCAGTGTCACCCCGTTCTCGCCCGATTGAACCACACCATGAGGACCGGGGCGTGCCATTGAAAGGAAGAAAGCTTAGACATCGTAAAAAACTAGGGTTTTCCAGAAAACCTAGAAAGAAAAGACGAAAGAGTATTTCATGGGCAAGAAGACGACGAGTTCTTTAAATGCTAAGCTAAAGAGTTTCCTCTCAGCGTGGAGACGAGGAGCTTTCTTGTGACACAAGTGTTGTCAGAAATGCTCAGGCGACGGATGTCCCCTTAGCAAAAAAGTGGGGCTTATGTTGACACAATAGAAAATTTTGGGCCTAATTCTGACAAAGCCCATAAAAGCCCATGAGGCCTACAACTAAGTTAAACATATCAAGCCTGCGCCCGCAGTCTACGTAGACTATGCGACAAGGGAAGTCTACAGAGGCGGGGTAACAACCTTGTAATCAGGGGAAGTCTACAAGCCTGCGCCTCCAAGAGACACGAATTCTACAGGCTTGCGCCTGCAAAGGATACGAAGTCTACAGGCCTGCGCCTGCAAAATACACGTGTCAAAGGAAAACGGTTCCGCAGCCCCGAGATAAATAGGATTTTTTACCCATGCTTATATCAACACACGTCTCAAAAGACAACCAATTAAACCCGAAGTCAGAGGAGTTTACGACCCACGATCAAACGAATGGAAGTCAGTTAGCTCCGAGATTCTTGGGGAGAATCGAGTCTAGAAAATCTTCGGTAGGTCGTAACTGACCGGGTATAAAAGGGAGAGGATCTCCCTCGGAGAAAATCACGAACAAATCAGCCAACAGAAGCTTATCTTGCTCGTCACCCCTTAGTTGTTAGTTGTTAGGATTCCCCGACCTGGGCGAAACTCTTAAACTTTCATTGGTCGTCCTTCCACCATCAGAGTGAGCAACCGTAGCTCCGGCAACAAATCTCCGCCTTCACTTCCACCACCAGGGTCAGCAACCGTAGCTCTGGTTACAGCCCTCCGCCTTCGACTCCAACGCCAGGACGAGCCACCGTAGTCCCGGTACACATCTGCGCCTTCGACACCTCCGCCAGGGTCAGCCACCGCAGCCTTGGTGTCCACGTTCGCATCAGCACCCGACCACATCCAGTCCATCAAGTCCGGCAGCTAAGTCCTGCTGCCCGGGGAGCACGAGCCTACAGTGCTCTGTCATCAAGTCTACGATGACGCCCCAAGTCTACAGAGCACTGTAGCTAATATACAATCTTACCACCGTCCTTATTTTTACTTTTATGGTTGTAAGCTTTCTTTACTTCATGTAAAAACTATTTGCATTCAATTAATCTCTTCAATTACTTATTGGCGACCACATCTACAAATTTCAGTGAGTCTTATTGCCAAATATTTCCGGCGTGATCCGTTTCCTACGCGAACATAGGGTTACAATGATATTTGAGGAAAATCTGTCTTGGGTGATACTTGATTAGAGCTATGGCGATTTTGGGGGGATGGGTGTCGGGTGGGACTTGATTAGGGCTTAAAGTCTTGGTATGCCTCTGTGGATGTCTAAAGTCATTCTGGGACCTGTTTGCTGAAAGATTGCTAGGAATGGTGGTGGTGTTGGCTGGAAGGTCTCGCCAAATAGCCTATGCAAATCGGGGGCATGTCTTGGTGTGCCTGCTGCCATGATTTGTTGTCCATTTCATGCAGTGCACATTGTGAATCATCCATCGATGGATGGTCAGGTAAGTAGGTTGCTAATCCCTCCCTTGGTGAGTAGTCCATTGGTCCATGGTTCCTCTGCCTTGTCTGGAGACGAAGTTTTCCATCCTGAGGGCCTTTATAGTGTGCGGGGCGCCTCGGTTCCTCTTATCGTGGTTCAAGCCGTGTTTCCTGATTGGCACCAAGGTACTCTCCAAAGAAACTCACTTTGAGTCCTCGGTCCAAGGTTGCTTCGTGGGACAGCATTTTCATCAATCATCTTAAATATGTTCCTGTTCCGTTACTATATTGATATGAGGACCCTCAAAACAGTCCCTCCTTATTTTAGCGAGTGATTTAACCCCAAGCCTTCATTTTGAGTTCACTGAATCTGATGCAAGATGGATGGGCTTGGGCGACAAGGGTGGTGTTGGTGTCGCCTCGCTTACGACGACCGGGCGACAAGCTGAACTCTCGCTGCTGGAGTGGTTGGATCAAGCAACAGGCGAAGGGGCAAAGTCATCGGGCGAAGCGACACTGTCAGGCAAAAGAGGCAGAGGCGACGAGGAACCCAAGAGGCAGTTACGATCTTACGGTCCAGGTCTGACAAATTGCAGCCCAAACGTCGCGCCTGCTCCACTACCCTGCCCCTCTATCTTTTCAGATCTTGTCGGGATGAAATATTATATTTTTCTTCCTTATCTTTTAATTTTATTTCCCTATCTTTTATTTCATTTCATTTTATTGTCTTTCCTTTGGGGTGGCATATAAGCCATTGTCTTGTAACCCAAGAGGACAACTTATCTTGAATTTGAAAACCAACCCCAGAAACTCTTTGAGTCTCTTTTTTTCTCTTGTCACTCGGTAGATTCCGTGTGTGGCGAGATTATCCAAGCGTTTATTATACCGGTGGTGTGTAGCTATATCCGGTGGTAGTGTCGTTCAACCCCGAGTCCAAATACGGCGATGCTGTTGTTGTATCCGTACGAGGTCCGGGCAAGGTACGTCTTTTCTTCGGTGGTAGCTTAGCTTGTATCCGGAGGTTAGCGCGTCATTATTCTTTACTTTCTAGCATCACCTACACATGTCATCGTTCGCCATATTGATTCGCTTGTGTCGTCGAGCAACTGAACCAACCCAACCCGTCCTCGCATCAGAATCTCTTACCATCATCACCAGTAGACATGGTTTCAATCAAGATCCCAAGTTTAGGTCATACTTTTGCAACGCCTCCTAAGCCCAATTGAGAGCCGCCACACATCAAGGACCCAGTCCGGCAGTAGCCAGGCCACGCACCACTGAAGGGAGTGTGGCCAATAAGGGGTGCACCGCGGTTCGTAACCGATCCTTGAGATGGCGGCAGCTGCATACTCCTCGGGCGACGGAACGAAGAAGGATGCATTTTCGATGGCCGCCACCCGGCTTGCCATTCCCGTGGCGACGTACAAAGGAACCTGACATTGCACGTCTATGCCAAAGTTCTTGTATTCCACGTGGAGAGATCTCGAGAACTGGTCCACAAATCTGAGTGCCAAGAAAGGAAATGATATTGAGTTGCTTCTGTCTTACCTTGGAGGGCCTTATCATTAACTTTTTACAAATAATAAAAATTTTTTTTTACGAAATCTACTCACAAATCAAATGATAAATTATTTATAAAATAAAATTAAAAATTTAATAAGAAATTGCAAATAAGTTTCCTGCATATATATCATACATTGTTAACCTCCAAACATAACATCAGCACCTGATTCATATTTACCCGCAATAAGCAAAATTAAATGAAACAGAATTTAGTTTAAGGTTGTCCTTTTTCACAGGTTACAACTCAAAGTTACTACTAATTTTTGGGTACTGAATCGAGGGCTGGGTAAAACTTTAGATTGCAACTAAAAACAATAACAAGTTATTATTGCTGTTGATGTCTTGGATCACATAACAATTTCTAAAAATGGTTAAAAATGTAGCTCCATGTTTATTTAATGTAAGTTTATGAATTAAAACAAGGGGAAGAGAAATGACTAACGCTTTGGTGGCGGCATAAATGGAGAACAAAGGATGAGAAGGGACCACGACAGCCGCCCCGGAACCGATGTTCACGATCGCCCCTCTTCCCCTCTTCACCATCCCTTTGACGACCGCCCTCGTCACTGTGCAAACCCCTTCCACGTTAACCCTCACGATCTTCCTCCAACATCCCTCGTCAACCTCGTGGAAGTACATCGCCCTTGGGTATGTCACCCCAGCATTATTTATCACGATCCCAACCTCCAGCCCTCCGACTGCATCTTCGATTGCCTTGGCTCCGTGGCCACATACGCCATCGTCATCCTCCGAAAAATCCACGACCACGGGCTTTATCTTCGTGTTGGGCGACTCCCTTAGTATCTCGGAGCGAAGTGCCACAAGTTTTTCGGGGTATCGTGCCACGAGGACGAGGTCGAGGCCCTCCCGAGCTAATCCTAGGGCGAAGGCCTTACCGATCCCCGTGGTACAACCAGTCACGAGCGCCCAACTGCCGTAAATGGCTTTAAGGTCTTTTGGTGATCTAATGAAGGAAGCGTGGAACCACAGGAGGAGGTCAGATAGGTTTTTGAGCACGACGATGAAGCCGAGACCCAAAACAAGAGACATAAAAAACTCCATGACGATGACGAAGGATTTGGGAATGCGTTTTTCTTGGTGGGAACCTAAGGATTCTTAGTTTTCGGGTGGATGGTGCACTTTGCATGAACAAATAACAGCTGTTTTTTGGGTTGACCTATTTTCTAATTTTTAATTTTTAACTTTTTTTTTAAGAAAAACAACATCGTAATAGTAATGTTAGGGAGAAAAAAAGCTTTTTGAAATTTTTATATTTTTTCTATTTTTCCAAACAAAGGACAAAAAGTCACTCAAATCATATGTGAATAGCTGAAATTAAAATATCTTGAACTCTAAGTAATGTTTTAGAAAATATATGTTCATGGATCAACATAATACTTAAATTAATATATATAAAATTATTATTATTATTAGGGTTTCCCATCCGAGGAGGGTAGCGCGAGGTTGAGGTAGTTGACGACGAAAGTATGACTTGAATGCTATGCAGGTTGGGGTTGAGGTTGACGTGTTCAGAAGGAAACGATTATTCGAGTTAGTTATATATTAAATTTTAATTATTTATTTTTATTGGAGTGTTATTGTGGGGGGAAAGAGTGCTTCCCTGAATGTTTGATGAAGGCAGTAAAAGTAACAATAAATGAATTTGATAATAATAGCATGGAGATGGTGGAGTCAATGAATGCAGACGTCCTTTCCGTCGTTGAAATTACTACATAGAGTTGGTAAATTATTAATTTTTTTTTAGTACATTTTATTAAAAGAGTCCTTCAAAGGGTCGGGTTTTAAATAAATCGTAAGTAAAAATATACGGATCCTTTTACCGTATAGTTTACTACTTTTTTACTAAAATAGTTGGTAAATTGCTAAATTACTAAAAAGTTTAGTATATTCGTACATCTTTACTAAAAAGTTTGGTAATATACTAAATAATTGTTTGACCTGGTAAAGTATTGAAGTGTTACTAAATTGTTCATGCGGACTTAGTAAAAACGAACGGACTTTTACTAAGGCCACACCTTTTTTACTACTTCATTTTGTAATTATTTACTAAAAATGTTTAGTAATTTACAAAATTATACAATTTGATAAATTACTAAATAATTTAGGACATAATTAATAAAGGAAGTAGTAAAAAGAGTATCGACTTAGTAAATAGTTTGCTAAAACGTTAATACTTTACTGAGACGAACAGTTACTTATTACATTACCAAACTTTTTAGTAAAAATGTAGTAACGTTTTACTAAACTAATTAGAAATTTAGTAATTTACCAAACTATTTAGTATAAAAATATAGAAGTGTACAATAATAAGCTTTGTACATTTTTACTAATGATTTACTAAAACGCCGGCTTATTAAGAGGCTTTTTTAGTAAAATGTACTAAAAAAGAAGTTTAGTAACTTATTAATACTATTTAGTACATTTTAGTGGACTTATTGACACGAATTTAGTAATAGCCCATTCAATTATACTAAACATGTATTAAGCCCATCTGCCTGTTACCAAACAACTTTTCGATGAATTCGAGGCATTACTAGATTTCGTCGATTTTTAGTACAAAATATACTAAAAATCAAGGAAGTTTAGTGCATTTGAGCTCTGTCCACCGAACTACGGTATTCCGTTTCACTCCATCGCCATTTACCCTCTACTTGTTATTCATTTCTCCTCCTTAAAATATAAGAACCCCTTTTTTATTATTTTATCAGAAGTCCCTCGTGAACACACCTTTTCTTCGTTTTCTTTCTTCCTTCTTTTTATTTTTTTCTCATCGTGGTCACGAGATCCAAATAGATTTTTTGAGTTCATGAAATGAGAAAAAGAAGGATCAATCTTTTGTTGTTCACATGCAATTAAAATTTGCAGGAAAAACAGATCAACTGGAAAGTTATAATTAAATAGTATTGATAAATTGAATGTAGTTCAAACATTTGCCCACCGACTTCCCATATATTTTCTAACTCTTCGATAAAATAAAATTAGATTCATTTGGTGTGCCACTTTTATCCAAACGCATTTGAGGAAAACATATATTTTGATTTGTGATAAAATAAAAGGGCATCGAGTCTATGCAATGATTAGGCACAGTTTTGACTGGATGTATAAAACGAGGGATGAGTACAAACAGTACGTGGAGAACATGGCTCAAGCTTTCGAGGAGACCACGAGTAGCTTGAATAGCCAGTTTCTTCTGGCGAGAGGATGAGTTAACACTCAGAGCCAATCAAACCGTGAGGAGCCAAGCGAGTGCGGCTAGATAGTTAAGATCGAAGGAGCCAAGCGAACATGATCGGGATCAAGTTGAGAATAACATTCCAAATCGAGAAGAACATGCCAAATTGAGATGAAACATCAAACAAGTGCGAGGAGATAGTTAGGATCAAATTGAGAGGAACAAGCACCCGACGAGGACAAAATTGTCATACTCTCCGTGATGCAGGAGAATATACAGTGAATGTTGCGAGCAAAGAATCTGAAGACCATGTTCCTAAATTAGTTCGCAACACAAGGAAACGTAACAAGCGACGCTATACACGTTCTTTCAAAGTTAGAGAGATTTATAATATAAATGCACTATCGGGTAAATATAAAGGACACGATAATCACGCTAAGAGTCTTAAAGTGTGCATAGTGGGGTTCGAACCATGAATCATGACAAGGTTCCAAGCACCCACCACCCCACCTTCCGCCACTTGGGAGTCCTTGGAGGGACAACTTAGTCGCATTTTGAATCCACCAAGTGAAGAGAACAATGAAGACGCAAAACCTCATAAGGGTTTTCTTAAATTCTTAAAATTGACTCCTTCTGTATTATAAGGCGCCTTTATTTATAGAGGCAACCCAAACTAAAAAGTAAAATGACAATCTAGAAATTAAAGTTTTGCCTAAAAGGTAGCGACATGCACAACCACATTCACAGGCTTGTTAGAATACTAAAGGAAAGAAGTAATGCAGAGTAGTTGCGAAAAACTGTAATAAACGACTCGGTCTCTTTCATTGAATACTATTTGACTGGATTCATTCAATGCTGACTTCTTGACGATCGACTAAGGTCATCCTCAAGCGGATCCCTTGTCTTGATTAGTCTACAGCGTCGAATGGATTACTTTGTGCTTGATCATTCGACTGACAGCATAGTGACTCGTACTCGACTTGACTGAGTCGTGGTTGCTTCATCGATTGAACCATCCCCGCATCAATCTCCCTTTGTTGAGAAAGGTCTCACCTCAAACTGATTGGATCTTCTTTCTCAATGAATGAAATGAGATCTTGAACATTAAACAACGTAGGAGTGACCCGATATTTGTCTAGTAGATCTACCTTATAGGCATTATTGTTGACGTGCTTGAGGATCTTGAATGGTCTTTCTACTCGAGGAATTTCCCTTCTTTTTATTGAAAATCTCTCTTCTGTAGATCGATCCACATGCCAAATCAAGGAGAAACATCAAGCAAGTGCGGGGAGATAGTTAGAATCAAATTGAGAGGAACAAGCACCCGACGAGGACAAAAATTGTAATACTCAAGTGATGCAGGAAAATATGAAGCGAAAGTCGTGAGCAAAGAGTCTGAAGACCCGCGTCTCTTAATAAGTTAGCAAAACAAGGAAACATAGCACGTGACGTGAGGCAAATTCTTTGGTAGTTATAGGAAATTTTACGATAAATGAACTCTCGAGTAGGTATAAAGGACACAATAATCACACTAATGTTGTGTTTGGAAAAAGGGGGAGAGAAAGAAAGAAAAACACAAATCCCGAAAGAAACCCCCTGTCCCCACTTTCAAAATTTTCTTTCCAAATCCTCTCTTTTCCATCTACCAATCTTAAAGACTTAGATTGTGTGCATTTTCTCTTCGGTAGGAGTAGATCTTGTATAAGAAGATTCGAATAGAATCCTACGGTCCATATACATATACACCATCGTGAAAGGTAACAAGGATAATAGACGAATCGACAAATATAGATACAATGATACGACACACTCAAACTAAGTCATACTGGGGAATATCTATTGCCAAATCGAGAAGAAATTGTTGATTATCTCATGTAATCAGAGAAACCATAAAACAACGGATAATTAGATAGTTTACGCGGGTTTACGATCACCGAGAAAGAACTAGACAAGGAAACGTACCCGTGTTTGCCATATCGTGAATGAAAAGTAAGAAACTAGATCGCTGTAGATCTTCTTCCCCTTTTCCTTCCCGTACGACTGCTCTCGAAGGAGAAGGCGAAAGAAACTGACAATTGAATCCATATAAATCGATTTTCCAGAAACTCCATATATATATATATGGGAAGGACAGGGGAAGGGACCTTGCCGTAAATAACCATAATCCGTATAAGATACGGTCTTATCCATCAACAGACCATAGGATATAAATGGCCTACACCCAGCCGTAAACTACATCAAATAAACGAGATATGCATATCCCAACAACTTTAGCGATCACGATATTTTAGTGGAATTTCATGCAGTGTCTTATGTTACAGCCTGTTTTATAAAATGTACTTTCATAAAACAAAATAAAATAAAGGTAATACAAAACTATACAATTAATGGCAGCCCAAAAACTTCCATCATTCTCCCACTTGGGCAACATTAATTGTATCCAAAAAATATTTTAGTAAATGACTCTCGGGCTGTAAAATATGTATGGCCATGTAAAGACAACATCTCAAACAACTCCGACCAATTAAATTACCCAGCGTCGAACTATGACCATCGGAGCATCACTCAATGATACAAAACAACCATAATCACAACACTAAGCAATCAAGCCGTCACGGGTCAATGTGGCGGTGTAGCCGAAGTAGCATCCCTTATGTGATCAAATTTGATGCTACTTGAGTCGGTCCTAATCTTTCTGTAACATTACTCCTATAACGAGCCAGAAAGAACTTTGAGCAAATGATGCTCATTTATATGTCTCATAAACCTGAATACGCGCAAACTTTACGGTGCTTTATCAGAGACAAACCTTAATGACAATAACGTCCTACTTGAGACTAAGCACCAAGTCTCAAGATTTTCTTTAAATAACTGTCAAGTGCACAAGATACAAAAGTAACCATATAGTGTCGACGATAAGATACTCAATATCCAACAACATATTGAAAGTTCACAAAAATGTCGGATATAATCAAAGAGTATCATAAACTCCCACTAGCCAAAAATATCAAAGAACTCTAAGACACCCATGCCTACAACATGTTTCTTAAAAGTTATGGGCCTAAGTCCTTTAGTTAGTAGATCTGCTAACGTCGACTCTGTATTGATGTGTTCAATAACAATGTCGCCTTGCTTTACCAGGTCGCGAACTTTAAGGTACTTAATCTCCATGTGCTTAGAACAACCCGTAGTTCGGTTATTCTTGGAGTAGAAAACCGTAGCACTGTTGTCACAATAGATTACTAATTGTCTAGCAATGGAGTCAACAACTCTAAGGCCTGAAATAAAATTTCTGAGTCAAACTACATGAGATGATGCCCCATAACACGTAACAAACTCTGCCTGCATAGCCGAGGAAGCTATGAGAGTCTGTTTAACACTTTTCTAGGAAATAGCTCCTCCAGCCAACATGAATATGTAACCCGAGGTAGACTTCACGTTATCAGAGCAACTAGCAAAGTCGAAATCAGTATATCCAACCACCTCAAGGTTATCTACTCTTTTATAGACCAACACGTTAGCCTTAGTTCGTTGCAAATATCTCATTACTTTTTTAGCAGCAGTCCAATGTTCCCTTCCCGGATTAGACAAATATCTACCAAGAATACTGACAGGAAAGACAAGATCTGGTCTAGTACAGACCTGAGCACACATCAAGCTACCAACTACACTGCTATAAGATATGTCTTTCATCGATTCGCTCTCAATATCATTATTGGGACATTGATCTTTATTAAATTTATCTCCTTTTACTATTGGTACTTCTCCTTGTTTACAAGACTGCATAACGAATCGCTCAAGTACCTTATCAATATAACTTCTTTGGTTCAGTCCCAGAACATTTTGAGATCTGTCTCGACAAATGTCAGTTCCAAGCACATAAGCAGCCTCACCCAAGTCCTTCATATCAAAGGACCTAGACAAGATCTCTTTAGTCTCGTGCAATAATGCTAACTCATTACTTGCAAAGAGAATATCATCCACATAGAGGACAAGAAAAATGAAATTAATCCCACTAGTCCTCATATAAACGCATGATCAAACGGATTCTCGATAAATCCAAATGATGATATCGCATCATCAAACTTTAAATACCATTGTCGGGAAGCCTGCTTTAGTCCATAAATGGACTTCTTTAATTTGCAAACAATGTGCTCAGATCCTTCTATCACAAAACCCTCTTATGGTTCCATATAAACACTCTCCAAGTGGTTTCAATTTAGAAAAGTTGTTTTCACATCCATCTGGTGTAACTAGATCGAAGTGTGCAACAAGTGCCATCATAATTCTGAATGCATCTTTAGAGGAAACCGGAGAATAAGTCTCAATGTAATCAACACCGGCTCGTTGAGTGAATCCCTTAACAACCAGCCTTGCATTATGACGTACAATGTTTCCTTTAGCGTTTTTCTTAGTCTTGAAGACCCACCCATTTACAACCAACTGCCTTTTGTCCATCCGGCAGTTCTGAGAGCTCCCACACATTATTATCCACCATGGACTGCAACTCATCTTTCATTTCAGCCAACCATTCATTGCTTTGAGGTCCACCGATTGCTTCCTCAAAGTTTATGGGATCATTCACTAATCCACCGTAATCTTCGCCCAGGAAAACAATGTAATCATCAGATAAGGCTGGTCTCCTTACTCTACTTGATCTCCTCACGGGAACCAGTTCTGTAACAACCAGAGGATTTTCAACAATTGTATTATGCTCTTCTCTATGCAGACCATCCGATGATTCAATATTTCCAATAGGAGCTGTTACAACTGTTGTCCTCGTAGAAGCTGGTATGGGAATGAGAATGAAATTTCGATCATTTAAAGAGGTAGCAGGGGAGTCTCGAGCATCTGCTATATCAGTTTCTAGAAATTTCACATTAAGAGATTCTATTACTTTGTTTCCCCTTGAGGGACAATAGAATATGTAACCTTTAGATCTTTCCGAATATCCAATGAAGAAGGCACGAACGGGATTAAATAACCCTGAAGAAGGCACGAACGGGATCTTTCTGTCTTTTTCTCAACGGGATTAAATAATCTCACCTCAGCTGGACAAACCCAAACACGAAAATGATTAAGACTAGGCTTTCTCCCAATCCACAGCTCAAATGGAGTCTTCTGTACAGACTTGCTGGGAACTCTATTGAGAATGTATGTAGCTGTTTTAAGTGCCACCCCCAAAGATAATTAGGTAAGTTGCAATTATCCATCATACATCTTACCATATCCATCAGAGTTCGCTTCCGTTGTTCTGCCACGCCATTCTGCTCTGGAGTATAAGGCATAGAATATTGTGGTACGATGCCATATTCTTGCAGAAATTTAGCAACTGGCCATATTTGCAACTGGCCATAATTGTTTTCTCCAACTGACTCTCAACTTCCAACTTTAAGATCTTGAATTTCTCCAAAGCCTCCGACTTCTCTTTTATGAGAAACACATAGCCGTAACGAGACAAATCGTCTATGAAAATAATAAAATATTTATTTCCACATTAAGTAGTTTGAAGAGGTCCACTGATATTTGTATGCACAATCTCTAATAGATTAGAGCTACTTGTGGCTCCCTTCTTTCGTGTTTTTATCAACTTTCCTCGAATACAATCAACACAAGTTTCCATATCACTGAAATCAAGAGAAGGAAGTAAATTGTCCTTTATAAGACGCTCCACTAGCTCTTTAGATATGTGGCCCAAACGTTTGTGGCACAATATCGAAGACTTCTCCTTCGACAAAACTCTCTTAAGTGCTGAAGATTCGGCACATAAGGATTCAACACCATATGAAGGTATCAAATCCAATCGATAAAGTCTATTGGATAATCTACCACTACCAACAACTTTCAATTTAACGACAACTACATAGAGTCATTCTGAAATAAACAACTAAACCCAAATTTGTCCAACATAGGAATTGAAATCAAGTTTCTCCTGAAGGTGGGAATATATAAAACGTTTTCCAAAACAAGTTCAAAGCATGAATCTAAAGGAAGTTTAACAACTCCGATAAATTCAATGACAGCTTCTGCGTTATTCCCCACTTTCACCATGCTTTCGCATTCATTTGGCTTCCTTTGCCTTTGGAATCCCCGCATGGTCATAGCAATATGTACAGATGCACCGCTATCTATCCACCAAGTATTCGAAGAAACATCGGCAAGGTTTGATTCAAAATAAACCAAAGCTAATAATTTACCTCCCACATTCTTCTTCTTTTTCATTTCAAGCCAATCATTGTATCGATAACAATCTTTCTTCAAGTGTCCCATTTTCTCACAAAAGAAGCACTTAATGCCACCTTTAGCGCCTACAGGTGCATTCATCATCTCTAGCAGGTGTGTGATCTCCTCATTATCAGACACCCGATATCGATCTCCAGTGGCAGCAAGAAGATGATTCGGGATAGAACCTTTGCATTATTAGTCTCCAGCAGACCACTAAGAAGATGATTCGGGATAGATCTTTTCATGGCCAACATGCACATTTTATTTGCATGTGTCCACTTTTCATAATGTTCCTTTTCCCGGATTGAGCTTGCATCGGTGGGCACCGCGGGTTCATCCATTGTAAGAACCATATACTGATTAATGCAGCCTATAACAAATTCGATGTCCTGCTTCCACCTCTTATAATTTGAACCACCTAAGACCTCTATGGTGGTAGCATTGTTGCACATATTAAAGGAAACTGTAGAACAAAAGTAACGCAACCATTAAGTGTTATGAGCCGCATAAGATAGATCAATTAGATCCAACAATTATGAAGAATCCTCTTACTCTAATGTCAACTCTCCTTTGGGTAGAGAAAACACAGAGCAGAGAAATCTTCACACAAGGATCATAAAGAAATAACAGATTCGACAAATTCATTCCCTTTGGGAAATAAATAGTCTAATCCAATGATCCAGAATTCCCACACCCGATCACGTGTCGCCATGCATGATCCACTTTGGTGAAATTATACACAGCACAATGTGCTATAAAATTGTGGGAAATTAATATATGCCACCTTTAAGGAATCACCACCTGTCACGTACAAGTAAGCCACTTTGGTAGCCAAACACTTGCAGCACATTATGACGTTTCTTCGATAAATAAATGCATGTATGAATAAGAACAAACTATCATCATAAACGGGTTACTTTAGCAACCAAGCGTTCATGGCACAACATGGTCATATATTGCCAGGCTCATAATGGTTGTCACATCAAAAGATTATATGTGACCTATATATATATATATATATATATATTTATATATATATTTCATTCCCCGAGTCTTAAATTGAAATGATTGCGTAAGACTAATTTTAGGATATGTGCTATCGATATTTGATATTTCTAGTCAACCTAGTCCCAGGTATATGGGCTTAATGCCTAACCCACTTGGGTTAGGTTTTATTCTGGGGCACTTTCATACCTTAACATACTATACTTATTATGCCCAATTTTATTTATTTCACATCAAATTTACAAGGGCTTCCGCTTATGTACAATATCCTCATTGGCTTCTAGCCAAACATAAGGATATTTCGTCCGAAATTTTGGCCTCTGTTTCCCAGGTTTCGTTACGCGGAGACCAAGCTATCTTAACAACCGGCACCGTTTTTTCACGTATTTGTCTGAAGCTATGATATAGAATTACCAGTGAAATATTGAAATCTTCAATAGTTGGAATGTGTTCTGCCACAGCGCTTTCAGCATCATGATTATAGAAAGCGCATGTTCCTTCTCCAACCGTTTGAAACCTCCCCAGATTGACAATTGATTTTTACTCCATTTCTTCTCATCCACTGCATTCCAAACATGACCTGGATGTCCGGGTCCATCTCGGTGATGAAGAGATTCACTTTAATAATAACGGAATCTATTCGCACTTCGCAATCATCACAAGTTCCCCACGCTTTGACGAAGATGTCCTTCCACGAAGTGATTATCAATCCATATTCAGTTCTTTCCCAAGTCATTCTCATCTCTATCACCAACCTTTTAGAAATAAAAGAATTCCAAATACCCGTAACAAACACCGCTCTAAGTTGATGTCCGTCGATCCATACGTCCTTCTCCAACTTCCATGAGTTCCAAACTGGTTGACTACAACCCGCCGCCATCAGATACCTTGAACTACTTCGAACAGCGCCCAAATACCTTTTTCTAGTGTGAAATTTTTGAGATATAGGATCGCACAAAATGTAACTATTCATATGTATAGCCAACAATGCAGGTTTGTTATCGTTATTATATTATTATTATATACAATTTTTTTTTATGATTGATCTAAAGCTTTCATGTGAATCAAAGATTCTGTGTGTCTATATTAAGGTAATTAAATTTAATATTAAGGGCTTCCACGTAGATATGTCATTAAATTTAACTTATACGGCGACATTCGTCACTTCTAAATATTTTAATATATATAACGTTTTTCAATCGGGGCCCTTTTGCTCGCAATGAATATAATAATATTCTAATATTAATAACTTCAATAGCCAACTTTTATTGCCTTTAACAAAAAATATAATAATAATAATAATATAACATTATTATCATAATCAAGGTAATTATTCTAATTCGGCCGTTTATAGTACAGTTATCTAGATTACGCGTATCGAGATTACTCCAAATAAGATATATTTATCCGATAGCGGTGACAATAAATATCACTGTAAGCTATAATATACTAATTTTGTTGATTACTCTCAAAATTTATGAACTCGCGGATACCTTATCGCAAGTTCAAAGAACACAGCCTCGTCGGTCGTCATCGTTAGTTTAGTCTCGATAACTAAAACAATCAAAAGAACAACAACGAAATAAAATCAAAATTTTCTCCTCATGATCGTAAATCCGCGTAATCCGCTCTGATACCAAATGTTGATTATCTCATGTAATCAGAGAAACCACAAAACAATGGAAAATTGGATCGTTTACGCGAGTTTACGATCACCGAGAAAGAACTAGATAAGGAAACGTACCCGTGTTTGCTATATCGTGAATCAAAAGTAAGAAACTAGATCGGCGTAGATCTTCTTCCCATTTTCCTTCCCGTACGGCTGCTCTCGATTGAGGAGGCGAAAGAAACTGACAATCGAATCCTAATGAATCGATTTTCCGAAAACTCCATATATATATATATATGGTTTTCTTTTTAAAAAGTCAGTTTTGCCCTTTTAATAATTAAAAGTACGAAGAACAGAGGAAGGGACTTAGCCGTAAATAACTATAATCCGTATAACTTACGGTCTTATTCATCAATTGACCATGGGATATAAATGGCCTACACCCAGCCATAAACCACATCAAATAAACGAGATACACATATCCCAATAACTTTAGCGATCTCGATATTTTAGTGGGATTTCTTGCACTGCCTTATGTTACAGCCTATTTTATAAAATGTACTTTGATAAAACAAAATAAAATAAAAGTAATATAAAACTATATAATTAATGGCAGCACAAAAAATTCCAACAGAAACACCAAGCGAAATAAAGGAGATAGTTAGAATCAAATAGAGAGGAATAGGGGCCCAACGAGGACAAAAACTTTCATATTTGGTGAGTAGGAGAAATTAAAGTGAGAGCGAAGAGTCAAAAGACTAACATTCCTTAATTAGTCTGTAAAACAAAGAATGTGGCCTGTGATATGTTATTGGGAGATTTTAGTATAAATGCATTAACAAGCACAACAATCATATGAAAGAGCCTTGAAGACTTGGATTTTCAACCACATTTTCTCTTTTCTTATTTTCTTCTTCTCGTAAGCATTGCATTTTTGCTAACAAAAATAAAAAGCATTGTATTTCTATTATCGGCGACGCAAGCATCCGTTAGTTTTTGTTTCAAAGTTGAGTATTTTTGTGCATATTCTTTGTTTAATGTTAATTTCAAAAGTTTCACACCATGGTCAGAAATCCAAACTCGGACCCTTATTATTTATGACCAAATATTCTAGAACAAAGCCTTATTGATCATATTCATTCGTATATAAAGATAATTTCTTCCCCAAAAAATTACAGACAAAACTCTGTACATTATCACCCTTTATCATCACCTTGAATCACCAAGAGAGAAAAAAAAAAGAATTTTAAGTCCCTTCCAATGTTCAGAACAAATAATAGGCTAAGAACAATTGAAAAAAAAACCAACAATGTATTCCTGCCCCTAGAACAATTACAAGATGGTGATCAAGAACCAAGTCTGAAGGAGCAGCCAGTACACGATGAAGCCCAGGCGTGCCCGGGGTCGATTCATTAGAACTCTGCTTCCGGACGCCCTGCATTTAACAGGAAAGCTATCATCAAGCACTGTTTCTCAAAGACAAGACCCACTCGCAAAATTTACATCCGCCATTATCACCAGCCGCGAGAAACTCATTGTACTGCTCACTTTCAGAAATGCACACCATTCTCTATATCCGTTTTGATTTTCAGGAGGAACTAAAGAGGAACTTCTCATGGCTCTTCGGGAATTCATTAAAAAATCACTAGTTCTAGATGTCACCCAACCATTACACCCAGTAAACTCAGTTTAAGCTTCTTGAAAATGAAACTCGGGTAAAACATATCGACAACGATGATCTACTTTCTATTTTTTTTCTTTTCTTAAATACAAAATTAAAAAGTAGGCTACAGATTTCTGAAGAGAATAAGTAAAACAGATCTTTATCTACAAATTCATCAGGCAGACTCAGAATTTAGAATTTACCAGAACCCATCTATTCGGTCTGCAATCAGCTTCCCTTGCCTTGGAATAAGCCCTGATGCAACGAGAGCCTTAAAAACATGGCCTGCAAAGAAAAAAGAAGACTTTTAGTGCACTGTAAGAGATCAGAAGCAAAATCATAGCTATAAATAAGGAAGTACCCTTGTCTTCATCAGATCCCGGGCGATTGATGAGAGGATCAGACTCCACATCTATGCTCAGAGAGAGGTGTTCAGTTGATCCTTTCCTCATTGGTCGGACATGAGCAGCAGAAGGAACTGGAGCAATGACCTGTTTTTCGACCAATCCCCAGGAAACCATGACATGTCAATTGTCAATCTCAGATGACTTGCCTCAAGCTCGTAGAGATAAGAAATCCTAGTCATCCATGACAGAATCAACAACAACGGAACAACACGAATGTGAAAGTAAATCCCTACATGTCTATTTTACGCATTTAACCAACAAAGAGATTGCACAAAAGCGAAGTCTTAAATCTCATATCTCACATAGTAAACACGATTCGCAGCACATTAAAAGAAATCCTACAAGTGCATTATGAGCCACAAGCCAGAAGCATAGCCACCAATCGAAACAATGAGAAGGAAACTATGATCTATCAATCTATTGACCTTACTCTATTTTAAAAATATAACAGACGAGATGTAATCAGGACTGCAAGCTTCTGTTAAAAAGATGGAGGGAAACAATTACCGTGTCTTCAATTTCGTTAATCTCTGATCCAGTGGGTAAAGAAGATGCTTCAGAGATGCTTCTATCTTGAATTATCTCTGGTCGGGTACTTCTCCCTTGAAGCAACTGCTCCAGCAGCTTTACTTTATCTGTTAACTCATCCACAACTTTCTGCCTCCCAATCAATTTTGTTCCCAGTTCTTGGGCTTTCGTTTTAGAGATTTCAATATCTGATAGCATTCTCGTGATATGTTTCTCTAATCTAGCAAAAAGTCCGGTTAGACTTGACAGGTTTCGGTCTTCTTCGAACTCATCATTACCCAACCACCCTAAAACTTTCGTCAAACTAGAAGAAGCCTCATTTAATTCATTCTTCAAGATCTCCCTGCCTTTTGCTTGCTCCATGTGCATCTGAACTTCTTTCTTCAAATTCTCATTTTCAAGAATTTGTGCAGCAATTGTGGACTGCAAGCCTTCTTTGTCATGTGACAATGCAACTACTCGATTTTGCAGATGGGAGAAGCTATCAAGGATGTACGAGAGCTTGTGAACATGGAGACCATCACGAGAGTCTACCTCATCTGATAAACCGGTCCAAGGGATCTCCACATCAATGTTATTAATCATGTTCAAAAGGGTTGGGGGAAATGGAGGCACATCTGAAACAACTTCTGAGAAAATAAACAAACGAATTAAATTGGTAATAGAATGCACAAAAAAGAAATGAACTTGAGGAAATTACTATAAATAGTTCAACTAGTTCACCTTGTTGCCTCATCAACAAGTCATTGTTCAATAAGAGTTCCTCCTCCCTTTTCTTCAACTTGTCATAATCAATTTGGAATTCAGCCAACTTGTGCCTCAACTCATCACATTGATTATGCAAAGACTCGACCTCAGTCTCTAACATGGAAATTTTAGGTTGAACATTGTCTCTTTCCTTCAATGCTTTCCCAGAAGCAGCCTCTGCTTCTTGCAACTGTCTTTCCAAATCTTGTATCTTCATGCTTGCCGCTGTGCGTGCGGATTCAAACTCTTTGATCATAACTTGAATGTTTCTGACGGCAGAAAGTAAATCCCCAACCATCTCTGAACATTTTCTACCACTGATGCAATCTCTTAACTCTTCAGCTCCCACACTTTCTCCTATGACTGATGGTGCACTCTGGGATTCCTCCTCCGAGCCTGGCGGAAGAGACTCAATGTTGTTCTTAAAAGCAATCTGCAAACTTTTGGCAGCATCATTACAGGCAGATATTAAGTCTCTGACATTCTCTTCCAACAACAAAATTGTCTTCTCATGCTCAGACTTGCTTGTTTCCAAAGCCTCGGTATTCTGCCGCAGAGATTTAACATCCTCAAAAGTAGTCATTATGTCCACCTTCGTCTCCTCTAACTTTCTTGATAATGCTGCCAGACCATTATCCAATAATGTTGACATTCCGTCATATTTGTAAATGAGGTTTCTGTTTCTCAACTGATAACCTTGAATAGTGTTCTTGAACAATGTAGCTATGTCCTCCACATCTGCTCCAACTGCATCAACTATTTCCACTTCATTGTTCGCCATTCTGTCATTCTCATCGGGGAATGATTCCGTAAAACTTATATCACCCTGGAGGACATGAGAAATAACTTTTTCTAAGACTAGGAGTTGAGAGAGAAAGATGGAGAGCGAGTAGGAGATGTCTGATGGAAACCTGACAATCTCAAGAAGAACAAAATAAGTAGAACTGAGATTACCTCAATTGGAGACATAATTTCCAGTCCCGAAGTTGTGGCAAATGGAGGTTTTAAGCTTCCAATGATTCTATCCATGTCTTTCAGGTACTCTACTTTGTTCCTGAAGCTTTGAGTTATAAGCATGGATAATGACTCATCGCGCACAATTGATTGAAACTGATTGATCTCATTGGTAAGCTCCAGAAGCTTGCTTTCCGAATTTCCTTTTGTTGCTCCCAACTCTTCCATACATGAATGCATTTTAGAGTCCAATGATGCATTCTCTAGGATATATGCCTCTTTCTCCTCCATAAGCACCAAGATATCGTTCTTGGACTTCACTAATGCATCTTGCAATGATTTAACACTGGCAGCGGCATCTTCTAGCTCGGTGGCCTTCAATCCAGCTTCATCTTGTAGCTTTTTTAAATTCTCCTCCAAATTTGCTCTGGAAACTTCTAGTTCGTAGTTCTGTTCACTCAATGCACTGACTTTCTTCTCAAGCTCAGAGCAAGTATCTCCAAGGGATTTTATACTCTCATAAGCCTCCGCCAACTTGCTTAACTGTGTATTTGACTCCTCCTTGAATTTTTGTAACTCTTCATCAGGAGCAGATCTGCCAACACGGTTAGCTTCCTCCTTCAGCTGGGACAACGCTTCTTCGAGTGACTTTATGATTTGGTGAGCACCTACAATTTCTTCGTTCTGCTTCACTAGCTTCTCCTCTGCAGTTGTTCTACCAACCCAAGCTTCTTCCTTCTCTTCCGTTAGCATAGCAATACTATCTGCTGTCTGTGATAGTTCGTCTTGAAGTGACTTTATCGTCTGGTAAGCATCTTCCAGTTTGCTTGTTAGGACCAACATTTCCTCTTTAAATTTTGCTAAATGCTCCTCTGCAGCAGTCCTATTGACATAAGCAGCTTCCTTTTCATTATTTAGCTGAGCAATCTCATCGTTTGCCTGCAACAAAGAATCTTCGATGGACTTTCTAGTATTGTTTGCTTCAATAAGTAACCTGGCCTGAGAAGAAACTTCTTCAGTTCCCTTCCGGAGCTCTTCCTCCAAGCTAGCAATACCAACTTCCAAAGCTCTCTTTTCTTCAGATAGCTGAAAAACATCATCTCGGAAGGACGATAATGTGTCCTCAAGACTAGTAATGGTAGCTTTAGCTTCCACCAAACTTCTGGCATGTTCACTAGCTTCTTCCCTCACCTTGTCAAAGTCATGTTTTCCATCTTCCAACTCTTTTAGCTTAGCGTGGGCTTCAGCCAGGCTGCATCCAAGATTTTCGGATTCTTCCTGTACTTTTGACAACTCAACTTCAGCATGTTCCTTAGCTTTTTGGCAGTCAACAAGTTGTTGTGCAAGCCACGCCATCTTTTCTACAGGCTCAGACGAGACTATATTGGAGGCAACATTGATTCTATCCAAGGATTCAATCATGCTTGCCAACATTTTCTCTTTCACAATCAAGGTATTTTCAAGTTCGTCTCTCTGATTTCTGCTGGCGACAAGATCTTCCTCCAACTTCCCTAAATCAGCAGCAGCCTTGTCTCTCTGCTCTCTGTGATAAGACTCCAATACTTGAATCTGACTCTTCAACTCCTCAATTTTTTTATTCTTCTCTTCCATTTCTTGTTTCAACTTCTCCCGGTCTTGGACGAGTCCCTTTCCTTTCTTTACTGCCATAGACAGTTTCTCTCGGAGAATTGCAGATTTCTCCTCAGAGCGTTCTAGATCCCTCTGTAGGGATACTTTTTGTTCTTTGATCGATGAAAGGTCATTAGACAATGACTGCAACTCATTTGATGTATTTTTTAACTTCTGGGAGTCTTCAAGGATCTCTTCTTCAGAGATTGTCTCATGCAACATCAATTCGAGATTTGACACATACAGGAGACTCAGAATTTTCTCTAGGTACTCTTGATTTCCATATGAAAGGTCAGGAGTACTTTGGGTTTTCACTTTCTCAAAGCACCTCTCTATGAGCATGGAACAGTCAGACAAACTGCAAAAGTCCTCCACTTTATAGTCCATGGTAATGTTTGAATGGTTGAGCAATAACCTGATGATTCCATCCTTCTCCAGGGAAACTTCATTTATCCTTTTTGCTGCTTCATTATACTCCAATAACAAATCATCTACCTCAAATTGTAGACAATCCTTTTCTAGCAAAGCGAGAGAAAGCAAAGCACTTAAGCGGTCAAAGCCATTCCGAGCAGCTTCTTTGCTTATAATAATTTCATCCTCTAGCTTTTCAGCTAGCTGACGTGCTTCTAGAAAAGAGTCTCTCAACCATACAATACGAGATCCATAATCAGAGCCTGGGATAGAATGTGAAATCTCAATTCCTGTTAAGAGGTCTTTCAGTGTTTCAAGTTCTACGGAATTTTCCTTGAGCAAAATCCTATCATCCGCTAGCCATCTACACTTATCCACTATATCGACGGCCTGCAATTCTCTGGGTAGACTTGCATCGGAGAAGACCTCCTCAAGTTTAACTAGCATTAAATTCCTCTGTGCCAGATTCTCTTGTAGCAGTGCAATCAAGTTTTCATTATTTGCCAACTCTTCCTTAGTTTGTTCCATAACATCAAGAGCTCTACGCTTGTCATCTAGCTCAGCCAAACATCTCTCAAGCTCACTGGATTTTTCAGCTAAGGACTGTTTCAGTGAATCTCTTTGCTGAACCAATGACTTTCCTTTTGTTACCGCCAAGCTAAGCTTTTCTTTTACACTAACATATCGTGCCTTATCCTGTTCAAGTTCCAGCTTTAGTTGGCCAAGTTCCAAATTACTCTCTTCGGCCACTACCTTTTCCTTTATGAGCTGCTCAACCAATCTGCTATTTTCTACTTCCACCTGATTTATCTTTCCAACTAAATCTACTTCTCTTCTCTTAGCTTCAGTTAGTTCATTACAGGCAGAACTTATTACATCACTGCATCCCTTCGGTAAGCTCAGATCAACAGAAAATAAAAAATTCTCAGCCAAGCAGTGCTGCAGGCCTTCAATCTGATGAAGAGTGTGATTGTACTGTTTGATTAGCAGTGCTGTCCTTTCCTCGATCTTGACAAGGTTCTCACCAGAAATCTCACTCCATGATTCATCTCCACCAACAATGGGTGCCAGAGAATCCAAGATCCTAGCTGCGACTTCATTCATCTGATGATCCTTCTCCGATGTGTCCACAGATCGCCCAAGGGGCCCTGATAGTTCAGAGACCTTAGCATTCAGAACTTCAATCTCTTGATCCTTCAAGGATAAAGCGGCACGAAGCTCTTGTACAGTTCCTTCTATCTGGAGACGTTCTTCGACAGCCAGTTTCGCGAACTCAGAGCATTCACTTATCATGAACTGAACTGAGTTCTCATGCCCTTCTCCCCCGGAGTTCACATCCAACAGTTCCTCTCCATAATGACCATGCGCCGTCGAATCATCATTAGCATGGGCAGATAGTTGCTGCTCCTTCAGAAACTTTATCTGATGCCAAAGGCCGCTAATTCCTCGAGCATACATCTCTCTCTCTTCCTGAAAAACAAAAGAATAAACCGTCACAGTCAGATCCATTAACTAGGAACCATACCATATTTCGGAGATGATTTACCTGGATCTGCACAAGCCGGCTATCCAAGTCGCCGGTTTCTTCCCTCGAGATAGCTTCACCCTGCCTCTGATCAACACCGTCTCCCGCTGGCTCCACAGTTTGGGCGGTCGGGACCAAATCCCTGGCCTCAGGATTTAACTCATCCTCCGCATCTTCGAACATATCGTCTCTCCCTACATCATCATCAACTTTAACGTACTCCTGCTCGCTGGAGCTCCCGCTCTCCATCAGACTGCTGCTCCCCGAGGGAATTCCGGACCAATCAGTCTAAACTCTCAGGCAACCCGATTTCCCCTCGTTGTAATAAAGCCCACAGATCCAACGGCAATCTCGAACCGAAACCAGCGATACCCTACATTCGCACAAGTAGTCCCCCAAAAAAGCAAGAATCCACGAGGATCAATCATTACTTGAAAGAAGAAACAGGCAAATCCCCCGTTCCCCTAGATTGGGACAGCCTCTAAACACACGAAGATCTAAAACCGAGCAACTCTACCCAAAATCCAAGAAAATTGTAGCCGCCAAAAAATCACACCACAAATCCCAGCTTACCACCCCTCGACACCGACAGCCGACAATCACCAGATCGATCCCCCAGGAAAGGATCCACCTATAAGCCTTTGTCTCCCCTTACGTTGAAATGGTTAATGGCTCCTGATCCAATCTCTTCTTTAATTTTTCAGTTAATTTGTCCGTCGGCGCGTTCATCCCAGGGTTGGGGCTGCAGAGAGAGTCTCGCCGGACCGGACAAAACTTGGATTATTAATTATTGGCTTAATTATCAAATATGTCATCAACTTTACTCGTTTTTTCCGATCTATCCTGAAGTTTAACTCGTATCTCTAGGTGGCCTGTACTATCGACCTATTTCAATTTTATCCTTCTTTCTTCAGTCCCTAAGTTAACTTTTCTCAGACAATGAAAAACTTAATTTTTCTTAAGCGGCTCTGTACAGGAATCGGACTTAAGAAGAGTTTTTCAATTGTCTTTGTCGCCGGCGTTCTGCCAACCTCGAATACTCGTTAGAGTATCTCGAACTTGCCGCAAACCCAAGATTGGATTTACCTTCAAGGAAATATTCCTCAAATTCACTCTGCAAGAGAGTCAGCTCTTCCAATTTCTTAGAATAGCTATTTACAAGCTCTATTAGCTGCTGTATTTGCGCTGAGATGCCTGCCAGTCGATCTACTACCGTGTTGGGAAGTCCAGTAGTAGAATCCTTGCCCACACCGTGATCCAAATGTAGGAGTTCGGGGTTTGGACAATCAGTCATAAGACTCTTGCTTTCGCAACTGTCGTGCTTTTGCACCACCTTCAAAATCTTATTAGATTATGAAGATTATCATAAACTACACAGCGAAAAGTTTATCATACCTTAACTCAGTGGGTTGCTCAGAGGGTTCACCAAGCTTCCGCAACAATAGAGATCCAAGAGTAGCACAATTCTCACACTAGAGAATTCAGCGAACGCATCCGCAAACTGGAGAGGCTCTTCTGTGTCGTTCCAATGCCCTTACACTGAGGGTCTTATATAGACACTCCTCATCCAAGGTTTCAGCCCAAGGCTATACTCCCTGCAAGGTTCTTGATCTTTCGATCTGACCTTCCGTTAGTCTTAACCAATGTTGATTAATTCTAACCACCTTACTCTTGGTTCCTTAAGGTATTCGGAGAGCGATTCAGAGATTTTTCACTCAGAGTTTTTGAGAGAGAATTTCTCTATTTGATTCGCCTCCCCAAATGAGGTAGAGGGCTTGTGAATATATACACAAAGGAGCTGGTGCCTATGCACTGTTTGCCAGCTCAAAAGTAAAAGGAATCTAAACTGTTGCAAAAGTTAGTGGGGTCCTAATGACCGACAAAAATGTCCTAATCTAACTTTATACAGCTATCTTCTCCCGTCTGCATTGGCGCGCTGTCTTGGGAGACTCCTTCCTTGTTGTTGGCGTTTGCAGTCTCGCCAACTCCTTCTTTCTCTGAGAGTCCCGGTGGGTCTTGAACCGCATTAAGAATTTGTTGGGCTCTCTCATCGTGCTCGATTTGCTGATTTAAGGTCTTGTCTGTAAAATCAGCAATCTTACTCCAAACCTCGAAGGTGTCGGTTCGGAGGTGCAGCTCAGAGTTCTCTCGCCTCCAAAAGCTATCCAGAAGGTCAAGCATCCTCTGCCATCCTCGGTCTCCTGCTTGTTCATCTATGAGGCTCAAATTTGACTGAAGAATCGTGACGGTGATCATACCATCACAGAGCACGTAATATTCATCCTTGCGGGCTAGCACATGCTCCAGCACATCTTTAAGGAACTCAACCTTTGTGGCCTTTCGGACAGTTTTGTCCTTGTAGTACTTCCGCCATAAACCTCTCTGATCGAGGTCCTGTCGTTGAGGTTCCACCAGACGTCTACTCTCACATGGATGGATGTCCCATACTTGCAGATTTTGAAGTATCACCTTCCCATACTGCGGATGGTCTTCCTCCTCCATTATTGTGCTAGTAATCAATGCCGTGGCATACTTTGGTCCGTAGCCTAGGCATCCGAGTACAAACCTTACTAACGTAGGCAGGGGTGCCATACATTCTGGTTCGGATTTGTCGATTTCCAGTATGTCTACAAACCCAGCATATACGTAAGGTGCTGCTACTCGCACCATATCCGAGTGAATTCTCAGAGACGGCCACTTCCCCGATATCCAATGTAGATACGGCTGAAGTACAGTGTTTTCCTCAAGCGAGGATTCACTCATGTCCACTACTACCTTTGGGACGTCATAATCTCTGATTTCCCCCGGTATTATAGACATTGTTGTGGAGAATATCTGCTGTCTTTCCTTTTCAACTCGGGACAGCTCCTCCTCACCTGAAGCCATAATCGATAGCTTATACTCCAGATCTTTGATGTACTCAACGGTCTTTCTTGCGAAAAACTCAATCTGGCGCTTGTCATCATGTTTGATGCCACCCATGAGTCCTCCACAGACCACAGACGCATCCCAACTTAGGGATTCATCCTCAAATGAGTCTTGATCAAAAAACCAGGACCCTCCCAGATCCTCTTGGGTTTTTCCAACATGGCATTTGCCATCGTGGTTCTTACCACCGTGAGAATTTTCACCAGACTCTATGACTGAGTCTTTTGCAGGAATTGCTTCCTCAAGGCTTTCTTTCTTTTCCAGATTACCTTCCAATGCTGCGTAAGCACTTCCGAAGTCGAAGTATTGCTCACACTCCATTGCAGCCGCTTCTTCTGGTTCTCCCCTAGGTTCCGGGTCTACCACTTGAATTGGCTCGCCTATTATGGCCTTAAACTTAGCCTCTTCTTCAGCATACTGTGTTTCCATATTCTCCTTCTGCTCCTCCTTGCTTTGTAACAAAGCTTTGTAGGATTTCACAGCTTGATTAATGGAAATTTTCTGCTCTTTGGCCAAGTGGTTTCGGCAGTAATTAAACTGCTCCATGGTCAACGGAGACCACCAAGGTTCTTCAACCTTTCCGTCCTTCTTAGGACCTTCCTTTGCAGAATCATCCCCTTTTGGACCAGAAGATCCAAGCCTCTTGGCTTTCCTCTTCTTCCTGGCCTTCTCCTCTGACTCGTCTTTTGCCTTGTCTTTCAGATCTGCCATTTTCACATCTCTTCCGGAGCTTTCCTCCTTCGGATCTGTCATCTTCTTTTGAAGATCTTTCTTCACATCTCTTTCAGAGTTGGTGTTACCCTTCTCCTTCAGATCTGTCTTTCCCTCCTGGGAAACTCTCGCTTTCTCCTTAGGATTGGTTATTACCTTTCCCTTAGATCCAGCCGTCCTCTTCTGGGATTCTTTCGCCTTTCCCTTAGATCTGGCCTCAGCCTCCTTGGGATTAGCCATCTCCTTCTGGAGATCTGGTTTCGCCTCACTCTTGGAGTCAGCTTTTGCTTTCTCCTTAAGTTCAGCCTTCCCCTTCTGGGAATCCGTAGTTTTCAGCTTCTTGGGACATTCGTAAGAACGATGTCCTAGTTGCTTGCACTGCCAGCAGAGCACTGCCGCCTTCGTTCCTGAAACGGAACCAGCATCACTATGCTCACCTTCTCCCTTATTAGGACATACCTTTCGGGAATATCCCTCCTTCTTGCATCCCTAACATATCTTTCTCTTTGCAGCAGGATCCATCTGCAGAGTTTTTAGAAAGAGAGGTGTTTGCAAGTTCTCTAGAGAGAGAGTCAGCTATTATGTTGTGGTTGGACTTAATGTATTCGACCTCATATTTAAAATAGCTGAACCATTCCTGCAACCTTAAGAGCCTAGTATGCCTAGCTTCTTTAAGGTTCAGACTCATAAACCTTTTTACATAGGTCGAGTCAGAGCGCACTAAAAATTCTTTCGGTGCCAAAAAGATGTAAAAGGCCTTTATTCCGTTTTTTAAGGCCAATACCTCCTTTTCATGTATCATGTATCTTAATTCGTACCCCTTGAAGCTTCCCGACCAGTATTTGCACACTGGTTCTGGTTTTCGTCCTCTAATTTTGAGGACTGCTCCCCAAAATTCTTCGGAAGCATCAACTTCCAAGACTAACTCGTCCTTATCAGAAGGTAAAGCTAGTTGTGGTAAATCTTTCACCTTTGCTTTAATCCTTCTAATAGATTGAGTGTCTTCATCTTTCCATTTCCAAGGATTTGTAGAAGAGGTTTTCTTCACAATTCTACCCAAATTTCTGGAAAGATCTTTCACAAACTTTCTTGCATAGTTAGCGCATCCACAAAATCTTTGGACTTGCTTTCTATCCTCAAGTTTGTCAGGAAAATTAATTATTTTCTCAGCAATATGATTTTGCAGTTTAATTTTTCCCTGCTCAATCTCCATGCCTAGAAAATTAACTGATTCCCTAAACCATTCTATCTTCTTTTCTGATAGAATCATGCCCTCTCGCCGAAAGACATCAGTTACCTCATCAAGGTGTCTCATGTGTTCATCTTCAGTCTGACTGTAGATTAGCACATAGTCAATATAGACCGCACAAAATTTTCGGACCTGCTTGAAAGCATTATCCATTTTGCGCTGAAATATGCCTGGAGCATTTTTCAGACCGAACGGCATCACCAGTCATTCAAACATTCCTTGCGGAGCATTGAAGGCAGTTAGAGGAACCGACTCTTCTTCCATTTTGACTTGCCAGTATCCACTTTTCAAGTCAAATTTAGAGAAGAACTTTGGTTGGCTCAGACTTATCCTATCAATTAAATCTCCCGCAGTGGGAATCTTATAGCCATCGTCCTTTGTAGCTTTGTTAAGCTGACAATAATCTATAACCATTCGTGCTTTACCTCGCACCTGCTCGGCATGATTAATAACCATAAAGGCAGGACTAGAATGCGGATTGTAACTGTCTCTAATCAAGCCTTTTCCAAGCAACTCAGGAATTTGTTTGTCAAATTCCTCAACCATCTCAGCCGTATACGTAATGTTTCTGGCTCTTATAATGGTTCCGGGATCTTTCAACTCTAATCTAGCTTTTAGGCCATTTCGAGTCCATAACTTTAGTGGATCTTCACTAAAATTATCGGCCAGTTTTATTAGGAACTTATCCCATTTTGTTCCCATTAACTTAACAGCCATCCACACTTCTTGTTTAGGAAACAAGTCGTCATACAAATTAGAACTTCTGGTATTCGTTGGAGAAAACAGGGTTTGTTCCCATGAATCGTTCTCATCCAACCGTATATCACCACGTTGAGCTCGCACTCTGAAAGCTCTTTCACATGGGATATCACCACAGTATTCTGTCCGTTTTACCGGATAAAAGCCAAATTTTAACCGAAGTCTAGGCTCTTGTAGAATACTTATCTTTACCCCACCGATAGAAACATCATTTTCATTCTGCACAAAAGGAAGGTTTTCCTTCTGACCCTTCAAAAAGGCGTTACCAATAATGATGTCGGCCTCTAGTAAAGGATGTACAAGAATTTCTTTAATGATGAATTTTTGTCCACCAATAAAGACAGGCACGTTGCTTGCCTTATGACCAACAATTGTGGCCATACCATCGACGTTAACCATGTGGATGGGTTTCTGCAGTGGTTCCTACCACTCATCTGGTAGAGCATTGAGTCTAGCACAAGTTATGCTACACCCAGTGTCTATCAAAGTATCCAGAGAATACTCATAGTATCCAGGAAATTTGAAAGTCAGAGCCACATATGTGCTCATGTCTTCCTTCCTAACACTAAACCCAATATTCCCAGGTACCTTCTGGGATGGTTCTATCATCCTCCAGATATCGTCTATCGGTATAGACCTTTGCTCGGCTATTTGTTCAATAACCTTACAAACTTCAGGAATCTCAGATAAAGAGTTTTCCATATTGGTAATTCTTAACATCCTTATGGATTCCTCTCTCGTTTGATCTACAGGGTCTTCATAGACTGGTAGTGATACCTGTCTATATCCTACGATTCTACCCGTATGTTGCGACGGGGCTCTCGAATCAACAGACCTTCGAGACATCTCTTCTATTAGTGGAGGTGCGCTTGCAACCTCTGGTCGAGAGACTATTACATCTTCTCCCACATCACTAGCTCTTGAAGAGACTTCAGAGGGAGCTCTATTGAGCGGCTCTCTCAGGATTGGTATCCTCACGGGCAAATGCCTGTCAGCTCTTTCGCTAAGCATAGACAAATGCCTATCAGCTCTTTCATTCACCCTTGACGGATCTCCCAACATGAGAGTAATTTCATTACCCCTCTGTCGGATGTTTGCCGCACTAATGGGCCTAGAGCTACTATCAGGTTCAGTCATAACCCAACTCCTTGGCCAGGTTAATTCCAATGGATTCACCTCACGCCTATGGAACTGTTGGTAGTTGCTATGACCTTCCTCGAACAACTCTGTAAGTCTAGAGATGTTCCTCATACCAGGACTAGTGGTATTTACCAATCTGTAAATTACCCTAGTGTGATACGCCAAATACTTGGCCTAGGGATTCATACGATCCATATTCATCGACTTGATTCTTAAGGTCAATGAAGTCCCCAAACAGCGATCGTTCAAAGCCATCATAAAGTTTGGATGGACTTGGAACCATACAGGGCCATGTGCAAGGTTGGCCTGTACACCTGATATCAGCTGATCCCTAAACTCTCGCCAACGTTTATCGATCACTGCTGCTACCACAGGACTATCCGCTGGTAAATGGAACAGCGGGACTAATCCTATCTGGATCAACCCAATGTGTATATAGTTATATACACCTCTCGTACTACGCATGGTATCTCTTATGCGTTGTACATTTAAGAGTGGGATATCCAAAGTCTCAAGCTCAGTGCTTGTTACTTGTGCCGTTGCCTCGGTCTGCGATATGTCTATGGTGGATCGAAACCTAAATCTCGATACTTCATAAATTTCTCTCGCATTGACATTTGGCAACCTCCATTCCAGGATTGACTGGGATGGATCTTCGTACTGGTGGGTTTCCTCCAGTACCTGATTCGATGCTTCCAGTGGAACCATCTCATCACCATCTCCGTTTTGCTCTGCTCTCATCATGAACAGATGCATTTTCCAGAGATCGGAGTCCTCTTCCGAGTCTGTGTCATAATCTGACACTATCTCATAAATCGACTCTACTTCCGAATCTAAGTCGGAAATCTCTTGCTCATCAATTGGTTCATAAGCAAGGACTTCTTCCTCACGACTCCTGTCATCCAGGAAGACCATACGGAGTCTTTCTCTCCTTTGGTTCTTCTTCGGACAACTATCCGCTTTGTGGTCTTTTGAACCACAAAACCAGCAGCAATTACAACTGCTCAAAGGTTTCCCTTTAGGACATTTAGGCTCTCTGTCATGCTTTCTTTTGAAAGCATCTATCCTATCTTTATCCTTCAGGTTATCCCTTCTCCTTACAAACCTTCTTGGTTTGTAAGCAGGACCTCCCTTTTGCTTACGCTGGACGTCCTTCTTGGGCCAAACTTTCCTTTTGTTGTACCCAACAAACTTCCTCTTTCGAGGAAAGTTCCTTCTTTTCAAAGAGTCTCCTGGAGTACTGCGAGTATCGCATCCATACCTTCCAGGCACATACTCTATTTGAGAACAACAGCTCTTATTTAGGTAAGGTAGCTTCTTAGCTGCCTCTTTCACCTGGAGCTCGGTACATGCTTTACGCATTGCGTACTTCACCGCCTGAATTTTACCTCCGAGTCCAGAGACAATCTTTTCCTCACTCAGAAGTAATTCATAGGCCTTTTGCGCAACTTCCGGCCAAGGTTCTGGAAGTTTTGCAAAAAAGGTTCCTAATATGAACTGTTGTGATACTACAAAGGCCAACTTCCATTCGCCAAAACCGAAGTCGGCCTTACAAAGGCCGACTTCCTTGAGGACCAAAGTGGGCCTTTGTAAGGCCGACTTTGGTGGGTTAGTTCGTGAATTATTTTCGTTAGTGCGTCATTTGGCGAAATATTTCGCCAAATGACGTCATTATGGAACAAAACTCGTCATCTGTGAGCCATTCATTAGTTGACTGGTCGGTCATTATATGATGAGATTTTTTCTGATTTGTTTATTTCTTTTATACAAATATATACACGGTCCCCCTTTAAAGAGAGCACTTCTTGGCTCGTCAATTTGCAAACCATCTCCGTGCACCCCTTTTAGCCATACCCCGTTAACTTGTCTATAGGGATGAGCAGGTTAGGGGGTGAGTAAGTTTCGGACATGGAAACTGAAATCTATCTGTAATACCCAGTTTTTTATTTTTAAAACCCATAACTTATTATGTGACTTAAATAATCACCCAAGAATCAATCCATCGGTTCGGGTACCGACATAGTTGTCAAAATCGTGATTTTACTCGTGAAATCGTCCGATTTTACGAGTATGTGGGAAGAAACTAGTTGAATCGGTGTAGAAAACGTTGTATAGTAAAATCGTTGTAAAATCGTAAAATCGAAAGCGGAAACGTAGGATCGTAAAATCGTAGTAAATCGTAAAATCGCTTGAGGCGGGCCAAATCTTAGAGATAGTCCACTAACGTAGCCCATCTAAACCTAAGCCCACCTAACCATTTGTTCATTGGACTAATTTGTAAAAAATTTCAAATGTGAGGACTAAATGAACTAAATTGAATTAAATAAAAAATGCAATTTTTTCATTGCCTCATCCTTCATCTTTTTTACTTTCCCTCTCGAAACACACTACCCCTTCAGGATCAGGGCTTTCCAGCAGCCGGCCCTCCGAGCTCGTCCCCGAGCAGCCGGCATCTCTCCCCCGAGCTCAATCCCACTATCTTTTGTGGGGTAGGTGGGTTTGTTCGAATTTCGGTGTGTTAATAATCAATTTTTTGTTGCGTCGAACTCAATCCCTGCGAAATATTAATCTTAAAACAAAAAACTGGGAAAGATAGTTTTGTTTTTTTTCAAGAAGATGTGGCTAAAAGAAGCTGTCAAACATAGCATATGTATTGAATTGTTTCTCCAGTTTGTGGCATGGAGTCGTGCTAGTCTATAGTCTCGTTTATGGGTTCTCGACATTTGATCTTCTCGCTGTTCTTCTGCTTGATGATTTTTTTTCTAGCCAGAAACAACAAATCTATTTTAGAGCATACCTAAATTTTAAGTGGACTGAAGATTTTATTGAGTTTGCTGAGCTTTTTGATGGGCATGTTATTATGTATGCATACATATGCGTGTTCAAATCACAATTTTGTAAACTCTTCCGATTTCACTTACGATCCTACGAGTTACGATTTTACGGACCCCTTCCGATTCTACGTAGGATCTCGATTTTGACAACCTTGGGTACCGATTTTGGTACCATGTCCACACTTACACATCAAATTCATCCTATTACTCTTGATCAATAAAAATACCTCAAAATCATTTGGATACATGTGCTTTATACTGTATCCTTACTAGAAAAGAAATGAAATCATACAAGTAAATACAAGATGGATTGAAACATAACACTAATTAGAATTTATAGTTAAACCACCCCCCTTAAAAAGGTCAAACGTCATGATGTTCATTCATCTCATGAGTCGTACAAAACATGGTAAGACCTCCGAAAAATTCGAAAGAAAATTTTTTTTTCAGCGTCCATGTAGCTGTATAGAATTTTGGTGCAGCTACACAAAGTTTCAATGGGTTTTCGTCTCTCTCCCTTCTGTTTCGTGCAACTACATATAGTCTATGTGAGGTTTCGGTCACTTCTTGTTCTTCATTGTTTATGTTCATGGTCGTCATCCCTTGATTCTCCCCATCCCCATTATGCCTTTCTTCTCCGATTTTACTTATTAAAATGCACAAAAAAGCACAAGGATAAGAGGATGAAAAACCTATTTAAAAAGAAAGAAAATAAAAACCATACCAAATAACAACTAGTATCATTTAAGTCTATAATATAATCCCTTAAATCTATTTTCATAAGGTTATCATGTTTCAGTTTAAAAGTCGAACTTGAACATATATTTTATCGTGTCTTGTAATGTCTCAATTTGTTTAAATGAAAGAAATCTTTAGTTAAACCCAGACTCGATTTAAATTATGTCGTCATGTCGTGTTTATGTCTCAAATTGTCGGGTAACAAGTACTCAAGTTAGAAAAAGGTTTTTATTAAGCGATTGCTTTTATCTATACATAATTGGTGAACGTTATTCTTTTTCTCCTATTTACCCAAAATCAACTTCAACTGACGTAGATCTTCTATCATGGCATCTAGGAGAAAAGTTGGATATTGAAGGGACCCTGCAACAGTCGATATCGTTTGCGAGAAGCCAATTTGTGGGCAGTTGAAGACTTCAGTTTGCATTCTTCATCCATCATTTTAATGGTTGTCATCATTACTCCATAATGGTCAAAATTATTTCATTTGGAGTAGTTTTTTCCTTATAGGAACAACTTTAAGAATAAGTTTACTTTCTTGGATGATTTTGGAAGCATATGACATGCTTCAGCTACTTTAGATCATATGAAACAACCACTTGCTTATCAAGCCACTAACTCCCTCAAAAGCATCAAACATTTTTTATTTTGATTATGTGCAACAAATCTAGGGAAAACATAGAAAATTATTTCATCGACCAAAGAGATCAAGAATAGCACAACAACACCAATATTAAACTTAACGTGAATGATATTATTTTCGGTCGGTCCTTATTTATTTTATAACTTAACGCCTAACATGAGCCAAAAATATAATAAGACAAAAATGCCCCTTAATTTATCTCATAAACATTAATGCATGCAAACTACACGATGCTTTATTTTTAGGGGGAGTAAAATTTTTGAAATATTGATTTTAGTCCCAAAATTTTAAATTTTTGGAAATTCAATATCAATATTTGGCAATTTGGCTTTGGAATTGGGAGTAAAATTTTAATGAATCAGTATTTGGGATTGAAATTGGTAGATGAAAAAAAATTAAGATTTATATAGAAAATTAAATTTCTTACAAGTATTATGAAGCTTATCCATCACCCTTTTTATAGACTGTAAACAGGCAGTTCCTCCTCCATCGTCTACCTCCGCAGTAATGCGATTTCCCTTTTGTCTCTAAATTCTAAATTTGATTGATTTGTTGATATTAGGATTTTAATGTTTCATGGGTTCCCAGCTCAACTTGAATTCTGGAGTTATTTCAAGCTGTAGCGTTTGTTTGAATTACGCCGTCATCGCTTGATCTTCCTGGATCATGTGCTTTCCTCCTCAATTTATGGAGTTGTTTCAAGCTATAGTGTTTGTATGTGAGGTGATTTTATTTGGTTTACTTTGTTTGGGGTGAATCTCCAATGCCTCTTTTCATTATCTAAGTTTTAAAAATCGCTACTTTGCTTTCTGTTTCAAAGGGAGGAGAAGATGGAAGAGGGGGTGTTGTTTCATTTTGAGTGTGTTTAGAACTCAGATACCTCCTAACACAGCCCCAATTTGTTTTGTTCATTATATAAAACATTAAGGGAAAATGAAAATATAAATTTTGATAATTTAGTAAATATAGAATTATTGAAATTAAATTTGGTAAATTATCGAATTACCAAAATTTAAATTTGGGATCCGAATAGAGATTAAAAGTTTTTAGGTTTACAAAATTTGGTATTTCAGTATTTGAAAATTTGGTTTAAATGTTATTCGTAACAAGTAGTTTTGTCGGTTGGTTAATTGGTCAGAGTTTGTTCATGAATTGATGAATCGATATTAGTTTCGATACAATAAATAATTCGATTAGATCAAATAAGTACCTTGGTTATGGGAAACTCTATTGATCAAATCTTTAGTATTTTCTTATTTATCATCCATGTTTATTATTTAGGTAGAATATTGCCCCCATTCTTACTAAACAAATGAAGGAAATCTCATGAATAAAAGAAAGGGGGTCAAAAGGTGGAAGAAAGAGATGTAAAAATTGAAAACCACTTTTGAAACAAATGGAACTAAACTAGAGGTATCCAACGAAGAAGATCCTTCCTTTTTTTCGGAAGAAAATGAGGATCCAAATAAAATCAATGACATGAAAGAGATCCGAGTGAATGGAAAGGAAAACAAGAATGAAATTCACTTGAAAGAGAGACGGTCAATAAAGATAGACCGAATTAAATTGTCATACTCAAAATCAATCAGCAAGTTTTAAGATTTTCTTTAATTATTGAAATAACTCTGAAGCTTTTAAATTTCATTGAAGTAAAATTGCAAAATCTGTGTCTTTTATACTTCAGATGAATCAGAGTAACCATCTATAACCTTGACGTTTCAAATAAGCCGGATGAAAATTATTAAAAATCTTTGTAACCTTAACGTTTCACTATATCAGAGAAAAAGCTCTTTGTAATTTTCAAACTTACTAAAACCAAAGGAACCATCGGTAATCTTTACAATTCCAAAAGGTTGGGATAAAATAAAAAACCCTATCAACTTTATGTTTCACCAAAGTTAAAGAGTACCCTATGTAACCTATATAACTTAGCGAACTTAGAGGAAAATTTATTAACTTAATGCTTCGAAGAAACTGAATAAAATAAATTGAGAATTAATATTCCATTTGTCTCCAAACATAAACAATGCAAAAACCTTTATAGTGTCACATGTGCACATATAACGCTCTTGTACAAGGCATGTGCCAATACGAATGTCAATAAAATAATCATGTTATTCAAACAAGATAAAGTGCGAGTATCTCACTAAACAAGTAAATCAAATAACAACCACATTAAATAACAATAAGAGCCAAGTTAACTCAACGTGGTAGTTTCTTGCTTTTATAATAACCTGATATCGCACTTATATAGTAAATTAACATTTACGATATTTAAAACAAAACCACTATTCCTTTTAAAAGTACAACTTAAAAATTTAAGTGGTCTACATAAGGAACCTCAAAGTTCAACAAAACAACACAATGTCAACCATAGCTAGAAAAAACATCAACAACTCTCGTCAAATGACTCAAGACTCACAATACATTGAGCAAATATCAAATATCGAGTAAGTCATTTACTTAGTAGAATTCTAAGACATATTCGCCAAATTTCTAGGTAGGATTTAACTAGCTTCACATTCAAGAGAAACCCAGGAGCCGCCCACATGCTGGGCCTTTGGACCTCAACTGAAATTGGACCGACAGGGGAGCAGGCCTCAAGTCGGGCCTAGGGGGGATGTAGAGGGGCCGGGCCTGAGGTTCGCAGGCTTGTAAAAGAGCCTCCGAACCTCGTGAGAGGGCTTGCAAAAAGTAAGTCCACCACGAACCCCGCTGATATAAAAAAAAAACCTTTTCCTGAACTACTGTTTATCACTCCATCTATTTGTGTCAATAAGATATTAACCATGGTGCTTTTCACAAGTTCATGGAGAACACAGAATAAACTATCGTATATTTATTCTAAGCATTTTTAAGAAATATGATTAAAATAAAGAGCTCCCATCAATTTAGTTTACCATCAAGGCTCAAATTATTGAAATTCTTACCTTTCTTTATATTATTAATAAACACAAACACAAACTCCGCATAATGTGTTGATCAAACATCACAAAATTCAATAACCAAAATTGAAATAATCATTAATATTAACCTAAAACATCTGTTCTTACAATTATTGTAACACATAACATAAGTGAATTCCAATAACATAAGTGAATTTCACATATCTCAGTAGGCGAGTCAATTTAGCAATCATGCACCTACATCAACATGTGAATCCCTAATCAGGGGATGCTCATAAACCTTCTCATGTAACTTGACAATTGAGTTGAATATTCAGTAGGATTTCACAATAAATTATATGCACTTTTAGTTAGTACCATACATATTATACGAGCGGATTTTCATGGATCTCAACAAAATAGTCACTTTCGTAACCAAGCGCTCGTATCGTCATATGAAATTTTTCAACCCTAGATGCTCGCAAATTATTATGTTATATCTCATTATCAAATAATGTGACATAATTAAGAAGGTCATAAGTCCACAATTAAGATTCTCTAATACATATTGTTGATTAAAACAAAAATAAAGAGACAGTATACTTAAGACCACCCACAATATAATGAGCATCGATAGTCCAATAACCATTAAACAACAGTAAGTAAAATCGACGTCCTAAGAAATACTCAAAATGCACCAAATATAGGAATCACGCACCTTTGGACATAATGGTCCTTACACTAGCTCACTCAAATCTCCAAATATGCCATCAACACGATTAAGAAAAAGTCACATTTGTCGATCTAAGCGGGCCACTTTGGCAGCTAAGCATTAAAAGCAAAAATACGAGATTCTTTTTACTCATTAAGCATATACTTTAAGCCGTCCAAATCACAATAATAACAAAATCTGATATGTACAAAATGTTCAACATCATCACATGAACATTAATGTGTTGTCGTGGATTGTCTCGTACGTCGTAAAGAATTAGTTGTATAAAAACATAAATCACTAATTAATTATACACAACAAAAAAGGGAATTTCGTAAAACAAAATCGAAAGTTAAAATAAAATTCCTATAGTGTATTCCGATATATATATATATATATATATATATATACTCGAACAAGCTCCGGAGATTGGTAGAAAGCCTGCCTGCATGCAAGACAAATTGAAAAGCCGGATAATTTTTCATTCGAGGTTCGATTAAAAAGGAGGGCGGTAAAGTGACTGCAATGAAGGAACGTCGAAAACTTCGAGAAGACAAGAAAACAGTGTGTAAATAACATTTCCACAGCAAGGCAAATAATATGGGGAGGAAAGAACGAGTCGTCGTCGGATGTCGTTCATTTATTCATTAGGGAGTGATTTTAAATAAAAACAAAAAAAATAGATTCTCCTGTCATGATTTTGAATTCAATGATCTCCCCTTCCTCCCCCACCCCCGGAAGGGGCTAACGGTACGTGCACGTAACCATTACGTTGTTTACTAAATTCGACCAAAATTTTAGTAATCTTCACTAAATATTGATTTTTTTTAGTAAAATGATTAGTAAATTACTAAAAAACATTAGTAATCGGTTACTAATTTTTCACTGTTTGACCATTCGAAAAGTTACTAAACTAGGTTTAGTAAATCGGCGGAAAAATTTACTAAACTTTTTAGTAACAGATTACTAAAAATAACGGTGATTTGATAGTTTTTTTTAGTAATCTTTACTAAAATTTCACTGGTCAACTTTAGTAATCGGTTACTAAAAAGTTTAGTAATTTTTCCCGCCGATTTACGAAACCTAGTTTAGTAACTTTCCGAATGGTCAAACAGTGAAAAATTAGTAACGGTTACTAATTTTTTGTAGTAAAATTTGTAATACTAGTAATTTTCCAGGTAGGCCGTCCGAAGATTTTAGTAATGACTAATTTTGTAAGAAAAATTAGTAAATTACTGTGTAACATAGTAAAGTCGTTAGTAAATTACTAAATTTTTAATTTTTTTTCGTAATTTTTTACGACCTTTTGAACAAAATTAAGTAATCGATTACTAAACTTTTTAGTAATTTACTAAACTGAACAGTACATTCCGAACCTAAAACTGAACCTGTTTTCAATGTGAAATTACCATTTTATCCCTGCGATAAATTACAAAATCGTTTACGAATTTTCAGTCCGAACCTAAAATCGAACCTATTAATAATTTTACTGTAGGGGTAAAATGGTAATTTCACACTGAAAGTAGGTTCGGTTTTAGGTTCGAAATGTACTGTCCTATTTAGTAAATTACTAAAAAGTTTAGTAATCGATTACTAAATTTCGTTCTAAAAATAGTAAACAATTACGAAAGAAAAATGATGACTTTAGTAATTTACTAACGACTTTACTATGTTACACATTAATTTACTAATTTTTCTTACAAAATTAGTAAATTACTAAAATCTCCGGACGGCCTACCTGGAAAATTACTAGTATTGCAAATTTTACTACAAAAAAATTAGTAACCGTTACTAATTTTTCACTGTTTGACCATTCGGAAAGTTACTAAATTAGGTTTAGTAAATCGGCGGAAAAAATTACTAAACTTTTTAGTAACCGATTGCTAAAGTTGAAAAGTGAAATTTTAGTAACGATTACTAAAAAACTGTCAAATCACCGTTATTTTTAGTAATCGGTTACTAAAAAGTTTAGTAAATTTTTCCGCAGATTTACTAAACTTAGTTTAGTAAATTTCCTAATTGTCAAAGAGTGAAAAATTAGTAACGTATTACTAACGTTTTTTAGTAATTTACTAGCGATTTTCCTAAAAAACATCGATTTTTAGTAATCTTTACTAAAAAAAATATCGATTTTAGTAAACAACGCAATAGTTACGTACACGTACCGTTAGGCGCTTCCCCCCACCCCCCATCTCCCCCTCCTTAATCAAGAAATATACTTTTCGCTTTTTAATGACATCGTCCTCTCCTTGGCAATCAACCTTAGCCCGTCCCCGAGTTGTTAGCATACATTACTCTATAGATATATGTATGTTCCTACCCTGATAGGCCTTGACGTGGCCCATGGCTTCGGAGATCGCTCTGCCCCGTAGGAAACCTCCTAAGCAACACTTGCTTGGCTGCTTCGGCTGCCGATTGAGGAGGGAGCCCTTCAAGTCTAAGTCCACAAAGGAGGCGGAAGAGAACAGGCAGATGAGGAGGAAGCCGTGGGGGGTTTATTGGTCGATTCGCCGGTCGGCCACTGCCACCGTCCCTGTCGAGGACGAGGCCGGAGCTCCCTCCGTGAAGATCGTTCTCGATTCGGGATGGTCGGGGGATGTCAGTTGGTACAGCGAACGGATGCGGGAACAGGAGGTTTCAGTGGCGAGGAGCGGTGATTATAGTAACAGACAGTATGTTCGACAGGGTTCCGATACTGTTGAGAGGCCAAAACAGTCTCCGCCGCCGACGCCGCCGCCACCACCTCCTCCTCCTCATCCTATCACAACATCTACCAAAGCCCGTCCGAAGCTGAGAAGAGACGCGGACAACCTCCTAGATCCGACAGTAGGGATGTCGATCGTGCTGGTGACCCTGATCGTGCTAGTGTTGTGGGGGCAGGCACCTGCCGTCCTTTGTACTGCAGCCTGGTTCTACGTAATTCCGCGGCTGAGACGGGATCGAGACGCGAGCAAGGGAGGCCAGGAATTGGCCCTGGGGGAGGTTGATTTGAGCTCGGAGGAGAACAAGAAGAGGGTGGTCTTAGAAGGCCTCCTCGAAAGGAGTCGCCGCCCGGACGGACTTCATCTCCCAACTGTAACATAAAATATAATAATCTTTGTTTCTCCTATTCAAGTGTTTTGCTTTTTTCAAGGAAAATGAAGGAAACTAGTTTTGGTCCTGTTATTTAAGAAGGGATAGAATGAAATAAAGAGTAACCGCAAACTTTCTAGCCAACAATTTAAACCCGTCTGTATAGTCAACGGAAGCCAATAACTAATGTTTTTGGTCGTCACATGATGGTTTCTGCTGCAATAAACGAGATAATATTGGTGGGGGGACATCCATCCAATTTTGGCGGAGCATACAAATAGAGATAACCAGGAGGAGGATGACCCATGTTCATTAGCCACCCCGCTACACACGACACCTTCGTTATTAAGATATATCACCAAAAATGAGGTAATAAATTTGGCCTTACTCGATTCGCCTCTAGGTGAGACATAAATTTTATTTTTTTAAAAAAATGGCGGATACATTTTAATATAGCAAATTAGAGTTTACGTGTTGGCCCCTCCCCGGTCTTAGTCTTTACAACACAACACAACCCCTGTTTCTTTTTCTTCTTTTTTTTTTCCCATACGGCCGAAATGGTCGTGAAAGTGAAGATCGCGCTCTTAACTAGTCAACCCAAAATTCAACAAACAGACAAGATTTCGAGATGGAAAAATTAGTCGACAATTTAAGATTTAACCATCATGAATCAAGAGTATGGTGTGCAGCGTGGACCTTATGCCTTTTGTGTTCATAAGGATGAAACACCAACATGAAATAATATTTGAGGAACAAGTTATGAAAATAAAAAAAAAAACCTTTCTAAAAAGTGCCTCGGGTCACTCGCAATTACTGACTACAAACCCCTTACTCTCTAACATTAATGCCGTCGTCAATGACATCTAACGTCATGATTTTTAATGTTTTGAATTTTCCCTTCGGACGTGGCATAATTTTGGGCACGTCTAGATAGACCAATAAGAAAGAGAGCTAGGAGTTCTCACCTTCCATGGGTGCGTTGTTTATTTTTATTCCCCATAGAAAAGAAAAAGAAAAATATAGTAAAATGGGGTGGTGGTATCCAAATTGCCCCTATTCTCATGACGATAATTAGGATATCCTTGTGGGGACAAAGATGACGACATAATTTTCTTAATACGCGGGTGTTCGCATAGAAACGGATCACGCCGGAAATATTTGCCAATAATACTCACAAGGTCTTTAGATGTGGTCGCCAGTAAGTAAAATAAATAGATTGAATTAAATGAATAAAGTCTTACAATAAGAATAAAAATACTTACAGCCATGAAAAATAACGTAAGGACGATGGTGCGACGTTGTAGACTCGCTGTTGGGCACTGCAGACTTGTGAATTTGGGCGGTAGTGTCGTAGACTTCAGCTGGGCGCTACAGGCTGGTGTATCTGGATGGTAGTAGCGTCGTAGACTTGCTGCTGGACACCGCGGGCTTGCAAAATTGGACGATGGTGACGTCGTAGACTTGATGACGGAGCGCAGTGGACTTGTGAATTTGGATGGGATGTCGTAGACTTGATGACGGGGGGCTGTAGACTTGCGATCCTGGGTGGTGAAAACTGTTTGCTGGGGCTTGGAGGATGGAGTGTGGCCGAAAGTGGTAGCAGATGTGGATACCAAGGCTACGGTTGCTCACCCTAGTGGCGGAAACGAAGGCGGAATTGTTTGCCGGGATTACGGTGGCTCATCTTGGCAGTGGAATGCTGGCGGAGATTGGTTACTAGAGCTACGGTTGCTCACTCTGGTGGTGGAGGTAAAGACCAATGAAACCTCACGAGTTTCGCCCAGGTCGGGGAATCCTAATAACTACGGGGTGACGAGCAATGCAAGGCTTCTGTTTAGCTGATTGATCGTGCCCCTTTTTGGGAAGATCTCCTTCCCTTTATATTCGATCTTATGAGTCCAGGATGTTAGTCACGTTCTCCGAAGATCCTCCCAATCTAAACTACCTTCCGTGGATCTTGGAGCCCACGAACCACTCTCTCACAACGTGTGACTTGCGCAGACATGGGCTGTAGACTTGGTACGAGTACCACGCCTTTCCTCATCCTTTACATTCCTCTCGTGGGCTTTAACCCGTCATAAAATAGGCCCAAGATAACTTATCACGTCAACATAAGCCCCCCTCTTTTTGCTGAGGGGATTTCTGACGCCTGAGCACGTCTGTCAGTTTCTTAGAGTTAAAGAAAACCTTTCGTTTCCCTCCTTTCACTCGTCCTTCGAGCTCTCTCTCTTCCTGAAACCCCCGTAGAATTTTCTGAAAACCCTACTTCCCAATCTTGATCATGTCTTCCTTCGCAACCTTCCAATAGCACTCTCAGCGTGCTGGTCCCTCTGGTGTGGTCCAGACCAGCGACGACGGGTTAACCCTAGGTCCCGTTCTTGACCCTGCTCTCTTTCCCGGTCTGGTATATCATGAGTATTTGATCACGGAGTTCCAAATCCCTATCTGCCGGGAGGACTTCGTGTCCCCCTGAACTGGGAAAAGAAGAGTGGGTTCTTGTGCTTCCCCTCTGTTGAAAAGCCAGTGATGCAACAATGGTTTTCCAGATGGCTTGGGAAGCTGGTATCCAGGCTGAAGGTTTGTGGCCTCTGGTCCTTCTTCAAGCTCTCTTTAGTCACAAAGCGCTGCGACTCTCGGGTATGTGCTAGTCTACTTCCTTTCTGGAACGACTCGGTGAACTGCTTTTACTTCCCCGAGAGCCCTATGACCATTACTCTGGAGGACATAAACTTCTTGACGGGGAGTTACGTGGCTGGTACCCCTGTTCGCCTCCACCCTGTAGACGACGACCACAACCCCACGGAGATGCTCCAAATCTTGAGCACAGCGAGGAGGCACCTTCAAATGATCGAAGGTCAGTCTACTGCTATCTGGGGAAAGGCTGAGGAGGTCGAGTTCTTCAGCGTCTGGCTGAGCAAGTATGTTTTCTGCTTCACTGGCAAACGAGTGCCAAAGCTTGTCCACGGGATTGCCAATTTCCTGAGCTCGGCCTCTAGCAAGATAGCCTGTGTCCCGTTTTTGTTGGGATTAGTCTATCAGGGTCTGCACAACGCTAGCACGTGCACAAGCCCCTTTCCAAGGTATCCGGCCGGTGGCCCCCTTTAGATTGTTCATCTGTGGTCCTGTCTATGGATGCCAGGGGTACCAGATGTCTTCTGGTACCACCTAGATCAGCTGCTATGGGACGCACATGCTGCAGTCCTGCTGCCAGGCCAAGGGCAAATGGTTATATGCCTCTGTGACGGGGCATATAAGACACATTGTGGATACCGGGCGGGGTGAGCGCCGCAATTGGGTCCCATTCCCTGCCGGCCATCTTATTTTGAAGCGCCGGCACAGGCTCACCCCAGGCCTATATTGGGATACTATCTTGACCAACAGGGACTTGGTCTGTGTGTCCGAGGGGGGATTTTGTTTTGAAGTCTACAACCCCCAGCTCTATGCAAGACAAGTTGGTTTTGTCCAGAGCTCATCAGTCCCCTTCTCCGCCACCTTCAATATCCCGATCCATACACGGGTTACCACCGTTTTTTCAAAGGATTCTTTCTTGGCCTCGATGAATCTTCTGTCCAAGAAGATGTCGCTCCGTCACATGGAGTTTCCTTTCGGGTCTACTTCAATTTATGCCATAGAATTTTTTGTTGTTCAATGGGCGATCACATTTGACACCCTTCGGAAGAAGATGGCTTTTCTTCAGACTTCCAAGAAGCCAGATCTTTATCTTTCCTCTGAGATGATGCTAAAGACTGGACATAGGCCTGCTGGTATAGACTGAACTTATTTTTCTTGCCCTTTGAATTGAATAACCCCTATCTGACATATGTTGCAGTTTTAGATGTAGACTCAAGGGACACTTTACCAGAAAGGAGCCCTCCTCCCCCGACTAGACGTTTGATCCGTCTCCGCCGGCAGACTCTTGCTTCAAGGGCAAGAAGGTCGAGAAGGGAGCGCCTAGCAAGTGAAAGGCTCCTTCCCCTGAGTCCTCTGACTCAGAAGATGTACCAATTTCAGTTTCTTTCAAGCACCGCCGTTCTGCCATTTAGGACCCTGTCCCCATTTCTATTAAGGCCCCGGAATCTTCAGGGACCCCTTTTCCGAGGTATGCGGCGCTTCTCACCTTTAAATACTATGAATCTCCTCCCAATAAACCTTGGAACTTGTTTTCAGGAGGATGGTCATGGCGCCGAGTCCGCCCCCTTTGACTTCTCAAAAGACAGAATCCTCTCGAGAAATGGTATGCATTCCTGTTCCTATGTTGTTTCGTTTTCAAAGCTCGAGCAAGACGTTTTATTTTTCTCCTCAGGACCCAAATTTCTCCGAGGTACCTGACCCTAAGGAAGCTTGTTGTAATGACGGGCTATCCTCTGCTTGTATACTTCTATCTTGTCTACAACTTCCAATCTCTTTTTTTCCAACTCTTCTAAGTCTATATGCATAGCTTCATCTTGTAGACAAGGTTGGCTGACACGAAGCGATTTATACCTCATTTCGATGGGTAATATAGCGTCGTGACCGTAGACTAGCGCGAATGGAGTTTCCCCAGTGCTTTCACGCTTAGTAACTCTTAGAGCCCATAGTGTTATCATTCAGTACTTCATGCCATTTCTTTGGATTAAACTCGACCATCTTTTGAATGTTGTTTTTAATTAATTTATTGGAGGCTTCAGCCTGCCCATTCGCTTGCGGATAATACGGAGTGGAATTCAGGATTGAGAAGCCAAATTCTTCGACAAACTCCCTCACTCTTGTATTGTTAAAAATCATCCCATTGTCTACAACAATGTTCTGGGGAATGCCGAATCGATAAATGACACAAGTCCACAAAAACTAATGACTTCATTATGGTCAATTTTCTTGTAGACTTGTGCCTCTACCCACTTGGTGAAGTAATCTGTTGCGACCAAGACAAACGCATCCCCTCGACTAGAATGAGGATGAATTTCCCCTATCACGTCTAGAGCCCAGGTCCTGAAAGGCCAAGGTTTAATCACAGGGGTAAGGTCAGGTGTTGAAGCACGAGTTATCGGGCCATGTCGTTGGCATTCTTGACATCCTTTGGCCATCTCAATGCAATTTTTCATCATTGATGGCCAGTAGAAACTATGTCAATGAATAATCCAACACATTTTTATTCCTGCCTGGTGCGACCCACAGAGTTCCTCGTGGGTCCCCAACATTATTGGAGTAACTTTATCTAAGTCTATGCATCTTAAAAGAACCCCACTTGTATCCTTTCTATAGAGAACACCGTCCAAGAGGACGTATGAGCCTGAACTTTGATTCGCTGCTTGGCCTCCTGACTGGGGTCTAATAAGAAGTCTATTATAGGCTTCCTCTAGTCTTTATCTTGGCTCGTTATGTCTACGGCCATGATGTTGTCCTCTGACTGTAGATGCGATCCTATTTCGGGTATGTTACCCAGTTCTGTCCTGTTTTTGTATCCCGAGGCTAACTGCGCTAGGCTATTAGCTACTACATTTTCATCACGTCCCACAAACTGAAAAGTTATATCTTCGAATCGTGCGACTAGCCACTGTACTGCCTCGAAATAGGGTAGCAGCTTGTCTTGACATATGCATTCTTTGTTAACTTGGTTGATAACTAACTGAGAATCTCCCCTGACACGGGCATGACTTGCTTTTAGTGCCATGAGTTCCTTAGTACTGTTATCAATGCTTCATACTCAATAGCATTGTTGGTAAGTATTACTTGTAGACGAAAAGCTAATATGATGTCTTTACCCATTGGGGATATTATGTGAATTCCTATCCCAGCTCTATTTTTGGTGGACGAGCCATCGAACCATGCCTGCCAGACCTCTTCAGTTGCTTCTACTAGTTATATAGACAAGGTCGGGTCATGGTCGACTAGAAAATCAACCAACGCTTGTCCCTTGACCGACTATTGAGACTTATACCTCAGATCGTATGGAGACAAAATCAAGCTCCATTTGCTAATCCGTCCACCTAATAATGGGCTCTCAAAGAAATATTTGATAATGGGCGACTTGGATACGACGTGGACTTTGTTGTTCCCGATGTAATGTCTAAGTTTCATGACGGCATAAAATACCGATAGACATAACTTTTCCTTTGAAGCATACCTAACTTCGATTGGTGTCAATTGCCTCGATAAGTAATAAATGGCCCTTTCACGTTCACTCTCATCCATTTGTGCCAACGTAGCCCCTATAGTTGTTTCAGTGGCAGCCACATAGAGAATGAAAGGTTTCCCGCACTGCGGGGGTATCAGGATTGGTGGGTGTGTTAAATATTTTTTCACGGCGTCGAACGCTTCTTCGTGTTTCTCTGTCCACTTGTAATCATTTTTTCCTCTTAATAGGTTGGCAAACGCCTCAGTCTTCCCTGCGACATTTTCGATAAATCTACGTAGGTAATTCACCCTTCCAAGGAAAGCTTGTAATTCCCTTTTACTTCTTGGTGTTGCTAAATTTTGAATGGCGTTTACTTTGTGTGGGTTTAGTTTAAGTTGATGTTTTCTCATTTTCATAAAAGCATTTCTGAGATGGTTGACAAGAAGTTCTTCCTATGTCGACTTAACGATTATATCGTCGATGTAGACTTCCACTGTCTTGCCAAGAGAAGCGTCAAATATAGCATTTATTGCTCGCAGATACGTAGCACCAGCATTCTTTAGTCCAAATGGCATTTCTACCCATTCGAAAATTCCTAAGGGGCATCTGAATATTGTTTTATGTATATCCTCATCTACGATAAAGATCTAGTTATAACCAAAGACACCGTCTATGAATGACATAACCTGATGCCCTGTTGTCTTGTCTATAAGATCATCTGCAACCGGCATGGGATACTCATCTTTTGGAGTAGCGCGGTTCAAATCTCTAAAGTCTATACAGACTCTGATTTTTCTGCTCTTTGTCAATACGGGTACGATACTAGAAATCCACTCCATATAACGCGACGTCCTTATATACCCTGCTCGAAAAAGCTTCTTAACTTCCTCAAAGACTAACTGTGTTACTTCCCTAGTCATGCGCCTTGGCGCTTGTTGCACGGGCTTAAAATCTTTCTTGATAGGAAGAGTGTGTTCCGCTACTCTACGATCTAACCCTGGCATCTCAGTATAATCCCAGGCGAAGCAGTCCTTAAATTCTTCAAGTACTCCTCTAATCGCATCAAAAAGTTCTTTATTAACTGAAGAACTGATGAAATGAAACCTAGGAGAAGTCTCGCTTCCCAAATTGACACTAATTAATGGATCACACGGCGTCATCAAGGACTCGCGGCCCTTGGTTCCACCTAAATCGGTAGACACGGGCTTATTACAAGCATCGGGCGCTCTAAGCGCTTCTGAATTTATTGAGAGCCAAGAGATAGGTTGTCTACGACAATGATTACCCTGGTCGACTTGGAGTTATCGAAGGACATCAGTGACCGCTTCATTTCTTTTTTCACTCTGGTCCATAAGTCCCTTCCTTTAGGAGTTTATCGGGCTCCAACTCCGTGACAACGTTCAGCTGGCTCTTCAGAACTTCTCCTTTACCGCGTTCGTTATCTTTTTGGTCGTTCGCATCTCTCCTTACGGGGTTTTCACTCGAATTGACCTCTTGCAGGACTTCTTCTATGTCCTTTGCAGTGAGCTCATCTCCCCATCCTGATGGGGCGACAAGGTCCGTCTCCGGCTTAGGGTGTGATGTCCCGTAATCCACAATATAATCAAATTTTCCAGATGGTTGACCAGGAGGACCTACAGTAGGGTCGCCCAGCTTATATCGTTGCTCCAGCGTAAGATCCTTGACAGTCTTGCTCATTTCTACATGCAAGATACCTTTGTCACAACAAGAGTATCCATCAGCCTTAATAATCTCAACTACAGAATCAAGCCATAACATCTATTCTCTATGCAATGTAGATGGGATGGCTGCCGCCTTATGGAGCCAATCGCGGCCCAACAAAGCATTAAAAGTAGGAATTATGTCTATTTCGAAGAAACCAGTTTCCTTTCCTTGGCGACCCACCTCTAGGTGCACAGAGAAGACCCCTAAACATTCAGATTTCCTACAATTAAAACCACTCACGGTAACATTGGTTTTAACCAAGTCGTCAGGTTTGTATCCAAGCATTCTGAACCTGGATAATGGAAGCATGTTTATCGTTGCTCCATTGTCTACAAGGTCCCGACTCACCACGGTACCATCAAAGATAGCGGTGATGTACAAAGAATGCATCTGTTGCTTCATGCTGTGAGATGGTTTCTTCAACCAATAAAGTGGAAAACCTATCGGATAAACTAGTGAACAAGGAAGAGGTACCTTACCTTTTACGGTTTCCACTTTCCGATTATTGGCGTAGTCTACAGGCAAGGTGATAGCGTTACAGCTCACAATTGGCCTCCTTTCGCCATCAGCATCACTTGGGATTTCACTCCGAAGAGGGGTGTAATCAAAGCCAGGGCCTTCTGAATGGTCCGTAGACTCGATATGCTCTGCCTTAGCGTTCGATTCCTTCATATACACTTTGGCAGGTAAGGCGGCCCCTGAGGGGGTAGGTCTGGGCCTTTTAGCAACGTGACTTAGACGTCTAACCCTTCTCTTTCAAGCCCTTGGTGGCAAAAACGTTTTGCTAATAGCTCTCTGCCAAAGTTTTGAGGGGGTAACCGCTTTGATTACCCTTGATTTCTTAGAACCAGGGAAAGATTGACATACCTCGACAAAGTCTCCAGCGAACGGATCGTATCCCACTACTGTCCGCATTGGTATCTGTTGCGTTTTTGGATAATTATTAGTTTCACAAGTACCTATAGTTGCAGAGTGAGAGGGTTTGATCACGATCTCCCCATTTGACGACAGGTCTACAAGCTTGAGGAAATAGTTGACACAGCACGGGGCGCAGAGTTGAGTAATCAGGATCCTGTTATGAGCTATTAGCTTGCATTTCTGACAAAGCATCCTCTCATCTAGGAACTGGGCTATTGGTAGTCCCGTTCAAAGTGCCTGGATGTCTACCTTAGACGTTCCATACCTTGGCTTGACCCCCTTCTCCTGTGATATTTCAACCTTCTGAGTTCTGTGAGGGATGTCCCCTTCTGCAGCTCCGGGGCCCGTCTCGCCAGTGTAACCGGTTTTCTCCTGTCGTAACTTTGTCACTTGTTGGACGGATGGGTCATTAAATTTCAGATGTCGTTTGGGGTGCTCCAAAGCGCGGTGCGCGGTGCTGTTGTTCAGGTGCTCTGCCCCCATCCCCTTCCTCCTCGGATAGCTGGCCTCCCCATGAGGGCTCCTGAACCCCCTCTGCAAGTTATTTGAGGCACTTCGCAAACTAGGGGAAACTATCTCCATTGCCACCTCCTCAAGCGGGGTCAAATCATACCAGACATCCCCCTGATTGTTTTGCCGTTACTTTCTGAAAGTGTTGCACCTATCAGTGGTATGCGTGTCGCCCATATGCCATTAGCAGAGGTTAGACGCCACTTCCCTGACTAGGCATGTGACTACACCTTTATCGGCTAAACGGCGGAAAAGGGCATTCGATATCATTTTCTCCCCGTGGATCTTTATGTCCTGTAGGGAAAAATCAGTATTAGTCTCAATTATATTTATGTCGACATCAGAAACATCAAACATATGAATGGCGATTTCATCGTCAAAAGGCTTGTCGTCGACCATAGTGACTTCGTCTACTTTAGGGAAGCATAACTCATTTGACTCTAGGAGGTCTTGAATTATGTTCCTAAACGATAAACAATCCCTGGTCGTAGTGTGAACGAACCATGCCACTTGCAATAATTCCTAGTTTTCTCTCTTTCCGTCTGAGGGACCCTATGACCCGATTTTTGCTTAATCCGTTTTCGTTGGAAAAGCCAGTCAAAAATTCCATCTGCCTTGTTTACGTCGAAAGAATACTTCCTTTCTACGCCAGATTTCTGAGATGCTTTTGCTTTTGAATTTTTCCTTGTTATTGGCTCACAAATCGTTACTTCGCCTTTCACAAACTCAGCCATGTCTACTTCGAAGGTTTCCAACTGATATGCGTGCTTAGACTGGGCCTTTTCCATTAAAAACTGATGGTATTCAGTTGCCCTCCTAGCAAAGTCATAAAGATCGTTGAACCTTTCCCCTTGTAGCTTTTTCTTGAAAGGCATTGACAACGTGTTTAACGCGATCATCAAGTGGTCCCTTTCTGGAATTGCAGGTCTACAACGAAGCAACGGGTTTCGCAAACGCATAAGGAACTATCCTGGGTGTTCCCCGGCGGGCCTGTTTCAACCGCATTACCTCGAAGATTGACATAGGTGTGTCTAGTTGAGCAAATGCTTTCATGAAGATAGACTGCATTTCCGCCTATGATGTTACTGACTCGGGAGGCAAACTCGCATTCCATATGAAGGCATCTCCTGTGAGTGAGTTCGGGAATAACTTTAGCTTCCAAAAGTCATTGGCTACAGCATCTCCGACTTAATGGGTGAACCGGGCTATATGCTCTATAGGCGTCATCTCATCTTCCCCTGAAAACTGGGTGAAGTCGGGTACCCGATATCCCTTAGGCAGGGTATGGACTCCTGTAGAAAAAGAACCGTCCTGCCTGATAGTTCCAGGCACCATTTGTTCCAAGACTTGAGCAACTGCCTCCCTCAAATTTTGCTGGGGAAAACTAACAAACTGCTCTCGCGCGTGGTCTTGGTTCCACTTCTCTGGGGGATGAGGCATTCTCCCAACGACTCGGGATGGCTGCGGGTTTACCGAAGCATTCGTGTAGAAGCTTTCTGCCCGAGGTAGGCCTCCCATAAACGGAGCTTCCCTTGACGGTATCTCCTCTGCTGGTTCTTTACCAGGTCAGCGAGGGGGTACGCAACTTGCATACCTATTTGTTTCACCTGCGCTTCACCATCATCGTCTACCGGGTTCACTGCATACACAGCGTTTGACCTCCAAGATGTGGGAGATCGAGAGGAAGTAGGCCTCGAAGGGGACATCCTATCCCTATTGCAAGCCTCTGTAGCGCGCTGATTAGCACCGCTCCAGGGCTCATCCTCTTGGAACGACACATTGCGCCTCTCTCCTCATCGAGCATCTCCCACAAAAGAATTCTCCCTGTCTACTGGGGCGTTTGGCTTTGCGGTGGCATTTGGCCTATTTAAAGCGCTGAGTTGCTCTAGAATCTGAGTTATATTATCTTGTAATCCAGTGATATGTCTGTCTACCAGGTTCCTCATATCATTGAACTCTTTATGGAACTCAAGCTTGGATATGAACTCAGAAGGGGTATGTACCCCGTAATCAGGTTGATTTGCTGTTTCTTGGGTTTCTAAAGCCGCGGTCTCGACATTTACGTCTCCTGCTATAAACTGACCGTCTCCATCTAATGGAGGTGGAGGGTCGCGATTAGCTCCACTCCTGGTACTCTTTGCCATTTGAGGACTTTAAACTTTCTCGTGCTCCCAGTGTGGTCGCCAAAAACGTGTTCGCGTCGAAATGGATGACGTCGGAAATATTTGGCAATAATACTCACAGGGTCTTTAGATGTGGTCGCCAGTAAGTAAAAGAAATAGATTGAGGTAAATGAATGAAGTCTTACAATAAGAATAAAATGCTTACAGCCATGAAAAATAAAGGGCGATGGCACGACGTTGTAGACTCGCTGTTGGGCGCTGCAGACTTGCGAATTTGGGCGGTAGAGTCGTAGACTTGCAGCTGGGCTCTACAGGCTGGTGTATCTGGACGGTAGTAGCGTCGTACACTTGCTGCTGGACACCGTGGGCTTGCGAAATTGAACGATGGTGACGTCGTGGACTTGATGACGGGGCTCTATGGACTTGTGAATTTGGACAGGACGTCGTAGACTTGATGACGGGGGGCTGTAGACTTGCGATCCTGGGTGGTGAAATCTGTTTGCTGGGGATTGGAGGACAGAGTGTGGCCGAAAGTGGTAGCGGATGTTGATACCAAGGCTATGGTTGCTCACCCTGGTGGCGGAAACGAAGGCGAAATTGCTTGCAAGGACTACGGTGGCTCGTCCTGGCGGTGGAATACTGACGGAGATTGGCTACCCGAGCTACGGTTGCTCACTCTGGTGGTGGAGGTGATGACCAATGAAACCTCACGAGTTTCGCCCAGGTCGGGGGATCCTAATAACTACCGGGTGACGGGCAATGCAAGGCATCTGTTTAGCTGATTGATCGTGTCTTTCTTTGAGAAGATCTCCTTCCCTTTATATTCTATCTTATGAGTCCAGGATGTCTGTCACGTTCTCCGAAGATCCTCCCAATCTAAACTACCTTCCGTGGATCTCGGAGTCAACAAACCGTCCTCTTAAGACATGTGAACTGCGCAGACGTGGGCTGTAGACTTGGCATGAGCACCACACCTTTTCTCATCCCTTGTATTCCTCTCGTGGGCTTTACCCCGTCAGAGAATAGGCCCAAGATAACTTATCATGTCAACACTGGTCTGAGTGCCTTCTTAGTTTAAGCTGATTATGTTGTGGCATTTGGACTCGTGCTTCTTTGTTGTTGTATACGTCGTTGTACCTAGCGACCACAAATCCAAAGACATTTCCATCACGGCCGATGGACTGTGGATTTTATATTTATGGATTTTGCTGTATTTCCTGAAGTTATCCTGGTTTGAGCGGCCGCCTGCTGTATATGTTGAAGAGGAGCACATCAAAGTTTTGATCGCCATTCAGTACATATGGGTGCTTTTCAACTTTGATATGCAGTGACAATCCCGATAGCCATAGTCACATTTCAGACTGGAGGCCTTACCTCGCTCTTCACCTTCTCAACTTCTCCAGGGAGGCTAGAAGCGCCCCTTGCATTTCAACAATGACCTGTAAGGATCTAGTAGCGGTGGATCCCAATGGATATACTTTTGAAGTTTTTAATCCCCATATGTACGCCGGGCAACTCAGTTTTGTTTAGTCGCTTGTTATGCCTTTCCATCAGTCAATGAACAATCCCTTATCGAGCAGAATGTCAGTTTCCTTTGATCGAGGGATTAAACCCCACTCCACACTTGCTCCTCCGAAGATGCATATTGAATAACTCTTCTCTGAGGCGTCCATTACTTTCAAAGTGTCGGGGTGAATCTTGGGACTGGATGAAGAATTTGAGCATCTATTAAGAGAACCAATCCAACTTGGCTGGTTTTGATCTTTTTACCTGTCTCAAGGGAAGAGCCACCAAGAAGCGAGTGGGTGACCCATGGCAATCTGGAGGTACCCACTTCAGCTTTTCCTTTCAGTCGTCGCTCAGTTATAATGTTGTGTATTATAGGCGGGAAGAAGCGTATGCGCCGGGTTAGGGAAAGTGATCAGCAGTCCGCCTCTACCCCTAAGCATGCTTTCCTTAATGATTCTTTAGAGTCATCTTCCTCTCAAGGTATTAACCCTTCTTTCATATATATGCGTACTTCGCTTCGCTTAACTATCTTCTTTGGCGATAGGTGCCAACTCTCAAGCTACTTCCCAAGTGAGGGCTCCGGGCGAACCACTAACTATTGAGGCGGCTCCTCAAATAGAAGCTGCCATTTCCGCCGAAGCAACATCACTTTGGAGCCACCCTCAGCTACCACTTCAAACATTTATCCTTCTCTCTTAGGAAAGCCAGAATTTCCTCCGTCGACCGCTGCAAGTGAGGCTTCGCCCTTGGAGGGTTTGGTCGAAGTCGAGTATGAGGATTCCATGGAAGTCGTGGAGAAGGCCAAAAACAAGCTGAGGAAGCCCTTAAGGTCAACCCTCGCCCTATTGTTTTCAGGGACCCCTTTAAGAAACAATCCACAAATTATCCCATGGGTAAGGGTACCTGATACGCTTATAACAACAACTCCAGCGAAGCTGAGCCAACTCCTCGCATTTACTAACACAACCCAGAAAAACCAGTCTCAACAACAAACAAGAGAAAACATAAATCTCCTCTAGTCATACGCTAGCGGCTGCATCCTCTGCTTCATCTTCTCCCTTTTCTTCTTATCCGCCACCACTCATCCCCCCTTCCTCCAGCTCATTTTTCTCTGCCCCTCTTTCTTCTCCCCCCATCTGTTATAACCTCCCCGCGCGCACCCCTGCCAGGCCGTTACCTAGGTTGTTACACGATTTCCTCTTTTCCCTGTATCCTTTCATTTCTTTTTCACTTTCGTCCTCCTCCAAACTCTCCGATGCCACCCCAACTTCCACCCGTCTAGTTCCTCCTGAGGGCCCATGCATTCCTAAGAGCCCATGCGTTCATGGTTCGCTTATGTTGGCCGCACCTCCAAGCTTCCAGCCCACAATTCCCGGTCCAACAGCTTACTTCCCTGCTCCACTTCGATTCTTTGTATCAATACCTCCCTCTCAAAGTCACCCTTGTCCTCAAGGGTGATATGCGGAAATCTCTGCTGAAGATCAAACAAGAATTCCCATGTAGCTTGCAGCTCTGGTTGATTTCTCCACTTCACCAAAACCATGGTAGCAGCCAGACGTTTCCGCTTCACCAACTTTCGTTGCAGAATGTATTCAGGAACTGCGGCCACCTCGCCAACAGCTGGTAACTCAGGAGAAATAATATCCGCAGCACCCAAAAACTTCTTCAAGCGCGAAACATGGAAGGTCGAGTGAATCTTGGATTCGCTGGGCAGCTCCCATCTATACGGCATAGCTCCCAGCTTGTCTATCACCCTGTAAGGGCCGTAATATAGAGGACTGAGCTTGTGGCTGTGTTGTCCCTCTCCCAGATTCTGTTTATGGTGCTGAAGCTTAACATATACATAGTCGCCAATCTGAAAACTCCGCTCTGATCGTTTCCTGTCTGCAATTTGCTTCATTAGATTTTGGGACCGGTGAATGTGAAAACGCAAAAGCCGAACCATCTCCTCTCTATCCGACAGCTCTCTGTCAACCATGGCATTACAGCTGTACCTCTGATATATGGCAAGTGGACCGGCGGCTCATATTCATACAGGGCTTGGAACGGTGTCATCCGAATCGCAGTGTGGTATGTGGTATTATACTACAACTCCGCCAACGCCAACCATTTGCTCCAGAGGGTTGGGCAGTAAATGCAGAAACATTGTGGATATGTCTCCAAACAACGATTTACCACCTCCGATTGCCCATCTGTTTGTGGGTGATATGCTGACGAAAAACATAACTCCACGCCCTACAGCTGGAATAGTTGCTGCCAGAATTCGCACAGAAAGATGGTGTCCCTGTCACTTATGATTGTTTGGGGCAGCCCGTGCAGTTTGTAGACATTAGAGAGGAAGCCTTCAGCCACAGTCGACGCTGTATAAGGGTACTTCAAGGGGATGAAATGCGCGAATTTTGTAAGTCTGTCCACAACGACCATAACGACTTCCTAGCCTTGAGACTTCGGCAGCCCAACGATGAAATCCATGCTGATGTCAGTCCAGACTGCTGCAAGTATTGACAGGGGCTGCAACAATCCAGGGTAAGCAGCACGATCATATTTACATCGTTGGCAAGTGTCGCAAGCCTTGACAAACGATTCAATATCCTTCTGTAGCCCCTTCCAATAGCAAAAGCTGGAAATTTGTTTCAGCGTTGCATTAACTCCGGAGTGGTCCCCGACAGCCGACGCATGGAACATTCTGATGAGTTTGCGTATGATGTCTGGATCTGCTCCAATCACCAGCTTTCCTTTTCTCAACAATTGTCCATATTTCCACTCGAAATTAGTGCTCCGTCTCTTCTGCACCTCCTGTATGATCTCTTGCAAAGCTTTGTCGTTCTGCCAACTAGCTGCAATTTCATCCAACATTGTACCAGGCTGCAGGCCCAGCATCAGGGACATTACCTCAGCTCCTGGAATGTGAGACAGAGCGTCTGCAACCATGTTGTCTTTTCCCGTTTTGTAGCTGATCACGTAATCAAATCCGGCTAACTTGGCCAACCATGTAATCTGCATTGCGTTATGCACGCGCTGCTCCAGTAGATATTTGAGGCTTTGGTGATCCGTCTTGACTGTAAATCGACGACCCATCAAATAGTGCGCCACTTGTCAACTTCATACACTATGGACAGAAACTCCTTCTCATAGACTGATGAGGCTAGTTGTCGCAGTGCTAGTGCATTGCTTATAAAAGATATAGGGTGGCCTCCTTGCATTAGCACTACCCCGATTCCTATTGAGCTCGCATCTGTCTCCACCACGAATTCCTTCGAGAAATCAGGTAAGGCTAGCACAGGAGTCGTTGTCATTGCTCCCTTCAGCTACAAAAAAGCTTCTTGCACTGGTGATCCCCACTGGAATGAGTCCTTCTTTAAGAGCTGTGTGAGTGGTTTACTGATGATCCCATAGCCACGGACAAAACGTCGGTAGTACCCTGTCAACCCCAGGCAACCACGTAGCTATTTGAGATTCTTTGGTGTTGGCCAAGCTTGCACGGCTTGAACCTGCGCGGGGTCTGTCGAAACACCCTCCTTCTTGATGAAATGGCCTAGATACTCCACCTTCCTTCTCGCAAACGAAAACTTGCTCAGCTTGGCGTAGAGAGAGTTCTATTGCAGCACAAAAAGCACCTCTGCCAGATGACCTGCATGCGTTTTCAAGGTGTCACTGTAAATTAGGATATCGTCAAAGAAAACAAGTACGAACTTCCATAGATAGGGTCTAGATACATCATTCATCTGGCATTGAAACGTGGACCGGGCATTAGTCAGCCCGAGGGCATGACTAGGAACTCATAGTGGCCCTCATGCGTACGAATGGCCGTCTTGTGAATGTCACCCTCTTTCACCCCGATCTGGTGATACCCCGAGCGCAGGTCAAGTTTGGAAAACTAGCTTGCCCCGTGCAGCTCATCTAACAGCTCCTCGATTATCGGGATTGGAAATTTATCCTTCACCGTTTTGCTGTTTAACTCCCTATAGTCGATGCAGAGATGCCATCTGCTGTCCTTCTTCTTAACTAGCACGACCGGAGATGAAAAGGGGCTGGTGCTGGGCCGAACGTTACCTGAATGCAACATTTGCTGCACTAACCCTTCGATGATGTCCTTCTGTCCACTAGAATATCTATAGGGTCTGATGCTCAGCCCCTGAATCCCTTCTACAAGAGGTATGGCATGGTCTTGCCTTCTCTGGGCAGGCAAACCAGACGGTTCTGCGAAAACACCTTGGAATTGTCCACCAATTGCTGAATAACAGCAGGTAACAGCTCTATCCTCTGTTGCTCTTGCTCCTCAGTTGCTGTAGGAATGAGCATTAACCCCATTTCCTTTCCTGTTATGGTAAACGAACCAGTAGTGATTCGATTGAATTCCCCTGTCCCCGCTGTGAGTGTTACTGCCTTCCCGTTCCTCTGGTATTGCATGGTGAGACTAGGGAAATCACACATCACCTTCCCCAGTGAATTCAGCCACTCCATTCCCAGTATTACCTCACAACCCTTCAAAAGCATAATTAGCATGTCTGCTTCATATTCTTCACGTTGCATTGACCAGCGAAATGCCCTCAGCATTGAATTACAGAGCAGTCGTTCCCCATTAGCCACCATAACACTCTTACTCTCAGCAATTTGGATGCTACCACCTAGTTGCCTGGCGATTTCTGCATCTATGAAGTTTTGTGTGCTGCTCGAGTCCACCAAGATTGTTAGCTTCCGCCTTTTATACGGCCAACAACCTTCATGGTGCGGCTCCTGAATGACAGAGCTACCCCGTGTAGGGCGTATAGAGATACTATGGGAGAATCATCTGTTGCTAACTCATCTTCTGTCAGCTCTAGTTGCTCATTTGCTCCTTCATGATCATCCGCTTCTAATGTGATCGAATACATCCGTCTGTTATTGCATTTGTGGCTCATGGTGTACTTCTCATCGCACCAAAAACAGAGCCCCTTCTGTCGTTTCTCCTCCATCTCTGCTGCTGACAATCTCCTGTGCGGAGGTTGATAAGATTGAGCCTTAAATCCCACCGGGTTCTGGCCACGACTCACTCCTTCCCCCAATCTTCCTCCAGATGGCCATTTGGGTGAAGCTCTGTTGATCAGGGCTTCTGCGATGGCCTTTTGTCCCATGAAAGTTTCTGTTCTAAGCCCCCGAAGGATTCCTTCTCTGTTTCTATTATGGGGTGTTGCCTCGTCACTCGATAGAGTTTTGCCCAAAGAAATGGCTTGCTGCAACGTCCTTGGGTTCAGAACCGTCAATAATCTTCTGTTCTCCCTCCTCAGCCCTCCGATAAAAAGAGCAACCAAGTCTTCATTCGCCAGCTCCACCTTGGTCGACAGAGACACGAACTCATTAACATAATGCGTAAAACTACCTTCCTCTTTCAGCTCCTTAAGTAAGACGATAGGCCGAGTTAGCTCATTGGGGCCAAAACGCATGACCATGGCAGCTGCATACTCCTCCCAGCTGACCGGCCCTTTCAGCACTCGACCCTTCAAGAAGGCATAGTGCCATTCCACAACAAATCCAAACAAGTGCACCGAGGCGATACTCTCCTTTAACTCATCCGGCGTGCCATCTAGTTCGAAGAATCGTTCACTTCTAAAAATCCATTCCTGAACCTCGCTTCGGTCGAAGGATGGAAATTCAACCTTGGTCTGCCTAGTGACTCGGTCTGTGGGCCACATTATTCTAGGGTCCCTCCGATTGTCCGACTCGGCTCCCTCTTCTGAACTCTCCACTCTTCGTCCTTTAACCTGATCTTCTATCGACGAGATTCTCGCGCTCTGAAACCACTTGATACGCTTATAACAATAACTCCAGCGAAGCTGAGCCAACTCCTCGCATTTACTAACACAACCCAGAAAAACCAGTCTCAACAGCAAACAAAAGAAAACATAAATCTCCTCTAGTCATACGCTAGCGGCTGCATCCTCTGCTTCATCTTATCCCTTTTCTTCTTATCTGCCTCCACTCATCCCCCTTCCTCCAGCTCATTTTTCTCTGCCCCTCTTTCTTCTCCCCCCATCTGTTATAACCTCCCCGCGCGCACCCCTGCCAAGCCGTTACCCAGGTTGTTACACGATTTCCTCTTTTCTCCGTATCCTTTCATTTCTTTTTCACTTTCGTCCTCCTCCAAACTCTCCGATGCCAGCCCAACTTCCACCCGTCTAGTTCATCCTGAGGGCCCATGCGTTCCCGAGAGCCCGTGCGTTCCTGGTTCGCTTATGTTGGCCGCACCTCCAAGCTTCCAGCTCACAATTCCCTGGTCCAACAGCTTACTTCCCTGCTCCACTTAGATTCTTTGTATCAGTCCCAGTGGCTCAACTTGCAAAATTCTTAGGCTATTGGAACGACTAACTAAAGGCAAGTCGAGCACCCGTTTGTGACGACTCTAGAAATTCAGATACATATCACCAAACTCTCAAACAGTTGCCGAATCGCAGCTCAGCACGTACTGGAGCAGAGTTGGTAGGTACCTTTATCCTCCTTTTAATAATACCTTCTAATTAATTACTTATCACGTGATCTTATATTATTTATTTTTCGGGTAGGTTGGTCACCCATATCGGGAGAGGGTCCATACTCTTGGGCTAAGTCGCCCACCACGTCAACTTGGTGCTGGTCGATCTCCTGAATGCTATCTTCAAGATTTGATCTCTACTTTAGAGGCCAGCATAATATAGGAAGAACATTTTGAGGCATTTAACGCAGCACTTCATTCGCTACAAGGATTGGAGCCCTTGCCGCTTAACATACCCCTGTTATTGGCTTTCATTCACAAGAACTATTAGCAGCGTTGGCAAGATCTTAGCTCCTTCCTTTCTGCGGAGGCTGAGTTCAAAGAAAAATAAACTTTCTCTAAATCAACCGACAATCACCCAACTTAGGGATCAAGAGCTTAAAGGCAAGATGGACTAACTACGTGCCTAAGAGTGACAATTGGCCTACACTATTCAGCGCCTCCGCGAGCTGGAAGAAGTCGAGAACATCTGCAGCGTGGAAGAGTTTACCAAGGAAGCTGACCGAAACTCTTATCGATGAAGCAGCCAAGGCCAACGAGCTTGCTGTCAAGGCCGCTGTTAAGGATATGATCCGCTGTTAAGGATATGATAATCAGCCATGCTAGAAACACTTTGTCCTTTTTGAACGCTTAGAACACTTTATCTTCTGTCCTTCATGCTACTTTTGCCTCTTATGACTGTGACGCTTATAACATTGTTCAATTCATGTGGCTTTATGTCCCCAAACAGTTATCTCTGTCGAGATGCTCGCTACAATAGCATGCAGGCTATCAATAAAGCTGTCGAGATTCCTACAATTATTTCTCGTGACCTACTTTTGGGATTTTCACCATTATTACCAAGATTTCATTTATGTTGCCCGATCTGCCTATAAATGGAGTTGATCGCTCAGCAAGATAGGCATACTTCTCCTTTCGAACTAGGATGTCTTACCGAGATTCCGTTCTCCTCCAAACTCCTCTTCAGATCCAGAACCTATATTCACGACTTTGAACCCTTTGAAAGTCTAAGTTTGCAACCTTAGGCTTGGGATCATATCCTCCTCAGTGCTCCATGGCTCAAGTGTGAGATTTTGAGAGTCTAGGAGTACGCCCACCTAGCAGCTAGGATATCGCCGATGGAGCCTTAGTGAAGAGCTGCGGTGGTCTTCCCCCTGGCCCTTAGTTTTAGTCTCAAACTAGAGGACTCAAGGTGGGCTTTAGAGGAAGTGCCAATCTATGTGGTTCCTTCAAAGAGACCATAGAAGGAGGGTGCCACTTAGGATTGTGCAACGATTGCTATGGTGATTGCTGTCAGCGACTAAGTGTCCACAACAATTCTCATAAAAATTGAAGAATGGTCGTACACTGTACTATTTTAGGACAACCTTCTACTGAGGGTCGCCCCTTTTAAGAATTGTTTCAAATGAGCGAAGGACTTTCTGTCGCCCCTACCCGTCCAAGGCTAATATTTGAGTATCGCTCATTAATTTGTTGTCTTTAAGCTTCCCATGTCGAACAACAGTATTCTTTCAAGTATTTTTTTTCCCGTTGATCTTTAACTTGTGGTGTTTTCCATCCAGGTCCACTAGCTAGTACGCATTACCTAAAGTTCTACGTTTGACCTTCTCGTTATAGTATCGAGCGACCCGTTTTTATGAGCGTTTATATGGTTTAAGGCTGTCATATCGATTTTGCTCCAGGTTTTCCAACTCTGGGAGCATGTCCTTTTCATACTGGTGATGTGCCCACATATGCTTAAGAAACTGTATAGAATTATATGTCACTAATACTGGTAACATGGCATCATGTCCGTAAACTAGGTTAAAAGGTGTCGTTTCAACACTCATTCTTTTGCTAACTTGTAACGCCCACAAAGTTTCTTGTAACAATTTGTGCCATGATCTGGGAATACCTTATATCATTTTTTGTATCACATTCTTGATTAACTTATTAGTCACTTCAGCCTGCCCATTTGATTGCACATAATAAGGCAACAAATTTATGATATTAAAGCTGAAATCCTTCGCGTATTTTTGTGTCATCGCACCATTAAAGACACTTATATTATCCACTACAATATCCTGTGAAATACTGTATCTATAAATAATATTCTCCTCTATATATTACACCCATTGTTTGGGATATTGTTCTAAATGCCATGGCTTCTACCCACTTACTACTAGGATGTAAGCATCACCGTGGACCGAATGAGAATGAATTTTTTCAATAACATCCATCGTCCATGTCCTGAAAGGGGCTATGGTCTCACTATTATACTCATGTCTGCAGCACGCGCTCTGATGATCGGGGCGTAACGCTGGCATGCCTGACATCTCTTAACCATTTCTATGCAATCTTTCATCATAGAAGGCCAGAAACCCGTGTTGCTTAATCGTCCAGTACATTTTGACTCATGCTTGGTGTGTGCCAAACAAACCATTGTGTATTTCTAACATGATGAGGATAGCTTCCTCCAAATCGATGCATCTTAATAAGATCCCCCCTGTTGACTTTCCGGTATAGTATGGAATCCATCAAGACGTATTGTCTAGTTGTGACCCTGATCTTTCGTTCTACTTTTAACAATGGATCTTCTAGTAACTGAACGATGGGGGCTCTCCGGTCCTCTGTTGTTTTGAATAAGCTTATAGCATTAACTCATCCATTTTCCTTGAGCGATGGTTGTTAAGCTCATATAGTCCCTGTTTCATTCTTTGTAAGCTTTAGGGCGGACTTGTTCACTATAATTGGTGCACCATCCAGGACCGACCCATCATCGTGGACCAGACCGGACACCATTTGAGCGAGATGGTCGGCCTCCCGATTCAATGATCGCCAGATGTGCCTGATGGTATTTGATTTTGCCTAACAAATAATGTACGATTAGTTGTGAATCTCCCTACACTACCACTCGTGTCAAGTTCCATTCTTTTGCTACTGCAAGCACTACGATCAACGCCTCATACTCGGTGATGTTGTTGGTGGCTTCACCCTCAAGTCTGTAGACTAGTCTTGTCTGATTTCTCTATGGGAATTCTAGCACTACACCAATACATGCCCCTTCTTTATTAGAAACGCCGTCGAACCAAATAGTCCATTCTTCTGACGTCTTTGCTCTGAGCGTGTCTGAGTCGGCATTCGTACTTCCGTAATGAGTTAAGAACTTCGCTAGTGTGTGCCCTTTAACGGATGATTGTGACATGTGGTGTATATTATAGGCGAAAAGGATCAAACTCCACTTGCCGATGCGTCTTGATAGTATCGGGCCATCAAAAAACTCTTTTACTATAGCCGACCGAGAGACTATGTAAACATCGCTCGATCTAATGTAGTGTTTAAGCTTCATGACTACGTAGTATACAGACAAGCAAAGATTCTCAAATGATGTATACTTTTGCTCCATCTTTGTTAGCAAATGAGACAAATAATATATCTCTCGTTCGGATCCTTCTACTTCATGAGTTAGCATTGCTCTAATACTGATATCAGTCGTTGATTCATATAAGATGTATGGTAGGATTGACACTGGTGCCATTACAGGGGAATTGATGAAGTATTCTTTTATCTCATTGAAAGTATTGTCGTGTTCTTTAGTCCATGTTATGTGTCATTTGATGTTTTCCTTTAGTATAGTAGAGAAAGCTTTTGTTTTATAGGCTGCATTGCCTATAAACTGCCGTATGCAGTTTACCTTTCCCAGGAGCGCCTACAACTCTGTTTTGCTATGGGGTCAGGTAACCTCCCAATCGCCTCTATTTTGTGTGGGTCAACCTCAATACCACATTGATGCACCGAAAACCTAGAAACTGCCCTTTTTGAACATCGAATGCGTATTTTAAAGGGTTAAGTTTAAGCTTGCACTTCCTCATCTTTTCGAAAGCTTCCCCAAGATGGGAGCAGTATTGTATACTCTGCTCAGATTTGACCACGATGTCGTCAATGTAAACATCAACTATTTTTCCTATCAGAGTATTGAAGATGACGTTCATCGTCTGTTGGTATGTTGCTACTATATTTTAAGCCCAAATGGCATGACCAGTCATTCAAACTGCCTGGATGTCGCTCACATCATTGAATTGAGCCGTTCGTTCCTTCAGTCAAGCTTATAAGCTTGGCCTAAAATTTGATGTTATAAATAGTTGCAATGTGCCTTGAACCACTCGAAGCGCTCGGGACACTATGCGGCGAGATAATTACTATGAATCTGTTTGCGGACGAAACACGTCGCGATATAACGTGGACTAAAGTGTTGAAATGTGGTCGCCAATAATACAAAAGAAAAGATTCAAGCAAAGAATTTCACTAACACAGGGAAAGAAAACTTACAGCCATCTTGCAACACTTAAAATGATTTCTAACAGTAAGGTTGAAAACCACGCAGCCATTTGGGGTCATAGAATGATTTTGTCTATGTCTTACAATTGACTAAGGACGACTTATTTATAGACAAAATCTAAGTAACCGTCGTCCTAAACACATTTAAACACGTGTTTACTACACTTAGAATTGCCATCCTAGAATTGCAACAACGTCAAAGTGCTCCTGCTACGACAACGTCAAAGTGCTTCTACGGCAGCAACAACTGCTGCGACGACAGCCGTGTGGAGCTGCTTCTACGCCAGCCGTCGATGGAGCTGCTTTTACGCTAGCCGTTGATGGTACTGCTTCTACACCAGCCGCCGATGCTGTCCAGGATGTCCATCGACGAACCATGGAGTTCTCCATCATCGATGGCTTTTTTCTCTAGGCTTGCCGTTACACATGGACTCGTCGATGTTAGGCTCGACCTTGCCCAAAATGTCATTTTACCTTGTAAACATTTTGCCCCCTTCCAAACCAAAGCTAACCTATGTTTGGTGGTTAATAACCACTACCTTTCAAGGAGAGAGCCTTAGCATTATAAGGCTGCCCCACCTCTGGGGTGAGGGCTGCCCCCTCCACATCTTCGACGTGGCGAAGAGTGGGCTTGTTGATTATGCTTTGGTCGAGGCTGCGATCTTCGACCTTAGAGAGTTGCCCCTTGTAAGGGGCGAGGGTGGCCAGCTCGGCCCCTTCGACTTGGTGAAGAATAGATCCGTCAAAGTTGTTTTGATTGAAGTTTCCATCACCCACACAACGAGGATGAATGTTGATCATAGGGTGATCTTCGACATTTGAGAGTTGCCCCTTCCATGGGGTAAGGGCGGCCCCTTCTCCCCCTTTGGTCAGAGAAAATTCATTTGGATCACCCGTTTTGGCAAAATCAAGCGTCGAAATGTGAAATTCCGAACGAAAACTTGCCAAATCACGACTCATACTTTCTAAGCGCTCTAATATACATTGGAGGGCAATTTTACATGTTCGTTGGAATTCGAAATCTCATAAGGCCATTTCCAAGGCCTCATCCGAATCTTCGTCGGACGATCGAACAAACACCCGTTGTGGAATAAGGTTTACGTGTCTTGGTTCATTCGTTGCCACAAAAAATGTGTTGACATTTCGCATATTCACACGAAATTCATTTCTGACTCCCACTGTGGTCGTCAAAAACGTGTTTTCGGATGAAACACTCGCGATACAACGGGGACTAAAGTGTTGACTGTAATGTGGTCGCTAATAATACAAAAGAAAATATTGAAGTCAAGAATTTCATTAACACAAGGAAAGAAAACTTACGGCCATCTTACAACACTTAAAACGATTTCTAACCGTAAGGTTGACAACCAAGCAGCCGTTCGGGGTCATAGAATGATTGTCCGTGTCTTACAATTGACTAAGGACGACTTATTTATAGACATAATTAGGTAACTATGAACACATTTAAACACGTGTTTAATACACTTAAAATTACCATCCTAGAGTTCGCGACAGCGTCAAAGTGGTCCTGCTGCGACAACGTCAAAGTGCTTCTACGACAGTAAGAACTGCTGCGACGACACCCATCGATGGAACCTGCTTTTATGCCAACCGTCGAAGGTGCTGGTTCTACACCAGCCGTCGATGGAGCTGCTTCTACACCAGCCGTCGATGGAGCTCCTTATACGCTAGCTGTCGACGGTGCTGCTTCTATGCCAGCCGTCGATGCTGTCCAGAATGGCCATCGACGAACCATGGAGTTCTCCATCATCGATGGCGTGTCTCTTTAGGCTTGCTGTTACATATGGTCTCGTCGATGTTAGGCTCGACCTTGCCCAAAATGTCGTTTTACCTTGTAAATAGAATCAAAACGTGCTTCTTATTTATCGAGACATCCAAGTGTTACTTTCATGTATATGATTAATAAAATGTCCACAAGAAATTTTTGTTCTTAGAAAAATGTGGCATTATTACAGGTGAAACTGTGACGTAATCCGAGTTAATACGCTCTGTATATTTATTGCACGGTTTTACCTATTCTCTTCAAATATAACGTTGGAGGAACATTTGCAAAAACATAAGTCCAAATGACATTGTTTAAACACACGTGGATCCTTCTTCTATATAATAATGCTTTGCTTCGATTCATCTCAAGATTTTTTGAAAAGAGACTAGGAATCCACTTATTTAAAAAAAAAGGTGTGGAAATTAAAGAAAATTGTTCCCGTAGATCCAAAACTTTCTTTATAATATTTCGCTTGTTATTGTTTCTATATTTTTTTATAAAGTTTTTATATTAGAGCGAAATTTTCTTCCCGAGTGTTATGATTTTTCTCATCAAAAGTCTTCACTAATATAAATAACAATAAAATATTATACTGTAAATCAAAAACAAAAACAAAAGATGAATTAGTTGCATTCACACCGAAATTTATGAGTATGGTCGTGCGGAAAAAATAAACCCCATAACATTAAAATTCCAAAAATATCGTTCCTTAAATACGAAATTTTAGGAATTTTTCATAAGATTTAGAGTTTTAGAATTAGTTTATGGGGTATACATAAAAAATTTTAGGATTAATTTTGAAAAAGTAGTTGCTGTTAAAAATTGATCATCTACTAACAAGTTCATTCGAGTTGCATAATTTAGTTTCAGTTCCATTCGGACAATCGAATACATGTTTAATTTTATAAGGAGGTATTGTAATTACAAATAACTTGGCACAGAAATCGCAACCGATTAGTTTTTCCATGTTGTCATTTGAATGAACTTGTTATAATCGTGTATTACCTTTTTCTTTATATCTGTTGCAGTCGGGAACGTTTGATGATTGTGGTTTTCTTGTCATCATTTGCAGTAATTGCGTGTAATTCGGCAAAAGGTGAACTGGACTTACTTGAAGGAAGGAAAGATGCCTTTTGATATTCTTATTACCAACGTCCACTTGCTTGGTATGGATGGTTTTCAATTGCTGGAGCGTGTTATCTCCAAGTGTTAGTTTTCTTCGTTAGCTTTATGACTTTTACATTTGCAATTTAGTTTGGAAGAAGTAATTGAACTTGCAGTATGTGTTCTCAATCTTACAGTGATGTGACGTCCTATGATGGTACATGGAATTCCGTTTTGAGAGGAGTTAAACTCAGCAAGTGATTACATGATGAAGCCACTGAGAATGGAGGAGCTGTGCCTTATTTGGCAGCATTTGTATCTAATGTAGACTCGAGAGTGAAGGAACTCGAGAGCAATTTCCCTGGATTCTTTCGAACAAAGTATGAGCGTTGTCACCATGTAAGAAAAGGAAGCAACTGGTCGAGACGTCCGGTGTAAATCCTACAAATCAGGTGAAAAAGGCACGAATCATTTGGATAACGGATTTGAAGGACAAATTCGTGCAAGCCGTGAATGAAATTGATGTTACAAGTAAGTTAACTACAACTATCCTGCCCTTGGCAAGTACTCGGTCGGCTTTTCGGAGTTATCTCAGAACCGATCTCTTTATTGATTTGACTGTTGCCCTTTTGCAGTGTCTACTCCAAAGAAGATTCAAGACTTTGTGAATGTTTCTTGGCAGACGCTTGAGCAAATCTCAAGCCACTTACAGGGAGCCATATTTGTAAGCTTAATGTTTAAGTGTACTCAAGTAGTGTGGCTTAAGGGTAAACAATTGCATAGTTCCATCACTATAGACATCTAATCCCAATATGTTAGTTAGATCTTGGTTAAATTAGATATAGTTCCTGGAAATTAGATTTCCCGAGTATATTTTTAAGTGATATCGATTCTTCTTCTATCTTTATGCAGAAGTACACGAATGATTGTAAACTTGCAAAAAATAAAAGAGCTTCGTTACCTTGGCTAGATTGTTCAACAACAACAACCAGCTCCATCAATGTTTACGGCAACCACATTTGATGATGGATGAAGTGTCCCCGAATTCTGCTTGTAAGCATAAGAAGCTGGTATTTTTTTTTTTGTATTACTTAGGCCTCATGGATGAAGCCCGGAAATCATTGAATGACATTTGGGCTTAATTCTGCAAAAAAGAAGTTTAAGCTAACTGTGGCGTGCTTTTTATGGATCCTCGTAGTTAATGATGTTCTTTGCATTTCTCAGAGCCATGCATAGCAGCAGATAGTGAGAGGGTCTCGAGAGACATCACTAAGGGGGTCTCGATTCTTTGGAGGGAGCAAATCAGCAACTCCTGGAGTCCTTGGGAAAGAGGATGGTGGGGGCATACTCTGATAAGGGGAGTCAAATTCTTTGTAGAAATGGCTCTGTATTGGCTCATACTTGCTCCAAATAATGTAGAGTCTGCTTGGTTGACATATGAATGACCGGTAATCACGTGGTGCGGATGCCTTTCCCCGATTAGCTCTTATTAGTTGAGGAAGTGGTAATAATAAGAAGTTGACTCTGCGTCTCTCTCGTATTATTTAAAATCAAACTGTCGGTAACAAAGACAAACGGGGGGCAAATAGATGACGCCAAGTTTAGGTGGTCGGATGGGCAAAGTCAAATCCGACCCCCGATTTCGTCCATCAACACTTCCACTCCCCTCTGCCATATTTTATGATCCTCACATTTTCATCCAACCGCTTACAGTCTTTGCTTTTGCTTTTATACAGACAACAATTGTAATAAAAGATTGGGTTTTCGCATATATATATATATACACTTTAGTCGTCGCTCCGAATCGAATCTTTGGACCCGATTCATGCCTTTGTTATTGTCCCCAGTTCTTTTAATCCCAAGATTGTTAAGATTGGGGACATCCAATGAGAATCTCGGGTTGACCTTTTCCTATTATTTTTCTGAAGGCCACAATGATGTTTAGTTAAATAGTTTTCATTTTAGATCAGGTAATGGCAGTTCATCAGCCATGTCACCCGAACGTGATACACGAGGAAAGTTAGGTAAGTCTGAAAAAGAATTCGCGAAATAGGGTAAGGAGTTTCGAAATTCTTGAATTACAGTCCCGAAGTCGAACACACCCCAATAATGAAGTCCAACTTATAGAGCTCGACTTCCAAAAAGTCCTCTTGAGAAAGTCGGTAAGTTCGACTTCTCTTTTTATTTATTTTTTTTTTAATTTTTTAAAATCGAACTTATAGAATTCAACTTCGAAGTTGTATTTTATTAATTTTGAAACTTTATTTCATAGTTCGTAATTTTTTTTCAACTATAAAATGGAACAAATCCGCGTGATACTCAGGGGAAGATATCCTATCCACCCTCACAATTATTATTAGCAAAAGAAAACTTAACATATAACTTGATGCTAATAGTTGCCATAAAATTTGAAGGACGTGACTTTGGTTTGGGTTTATATATTATTTATTTGGGTTAGTTTGGTTTTATTGAGACTAATATTAAGAGATTCCTTTAGAATAGTGAATGTTGTGTGCAGAGGAAACACAATCAATATGCGGCAGTAGTGGTTCTTACATTACACGATAAACTTTTCTGATGTAAATTTGTGGATCATGTAAAAAAAACACGATCGATAATTCCTTAGAGGCGCACAAACACGGAGATAGTCTATCACCATCACCATCACCACACGACGTTCGAGTTCAAAGACGCAAAGTGAAGCAGTTCCTCATCGTGATCCAGCCCAACCATATGATCTTCCTGAAGAGTCAACCATGCCTCGACCCCGTCGCTGCCTCTCCTGTTGATCAGTATCATGGTGTTCTTGTAAGGCATGTTCACCAAGCTCAACCATATCGGCTTCCCCCACCCGAAATCTGCTTCGTACATGTTTAGTCGTAACCAGCTGCTACACCGGTATAATTCGACTTCTTCGTTGTGCATGAGGGTCCCTTGCTCTTCAAAAGTCCTCATCAAGGCTGCTACTGCGGTTTCACTAACCATCTTTGTCTTCACGAAGTTCTCAAGAAACTCGTCCTTCTCTGCCCTAAGTTTCGCAGTCAACTCCCTCAGGCCCGTGGTATCCTTGTCCATCTCCACTGCGAATACAGTGGCGAGGTTGCCGACTGTGTTGTCTGTAATTGGGGTTGACATCCTTGGACGTAGGTCCACTGCATGAGAGAGCATGAATCTCCGTCCAGTCGGCGTTCCAGAACACCTCCCTGATGCCCGCGTTACGCACCACCACAGGAGACAGGACACAGCCTCTACCCGTGTCGGCTGCACAACGCGCTCGCTCTTCAGCGACTCAACGAGCTCGGTGATCTTCTCCGATTTAAAAACGTATCTCCGAGTGGTGCTTTTATCCTTAGGGAGATCTGCCACTGGAAGATCGAGGAGATGGCTTGATGGCGGGAAGATGGTCGACGCATCAAGCCGAGGATGCTCGGAGAAGCCATCTGGGTCGATGGCCATGTTCGCCCAGGATGTGATGAAGTTGCTCATGGTGGTCCCGTCAGTTATCTTGTGGGAAATGCAAATCCCAAGTGCCAAGCCTCCGCATGCAAAGATGTTTGCCTGAACGAGAAAGGGATAAACCCAGCTTGCGTCTGTCGACTCCATCTCAATGGGAAGTAGCATCCTAAGCGCTCCAAGGTCCGGAACAGAGAGAACCTCGGACAGCTCGCAGTCAACCATCGCCTCGAGGAAATAGGCCCCTTCATCGTTGCAGTGGATGGAGAGGTTATCCTTGATCCTTCCGGCGAAGGGATAGAAACGGGAGAGAAGCAAGGAGAGGGATGACTTGAGACGAAGTATCTTGTCGGTGGAAGAGGAGAAGTGTGGGGGATAGGGAAGAAAGGGGTAGTAGAGTATGACTGGGACATAGAGAGGGGGACTTAGCTGATCACATAGCGAAAGCTTGAAGTTGCTGAGATGAGGAGGCGTTGGAGATGAGGGTTTGATGGTTTCCGAGGAGATAACCTCCACTTTCATGGCCATCCCTCCCAGATGATCAGCGGCGTCAAAACCAAAGGATTGGGGTGGGGTGGGGGGAGGGGTCTTTGTTGTGTCTGATTGGAGAGAGGAAAATGATCTTGTCCGTATTTTTTCATACGGCTTCGTACGAATATATTAAGTAAAATGCCTTCGAGTTTTGTTATTAACTTATTTTGTTATATAATTTTATCATCAATTTTTTTTTTTTGATCAATCTTGAATTTCCTCGGGTGAAAGCCAAACAAGGCTTTAATATGGTCCGACCCGTGTCTTATAACAATGGAGTATCAACCTCTCATTCATTCGGCTTATAATCCACTTTACCAGTAATAGGAACCTCCAAATATAATTTAGTATAAAATAATTTCAAATTTATTTTGTATTCTCTTGTTTGTCTATCTTTTGCCGGCTACTCAAAATAAAAACCCGAAAAGAAAAGAGAAGACAAGAAGAATTCATGGGCTCTCCCTCCTCCGTGTTTTTTACCTGATGGCTTTTCCCATGTTTTGGACAAATAACATTACATTTTTAGCTCGCAGGGCAGCGTAAATAGCAATCACCAAGTCGTTGTCCACCATAGAAAAAGACAGTTTAAAAAATTATTTTACTATTTTTTTTATATATCTCTCAAAAAGATTTATCAGTTTAATTATTTCTTAATTGAAGTCGCCCCAACTTGGCATCATATGTCCTACAAACTAGGGGTGATAAAAACAGCCGGCCAGGTGTACCGGTTCCGGCTGGGCCGCTTCTCGGCCTCAAACCCCTCCCTCTGTCAACAAGGACGCCTTACTTGTACATTATTAGCAGTACCCAACAACGAGGTCGCTCGGGGTATTATTGTCATTTTATCCGACACCTCAACGCCGATCGCAACTTTAAAGCCCAAAGCACCGCCGACATACGGTGAAATTGGTGAGGTTATTCACGAGATTAAAGCAAGCAACTACAGCAATGTTGAGAAGTTGCGGAAGGAATCAATACAGATTTCGTTATTTGACCTCGTCTTAAACAAACGTTCGGAGATGTTAAAGAAATTTCTTGTAGATGTTTATGTTCCGGAGCAAATTGAGGTCAACACAGACTCGATTCTTTCATGTTGGCCAACCACTGAATCTTCTTCTATGAAGAGGATCTTGGGGTCAAATTCCGTTTCAACAACAAGAGAGTGTGAGATCAAACTCTTTAGTAAGATCAGAATCCCATACATCGACGAACCACCAGGTGAATCGTCGACAACACAAGTGTGTTTGAGATGTTCAAGCTAATGTAAAGGAATAACAATGCTAATCCACCGATGGGCCAGAGGAACATCAATGCAACTCGATAATTCATCCAATGTGGCTATCATATTGGTCGAGGAACTCGGGCTGTTAGGCAGGGGTGATTTGCAACCACTAAAGTTGCCTGGGAAGTGTGGAATCGACCGTAAAAAAAAAGAGGATAAATGACATGAAGCGTACACTCAATATGTACTTATACAATTGTCAGTATCACGTCTTTACCATGTTCCTCCCATCATTGGCAGAAATAGTGCAGCAGCTTTTATAAAAAAAAAAAAAAAATACATGAAATGGTTGTCAACACCACAGAAGAAGCGTCACATTATGTGAATAATCTCACAATCGAAATGGTTTGTTATTTGCAAGTCGTATACCAATAATAATGTCCATATGTAATGTGACGTTGTTGGCACGATAGAAAATCTTGGGCATATTTCTGACAAAGCCCGTAGAAGCCCATGAGGCCTATAGCTAAGGTAAATATGCCAGGACTGCGCCCGCAGTCTACATGGACTATATAGCAAAAAAAGTCTACAGAGGCGGGGTAATGACTTGTAGTCAAGGGAAGTCTACAAGCCTGCGCCTCCAAGAGACATAAAGTCTACAGGCTTGCACCTACAAAGGATACGAAGTCTACAGGCCTGCGCCTGCAAAAGACACGTGTCAAAGGAAAACGGTTCCACAGTCCCGATATAAATGGGACTTGTTACCCACGTTTATATCATCACACGTCTTAAAAGGCAACCAATTAAACTCGAAGTCAGAGGAGTTCACGATCCACGATCAAACGAGTGGAAGTCAGTTAGCTCCGAGATTCTTAGGGAATCAAGTCTGGAAAATCTTCGGAAGGTCGTAACATACCGGGTATAAAAGGGATAGGATCTCCCTCAGAGAAAATCACGAACAAATCAGCCAACAGAAGCTTATCTTGCTCGTCACCCCTTAGTTGTTAGTTGTTAGGATTCCTCGACATGGGCGAAACTCTTAAAGTTTCATTGGTTTTCTTTCCACCGTCAGAGTGAGCAACCGTTGCTCGGGCAACAAATCCCCGCCTTCACTTCCACGACCAGAGTGAGCAATCGTAGCTCTGGTAACAGCCCTCCGCGTTCGACTCCAACGTCAGGACGAGCCACCGTAGTCCTGGTACATACCTCCGCCTTCGACTCCAACGCCAGGACGAGCCACCGTAGTCCCGGTACACATCTCCGCCTTCGACTCCAATGCCAGGACGAGCCACCGTAGTCCCGGTACACATCTCCGCCTTCGACTCCAATGCCAGGACGAGCCACCGTAGTCCCGGTACACATCTCCGCCTTCGACTCCAATGCCAGCACGAGCCACCGTAGTCCCGGTACACATCTCCTCCTTCGACTCCAATGCCAGGACGAGCCACGGTAGTCCCGGTACACATCTCCGCCTTCAACTCCGACGCCAGGACGAGCCACCGTAGTCTCGTTACACATCTCCGCCTTCGACTCCAATGCCAGGACGAGCCCCCGTAGTCCCGGTATACATCTCCTCCTTCGATTCCAATGCCAGGACGAGCCACCGTAGTCCCGGTACACATCTCCACCTTCGACTCCAACGCCAGGACGAGCCACCGTAGTCCCGGTACACATCTCCGCCTCCAACGCCTCCTCCAAGGTCAGCCATCGCAACCTTGGTGTCCACCGTCGAATCAGCACCCGACTGCATCCAGTTTAGGGGTGAAAATGAGCCGAGTCGAGACCGAGTACTCCCAGGCTCGAGCTCGGCTCGATTAGGAAAAGCTCGAGCTCGAGCTCGGCTCCAGCTGATCGAGCTCAAATAATTGGAGCTCGAACTCGGCTCGTTCCAATTATGGAGAGCTCGAGCTCGGCTCGAAAGGCTCGAATGTAGATCGAGCCTAAGCTTGGCTCGAAAGCTCGAGCTCGATTTCAAAATATACATATATTGACGTTGACTCGAACTCGGCTCGGTTGGCTCGAAAACATATATAATAAAGTTCACTTCAAAAACATAAATATGAACAATGTTGTCAAAATATTTCAACAAAATCATAATTCCAAAACATCTCCAAACTATTCTCCCAAAACATTTCCATAAATAGAACCAGATTTATCAAAACAATCACAAACCACAACAATCATACTCTTAAAACATCTTCATGATATAACTTCATTACCAATCATAATAATATCACAAGCATCATCACCTGCATATAAAATATTATAAAGAGTATTACAATCACCATAGCAATAATAAGACAATAAATATCTTAAAATTTTATAAAGTATGTAACGATATTTAGCTTACTTCAAGAAGTTGAATTAGGTACTTGAATAAATATCTCTTGGTATGTTTTCCCTTTCTGTAAAAGAAACAAAAAAGAGAAATAAAAAGCTTGGGTTAGTAACATTTAATAAATAATATATTTCATAAATTGAAAAAACTTTAAATGAAAAAAACTTACCTTTTCAATTTTTTTCATCCCATGTAAATGTCGAAGCCAATCTCCTCCACAAAGTAATGCTTCTACCGTATTCGGAGAAAGAGATGAACGATAAGCATCAATTACCCTCGTTCCAGCACTGAATGTAGCTTCAGAAGCCACTGAGCTGTTGGGATGGCTAAAATATCAGCTGCCATTCTTGACAAAATTGGGTAATGTACCCGATTCATCTTCCCCCAATACAAACAAGAAAAGTCTTTGCCAATTTCACTCTTTTTTAGACGACTTTTTCCCAAATATTCAGCAAATTCAGATTTTCTAGGCCCTGAAGTCTCAAGTTTTTCACAATATGATTCAAAATCATCCCAGTTTTGAGTAATACTTGCTTGCATGCCAACACTGCTAGAAGAACCTAAACTCTCATAATTCGAATAGTCAGAAGATGCCTTCGAATGCTCTGTAACATATTCTTCGTAAAGGCCTTCAATTGTTTTTTCAACCAAATCTTTATTCTTTCAAACATCTCTGTCAGAATAAAGCTTTGGAAAACAGAAATCAACTGCCATCATTTTTTGACTTGGGTCGAGCACCGCAGCAACAGCCATCAATAAGTTGCATTCGCCCCAATATTTGTTAAACTTGAGCTTCATCTTACAAGCTAATGCCTTAACAAATTCATCTGAATGTTCAGCAGCAATATCTAAGGCCGATTTTACCTTCTGAATTTCTTGAAGATATAAATTCGAAGTAGTATACTCACTGCCTGAAATAATATGTGTAGCTGTCCAAAATGACTCCAACAACGAACAAATCTTGTGAGCTTTATCCCAATGTTCATCCTAAGGCAACAATCAAATAATGAATCGCGTTGATAGAGCATTCTAAAAGCATCCTTGAACTTTAAAGCACAACTAAGCATCTCGAAAGTTGAGTTCCATCGAGTTTTGCAATCAAGAACCAATCTCCTTTCTTTCAATTGTAGTTGTTGTACACACTCAACAAATTTTATCAGCCTATCATCGGAACGATTCACGTATTCCACACATTGCCTCACTACTTGGATGATGTCATTAATTTCATCCAATCCATCCCGAACACATATTCAGAACATGTGCACAACATCGAACATGAAATAACTTTTCTCCACCCAATAACTTCCATGAGACTTGAATTGTCTCCTTCAAATACTTGATAGCAACATCATTACTAGATGCATTATTAACAGTAACAGAATAAACCTTGTTCTCAATAGCCCAATCTTTCATGCATTTAAAAATTGCATCGGAAATCAGAATACCTGTTCTCGGGGGTGGAATGTGAAAGAAGCTCAAGACCCACTTGTGCAACTTCCAAGATTGGTCAATCCAATGCCCTGTAACAACCATATACTCTATCTTTTGGTTCTTTGATTTCCAACAATCAGTTGTCAAACTGATTTTGCTAACACTTTCAAGATTCTTCTTCAACTTCCTCTTTTCAATCTCATACACTTTCATACAATCCGTCTTGCCTGTAACTCTACCAATCTTTTTCCATTCGGGCATCCCTAACTTCATCATCATATTGAATCCCTGTTCATCCAAAATGGAAAATGGATGTTCATGCATCATAATCCAATGTGCAGCTGCCTCCCGCATTTGTTCCATGTCAAACTCCCCAGAGTGCAACGTGGGAACTAGAAGTGTAGCTCCATCGATTGACGGAAAATTCAAGCGCGTTTGTCTTTCATCTTCTTTCGAGTTCATCATCCTCATCAAATAATTATCTCTGTGCATCTTTAAGTGAGATGTACTCCCCATTTAAGAATTGTTAAGAGATGGCGGCAATGAGAGCATTTAGCTTTCTTCTCTCCATTCTCCAAAATTTCTTCAAAATCATCCCAAACCGCTGAAGTTTTCTTCCTTTTATTTGCTTTGAAGTTCTCATCTTCTAGTGCATCCTTCTTTGTTGTATTATCAATTTCACCAGCCGAATTAATACATGCTTAAGAATTTGAAAAGTTTAGGCGTTGTTTAGAACAAGAACATTATCAAGCCATGCCTCTTTAGTTCAGGTCTCCAATATTTTTCCGCATGGCGAAAATCTCGACAGAACGAAAATTTTAAAATTCATCATCATAAGGGGCAAACTGACCCAATTTATCGTACATTTGACAGATGAAAAGTAAACATTAACGTTTTGTTAAAAAGGATTTGTCGGAGAACAATATTCAACACTTGATGCATCAGCCAGGGATAACTAATATTTGAAAAAGTCTCATCATTCAAATAATTTGCATAGATAATTTAAAATCACGAAACCCAATTTTTTTCTTTCAAAAAAGAAAATTATGTGGAAAACACAGAATAGAAAATCATCATGAACCAACAAGCGATGGGAGGGCATCGGATCTTCCTATTCACGTGTCCTTTGAATCATCATGCCCAAACACAATATGAGAGGGTAAGGGGATGGGAAGCGTACCATGACTATGACGCCCTCACTTCTTTCTGTCGCTCACCCGCGGGCGTAAAAGTCGGCCAGCTCCTCTCCGGTACTTTTTGACGCTCGCTCCGGCCGATCCTCGCGAGACACAAAAGCCGATTATTTTCCACTTATCTAATGAAGAGATGAGATCGCCACGCCAAAAGGAGACTGAGAGAGAGGTTTTTTCTTTAGGGTTTGCTTTTACCACAGAGTGTGGGGATGGGGAAGGAAAAAGTTTTTTAGGTAATTTTATTATTTTTTGTTAATAAATTATTAAAATTTATTATATAATATTAGGCTCGCGAGCCTTCGAGCTGTTAGTGTTTCGGCTCGAGCTCGGCTCGTTTCGTTAACGAGCCGGAACGAACCGGCTCGAGCTCGGTCAAAGTCGAGCTCGAACCGAGCTAGCTCGCGAGCGGCTCGGCTCATTTTCACCCCTAGTCCAGTTCATCAAGTCCAGCAGCTAAGTCTTGCTGCTCGAGGAACACAAGCCTATAGCGCTCTGCCATCAAGTCTAAGACGATGCCCCAAGTCTACGGAGCACTGTAGCTAGTCTACAATCTTACCACCGTCCTTATTTTTACTTTTATGGCTATAAGCTTTCTTTACTTCGTGTAAAAACTGTTTGCATTCAATTAATCTCTTCAAGCTTTTACTGGCGACCACATCTACAAATCCCTGTGAGTCTTATTGCCAAATATTTCCGGCGTGATACGTTTCCTACGCGAACAGACCTTTACTAGTTCGATATGTCCATTGAGATTACGATGACTATGGGCATGTGAGACACCACATATTTTTGCATATGAATTATGCATTGCCTCACCTCGCCTTCATTTTGTTCAAAGCTTATGATTCGTTAAATCATAATTTTAATACCTCATTATGAATAGCAAGTCTAGTTTGTTACTTCTATGCAAGATTGAAGCTTTGGACATACCCAATAAATAAGATGAGGATGTTGTACATGATCCCCAATTCATGATGGCTACTGTTACATACCTGAAGGCATGGGTCGGTGAAGGACGTTTCGTGGAAGGCTCCATGAGCAACCGTTCATGAGGGAGGCACAAACAATCATGACTGATCGCGATAGGGTGTGTCTATGAAGGGGCACGACTGTTCTGAAGGATCATGTCTAGTGGGAAGGGGGGCCCCCTTCCGAAAAGGGGGGACCCCAAGGGGGACTAAGGGGGCAGTTGCGTTGGCACCCCCTGAAGTCATGTACCCCTTCGTGTAGCGTTGTAATGTTTGATGAAAAGCCACGACCCCCTATAAGAAGGCTTGTAAAGGGGCGTTGGCATGTATCTTGTATTCGGGGATTTTGAGAAAAATACAAAGGGTGTCCTTCACCTAAAACACTTGTTGGCTTCCGTTGTGCATAGGCTGGTCGTGCTTGTGGGCGAGACACGACGCCCACAGGGTGGTTTTACTCGAGAGAGAGAGTACCCCTGTGACAGTTGGCATCCGAGCCAGGTTGTGAGTGGTTGTGAGTGGGAATGGCGTTACCTATCACGGAGAGATTTGGTCGCTTGGAGAGGCTTGTGGGCGATCCCCCGTCTGAAGATCTTGTTCCGATATTCAGTATGTTGGAAGAACTTCGGGCAGGGATGGCTCATTTTGAATCATCTCTTGTCTTGTTGAATGGTGCGGTAGAAAAAGTGTGCTGTCAACTTGGTGATATCGAGGGCGAGTTGGTCGTCCTCAAGAGGGCGATCGCTGCTCCGGTGGTTGGTGGTGATACGCGTTCTAAGGTGAGAGTCCCTGAACCCCAGTTCTTTGATGGTTGTCGTGACGCAAAGGTGTTGCAGAACTTCTTGTGGGATGTTGAGCAATACTTTCTCGCGGCAAGAGTGCCCGAGAATGAGAAGGTGTCCATTACGGCAATGTACCTGTCGGGTGATGCGAAACTTTGGTGGCGGACCAGAGTAAAGGAGGATCTCAATGCGGGGCGTCCTCAGATCGATACGTGGGAGTCCCTTAAGAAAGAATTGTCGGATCAGTTCTTACCTTGCAATACAAGTTGGGTTGCGAGAGAGGCTTTGAAGCGCCTCAAACATGTTGGTACGGTGAGGGATTATGTGAAACAGTTTACCTCTTTGATGTTGGATATCACGGATATGTCGGATGCAGATAAGCTTTTCAATTTTATGTATGGACTACAACCGTGGGCACAAGTTGAGTTGAGACGGCAGGGAGTGAAGGATCTCCCTACCGCCATTGCGGCTGCAGATGCTCTTGTAGATTTTCGTTGGGCAGGTTCAAATGACCCCATGAAGGACGAGCGGGGCCATAAGGGAAAGTCCGGTGCCCAAAGAACTCAGAAAGGTAAAGGGCAGATGAAGTCGAAATGGAACGGTGCTCGTAGCTTGTCTCAAGGACAATCAGGCAATGTAAGTAATGATACTCGGAAGGATCCGAAAACATTTTCTGGTTGTTTCATTTGTGAAGGACCTCATAGGGCGAGGGACTGTCCGCGGAAAGAAAAGTTGAATGCAATAGTGTCGGAGGAAGAGACGACTCCGACCCGTGTAGCCCCACTCCAACTTCTGAATGCCTTGAGAATGAGAAAGGAAGGCGTAAGTAAAGGATTGATGTATGTTTCGCTAACCGTGAATGAGCACAACATGTTGGCAATGGTTGATACAGGGGCGACTCATAGTTTCGTGGCTGATCGTATGGTGCAACGTTTGGGATTGAGAATTGACGAGCAGTTGTGTCGGATCAAGGCAGTGAATTCAGAGAGTCAGCCTATTAGTGGGATGGCAAGAAATGTTAAGATCACCCTCGGCTTATGGAATGGTACTGTTAACTTTATGGTTGTTCCGCTTGATGATTTTGATATAATATTGGGAAACAACTTCTTTGTGGAGGCTTGTGTGGCAGTGATACCCCATTTGGGCGGGTTGTTTATCGGAGACTTTTCTCAGCCGTGTTTTGTGAAAGGGCAGTACATAGAGAAGGAACGTGATGGCAGTGGTTCGGAACTTGTCTCGGCAATGAGTCTTGCAAAATGTTGGAAGAAAGGTATGGTGACTTTCCTCGCGGCTATTTTTGATATGGATGACAATGAGTCCAGTGTAGTGCCTAAGGAAGTGTTACCAGTATTGGCCGAATTTGAGGATATGATGCCGGCCGATCTTCCAAAAGGGCTGCCACCTCGGAGGGCGGTAGACCATCGCATAGACCTCCTTCCGGGGACGGTACCCCCTGCCAAAGCGCCTTATCGGATGGGCCCTAAGGAACTCGGTGAGTTGAGAAAACAGTTGGGTGAATTAATTGATGCAGGAAAGATTCAGCCCTCGAAAGCACCATATGGAGCACCAGTGTTGTTTCAGACCAAACAAGACGGTAGTCTACGGTTGTGCGTCGACTATCGTGGATTGAACAAGGTCACAGTGAAGAACAAGTACCCGGTGCCCCTTGTTGCTGATCTGTTCGATAGATTGTCAAAGGCCTCATACTTTTCGAAGTTAGATCTGCGTTCCGGATACTGGCAGGTTCGAATCGCAGAGGGCGATGAGTCCAAAACTACTATGGTTACGAGATATGGATCGTATGAGTTCCTTGTTATGCCGTTTGGCTTGACAAATGCCCCGGCTACCTTTTGTAATCTGATGAATAATGTTTTCAATGAATACATAGACGAGTTTGTTGTGGTTTACTTGGATGACATTGTAGTTTACTCTGAGAGTTTGGAGGACCATCTAAGACATCTTCGGCTTGTGTTTAAGAAACTAAGGGAACACTCTCTGTTCGTGAAGAAAGAGAAGTGTGAGTTTTGCTCGAAGGAAATACGCTTCTTGGGACATGTGATCGGACGTGGAAGCGTGAGAATGGATACGAGGAAGGTGCTAGCCATTCGGGACTGGCCTGCACCAAAGAAAGTTTCGGAGGTACGAAGTTTTCTTGGATTGGCAAATTATTATCGTAGATTTGTGGAGGGATACTCAAAGAGAGTTACCCCATTGACGGATTTGTTGAGAAAGGATAGGGCCTGGTGTTGGGATGAGAAATGTCAGGTTGCATTTGATGATTTGAAAGAAGCGATTTCTGCAGAACCTGTCCTAAAGTTACCAGAGTTTGATAAACCGTTTGAAGTCCATACCGATGCCTCGGACCATGCGGTACGTGGTGTGTTAGTGCAGGACGGCCACCCGGTAGCTTTTGAAAGTTGGAAGCTTAAGGAGGCAGAACAGAGGTATTCTGCCCACGAGAAAGAGATGTTGGCGGTAGTACATTGCTTGAGAGTTTGGCGAGTGTATCTTTTGGGGAATCCATTTGTGATTAAGACTGATAATGTGGCTAACACTTTCTTTAAGACACAGAAAAAGCTTTCTGCGAGACAGGCGCGGTGGCAAGAGTTCTTGGCCGAGTATGATTTTGAGTGGGAACACAGGCCTGGACGACATAATTTGGTGGCTGACGCGTTGAGTCGGAAAACAATGATGACAGTGGCCGCTATCTCTACCTTCCAGTCGAACATCTTGGATAAGGTGCGTAACTTAGCAAAGGCTGACCCTGCTTACATGAGATTGGTAGAACAGGTTAAGGAAGGTACGGTGCGGAGGTATTGGCTTGATGATGATCTATTATACTGTGAGGGCAGTAGGTTGTATGTTCCTATTGGTGGGGAACTAAGGCAGCGAATTTTGAGAGAATCACATGATTCTCCCTGGGCTGGTCACCCGGGAAGAGAGCGAATGCTGGCATTGGTTAAGAGAACCTATGTCTGGCCGCACATGGACAATGATTGCGAGGCGTATGTGCGGACGTGCTTGGTGTGTCAGCAAGATAAACCAGACAGACGGAAGGAGTCAGGATTGCTCCAACCGTTGCCAATTGCGGAGAAACCTTGGGTGTCAGTTTCAATGGATTTCGTTTCTGGATTTCCTAAGGTTAGAGACTTATCTTCAATATTGGTGGTTGTTGATAGGTTCTCGAAGTATGCTGTGTTCATTGCAGCGCCCCACATTTGTACCGCGGAGGTAACCGCGGAACTGTTTTATAAGAACGTAGTGAAGTACTTTGGATTGCCGTCTGACATTGTGAGCGATAGGGATGCACGTTTCACTGGTCGTTTTTGGACATGTCTCTTTAACTTGATGGGTACAGAGTTGAAGTTCTCGACGGCAAACCACCCGCAGACCGATGGACAGACAGAGCGGGTTAATGCTTTACTTGAGGAATATCTGCGACACTATGTAACGGCAAGTCAGCGAAACTGGGTAGATTTACTTGATACGGCTCAGTTTTGTTACAATTTACACAGGTCGTCATCAACGGGATTTAGTCCCTTTGAACTTGCTATGGGACATCAGCCCTTGTGTCCTCAAGACGTTGCCCTACAACGATCAGGGGGACCATGTCCGGCTGCTTACCGATTTGCTCGAGATAAACATGAGATGATTGCGGAAGCGCGGGATAGTATGGCTAAGGCTGCTCGGCGAATGAAGAAGTATGCTGATCAGCATCGGAGGTCAGTAGAGTTCAATGTTGGTGACAGAGTGATGTTGAAATTGACGCCGCAGATCTGGAAGAAGATCAGCAGCAAAACGGTTCATCGTGGCCTCATTCCGAGGTATGATGGTCCGTTTGAAGTGTTGCAACGTATTGGGCAGGTGGCCTATCGATTGAGACTGCCCGAGAGGATGAAGGTCCATCCTACTTTTCATGTGAGTTTCCTTAAGCCTTTCCATGAGGATTCTAACCCAGATGGACGAATCCAAGCCAAGCGAGCGCCCCCAACGACAAGGGAGCAGTACGATGATCGGATCGAGCGGATACTTGATCATAGAGTCTTGGGGCAAAGTAAGAAGAACCGACGGACCGAGTTCTTAATCCATTGGAGGGGCAGAGATGTTGCAGATGCGACGTGGGAGAAGGGAAGCACTTTGTGGCAGTTTGAGCAAGAGGTGCGAGAGTACCTCGACAAGGTGTCGACGAGGGCGTCGACTTCCTCTAGTGGGGGAGGTATGTTACATGCCTGAAGGCATGGGTCGGTGAAGGACGTTTCGTGGAAGGCTCCATGAGCAACCGTTCGTGAGGGAGGCACGAACAATCATGACTGATCGCGATAGGGTGTGTCTATGAAGGGGCACGACTGTTCTGAAGGATCATGTCTAGTGGGAAGGGGGGCCCCCTTCCGAAAAGGGGGGACCCCAAGGGGGACTAAGGGGGCAGTTGCGTTGGCACCCCCTGAAGTCATGTACCCCTTCGTGTAGCGTTGTAATGTTTGATGAAAAGCCACGACCCCCTATAAGAAGGCTTGTAAAGGGGCGTTGGCATGTATCTTGTATTCGGGGATTTTGAGAAAAATACAAAGGGTGTCCTTCACCTAAAACACTTGTTGGCTTCCGTTGTGCATAGGCTGGTCGTGCTTGTGGGCGAGACACGACGCCCACAGGGTGGTTTTACTCGACAGAGAGAGTACCCCTGTGACAGCTACCATGGCGTATAAGAAGGTCTCCAAATACATGAAGATCTAAAAGAGATTACACTCCAAAATCGTTACCATTGATGCAAAAGAAGAACTCAATGAATTCTTCGTTAATGCAAAGCTACTAATAAATGAAGCCAAAAGCAGGCAATGCCTGGTAGTAAAGGTGACACTTTTGTCAAGTTTCATACGGAGATGTACTGCCAACGAACATGCGTACTGGAGCACTTCCTATGAACGAGATATCATCAACAACCCAAAGAAGCGCAAATTTTGCATCTCTAAAGGAATAAAAAAGAACATCCCTAATCTATGTATGGTGGTGGTCATGGTAGTGAGCAGCTAGTGGATTCTTTTAAAAGTTAAAGTTGATGAGGTAGAGGAGGAGTTTTAGTTGATTTTTGTTTATGGAAGCAACAACAGTACTGCAAGAGGTGATCTTTGGAAATACTTAGAAGAGGGAAGTGAGGGATGCATATTAGGGGACTTCAATGTCGTAAGAATGCCGAATGAAAGGTTTAGAGGATTCGAAACTTTGTATGAATCAAATGGGATTCTAAATGAAATGTTCAAAATGGTTGGTTTGGATGTTATAAAAGGGATGGGGAATTCCTTCATTTGGTTGAACAAACAAGCATTCGCCTCCGATTCTCAAGAAGCTTATAGGGTTGTAGCTAATTTGGACTTTTTACGCCTATTAGTCATGCGGAAGCAAACTTTCTTCAACCCATGACATCTAACCATTCGACATGTTCCTTAAAACCAGCCCATAGATGGATGACATTCAAAATTTTTCAATTTCTAGATACTTCATCCCCGACATGGATAATCTTGCAAAAACGATGGAGCAAACACTATATCAATACAACTATGTTCATGTTGTATAAGTAGTTAAAAGACCTTAAAGCAGAACTTAGGTTGCTGAAAAAGGAGCACTTGAGTGAGTTATCAAAACAGGTGGCGAATGTGAGAGATGAGGTAGAAAAGGCTCCACTGAGGATAATGCAAGGGCACGGAGGTCGGGCCGTTGAAAAAGAGGTCCCACATAAATATAACAATTTAGCTCGTATGGAGGAATGCATGATGAAACAAAAGTCTTAGGTTAGCTTGCTGAGACCAGGTGATAGGAATATTACATTCTGTATGGGTTTCGTGGCGAGGAAAAAAAAGGGAATGCCCTTACTTCCTTAGGAAATGATACTAGAGTGAGGGCCACTTCTAAAGACGATGAGGTTGAACTAGATGGAAACATTGGTACTTTCAGGATATCCGTTTCCTACGCGAACATGTTTTTGGCGATCACAGTGGGAGTTGAAAAACTTAGAGTTTTCAGATGGCAAAGAATACCAAGAGTGGAGTTGCTCGCGATCCTCCGCCTCCTCCATTAGACGGAGATGATCAGCACCCACTAGCCGACTTAAATATTGAGAACCCGGCTCTAAGAAGCCAGGAAACCGGGAATCAATTCGATTCTGAATGTCATACTCCTACGGAGTTTATTTCCAGAATTGAATTCCATAAAGAATTCAATGATATGAGGAACCGAATGGACAGACATATCACTGGGTTGGAAGACAACATGGCTCAGATTCTGGAACAGCTTAGTGCTTTGAGTAGGCCAAGCGCTGCGACGAAGCCAAGCACCCCTGTAGACAGGGAAAATTCCTTTATGGGAGATGCCCGGCTCGTAGAAAGGCGCAATGTATCATTTCATGGAAATGAGCCTTGGGGCGGCACTAACCCACGTGCTACCGAAGTCGGTAGCAAGGACCAAATGTCCCTAACAAGGCCTACGACCTCCCGATCTCCTACCTGGAGAGCAAATGCAGTGTACGCGGTCAATCCTGTAAACGACGAGGTAGAGGCTCAGGACGAGTCAAACAGGTATGCGAGTGCCATACCCCCTCGTCGACTGGGTAAACAGCCTGTTGAGGAGATTCCTCCAGGAGAACCTCCTATAATGGGAAATTTACCACGGGCAGAAAGTTTCTACACTAACGTCTCATTGAATCCACAGCCACCACGACTAACCCCAAGGGTGCCGTATCCTCCAGATAAAGTGGGATACGTTCGAGAGCAGTTCGACCCCGTTCCTCCACCACCACCGAATCTAAGGGAGACGATCGCTCAGGTTTTGGAGCAGATGGTACCTGGAGCGGTTAGGCAAGAGGACCCTGGTTTATACAGGAGCCCTTATCCTGCTTATATTGACAGGGAATATCCTCTGCCTAGGGGGTATAGAGTTCCTGACTTTACCCATTTTTCGGGGGAAGATGAGATGACGCCCGTAGAACATACAGCCCGGTTCACTCATCAGGCAGGAGACGCTGCAACCAATGTCTTTTGGAAACTAAAGCTATTCCCGAACTCTCTCATAGGAGATGCCTTCACATGGTATGCGAGTCTGCCTCCTAGATCAGTAACATCATGGGTAGAGATGCAGTCTTCTTTTATGAAGGCATTCGCACGATTAGATACGTTCATGTCAATCTTTGAGGTGATGCGACTTAAGCAAACTGCCGAAGAACATCCAGGACAGTTCCTCATGCGCTTGCGCAAGGCACTGCTACGTTGTAGACCTGCGATTCCTGAAAGGGATCAATTGATGATCGCGTTAAACGCGTTGTCTATGCCTTTCAAGAAAAAGCTGCAGGGAGAAAGGTTTAATGACCTGTATAACTTGGCCAAAAGGGCAACGGAGTATCATCAGTTACTGATGGAAGAGGCGCCGCCTAAGCATGCCTTCCTGCTGGAATTCTTTGAGGTAGACATGGCCGAATTCGTGAAAGGCGAAGCAACGGTTTGTGAGCCTCTGGCAAGAAAAAATTCAAAAGCTAAAGCGACCCAAAAGTCCAGCGAATAAAGAAAATATTCTTTCGGCGTAGACAAGGCAGATCGCGATCTTCGACTGGCTCATCCAACGGAAGCGCATCAAACTTAAACCGGGCCATAGAGTTCCCCAGACAGAAAGGGAAAAGACTAGAAACTATTGCAAATGGCATGGGTCGTTTACGCACACGACCAGGGATTGCCTGTCATTCAGGAATATAATCCAGGACCTTATAGAATCCAAGGAATTGTGTTTCCCTGAAGTCGACGAAGTCACTATGGTTGACGATAGGACTTTTGATGATGAAATAGCTATTCATTTGTTCGATGTTTCTGATGTAGACATCAATTTCATCGAAACTAATATAGATCATTCCCTGCAGGACATAAAGATCCCCAGGGAGACCTTGGTGGCGAATGCCCTTTTTCGTCGACTGGCTGACAAAGGCGTGGTCACCTGCCCAGTCAATCAGGTTGCGCCTAACCTTTGCTGCTGGCATATGGATGACACGCACACCACCGATCGATGCAAAGGGATACCTGGTATGACTTGACCCCACTTGAGGAGGTAGCACTGGGAGTAGTGCCTTTAAGCTCGAGAAGTGCCTCTAACAGTTTACAAAGAGGATTTAAAAGCCCTCCAAGCGCGGAGCGCAGGCCAGCAACCCGGAGAGGAAGAGGTGGTCCACATGGCCGAGGCCGAGCACCTGAGCAGCAGCCCCGTGCGCCCGAACGTCGTAGGCGACACTTGGAGTTTAATGACTCCTCGTCTCAGCAAGGTGCCAAGTTAGGGCAGGAAAGGCTTGGCCACTCTGACGAATCTCGCCCTGGGATCACAGAAGCTGGTAAGCTTAATAGAGCCCAACGGCCCGAACGACTGCAGGAGAGGGCAAGCAAGCCGAGACATGGAATGCCTAAGGTAGACATCTAGGCAGTCCGGACAGGCCCACCGATAGCTCAGTTCTTGGAGGCGAAGATGCTCTGTCAAAATTGCAAGCTCATAGCTCAAAAGAAGATCCTGATCACTCAACTCTGCAGTTCCTGCTGCGTCAACTATTTTCTCAAGCTTGTAGACTTGTCCACAAATGGGGAAATCGTGGTCAAACTCGCGCGCCCTACAGCTACAGGTACTTGTGAAACTAACAACACTCGCTCAGAATCGCAGCAGCTCCCCACACGAACAGTAGTGGGATACGACCCATCTGTTGGCGACTATGTAGAGGTATGTCAAATTCTCTTTGGTTCGAAGAGATCAGGGGTGATTAAAGCAGTTAACCATTCGAAATAGTGGCAGAAAGCAATGGGTAAGACCACTTTGCCTCCAAGGGCGCACAAAAGGAGGGACAGACGTCTAAGTTACGTCGCCAAAAGGCCTAGGCCTACCCTTTCAGGAGCAGCCCCACCGGCTAGAGCGCTTGCGAATGGAGTTAACGTCGAGGCAGAGCGCATTGAGTCTACGGACCATTCAGAAGAGCCTGGCTCGAGCTTTGACTATACCCCACTCTGGAGCGAGATCCCAAGTGATGTCGACGGGGAGATGAAGCCAGTCGTGAGCTGCAATGCCCTTACCCTGCCTGTAGACTTCGCTTGTAATCGAGACACAAGGACTCTAGTAGGTAAAGTGCCTCTTCCTTGCTCTCCGGTTTACCCAGCAGGCTTTCCATTAAATTGGTTAGAAAAGCCATCTGACAGCATGAAACAACACATGCATTCATTATACATAACTGCTACCTTTGATGGTACGGTAGTAAGCCGAGTCCTTGTAGACAACGGAGCCACCATAAACGTGCTTCCTTTGTCCAAGTTTAAATTGCTTCGATATAGGCCTCACGACTTGGTTAAAACCAATGTCGCAGTAAGTGGTTTTAATGGTAGGAAATCCGAATGCCTGGGGGTTTTCTCGGTGCACCTTGAAGTGGGTCGCCTTTTTCATGACAGACATAATTCCTACTTTCAATGCGTTGTTGGGCCGCGACTTGCTCCATAAAGCCGCAGCTATTTCTTCTACGTTGCATAGAGAATTGTTGCTTTGGTTTGACTCTCAGATTGAAATTATCAAGGCTGATGAATATTCCTACTGTGACAAGGGTATCTTGCATGTAGAGACAAGCAAGACTGTCAAGGACCTCACACTGGACCAGCGCTATAAGCTTGGTGACCCTACAGTAGGACTCCTTGGCGAGCCATCCGAAAAGTTCGACTATATCGTAGACTATGGGCATCACACCCCAAACCGGACATAGGGCCGATCGTTCCAACTGGATGGGGAGATGAGCTGTCTGCCCAAGACATAGAGGAGGTTCTCTAGGAAGTCAACTAGGGGAAAACCCTAAAGCGACTGACAAGGCGAAAGATGGAGGAGTAGAGAAAGATCAGCAAGATAGTGCTACGGAGTTGGAGCCCGGTAGACTCCTGAAGGAAGGGACTTATGGACCAGGATGAAAAGGGAACCGAAGCAGTCGCCGATGTCATTCAACGGCTCCAAGTCTACCAAGGAAATCGCTGCTGTAGATAACCTGTCTCTTGGTTTTCAATAAAATCAGAAGCGCTTAGAGCGTTTATTGCTTGTAATAAGCCCCGTGTCTACCAACTTAGGTGGCTCAGAGGAACGTGAGTCTTTGAATAACCATGCGACCCATTGGTCAACATTAACCTAGGAAGCGAGTCCTCTCCTAGAGTTCTTTTCATTAGTTCTTCTTTAAATAAAGAACTTTTTGATGCGATTAGGGGAGTACTAGAAGAATTCAAATACTGTTTCGCCTGGGATTACACTGAGATGCCAGGGTTGGACCGTAAATTAGTAGAACACACTCTTCTTATCAAAAAAGACTTTAAACCACTGCAGCAAGCACCTAGGCGCATGACCACTGAAGTTACATAGTTGGTCTTTGAAGAAGTCAAAAAATTTTTTTGAGCAGGGTATATTAGGACCTCGCCTTATACAAAATGGATTTCTAGTATCGTGACCGTCCTTAAAAAAATTGGAAAAATCAGAGTCTATATAGACTTTGGAGACCTCAATCACCCCAGCCCAAAGGATGAATACCCTATGCCTATCGCAGATGACCTTGTAGACAAGACAGCAGGGCACTAGATTATGTCATTTATGAATGGATTTTCTGGTTACAACCAAATTTTCATCACAGAAGAAGATATACACAAAACAGCATTCAGATGTCCCTTAGGGATTTTTGAGTGGGTAGTAATGCCATTCGATTTGAAGAATGCGGGCGCTACTTATCAGCGAGCAATGAACACTATATTTGATGCCTCTCTTGGCAAGGCAGTAGAAGTCTACATCGATGATATAGTAGTTAAGTCGGCGAGAGAAGATCTCCATGTAAACCATCTCAAAAATGCTTTCATGAAGATGAGAAAGCATCAACTAAAACTAAACCCGCTTAAATGCACTTTTGGTGTTAAAGCTGGACAATTTCTGGGGTTCCTGGTACACCAACACGGAATAGAGGTCGATCAGAACAAGGTAAAGGCCATTCAAAATTTGGCTGCACCTAGAAGCAAAAAAGAGTTACAGGCTTTCCTTGGAAGAGTCAATTACCTGCGTAGGTTTATTGGGAACATCGCAGGAAAGACCGAAGCGTTCGGCAATCTGTTGAGGGGACAAAACAATTTCAAGTGGACCGAGAAACACGAAGAAGCGTTCATTGCTCTAAAGAAGTATTTAACACATTCACCTGTATTAATACCCCCTCAACCAGGGAAACCTTTCATTCTTTACGTAGCGGCTACTGAAACAACCATAGGGGCTATGCTAGCCCAAGTAGACGAAAACGGACGTGAAAGAGCTGTTTACTATTTATCGAGACAATTGACTCCAGTTGAGTGCAGATATGCCCCAAAAGAAAAATTGTGTTTATCAGTATTGTACGCCGTCATGAAGCTGAGACACTACATTGGAAGCAACGAAGTCTACGTGGTGTCTAAATCACCCATTATTAAGTACTTCTTCGAGAGTCCATTGTTAAACGGACGAATTAGTATATGGAGCCTAATCTTGTCCCCGTATGACTTGAGATACAAATCTCAATAGTCGATTAAAGGAGAAGCACTGGCGGATTTTCTGGTCGAACATGACCCGGCCTTGTCTATAGATCAAGAAGAAGCAACTGAAGAGGTTTGGCAAGCCTGGTTTGACGGTTCGTCCACTAAGAATGGAGCCGGGATAGGAATTCACATAATTTCCCTAATGGGAAAAGACATCAGGTTAGCCTTTCGCCTCCAGGCAATACCTACCAATAATGCGACGGAATACGAAGCATTGATAACGGTGCTAAATGAACATTTAGCACTAAAGGCGAAACACGCCCCCATCAAAGGAGATTCGCAGCTAGTTATTAACCAAGTCAATGAGGAATGCACCTGTCTAGGCAGGCTGTTATCTTATTTAGAGATAGTCCAACGACTCATTACGGGATTCGAACTCGTCTCGTTCCGATTCGTAGGGCGCGAAGAGAATGTGGTGGCTAATAGCTTGGCTCAATTAGCATCTGGATATAAAACAAGGCTGGAATAGGAAAACATTCCAGAAATTGGTTCACATCTATACCCAGAAACCAAAGTCATGGCTGCAGACAAAATGGAACAAGAAAAAGACTAGAGGAGACCAATAGCTGACTTTCTGGCATATCCCAGTCAAAAAGCCAAACAGCGAATTAAAGTTCAGGCTCTGTCATATGTTCTTCTAGCGGTGTACTCTACAGAAAAGATACAAGCAGAGTCCTCCTAAGATGTGTAGACTTGGACGAGGCTACTCCATTAATGTTGGAAACCCACGAAGGACTCTGCGGGTCGCACCAAGCAGGGATTAAAATGTGTTGGATAATTCGTAGACATGGATTTTATTGGCCATCATTGATGAAAAATTGCATTGAAATGGCCAAGGGATGTCAGAAATGCCAACGACATGGCCCTATATCTTGCGCCCCAGCAACCGAACTAACTCTTATAATTAAACCCTGGCCATTTAGGACCTGGGCATTAGATGTGATAGGAGAGATTCACCCTCACTCTAGCTGGGGGGATGCATACATCTTGGTAGCAACAGATTACTTCACCAAATGGGTAGAAGCGCAAGTCTACAAGAGAGTTGACCACAGTGAGGTTATCAGTTTCTTACGGACTAACATTATCTACCACTTTGGCATTCCTCAGAACATTGTTGTAGATAATGGAAGGGCTTTTAATAATTTAAGAGTAAAGGAATTTGCCTAGGAATTTGGTTTCTCAGGCTTGAATTCCACCCCGTATTATCCTCAGGCAAACGGACAGGCTGAAGCTTCCAATAAACTAATCAAGAACAACATCCAGAAGATGGTCGGGCTTAATCCAAAGAGATGGCATGAAGTATTAGACGATACTCTCTGGGCTCTAAGAGTTACTAGGCGCGAAACCACCGGAGAGACTCCATTCGCATTGGTTTATGGCCACGATGCAGTGTTACCGATCGAGATGAGGTATAAATCGCTCCGCGTTAGCCAGGCTTGTCTGCAAGACGAAGCCATGCATGTAGCCTTGGAAGAATTAAAGAGGAAAAGGCTGGAGGTTGTAGATAAAATAGAGGTGTACAAACAAAGGATAGCTCGTCATTATAATAAGAAAGTCGTTCACAAACACTTTCAGGTTGGCGACTTGGTCTGGAAAATGATCTTACCACTAAGGACTAAAGACCAGATCTTCGAAAAATGGTCTCTTAGTTGGGAAGGACCATATCAAGTCAGTGAGACTTTCAGCGAATAGGTATAAGTTGTTGACGCTCGATGGAGTCAAACAACCTTTAAAAATCAATGGCAAGTATTTGAAGCATTATAGAAAGACTATCTAGGAATCGCACAGTAAGATTCTAAGCAAGCGCTTCCCATCTATATGGGAACAGATAGTGAAAAATTAATCAAGTATGACTTTATCGCTGTAGACTGAAATATCAAGTCTAAAGTTTGCAGTTAAAGAAAAGGTTCGAGGGTGTCACTCTTTGGTACCCCTAAGAAAAGAACTAACTACATTACGCCTGGTCTAGGCACCCCACGTGCTGCGTCCGTAAACAAAAGAGTCCAGACCTTGGCCTGGGTCTTCTTGACGGTGACTGCATTCCTCTGGCTAAACCAAGACTTTAGCTCGTCTTGGTCCTGCTGCTCAGAGGTGGTGGCAGATCTTTCTGTGTGCAGGGAGTCCACCGCAGAAGCTCGATCCTTGAGATCCCTCTCCATGGCCATAAGCTCCGCAATCTTAGCCTGGACCTGCGCTAACTCACAAGCCAAGTCCTTTCTCTGTCCCTTGAGAAGTCGCAAGTCAGCCTCTTCTTCTGCGCGCTTCTTCAGAACACTGGCGATTCTGGACTGGGCATTGTCAACTACTGCAATGTCTTGCATGTATGCTGACCAGTTAGGCCAGAAGCGCCACTTGAATTCCTCACACGCTGCCTGCATCTCAATAGTGGCGACTGGAGAGTCCTCAATCTCCTTAATGCATTCCTGAAGGACCTTAAACTGGTCTTCAGACAAAGCTTCAAGGTGAAGGATCTCCCCGACGTGGTCCACATGCTGCATCAGGCGGTCATAGTCGCTCAAGACGTTCGGAATACCTTCACTGAGTAGCACTCTTGGCGGCTGACCCAGGGGATGGCTGACCAGCATCAAACTCGCAGCAGTCGAAGGCTAAGCTATGCTTGCTGCCTCTGGAGCAGCGACCTCTGTTGTAACAACAGGGGCTTCCAGGGGCTCCTCGGTAGCCGGGGTAGGAAGGATTACAGAGGCAGGAGCAGGGATTGGCTACAATTAAAAGTAGACCAGTCAGCATAAAGTTTAAACTATTAAAGTCCATAAAATTCAAGTCTAAATCTACCACCTCAGCAAGAAGAGGCAAACCAGCTCCCTCAAAATCCTCTTCCTCGGGGTCGAAGTCCTCGGACAAGGCTGGGCTCTGAGTAAAAGAAGGACAGTGAGGCTATGTAAGACAAGAAAAAGTGTAGATGCAAGGTCATACCGTTCTCTGTAGAGGCTCGGTTGTTTGAGCAGTCACAGGGGACGTCCGGGGGGTTCTAGCTGATTTACTGCAAACATCATTACATAGTTAGCGCAGGCAGAATCTCACCATTTAGCAACAAAGAGGGTAGCCTACCTCACAGAAGAGGATTCTGGGACCTTGGTAGAAGTAGGAACCGGATTGTGAATAGCAGGACGACGACGCTTGAAAGAAGCCGAAATTGGCGCTTCATCATATTCAGACGACTCAAGGACAGGAGCCTTGTGCTTACTGGTTGTTTCCTCCTTAACTTGTTTGCCCTTAGAAGCAAAAGCAAGTCGGCTTTGACGAGTTCGACGCCTGGCAGGAGGAGGAGAGTCACTTCCCGATGAAGAATCCTCAGAATCTACGTCGAGAACTACAATCCAGTGTTAAGAAGGAGTTCTAAATCCGAATCAAGAAAAAACATAAATGTTTACCTTGAGGTAACTTGGATCCTGCTTTCATCATCATATCAGGAGTAAGGTGGATGTCAGGCCCTTTCGAAGTCTGGAGAAAAGACATCTGCTTCAGCAAGATATCAAAGGTGATTGCCCACTGAACAGAGAAAAGCTTTGTGGCAACCACCGGAGTAGACTCGAGAGGAAACTCCATGCGCCGAAGCTCTGCCTTCTTAGCCAAAGTCAACTCAAGGGTTTCCTTTGGATATGATATAGTGATCCTCGTTTGAAGAATAAAGTTGGACATGACGGCAAAGGGCACCGAAGAACTTTGTATAAAACCCAACTGCCGAGTACAGAGCTGGGGATTGTAGACTTCAAAGGAAAAGCCTCCCTCTGTCACGCAGATAAGGTCTCTTCAGGTCAACACCGAGTCCCAGTATAGGTTCGGAGCGAGCTTCTGGCGACGCTTCAGAATTTGGCGACCAGTTGGAAAGGGTACTCAGTTGCGATGTTCGCCACGACCAGTGTCCACAATGTGACGCATATGTCCCGTCACAGAAGCCTGCAGCCATTGGTCCTTGGCACGACAACATGCTTCCAGCATGTGTATTCCATAACATGTAACCGAGGTTGCGCCAGAGGGCATCTTATATGTTGTGAGCCCGGGCATCCACACGCAAGACCATAGGTGAACAAGCCACAGAAGGCCACCAACCGGGTACTTTGGAAAGGGGTTGCCGCACGTCGTCGCTTTATGCAAACCCTGGTAGACCAACCCTAGTAAGAACGGGGCCCAGGCAATTGGTTTGAGCGGTGCTGAGCTTAAAAAGTTGGCTACCCCGTAGACCAACTTCGGCACACGCTTGCCAACAAAGCAGAAGACATACTTACTCAGCCAAACATTGAAAAACTCCACCTCCTCAATCTTTCCCCAGTCTCTAGAAGACTTCTCCAAATGTCTTTTGGCCGTGCTCAAAATCTGGAGCATGTCAGGGGATTGGTAGTCTTCACCAGAGAGATGAAGGCGAACAGGGATGCCCGCCATATAACTCCCCGTCAGGAAGTGAATATCTTCCACGGTCACACTCATAGGTCCCTCAGGGAAATAAAAGCAATTAACCGAGTCATTCCAGAAGGGAAGAAGACTCGCACATACTGGTGGGTCACAACGCTTCCCAGTGATCGACAGTCGAATAAACGACCACAGGCCATAGATCTTCAGCCTATGCTCCAGTTTTGTAAGCCAAGTGTCAAACCACTTGTGCAACGTTGGCTTATCTATAGATGGAAAGCAAAGAAAGTAACCTTTCATCTCCCAGTTTAGAGGATCTGTAAAGTCTTCACGACAGATAGGGATGGTGGACTCTGTAAGCAGATACTCATGGGGGACCGTTTCAGGAAAAAGAGAAGGGTCAAGAACAGGACCCAGCGTCAGCCCGTTCTCACCCGGTTGAACCACGCCATGAGGACCGGCACGATGGGCGTGCCATTGAAAGGAAGAAAGCTTATACATCGTCAAGAAACTAGGGTTTTCCACAAGACCTAGAAAGAAAGGACGAGAGAGTTTTTCAGCAAGAAGACGAAGGGTTTCTTTAACGCTAAAGATAGAGAGTCTCCTCTCAGTGTGGAAACGAAGAGTTTTCTTGTCACGCAAGTGTTGTCGGAAATGCTCAGGCGACGGAAGTCCCCTCAGCAAAAAAGGGGAGCTTAAATGCTGACACGATAGAAAATCTTGGGCCTATTTCTGACAAAACCTGTAGAAGCCCATGAGGCCTATAGCTAAGGTAAACATGCCAGGCCTGCGCCCGCAGTCTACATGGACTATGTAGCAAAAGAAGTCTACAGAGGCGGGGTAATGACCTTGTAATCAAGGGAAGTCTACAAGCCTACGCCTCCAAGAGACACAAAGTCTAAGGCTTGCGCCTACAAAGGATACGAAGTCTACAGGCCTGCGCCTGTAAAAGACACGTGTCAAAGGAAAACGGTTCCACAGTCCCGAGATAAATAGGACTTGTTACCCACGCTTATATCATCACACGTCTTAAAAGGGAACCAATTAAACCAGAAGTTAGAGGAGTTCACGATCCATGATCAAACGAGTGGAAGTGAGTTAGCTCCGAGATTCTTGGGGAATCAAGTCTGGAAAATCTTTCGAAGGTCGTAACAGACCGGGTATAAAAGGGAGAGGATCTCCCTCAGAGAAAATCACGAACAAATCAGCCAACAGAACCTTATCTTGCTCGTCACCCGTTAGTTGTTAGTTGTTAGGATTCCCCGACCTGGGCGAAACTCTTAAAGTTTCATTGGTCTTCCTTCCACCGTCAGAGTGAGCAACCGTAGCACGGGCAACAAATCCCCGCCTTCACTTCCACCACCAGAGTGCGCAACCGCAGCTCTGGTAATAGCCCTCCGCCTTCGACTCCAAGGCCAAGACGAGCCACCGTAGTCCTAGTACATACCTCCGTCTTCGACACCAACGCTAGGACGAGCCACCGTAGTGCTGGTACGTGCCTCCGCCTTCGACCCCAACACCAGGACGAGCCACCGAAGTCCTGGTACATGCCTCCGTCTTCGACCCCAACGCCAGGACGAGCCATCGTAGTCCTCGTACATGCCTCCGCCTTCGACCCCAACGCCAGGACGAGCCACCGTAGTCCTGGTACATGCCTCCGCCTTCGACTCCAACCCCAGGACGAGCCACCGTAGTCCTCGTACATGCCTCCGCCTTCCACTCCAACGCCAGGACGAGCCACCGTAGTCCTGGTACAAGCCTCCGCCTTCGACTCCAACGCCAGGACGAGCCACCGTAGTCCTGGTACATGCCTCCGCCTTCGACTCTAAGGCCAAGACGAGCCACCGTAGTCCTAGTACATACCTCCGCTTCGACTCCAACGCGAGGACGAGCCACCGTAGTAATGGTACATGCCTCCGCCTTCGACTCCAACGCCCGGACGAGTCACCGTAGTCCTAGTACATGCCTCCGCCATCGACTCCAACGCCAGGACGAGCCACCGTAGTCCTTGTACATGCCTCCGCCTTCCACTCCAACGCGAGGACGAGCCACCGTAGTCCTGGTACATGCCTCCGGGTTCGACTCCAACGCCAGGACGAGCCACCGTAGTGCTGGTACATGCCTCCGCCTTCGACTCCAACGCCAGGACGAGCCACCGTAGTCCAGGTACATGCCTCCGCCTTCGACTCCAACGCCAGGACGAGCCACCGTAGTGCTGGTACATGCCTCCGCCTTCGACTCCAACGCCAGGACGAGCCACCGTAGTTCTGGTACATGCCTCCGCCTTCCACTCGAACGCGAGGACGAGCCACCGTAGTCCTGGTACATGCCTCCGGGTTCGACTCCAACGACAGGACGAGCCACCGTAGTGCTGGTACATGCCTCCGCCTTCGACTCCAACGCCAGGACGAGCTACCGTAGTCCAGGTACAAGCCTCCGCCTTCGACTGCAACGCCAGGACGAGCCACCGTAGTCCTGGTGCATGCCTCCGCCTTCGACTCCAACGCCAGGACGAGCCACCGTAGTCCTGGTACATGCCTCCGCCTTCGACTCCAACGCCAGGACGAGCTACGGTAGTCCTGGTACATGCCTCCGCCTTCGACTCCAACGCCAGGACGAGCCACGGTAGTTGTCACAGGTCTACAATTACACCGATAATTTTTCGAACCTGCTAGCGTCGTATCCGCTCACGGCACGACCAGCAACGCGCAGACGGAATCCCAGAATCTCCCGCTCGTTCCCTTCCCAAGTATCGCCCACGTTCCCAAGTGTCGCCCCGTGTATCGCTCACGCTTCGCTCGTGTATCGCTCACGCTTCGCTCGTGTATCGCTCACGCTCACACCCGGAGGTCGTTTGCCGAACACGCCCAAGGACCTACTCACAGGACCAGGGGCACCGAGGGGGACCAGAGGGGGACGAAGGGGGAGACACTCAGTTTTCCGGTGAAGGTCACCGAGGTTTCTTTTCCACTATCAAAGAAAGCCAAATTACAATCTATCCAGCCCCCTTCACAAGCCTTACATATATAGGGGGTCGTGGGTGCAAGAATTCAAATATACAATGATTCCGACATATGACCAGGGGTTGCCCATCCCCTGCAGCGTCAGCTTATCCCATGCGTCAGCCGGGTCAGCTTGTCCTGTCGCGTCAGCTTATCCTGTAGCGTCAGCAGGGCCAGCTTATCTTCTTGCGTCAGCGGAGTCAGCTTATCCTTCTGCCGCGTCAGGCTATCCTGATCATCCTCTGCGGCCAGGAAGACTTTCTTGCCACCTTGTCCAGAGTTGTGGGGAAGCCATCTCTTCGCCCACTTGCTCGTGCCTCCCTTCACGAGCTGCGACCGAGTTGCACCGTCCTCGGCCGCGACCTTCACTGTGCATACGTAACAGCATGCTAACAAACCTTCCCCACCGGAGGAAGTCGACGCCCTCGTCGACACCTTCTCGAGGTACGCCCGCACCTCTCGCTCAAACTGCCACAAGGAGTTTGCCTTCTCCCATGTAGCATCCGCCGGATCTTTTCCCTTCCATTGCACGAGGTACTCTGTCCTGCGGTTTTTCTTACTTTGCCCCAAAGTTCGATGGTCGAGTATAGATTCAACCTGAATCTCATGTTGTTCTCGGATCGTTGGAGGCGCCCGCTTCGCTTGGGTACGCCCTTCCGTAGCCATGTCCTCGTGAAATGGCTTCAGGAAGCTTACATGAAAGGTCGGGTGGATCTTCAACCGCTCCGGTAGTTGTAACCGGTACGCCACCTGACCGACTCGTTTCACAATTTCAAAGGGCCCGTCATACCTCGGTATCAAGCCACGATGCACGCTCTTGCTGCTAATCTTCTTCCAGATTTGCGGCGTGAGTTTGAGCATCACCTTGTCCCCAACGTTGAATTCAAGGGCCCGCCGATGCCGATCAGCGTATTTCCTCATCCGTCGAGCAGCCTTGGCCAAGCTATCCCGGGCCTCCGCGAGCATCTCTTGTTTGTTGCGAGCAAAGCGATAGGCTGCGGGGCACGGACCACCAGTGCGCTGTAGAGCAACGTCCTGAGGCGTAAGGGGCTGGTGGCCAAGGGCGAGCTCGAACGGACTAAAGCCCGTCGAAGACGACCTGTGCAAGTTGTAACAGAATTGGGCACTATCAAGTAAATCAAGCCAATTCTTTTGACTGGCCGTCACGTAGTGACGAAGGTATTCCTCCAGCAGCGCATTCACCCGCTCCGTCTGTCCATCCGTCTGTGGGTGATTTGCCGTGGAAAACTTCAACTCAGAGCCCATCAGCTTAAAGAGGTGTGTCCAGAAACGTCCCGTGAAACGAGCATCCCGATCGCTTACTATGTCCGAGGGCAGCCCAAAATGCTTCACCACACTTTTGAAGAATAGCTCCGCCGTGACTTCCGCAGTACAAGCATGAGGCGCTGCCACAAAGACTGCATATTTGGAGAAGCGGTCGACAACTACCAGGATAGATGACATACCGTTCACCTTAGGAAATCCAGAGATAAAGTCCATCGAAACCGACACCCACGGTTTCTCGGCAATGGGCAACGGTTGGAGTAAGTCGGCCTCCTTCCGCCTCTCTGGTTTGTCTTGCTGGCAAACAAGACAAGTCTTCACGTATGCCTCGCAATCGTCATCTAGGTGCGGCCACACGTAGCTCCGCTTCACCAGGGCTATCATACGTTCCCTCCCTGGATGTCCAGCCCAAAGGGAGTCATGAGACTCTCGCAGTATCCGTTGTCGTAGCCCACCGCCAACGGGAATGTAAAGTCGATTTCCCTCGCAATACAATAGTTCGTTCTCCAGCCAGTACATCCGTACCGCGCCTTCCTTGACCTGCTGGGCTAGTTTTACATAGGCAGGGTCAGCTTTTGCAAAATTACGAACCTTATCGAGGATATCAGCCTGAAAGGTGGAAATCGCAAAAACCATCTCAACGGTCTTGCGACTGAGTGCGTCCGCCACAAGGTTATGCCGTCCTGGCCGATGTTCCCACTCAAAATCATATTCGGCCAGAAACTCCTGCCACCGAGCCTGTCGCGGGGAGAGCTTCTTCTGGGTTTTGAAGAAGGTGTTCGCCACATTATCCGTCTTCACCACAAAAGTAGTACCCAGCAAGTATACCCGCCACACCCTCAGACAGTGGATGACAGCCAGCATTTCCTTTTCATGGACAGAGTATCGTCGCTCCGCGTCTTTTAGTTTCCAGCTTTCGAAGGCAACAGGGTGGCCCTCCTGCACCAAGACACCTCCTACTGCCTGGTCAGAAGCATCAGTATGTACCTCGAACGGCTTGTCGAATTGAGGGAGCTTTAGGACGGGTTCAGTGGACATTGCTTCTTTGAGGTCTTCAAGGGCCTGCTGGCAACTCGCACTCTAGCACCATGCCCGATCCTTTTTCAGTAGATCCGTCAAGGGAGCCACCCGCCGAGAATAGTTCCTCACGAACTTCCGGTAGTAGTTGGCTAGTCCCAAGAAGCTCCTCAATTCCGCAACCGTTCCAGGTACTGGCCACTCCCGAATCACCTGTACCTTCTTTGTGTCCATCCTTACACTGCCGCATCCCACAACGTGCCCGAGGAAATTGATTTCCTGCACGCAAAACTCGCACTTCTCTTTCTTCACATAAAAAGAGTGTTCCCTCAGTTTTGACAACACAAGCCGTAGGTGAGTCATGTGGTCGTCCAGCGTCTCGGAGTAAATCACAATGTCATCCAAGTACACCACAACAAACTCGTCGATATATTCATTGAACACATCGTTCATCAAGTTACAAAAGGTCACCGGGGCATTTGTTAGGCCAAAGGGCATCACCAGGAACTCATAGGATCCATACCTTATAACCATTGTGGTTTTGGGCTCATCTCCCTCCGCAATACGCACTTGCCAATATCCAGATCGCAAATCTAGTTTCGAGAAATACGAAGCTTTAGCCAAGCGATCAAACAAGTCAGCGACAAGGGGTACCGGGTACTTATTCTTCACTGTCACTTTGTTCAGCCCGCGGTAGTCGACACATAGTCGTAGTGAGCCATCATGCTTCGCCTGGAACAGCACGGGGGCCCCATAGGGCGCCTTCGAGGGTTGGATTTTTCCCGCTTCCAGCAACTCGCCCAACTGTTTGCGAAGTTCGGCCAGCTCCTTTGGGGACATCCGATAGGGTGCCTTGGCGGGTGGAAGGGTCCCGGGAAATAGTTCAATTCTGTGATCGACCGCGCGCCTAGGAGGGAGTCCCTTCGGTAGTTCGGGCAGCATCACATCCAGGAACTCATTCAGCACCGGTACTACCTCTTGGGGAATCTCGATGGGATCTGCCGTCTCCACTTCGAAAATCGCCGCAAGGTAAGTGGTCTGTCCCTTCTTCCATCCCTTTGCAAGCTGCATCGCCGATACAAGCTCAGGGTTTCCCCCGCTGCCTTTCCCCTCAACATACTGCCCCTTCACGAAGCATGCCTGGTCCTCATCTCCGATGAAGAGCCCACATAAATGAGGCATCACTGCTACACGTGCTTTCACAAAGAAGTTGTTCCCCAGAATAACGTCAAAATCATCAAGAGGGACAACCATGAAATCTATGGTACCGTTCCACAAGCCGAGGGTAGTTTCCACGCCCTTGGCCAAACCGCTAATGGGTTGGCTCTTGGAGTTCACAGCCTTGATTCTATAGGGATGACCATCCACTTGCAGACCCAACCGTGCCACCACTCGGTCGGCCACAAAGCTGTGTGTAGCTCCAGTATCCACCATTGCCAGCACCTGGTGGTGATTCACAGACAAAGGAACATACATCAGTCCCTTACCCGCACCTTCCTTCTTCATTCTAAGGGCGCTTAAGAGTTGCAGAGGGGCGACACGGGTCGGGGTAGCATCGTCCTCCGAAAGTATGGCATTCAGCTTCTCCTTCCTTGGACAGTCCCTCGCTCGGTGAGGACCGTCACATATGAAGCAGCCCGAGTGGGACTTAGGGTCTTTTCGAAACTCCCCACTCGTGCCGCTACTCGCCCCAGGAGCAGAGCCATTGCCTTGTTTTCCCTTGGACTTCTGCTTCCCATTCCTCTTTCCCTTCCGAATCTCATTATGCGGTCCCTTCTCTTTGGCCACGCTTTTCCCCTTGGGGTCGGTCGCCCCACTCAAGCGAAAGTCAACAAGAGAATCAGCGGCAGCAATGGCAGAGGGAAGGTCCTTCACGCCCTGCAGCCTCAACTCGAGCTGAGCCCAAGGTTGTAGCCCCGAAAGGAAGTTGAACAGCTTGTCCGCTTCCGACATATCTGTGATATCAAGCATGAGGGAAGTAAATTGTTTTACATACTCCCTGACCGTACCAGAATGCTTAAGCCGTTTCAATGCCTCCCTCGCAATCCAGCTCGTGTTGCAAGGTAAGAACTGATCCATCAGCTCCTTCTTTAAAGCTTCCCACGTATCGATCTTGGGGCGCCCAGCATTCAGGTCGTCCTTCACTCTGGTCCGCCACCAAAGCTATGCATCGCCCGACAAATACATAGTTGTGATGGACACCTTCTCTTCCTCGGGGACTCTCGCCGCAAGGAAGTATTGTTCCACATCCCACAGAAAGTTCTGCAGCTCTTTCGCATCGCGACAACCATCAAAAGATTGAGGTTCAGGCACTCTAACCTTCGAACGTCCATCCCCGCCGGGTGGAGCAGGGGCAGCTACCGCCTTCTTAAGGATGGCAACTTCGCACTTCAGATCCTCTTGCTGGCTACTCATCCGGTCCAAGGACAGGCTCAAGCTATCAAGTAAATCCTTAAGCCTTCCCACCTCTGCCCCACTCGACGAATCAAGTGAAGTCTGCACCTTCAACAGCCCAACAGAGATATGATCTACTCTTTCGAAGATCGAAGATTGCTCACCCGTAGGAGCTTCACCTACAAGGCGCTCCAGCCGCTCCAAACGTTCCGCATTGGTCCGAGTCATCGTTCCTTCGCTCTGAGGCCAACTGTCACAGGTCTACAATTACACCGATAATTTTTCGAACCTGCTAGCGTCGTATCCGCTCACGGCACGACCAGCAACGCGCAGACGGAATCCCAGAATCTCCCGCTCGTTCCCTTCCCAAGTATCGCCCACGTTCCCAAGTGTCGCCCCGTGTATCGCTCACGCTTCGCTCGTGTATCGCTCACGCTCCGCTCGTGTATCGCTCACGCTCACACCCGGAGGTCGTTTGCCGAACACGCCCAAGGACCTACTCACAGGACCAGGGGCACCGAGGGGGACCAGAGGGGGACGAAGGGGGAGACACTCAGTTTTCCGGTGAAGGTCACCGAGGTTTCTTTTCCACTATCAAAGAAAGCCAAATTACAATCTATCCAGCCCCCTTCACAAGCCTTACATATATAGGGGGTCGTGGGTGCAAGAATTCAAATATACAATGATTCCGACATATGACCAGGGGTTGCCCATCCCCTGCAGCGTCAGCTTATCCCATGCGTCAGCCGGGTCAGCTTGTCCTGTCGCGTCAGCTTATCCTGTAGCGTCAGCAGGGCCAGCTTATCTTCTTGCGTCAGCGGAGTCAGCTTATCCTTCTGCCGCGTCAGGCTATCCTGATCATCCTCTGCGGCCAGGAAGACTTTCTTGCCACCTTGTCCAGAGTTGTGGGGAAGCCATCTCTTCGCCCACTTGCTCGTGCCTCCCTTCACGAGCTGCGACCGAGTTGCACCGTCCTCGGCCGCGACCTTCACTGTGCATACGTAACAGCATGCTAACAGTAGTCCTGGTACATGCCTCCGCCTTCGACTCCAACGCCAACCACCGTAGTCCTGGTACATGCCTCCGCCTTCGACTCCAACGCCAGGACGAGCCACCGTAGTCCCGGTACATGCCTACGCTTCGATTCCAACGCCAGGACGAGCCACCGTAGTCCTGGTACATGCCTCCGCCTTCGACTCCAACGCCAACCACCGTAGTCCTGGTACATGCCTCCGCCTTCGACTCCAACGCCAGGACGAGCCACCGTAGTCCCGGTACATGCCTACGCTTCGATTCCAACGCGAGGACGAGCCACCGTAGTCATGGTACATGCCTCCGCCTTCGACTCCAACGCCAGGACGAGTCACCGTAGTCCTAGTACATGCCTCCGCCTTCGACTCCAACGCCAGGACGAGCCACCGTGGTCCTCGTACATGCCTCCGCCTTCCACTCCAACGCCAGGACGAGCCACCGTAGTCCTGGTACATGCCTCCGCCTTCGACTCCAACGCCAGGACGAGCCACCGTAGTCCTGGTACATGCCTCCGCCTTCGACTCCAACGCCAGGACGAGCCACCGTAGTCCTGGTACATGCCTCCGCCTTCGACTCCAACGCCAGGACGAGCCACCGTAGTCCTGGTATATGCCTCCGGGTTCGACTCCAACGCGAGGACGAGCCACCGTAGTCATTGTACATACCTCCGCCTTCGACCCCAACGCCAGGACGAGTCACCGTAGTCCTAGTACATGCCTCCGCCTTCGACTCCAACGCCAGGACGAGCCACCGTAGTCCTGGTACATGCCTCCGCCTTCCACTCTAACGCGAGGACGAGCCACCGTTGTCCTGGTACATGCCTCCGGGTTCGACTCCAACGCCAGGACGAGCCACCGTAGTGCTGGTACATGCCTCCGCCTTCGACTCCAACGCCAGGACGAGCCACCGTAGTGCTGGTACAAGCCTCCGCCTTCGACTCCAACGCCAGGACGAGCCACCGTAGTCCAGGTACAAGCCTCCGCCTTCGACTGCAACGCCAGGACGAGCCACCGTAGTGCTGGTACATGCCTCCGCCTTCGACTCCAACGCCAGGACGAGCCACCGTAGTCCAGGTACAAGCCTCCGCCTTCGACTGCAACGCCAGGACGAGCCACCGTAGTGCTGGTACAAGCCTCCGCCTTCGACTCCAACGCCAGGACCAGCCACCGTAGTCCGGGTACAAGCCTCCGCCTTCGACTGCAACGCCAGGACGAGCCACCGTAGTCCTGGTACATGCCTCCGCCTTCGACTCCAACGCCAGGACGAGCCACCGTAGTCCGGGTACATGCCTCCGCCTTCGACTCCAACGCCAGGACGAGCCACGGTAGTCCTGGTACATGCCTCCGCCTTCGACTCCAGCGCCAGGAGGAGCCACGGTAGTCCTGGTACATGCCTCCGCCTTCGACTCCAGCGCCAGGACGAGCCACCGTAGTCCTGGTACATGCCTCCGCCTTCGACTCCAGCGCCAGGACGAGCCACCGTAGTCCTGGTACATGCCTCCGCCTTCGACTCCACCCCCAGGACGAGCCACCGTAGTCCTCGTACATGCCTCCGCCTTCCACTCCAACGCCAGGACGAGCCACCGTGGTCCTAGTACATGCCTCCGCCTTCGACTCCAACGCCAGGACGAGCCACCGTGGTCCTCGTACATGCCTCCGCCTTCCACTCCAACGCCAGGACGAGCCACCGTAGTCCTGGTACAAGCCTCCGCCTTCGACTCCAACGCGAGGACGAGCCACCGTAGTCCTGGTACATGCCTCCGCCTTCGACTCCAGCGCCAGGATGAGCCACGGTAGTCCTGGTACATGCCTCCGCCTACGACTCCAGCGTCAGGACGAGCCACCGTAGTCCTGGTACATGCCTCCCCTTCGACTCCAACGCGAGGACGAGCCACCGTAGTCATGGTACATGCCTCCGCCTTCGACTCCAACGCCAGGACGAGTCACCGTAGTCCTAGTACATGCCTCCGCCTTCGACTCCAACGCCAGGACGAGCCACCGTAGTCCTGGTACATGCCTCCGCCTTCCACTCTAACGCGAGGACGAGCCACCGTTGTCCTGGTACATGCCTCCGGGTTCGACTCCAACGCTAGGACGAGCCACCGTAGTCCTGGTACATGCCTCCGCCTTCGACTCCAACGCCAGGACGAGTCACCGTAGTCCTAGTACATGCCTCCGCCTTCGACTCCAACGCCAGGACGAGCCACCGTAGTCCTGGTACATGCCTCCGCCTTCCACTCTAACGCGAGGACGAGCCACCGTTGTCCTGGTACATGCCTCCGGGTTCGACTCCAACGCCAGGACGAGCCACCGTAGTGCTGCTACATGCCTCCGCCTTCGACTCCAACGCCAGGACGAGCCACCGTAGTCCGGGTACATGCCTCCGCCTTCGACTACAACGCCAGGACGAGCCACCGTAGTCCTGGTACAAGCCTCCGCCTTCGACTCCAACGCGAGGACGAGCCACCGTAGTCCTGGTACATGCCTCCGCCTTCGACTCCAACGCCAGGACGAGCCACCGTAGTCCTGGTACATGCCTCCGCCTTCGACTCCAACGCCAGGACGAGCCACCGTAGTCCTGGTACATGCCTCTGCTTCTACTCCAACGCGAGGACGAGCCACCGTAGTCATGGTACATGCCTCCGCCTTCGACTCCAACGCCAGGACGAGGCACCGTAGTCCTAGTACATGCCTCCGCCTTCGACTCCAACGCCAGGACGAGCCACCGTAGTCCTGGTACATGCCTCCGCCTTCCACTCTAACGCGAGGACGAGCCACCGTTGTCCTGGTAAATGCCTCCGGGTTCGACTCCAACGCGAGGACGTGCCACCGTAGTGCTGCTACATGCCTCCGCCTTCGACTCCAACGCCAGGACGAGCCACCGTAATCCTAGTACAAGCCTCCGCCTTCGACTCCAACGCCAGGACGAGCCACCGTGGTCCAGGTACAAGCCTCCGCCTTCGACTGCAACGCCAGGACGAGCCACCGTGGTCCTGCTACATGCCTCCGCCTTCGACTCCAACGCCAGGACGAGCCACCGTAGTCCTGGTACAAGCCTCCGCCTTCGACTGCAACGCCAGGACGAGCCACCGTAGTCCTGGTACATGCCTCCGCCTTCGACTCCAACGCCAGGACGGGCCACCGTAGTCCTGGTACATGACTCCGCCTTCGACTCCAACGCCCGGACGAGCCACGGTAGTCCTGGTACATGCCTCCGCCTTCGACTCCAGCGCCAGGACGAGCAACCGTAGTCCTCGTACATGCCTCCGCCTTCAACTCCAGCGCCAGGACGAGCCACCGTCGTCCGGGTACATGCCTCCGCCTTCGACTCCAACCCCAGGACGAGCCACCGTAGTCCTCGTACATGCCTCCGCCTTCGACTCCAACGCCAGGACGAGCCACCGTGGTCCTCGTACATGCCTCCGCGTTCCACTCCAACGCCAGGACGAGCCACCGTAGTCCTGGTACAAGCCTCCGCCTTCGACTCCAACGCCAGGACGAGCCACCGTAGTCCTGGTACACGCCGCCGCCTTCGACTCCAGCGCCAGGAGGTGCCACGGTAGTCCTGGTACATGCCTCCGCCTTGGACTCCAGCGCCAGGACGAGCCACGGTAGTCCTGGTACAGGCCTCCGCCTTCGACTCCAACGCCAGGACGAGCCACCGTAGTCCTGGTACATGCCTCCGCCTTCGACTCCAACGCCAGGACGAGTCACCGTAGTCCTAGTACATGCCTCCGCCTTCGACTCCAACGCCAGGACGAGCCACCGTAGTCCTGGTACATGCCTCCGCCTTCCACTCTAACGCGAGGACGAGCCACCGTTGTCCTGGTACATGCCTCCGCCTTCGACTCCAACGCCAGGACGAGCCACCGTTGTCCTGGTACATGCCTCCGCCTTCGACTCCAACGCCAGGACCAGCCACCGTAGTCCTAGTACAAGCCTCCGCCTTCGACTCCAACGCCAGGACGAGCCACCGTAGTCCTGGTACATGCCTCCGCCTTCCACTCTAACGCGAGGACGAGCCACCGTTGTCCTGGTACATGCCTCCGGGTTCGACTCCAACGCGAGGACGTGCCACCGTAGTGCTGCTACATGCCTCCGCCTTCGACTCCAACGCCAGGACGAGCCACCGTAGTGCTGGTACAAGCCTCCGCCTTCGACTCCAACGCCAGGACGAGCCACCGTAGTCCTAGTACAAGCCTCCGCCTTCGACTCCAACGCCAGGACGAGCCACCGTAGTCCTGGTACATGCCTCCGCCTTCGACTCCAACGCCAGGACGAGCCACCGTAGTCCTGGTACATGCCTCCGCTTCGACTCCAACGCGAGGACGAGCCACCGTAGTAATGGTACATGCCTCCGCCTTCGACTCCAACGCCAGGACGAGCCACCGTAGTCCTGGTACATGCCTCCGCCTTCGACTCCAACGCCAGGACGAGCCACCGTAGTCCTGGTACATGCCTCCGCCTTCCACTCTAACGCGAGGACGAGCCACCGTTGTCCTGGTACATGCCTCCGGGTTCGACTCCAACGCCAGGACGAGCCACCGTAGTGCTGCTACATGCCTCCGCCTTCGACTCCAACGCCAGGACGAGCCACCGTAGTGCTGGTACAAGCCTCCGCCTTCGACTCCAACGCCAGGACGAGCCACCGTAGTGCTGGTACATGCCTCCGCCTTCGACTCCAACGCCAGGACGAGCCACCGTAGTCCTGGTACATGCCTCCGCCTTCGACTCCAACGCCAGGACGAGCCACCGTAGTCCTGGTACATGCCTCCGCTTCGACTCCAACGCGAGGACGAGCCACCGTAGTCATGGTACATGCCTCCGCCTTCGACTCCAACGCCAGGACGAGTCACCGTAGTCCTAGTACAAGCCTCCACCTTCGACTCCAACGCCAGGACGAGCCACCGTAGTCCTGGTACATGCCTCCGCCTTCCACTCTAACGCGAGGACGAGCCACCGTTGTCCTGGTACATGCCTCCGGGTTCGACTCCAACGCCAGGACGAGCCACCGTAGTGCTGCTACATGCCTCCGCCTTCGACTCCAACGCCAGGACGAGCCACCGTAGTCCAGGTACAAGCCTCCGCCTTCGACTGCAACGCCAGGACGAGTCACCGTAGTCCTAGTACATGCCTCCGCCTTCGACTCCAACGCCAGGACGAGCCACGGTAGTCGTGGTACATGCCTCCGCCTTCGACTCCAACGCCAGGACGAGCCACGGTAGTCCTGGTACATGCCTCCGCCTTCGACTCCAGCGCCAGGACGAGCCACGGTAGTCCTGGTACATGCCTGCGCCTTCGACTCCAACGCTAGGACGAGCAAAAGTAGTCCGGGTACATGCCTCTGCCTTCGACTCCAACGCTAGGACGAGCCACCGTAGTCCTGGTACATGCCTCCGCCTTCGACTCCAACGCCAGGACGAGCCACCGTAGTCCTCGTACATGCCTCCGCCTTCCACTCGAACGCCAGGACGAGCCACCGTGGTCATAGTACATGCCTCCGCCTTCGACTCCAACGCCAGGACGAGCCACCGTGGTCCTCGTACATGCCTCCGCCTTCCACTCCAGCGCCAGGACGAGCCACCATAGTCCTGGTACATGCGTCCGGGTTCGACTCCAACGCCAGGACGAGCCACCGTAGTCCTGGTACAAGCCTCCGCCTTCGACTCCAACCCCAGGACGAGCCACCGTAGTCCTCGTACATGCCTCCGCCTTCCACTCCAACGCCAGGACGAGCCACCGTGGTCCTAGTACATGCCTCCGCCTTCGACTCCAACGCCAGGACGAGCCACCGTGGTGCTCGTACATGCCTCCGCCTTCCACTCCAACGCCAGGACGAGCCACCGTCGTCCTGGTACAAGCCTCCGCCTTCGACTCCAACTCCAACGCGAGGACGAGCCACCGTAGTCCTGGTACATGCCTCCGCCTTCGACTCCAGCGCCAGGACGAGCCACCGTAGTCCTCGTACATGCCTCCGCTTTCCACTCCAACGCCAGGACGAGCCACCGTGGTCCTAGTACATGCCTCCGCTTCGACTCCAACGCGAGGACGAGCCACCGTAGTCATGGTACATGCCTCCGCCTTCGACTCCAACGCCAGGACGAGCCACCTTAGTGCTGGTACAAGCCTCCGCCTTCGACTCCAACGCCAGGACGAGCCACCGTAGTCCTGGTACAAGCCTCCGCCTTCGACTGCAACGCCAGGACGAGCCACCGTAGTCCTAGTACATGCCTCCGCCTTCCACTCGAACCCTAGGACGAGCCACCGTAGTCCTGGTACATGCCTCCGGGTTCGACTCCAACGCGAGGACGAGCCACCGTAGTCCTGGTACAAGCCTCCGCCTTCGACTCCAACCCGAGGACGAGCCACCGTAGTCCTGGTACATGCCTCCGCCTTCGACTCCAACGCCAGGACGAGCCACCGTAGTCCTGGTACATGCCTCCCCTTCGACTCGAACGCGAGGACGAGCCACCGTAGTGCTGGTACATGCCTCCGCCTTCGACTCTAACTCCAGGACGAGTCACCGTAGTCCTAGTACATGCCTCCGCCTTCGACTCCAGCGCCAGGACGAGCCACCGTAGTCCTGGTACATGCCTCCGCCTTCCACTCGAACGCGAGGACGAGCCACCGTTGTCCTTGTACATGCCTCCGGGTTCGACTCCAACGCGAGGACGTGCCACCGTAGTGCTGCTACATGCCTCCGCCTTCGACTCCAACGCCAGGACGAGCCACCGTAGTGCTGGTACAAGCCTCCGCCTTCGACTCCATCGCCAGGACGAGCCACCGTAGTCCTAGTACAAGCCTCCGCCTTCGACTACAACGCCAGGACGAGCCACCGTAGTCCTAGTACATGCCTCCGCCTTCCACTCGAACCCTAGGACGAGCCACCCTAGTCCTGGTACATGCCTCCGGGTTCGACTCCAACGCCAGGACGAGCCACCGTAGTCCTGGTACATGCCTCCGGGTTCGACTCCAACGCCAGGACGAGCCACCGTAGTCCAGGTACAAGCCTCCGCCTTCGACTGCAACGCCAGGACGAGCCACGGTAGTCGTGGTACATGCCTCCGCCTTCGACTCCAACGCCAGGACGAGCCACGGTAGTCCTGGTACATGCCTCCGCCTTCGACTCCAGCGCTAGGACGAGCCACGGTAGTCCTGGTACATGCCTCCGCCTTCGACTCCAGCGCCAGGACGAGCCACCGTAGTCCTGGTACAAGCCTCCGCCTTCGACTCCAACCCCAGGACGAGCCACCGTAGTCCTCGTACATGCCTCCGCCTTCCACTCCAACGCCAGGACGAGCCACCGTAGTCCTGGTACAAGCCTCCGCCTTCGACTCCAACGCCAGGAAGAGCCACCGTAGTCCTGGTACATGCCTCCGCCTTCGACTCCAACGCCAGGACGAGCCACCGTAGTCCTGGTACATGCCTCCCCTTCGACTCCAACGCGAGGACGAGCCACCGTAGTCATGGTACATGCCTCCGCCTTCGACTCCAACGCCAGGACGAGTCACCGTAGTCCTAGTACATGCCTCCGCCTTCGACTCCAACGCCAGGACGAGCCACCGTAGTCCTGGTACATGCCTCCGCCTTCCACTCTAACGCGAGGACGAGCCACCGTTGTCCTGGTACATGCGTCCGGGTTCGACTCCAACGCGAGGACGTGCCACCGTAGTCCTGGTACATGCCTCCGCCTTCGACTCCAACGCCAGGACGAGTCACCGTAGTCCTAGTACATGCCTCCGCCTTCGACTCCAACGCCAGGACGAGCCACCGTAGTCCTGGTACATGCCTCCGCCTTCCACTCTAACGCGAGGACGAGCCACCGTTGTCCTCGTACAAGCCTCCGCCTTCGACTCCAGCGCCAGGACGAGCCACCGTAGTCCTGGTACATGCCTCCCCTTCGACTCCAACGCGAGGACGAGCCACCGTAGTCATGGTACATACCTCCGCCTTCGACTCCAACGCCAGGACGAGTCACCGTAGTCCTAGTACATGCCTCCGCCTTCGACTCCAACGCCAGGACGAGCCACCGTAGTCCTGGTACATGCCTCCGCCTTCCACTCTAACGCGAGGACGAGCCACCGTAGTCCTGGTACATGCCTCCTGGTTCGACTCCAACGCTAGGACGAGCCACCGTAGTCATGGTACATGCCTCCGCCATCGACTCCAACGCCAGGACAAGTCACCGTAGCCCTAGTACATGCCTCCGCCTTCGACTCCAGCGCCAGGACGAGCCACCGTAGTGCTGGTACATGCCTCCGCCTTCCACTCTAACGCGTGGACGAGCCACCGTTGTCCTGGTACATGCCTCCGGGTTCGACTCCAACGCCAGGACGAGCCACCGTAGTGCTGGTACATTCCTCCGCCTTCCACTCCAACGCCAGGACGAGCCACCGTAGTGCTGGTACAAGCCTCCGCCTTCGACTCCAACGCCAGGACGAGCCACCGTAGTCCTAGTACATGCCTCCGCCTTCGACTCCAACGCCAGGACGAGCCACCGTAGTCCTAGTACATGCCTCCGCCTTCAACTCGAACCCTAGGACGAGCCACCATAGTCCTGGTACAAGCCTCCGGGTTCGACTCCAACGCCAGCACGAGCCACCGTAGTGCTGGTACATGCCTCCGCCTTCGACTCCAACGCCAGGACGAGCCACCGTAGTCCAGGTACAAGCCTCCGCCTTCGACGGCAACGCCAGGACGAGCCACCGTAGTCCATGTACATGCCTCCGCCTTCGACTCCAACGCCAGGACGAGCCACCGTAGTCCGGGTACATGCCTCCGCCTTCGACTCCCACGACAGGACGAGCCACGGTAGTCCTGGTACAGGCCTCCGCCTTCGACTCCAGCGCCAGGATGAGCCACGGTAGTCCTCGTACATGCCTCCGCCTTCGACTCCAACGCCAGGACGAGCCACCGTGGTCCTGGTACATGCCTCCGCCTTCCACTCTAACGCGTGGACGAGCCACCGTTGTCCTGGTACATGCCTCCGGGTTCGACTCCAATGCCAGGACGAGCCACCGTAGTCCAGGTACAAGCCTCCGCCTTCGACTGCAACGCCAGGACGAGCCACCGTAGTCCTGGTACATGCCTCCGCCTTCCACTCCAACGCCAGGACGAGCCACCGTAGTCCGGGTACATGCCTCCGCCTTCGACTCCCACGACAGGACGAGCCACGGTAGTCCTGGTACATGCCTCCGCATTCGACTCCAACCCCAGGACAAGCCACCGTAGTCCTCGTACATGCCTCCGCCTTCTACTCCAACGCCAGGACGAGCCACCGTAGTCCTGGTACACGCCTCCGCCTTCGACTCCAACGCTAGGAGGAGCCACCGTAGTCCTGGTCCATGCCTCCGCCTTCGACTCCAACGCCAGGACGAGCCACCGTAGTCCTGGTACATGCCTCCCCTTCGACTCCAACGCGAGGACGAGCCACCGTAGTCATGGTACATCCCTCCTCCTTCGACTCCAACGCCAGGACGAGTCACCGTAGTCCTAGTACATGCCTCCGCCTTCGACTCCAACGCCAGGACGAGCCACCGTAGTCCTGGTACATGCCTCCGCCTTCCACTCGAACGCGAGGACGAGCCACCGTTGTCCTGGTACATGCCTCCGGGTTCGACTCCAACGCGAGGACGAGCCACCGTAGTCATGGTACATGCCTCCGCCTTCGACTCCAACGCCAGGACGAGGCACCGTAGTCCTAGTACATGCCTCCGCCTTCGACTCCAACGCCAGGACGAGCCACGGTAGTCCTGGTACATGCCTCCGCCTTCCACTCTAACGCGAGGACGAGCCACCGTTGTCCTGGTACAAGCCTCCGCCTTCGACTCCAACGCCAGGACGAGCCACCGTAGTCCTGGTGCATGCCTCCCCTTCGACTCCAACGCGAGGACGAGCCACCGTAGTCATGGTACATGCCTCCGCCTTCGACTCCAACGCCAGGACGAGTCACCGTAGTCCTAGTACATGCCTCCGCCTTCGACTCCAACGCCAGGACGAGCCACCGTAGTCCTGGTACATGCCTCCGCCTTCCACTCTAACGCGAGGACGAGCCACCGTTGTCCTGGTACATGCCTCCGGGTTCGACTCCAACGCTAGGACGAGCCACCGTAGTCATGGTACATGCCTCCGCCATCGACTCCAACGCCAGGACGAGTCACCGTAGTCCTAGTACATGCCTCCGCCTTCGACTCCAACGCCAGGACGAGCCACCGTAGTCCTGGTACATGCCTCCGCCTTCCACTCTAACGCGAGGACGAGCCACCGTTGTCTTGGTACATGCCTCCGGGTTCGACTCCAACGCCAGGACGAGCCACCGTAGTGCTGCTACATGCCTCCGCCTTCGACTCCAACGCCAGGACGAGCCACCGTAGTGCTGGTACAAGCCTCCGCCTTCGACTCCAACCCCGGGACGAGCCACCGTAGTCCTAGTACAAGCCTCCGCCTTCGACTCCAACGCCAGGACGAGCCACCGTAGTCCTAGTACATGCCTCCGCCTTCCACTCGAACCCTAGGACGAGCCACCATAGTCCTGGTACATGCCTCCGGGTTCGACTCCAACGCCAGGACGAGCCACCGTAGTGCTGGTACATGCCTCCGCCTTCGACTCCAACGCCAGGACGAGCCACCGTAGTCCAGGTACATGCCTCCGCCTTCGACTCCAGCGCCAGGACGAGCCACCGTAGTCCAGGTACAAGCCTCCGCCTTCGACTCCAACGCCAGGACGAGCCACCGTAGTCCAGGTACAAGCCTCCGCCTTCGACTGCAACGCTAGGACGAGCCACCGTAGTCCTGGTACATGCCTCCGCCTTCGACTCCAACGCAAGGACGAGCCACCGTAGTCCGGGTACATGCCTCCGCCTTCGACTCCAACGCCAGGACGAGCCACGGTAGTCCTGGTACATGCCTCCGCCTTCGACTCCAGCGCCAGGATGAGCCACGGTAGTCCTAGTACATGCCTCCGCCTTCGACTCCAACGCCAGGACCAGCCACCGTAGTCCTGGTACATGCCTCCGCCTTCCACTCTAACGCGAGGACGAGCCACCTTTGTCCTGGTACATGCCTCCGGGTTCGACTCCAACGCCAGGACGAGCCACCGTAGTGCTGCTACATGCCTGCGCCTTCGACTCCAACGCCAGGACGAGCCACCGTAGTGCTGGTACAAGCCTCCGCCATCGACTCCAACGCGAGGACGAGCCACCGTAGTCCTGGTACAGGCCTCCGCCTTCGACTCCAACGCCAGGACGAGCCACCGTAGTCCTGGTACATGCCTCCGCCTTCCACTCGAACGCTAGGACGAGCCACCGTAGTCCTGGTACATGCCTCCGGGTACGAGTCCAACGCCAGGACGAGCCACCGTAGTGCTGGTACATGCCTCCGCCTTCGACTCCAACGCCATGACGAGTCACCGTAGTCCTAGTACATGCCTCCGCCTTCGACTCCAACGCCAGGACCAGCCACCGTAGTCCTGGTACATGCCTCCGCCTTCCACTCTAACGCGAGGACGAGCCACCGTTGTCCTGGTACATGCCTCCGGGTTCGACTCCAACGCCAGGACGAGCCACCGTAGTGCTGCTACATGCCTGCGCCTTCGACTCCAACGCCAGGACGAGCCACCGTAGTGCTGGTACAAGCCTCCGCCATCGACTCCAACGCCAGGACGAGCCACCGTAGTCCTAGTACAAGCCTCCGCCTTCGACTACAACGCCAGGACGAGCCACCGTAGTCCTAGTACATGCCTCCGCCTTCCACTCGAACCCTAGGACGAGCCACCATAGTCCTGGTACATGCCTCCGGGTTCGAGTCCAACGCCAGGACGAGCCACCGTAGTGCTGGTACATGCCTCCGCCTTCGACTCCAACGCCATGACGAGTCACCGTAGTCCTAGTACATGCCTCCGCCTTCGACTCCAACGCCAGGACGAGCCACCGTAGTCCTGGTACATGCCTCCGCCTTCCACTCTAACGCGAGGACGAGCCACCGTTGTCCTGGTACATGCCTCCGGGTTCGACTCCAACGCCAGGACGAGCCACCGTAGTGCTGCTACATGCCTCCGCCTTCGACTCCAACGCCAGAACGAGCCACCGTAGTGCTGGTACAAGCCTCCGCCATCGACTCCAACGCCAGGACGAGCCACCGTAGTCCTAGTACAAGCCTCCGCCTTCGACTACAACGCCAGGACGAGCCACCGTAGTCCTAGTACATGCCTCCGCCTTCCACTCGAACGCTAGGACGAGCCACTGTAGTCCTGGTACATGCCTCCGGGTTTGACTCCAACGCCAGGACGAGCCACCGTAGTGCTGGTACATGCCTCCGCCTTCGACTCCAACGCTAGGACGAGCCACCGTAGTCCAGGTACAAGCCTCCGCCTTCGACTGCAACGCCAGGACGAGCCACCGTAGTCCTGGTACATGCCTCCGCCTTCCACTCTAACGCGAGGACGAGCCACCGTTGTCCTGGTACATGCCTCCGGGTTCGACTCCAACGCCAGGACGAGCCACCGTAGTGCTGCTACATGCCTCCGCCTTCGACTCCAACGCCAGGACGAGCCAGCGTAGTCCTCGTACATGCCTCCGGCTTCCACTCCAACGCCAGGACGAGCCACCGTAGTCCTAGTACAAGCCTCCGCCTTCGACTACAACGCTAGGACGAGCCACCGTAGTCCTAGTACATGCCTCCGCCTTCCACTCGAACCCTAGGACGAGCCACCATAGTCCTGGTACATGCCTCCGGGTTCGACTCCAACGCCAGGACGAGCCACCGTAGTGCTGGTACATGCCTCCGCCTTCGACTCCAACGCCAGGACGAGCCACCGTAGTCCAGGTACAAGCCTCCGCCTTCGACTGGAACGCGAGGACGAGCCACCGTAGTCCTGGTACATGCCTCCGCCTTCGACTCCAACGCCAGGACGAGCCACCGTAGTCCTGGTACATGCCTCCGCCTTCGACTCCAACGCCAGGACGAGCCACGGTAGTCCTGGTACATGCCTCCGCCTTCGACTCCAGCGCCAGGAGGAGCCACGGTAGTCCTAGTACATGCCTCCGCCTTCGACTCCACCCCAGGACAAGCCACCGTAGTCCTGGTACATGCCTCCGCCTTCCACTCTAACGCCAGGACGAGCCACGGTAGTCCTGGTACATGCCTCCGCCTTCGACTCCAACGCCAGGATGAGCCACGGTAGTCCTAGTACATGCCTCCCCTTCGACTCCAACCCCAGGACGAGCCACCGTAGTCCTCGTACATGCCTCCGCCTTCCACTCCAACGCCAGGACGAGCCACCGTAGTCCTGGTACAAGCCTCCGCCTTCGACTCCAACGCCAGGAGGAGCCACCGTAGTCCTGGTACATGCCTCCGCCTTCGACTCCAACGCCAGGACGAGCCACCGTAGTCCTGGTACATGCCTCCGCCTTCGACTCCACCCCCAGGACGAGCCACCGTAGTCCTCGTACATGCCTCCGCCTTCCACTCCAACGCCAGGACGAGCCACCGTAGTCCTGGTACATGCCTCCGCCTTCGACTCCAACGCCAGGACGAGCCACCGTAGTCCTGGTACATGCCTCCGCCTTCGACTCCAACTCCAACGCCAGGACGAGCCACCGTAGTCCTGGTACATGCCTCCGCCTTCGACTCCAACGCCAGGAGGAGCCACCGTAGTCCTGGTACATGCCTCCGCCTTCGACTCCAACGCCAGGACGAGCCACCGTAATCCTAGTACATGCCTCCCCTTCGACTCCAACGCGAGGACGAGCCACCGTAGTGCTGGTACATGCCTCCGCCTTCGACTCCAACGCCAGGACGAGCCACCGTAGTCCTGGTACATGCCTCCGCCTTCCACTCTAACGCGAGGAGGAGCCACCGTAGTCCTGGTACATGCCTCCGCCTTCCACTCTAACGCGAGGACGAGCCACCGTTGTCCTGGTACATGCCTCCGGGTTCGACTCCAACGCTAGGACGAGCCACCGTAGTCATGGTACATGCCTTCGCCTTCGACTCCAACGCCAGGACGAGTCACCGTAGTCCTAGTACATGCCTCCGCCTTCGACTCCAACGCCAGGACGAGCCACCGTAGTCCTGGTACATGCCTCCGCCTTCCACTCTAACGCGAGGACGAGCCACCGTTGTCCGGGTACATGCCTCCGGGTTCGACTCCAACGCCAGGACGAGCCACCGTAGTGCTGCTACATGCCTCCGCCTTCGACTCCAACGCCAGGACGAGCCACCGTAGTGCTGGTACAAGCCTCCGCCTTCGACTCCACCCCCAGGACGAGCCACCGTGGTCCTCGTACATGCCTCCGCCTTCCACTCCAACGCCAGGACGAGCCACCGTAGTCCTAGTACATGCCTCCGCCTTCCACTCGAACCCTAGGACGACCCACCGTAGTCCTGGTACATGCCTCCGCCTTCGACTCCAACGCCAGGACGAGCCACCGTAGTGCTGGTACATGCCTCCGCCTTCGACTCTAACGCCAGGACGAGCCACCGTAGTCCGGGTACATGCCTCCGCCTTCGACTCCAACGCCAGGACGAGCCACGGTAGTTCTGGTACATGCCTCCGCCTTCGACTCCAGCGCTAGGAGGAGCCACGGTAGTCCTGGTACATGCCTCCGCCTTCGACTCCAACCCGAGGACGAGCCACCGTAGTCCTGGTACATGCCTCCGCCTTCGACTCCAACGCCAGGACGAGCCACCGTCGTCCTGGTACATGCCTCCGCCTTCGACTCCAACCCCAGGACGAGCCACCGTAGTCCTCGTCCATGCCTCCGCCTTCCACTCAAACGCCAGGACGAGCCACCGTGGTCCTAGTACATGGCTCCGCCTTCGACTCCAACGCCAGGACGAGCCACCGTGGTCCTCGTACATGCCTCCGCCTTCCACTCCAACGCCAGGACGAGCCACCGTAGTCCTGGTACAAGCGTCCGCCTTCGACTCCAGCGCTAGGACGAGCCACCGTAGTCCTGGTACATGCCTCCGCCTTCGACTCCATCCCCAGGACGAGCCACCGTAGTCCTCGTACATGCCTCCGCCTTCCACTCAAACGCCAGGACGAGCCACCGTGGTCCTAGTACATGGCTCCGCCTTCGACTCCAACGCCAGGACGAGCCACCGTGGTCCTCGTACATGCCTCCGCCTTCCACTCCAATGCCAGGACGAGCCACCGTAGTCCTGGTACATGCCTCCGCCTTCCACTCCAACGCGAGGACGAGCCACCGTAGTCCTCGTACATGCCTCCGCCTTCGACTCCAACGCCAGGACGAGCCACCGTAATCCTAGTACAAGCCTCCGCCTTCGACTCCAACGCCAGGACGAGCCACCGTAGTCCTGGTACATGCCTACGCTTCGATTCCAACGCGAGGACGAGCCACCGTCGTCATGGTACATGCCTCCGCCTTCGACTCCAACGCCATGACGAGTCACCGTAGTCCTAGTACATGCCTCCGCCTTCGACTCCAACGCCAGGACGAGCCACCGTAGTCCTGGTACATGCCTCCGCCTTCCACTCTAACGCGAGGACGAGCCACCGTTGTCCTGGTACATGCCTCCGGGTTCGACTCCAACGCCAGGACGAGCCACCGTAGTGCTGCTACATGCCTCCGCCTTCGACTCCAACGCCAGGACGAGCCACCGTAGTGCTGGTACAAGCCTCCGCCATCGACTCCAACGCCAGGACGAGCAACCGTAGTCCTAGTACAAGCCTCCGCCTTCGACTACAACGCCAGGACGAGCCACCGTAGTCCTAGTACATGCCTCCGCCTTCCACTCGAACCCTAGGACGAGCCACCATAGTCCTGGTACATGCCTCCGGGTTCGACTCCAACGCCAGGACGAGCCACCATAGTGCTGGTACATGCCTCCGCCTTCGACTCCAACGCCAAGACGAGCCACCGTAGTCCAGGTACAAGCCTCCGCCTTCGACTGCAACGCCAAGACGAGCCACCGTAGTCCTGGTACATGCCTCCGCCGTCCACTCTAACGCGAGGACGAGCCACCGTTGTCCTGGTACATGCCTCCGGGTTCGACTCCAACGCCAGGACGAGCCACCGTAGTGCTGCTACATGCCTCCGCCTTCGACTCCAACGCCAGGACGAGCCACCGTAGTGCTGGTACAAGCCTCCGCCTTCCACTCCAACGCTAGGACGAGCCACCGTAGTCCTAGTACAAGCCTCCGCCTTCGACTACAACGCCAGGACGAGCCACCGTAGTCCTAGTACAAGCCTCCGCCTTCGACTCCAACGCCAGGACGAGCCACCGTAGTCCTAGTACATGCCTCCGCCTTCCACTCGAACCCTAGGACGAGCCACCATAGTCCTGGTACATGCCTCCGGGTTCGACTCCAACGCCAGGACGAGCCACCGTAGTGCTGCTACATGCCTCCGCCTTCGACTTCAACGCCTGGACGAGCCACCGTAGCCCAGGTACAAGCCTCCGCATTCGACTGGAACGCCAGGACGAGCCACCGTAGTCATGGTAGATGCCTCCGCCTTCGACTCCAACGCCAGGACGAGCCACCGTAGTCCGGGAACATGCCTCCGCCTTCGACTCCAACGCCAGGACGAGCCACGGTAGTCCTGGTACATGCCTCCGCCTTCGACTCCAGCGCCAGGAGGAGCCACGGTAGTCCTGGTACATGCCTCCGCCTTCGACTCCACCCCAGGACGAGCCACCGTAGTCCTCGTACATGCCTCCGCCTTCCACTCAAACGCCAGGACGAGCCACCGTAGTCCTGGTACATGCCTCCGCCTTCGACTCCAACCCCAGGACGAGCCACCGTAGTCCTGGTACATGCCTCCCCTTCGACTCCAACGCCAGGACGAGCCACCGTAGTCCTCGTACATGCCTGCGCCTTCCACTCCAACGCCAGGACGAGCCACCGTAGTCCTGGTACAAGCCTCCACCTTCGACTCCAACGCCAGGACGAGCCACCGTAGTCCTGGTACATGCCTCCGCCTTTGACTCCAACGCCAGGACGAGCCACCGTAGTCCTGGTACATGCCTCCGCCTTCGACTCCACCCCAGGACGAGCCACCGTAGTCCTCGTACATGCCTCCGCCTTCCACTCCAACGCCAGTACGAGCCACCGTAGTCCTGGTACATGCCTCCGCCTTCGACTCCAACGCGAGGACGAGCCACCGTAGTCCTGGTACATGCCTCCGCCTTCGACTCCAACGCTAGGACGAGCCACCGTAGTCCTCGTACATGCCTCCGCCTTCCACTCCAACGCCAGGACGAGCCACCGTAGTCCTGGTACAAGCCTCCGCCTTCGACTCCAACGCTAGGAGGAGCCACCGTAGTCATGGTACATGCCTCCGCCTTCGACTCCAACGCCAGGACGAGTCACCGTAGTCCTAGTACATGCCTCCGCCTTCGACTCCAACGCCAGGACGAGCCCCCGTAGTCCTGGTACATGCCTCCGCCTTCCACTCTAACGCCAGGACGAGCCACCGTTGTCCTGGTACAAGCCTCCGGGTTCGACTCCAACGCCAGGACGAGCCACCGTAGTGCTGCTACATGCCTCCGCCTTCGACTCCAACGCCAGGACGAGCCACCGTAGTGCTGGTACAAGCCTCCGCCTTCGACTCCAACGCCAGGACGAGCCACCGTAGTCCTAGTACAAGCCTCCGCCTTCGACTACAACGCCAGGACGAGCCACCGTAGTCCTAGTACATGCCTCCGCCTTCAACTCGAACCCTAGGACGAGCCACCATAGTCCTGGTACATGCCTCCGGGTTCGACTCCAACGCTAGGACGAGCCACCGTAGTGCTGGTACATGCCTCCGCCTTCGACTCCAACGCCAGGACGAGCCACCGTAGTCCAGGTACACGCCTCCGCCTTCGACTGCAACGCCAGGACGAGCCACCGTAGTCCTGGTACATGCCTCCGCCTTCCACTCCAACGCGAGGACGAGCCACCGTTGTCCTGGTACATGCCTCCAGGTTCGACTCCAACGCCAGGACGAGCCACCGTAGTGCTGCTACATGCCTCCGCCTTCGACTCCAACGCCAGGACGAGCCACCGTAGTGCTGGTACAAGCCTTCGCCTTCCCCTCCAACGCCAGGACGAGCCACCGTAGTCCTAGTACAAGCCTCCGCCTTCGACTACAACGCCAGGACGAGCCACCGTAGTCCTAGTACATGCCTCCGCCTTCCACTCGAACCCGAGGACGAGCCACCATAGTCCTGGTACATGCCTCCGGGTTCGACTCCAACGCCAGGACGAGCCACCGTAGTCCTGGTACATGCCTCCGCCTTCGACTGCAACGCTAGGACGAGCCACCGTAGCCCAGGTACAAGCCTCCGCATTCGACTGGAACGCCAGGACGAGCCACCGTAGTCATGGTACATGCCTCCGCCTTCGACTCCAACGCCAGGACGAGCCACCGTAGTCCGGGAACATGCCTCCGCCTTCGACTCCAACGCCAGGACGAGCCACGGTAGTCCTGGTACATGCCTCCGCCTTCGACTCCAGCGCCAGGAGGAGCCACGGTAGTCCTGGTACATGCCTCCGCCTTCGACTCCACCCCAGGACGAGGCACCGTGGTCCTCGTACATGCCTCCGCCTTCCACTCCAACGCCAGGACGAGCCACCGTAGTCCTCGTACATGCCTCCGCCTTCGACTCCACCGCCAGGACGAGCCACCGTAGTCCGGGTACATGCCTCCCCTTCGACTCCAACCCCAGGACGAGCCACCGTAGTCCTCGTACATGCCTCCGCTTTCCACTCCAACGCCAGGACGAGCCACCGTAGTCCTGGTACAAGCCTCCGCCTTCGACTCCAACGCCAGGAGGAGCCACCGTAGTCCTGGTACATGCCTCCGCCTTCGACTCCAACGCCAGGACGAGCCACCGTAGTGCTGGTACAAGCCTCCGCCTTCGACTCCACCCCAGGACGAGCCACCGTAGTCATCGTACATGCCTCCGCCTTCCACTCCAACGCCAGGACGAGCCACCGTAGTCCAGGTACACGCCTCCGCCTTCGACTGCAACGCCAGGACGAGCCACCGTAGTCCGGGTACATGCCTCCCCTTCGACTCCAACCCCAGGACGAGCCACCGTAGTCCTCGTACATGCCTCCGCCTTCCACTCCAACGCTAGGACGAGCCACCGTAGTCCTGGTACAAGCCTCCGCCTTCGACTCCAACGCCAGGAGGAGCCACCGTAGTCCTGGTACATGCCTCCGCCTTCCACTCCAACGCCAGGACGAGCCACCGTAGTCCTGGTACAACCCTCCGCCTTCGACTCCAACGCGAGGACGAGCCACCGTAGTCATCGTACATGCCTCCGCCTTCGACTCCAACGCCAGGACGAGCCACCGTAGTCCTGGTACATGCCTCCGCCTTCCACTCTAACGCGAGGACGAGCCACCGTTGTCCTGGTACATGCCTTCGCCTTCCACTCTAACGCGAGGACGAGCCACCGTTGTCCTGGTACATGCCTCCGGGTTCGACTCCAACGCTAGGACGAGCCACCGTAGTCATGGTACATGCCTTCGCCTTCGACTCCAACGCCAGGACGAGTCACCGTAGTCCTAGTACATGCCTCCGCCTTCGACTCCAACGCCAGGACGAGCCACCGTAGTCCTGGTACATGCCTCCGCCTTCCACTCTAACGCGAGGACGAGCCACCGTTGTCCGGGTACATGCCTCCGGGTTCGACTCCAACGCCAGGACGAGCCACCGTAGTGCTGGTACATGCCTCCGCCTTCGACTTCAACGCCAGGACGAGCCACCGTAGCCCAGGTACAAGCCTCCGCATTCGACTGGAACGCCAGGACGAGTCACCGTAGTCCTGGTACATGCCTCCGCCTTCGACTCCAACGCCAGGACGAGCCACCGTAGTCCTGGTACATGCCTCCGCCTTCGACTCCAACGCCAGGACGAGCCACCGTAGTCCTGGTACATGCCTCCGCCTTCGACTCCAACGCCAGGACGAGCCACCGTAGTCCTGGTACATGCCTCCGCCTTCCACTCCAACGCCAGGACGAGCCACCGTAGTCCTAGTACAAGCCTCCGCCTTCGACTACAACGCCAGGACGAGCCACCGTAGTCCTAGTACATGCCTCCGCCTTCGACTCCAACGCCAGGACGAGCCACCGTAGTCCTGGTACATGCCTCCGGGTTCGACTCCAACGCCAGGACGAGCCACCGTAGTGCTGGTACATGCCTCCGCCTTCGACTCCAACGCCAGGACGAGCCACCGTAGTCCAGGTACAAGCCTCCGCCTTCGACTGCAACGCCAGGACGAGCCACCGTAGTCCTGGTACATGCCTCCGCCTTCGACTCCAACCCAAGGACGAGCCACCGTAGTCCGGGTACATGCCTCCGCCTTCGACTCCAACGCCAGGACGAGCCACGGTAGTCCTGGTACATGCCTCCGCCTTCGACTCCAGCGTCAGGACGAGCCACCGTAGTCCTGGTACATGCCTCCGCCTTCGACTCCAACCCCAGGACGAGCCACCGTAGTCCTCGTACATGCCTCCGCCTTCCACTCCAACGCCAGGACGAGCCACCGTAGTCCTGGTACATGCCTCCGCCTTCGACTCCAACGCCAGGACGAGCCACCGTACTCCTGGTACATGCCTCCGCCTTTGACTCCAACGCCAGGACGAGCCACCGTAGTCCTCGTACATGCCTCCGTCTTCCACTCCAACGCCGGGACGAGCCACCGTAGTCCTGGTACATGCCTCCGCCTTCGACTCCAACGCCCGGACGAGCCACCGTACTCCTGGTACATGCCTCCCCTTCGACTCCAACCCCAGGACGAGCCACCGTAGTCCTCGTACATGCCTCCGCCTTCCACTCCAACGCCAGGACGAGCCACCGTAGTCCTGGTACAAGCCTCCGCCTTCGACTCCAACGCTAGGAGGAGCCACCGTAGTCCTGGTACATGCCTCCGCCTTCGACTCCAACGCCAGGACGAGCCACCGTAGTCCTAGTACATGCCTCCGCCTTCGACTCCACCCCAGGACGAGCCACCGTAGTCCTCGTACATGCCTCGGCCTTCCACTCCAACGCCAGGACGAGCCACCGTAGTCCTGGTACATGCCTCCGCCTTCGACTCCACCCCGAGGACGAGCCACCGTAGTCCTGGTACATGCCTCCGCCTTCGACTCCAACCCCAGGACGAGCCACCGTAGTCCTGGTACATTCCTCCGCCTTCCACTCCAACGCCAGGACGAGCCACCGTAGTCCTGGTACAAGCCTCCGCCTTCGACTCCAACGCTAGGAGGAGCCACCGTAGTCCTGGTACATGCCTCCGCCTTCGACTCCAACCCCAGGACGAGCCACCGTAGTCCTGGTACATGCCTCCCCTTCGACTCCAACGCGAGGACGAGCCACCGTAGTCATCGTACATGCCTCCGCCTTCGACTCCAACGCCAGGACGAGCCACCGTAGTCCTGGTACATGCCTCCGCCTTCCACTCTAACGCGAGGACGAGCCACCGTTGTCCTGGTACATGCCTTCGCCTTCCACTCTAACGCGAGGACGAGCCACCGATGTCCTGGTACATGCCTCCGGGTTCGACTCCAACGCTAGGACGAGCCACCGTAGTCATGGTACATGCCTTCGCCTTCGACTCCAACGCCAGGACGAGTCACCGTAGTCCTAGTACATGCCTCCGCCTTCGACTCCAACGCCAGGACGAGCCACCGTAGTCCTGGTACATGCCTCCGCCTTCCACTCTAACGCGAGGACGAGCCACCGTTGTCCGGGTACATGCCTCCGGGTTCGACTCCAACGCCAGGACGAGCCACCGTAGTGCTGGTACATGCCTCCGCCTTCGACTTCAACGCCGGGACGAGCCACCGTAGCCCAGGTACAAGCCTCCGCATTCGACTGGAACGCCAGGACGAGCCACCGTAGTCATGGTACATGCCTCCGCCTTCGACTCCAACGCCAGGACGAGCCACCGTAGTCCGGGAACATGCCTCCGCCTTCGACTCCAACGCCAGGACGAGCCACGGTTGTCCTGGTACATGCCTCCGCCTCGGACTCCAGCGCCAGGAGGAGCCACGGTAGTCCTGGTACATGCCTCCGCCTTCGACTCCACCCCAGGACGAGCCACCGTAGTCCTCGTACATGCCTCCGCCTTCCACTCCAACGCCAGGACGGGCCACCGTAGTCCTGGTACATGCCTCCGCCTTCGACTCCAACGCCAGGACGAGTCACCGTAGTCCTAGTACATGCCTCCGCCTTCGACTCCAACGCCAGGACGAGCCACCGTAGTCCTCGTACATGCCTCCGCCTTCCACTCCAACGCTAGGACGAGCCACCGTAGTCCTGGTACAAGCCTCCGCCTTCGACTCCAACGCCAGGAGGAGCCACCGTAGTCCTGGTACATGCCTCCGCCTTTGACTCCAACGCCAGGACGAGCCACCGTAGTCCTGGTACATGCCTCCGCCTTCGACTCCAACCCCAGGACGAGCCACCGTAGTCCTCGTACATGCCTCCGCCTTCCACTCCAACGCCAGGACGAGCCACCGTAGTCCTGGTACATGCCTCCGCCTTCGACTCCAACGCCAGGACGAGCCACCGTAGTCCTGGTACATGCCTCCCCTTCGACTCCAACCCCAGGACGAGCCACCGTAGTCCTCGTACATGCCTCCGCCTTCCACTCCAACGCTAGGACGAGCCACCGTAGTCCTGGTACAAGCCTCCGCCTTCGACTCCAACGCAAGGAGGAGCCACGGTAGTCCTGGTACATGCCTCCGCCTTTGACTCCAACGCCAGGACGAGCCACCGTAGTCCTGGTACATTCCTCCCCTTCGACTCCAACGCGAGGACGAGCCACCGTAGTCCTAGTACATGCCTCCGCCTTCCACTCCAACCCTAGGACGAGCCACCTTCGTCCTGGTACATGCCTCCGCCTTCAACTCCAGCGCCAGGACGAGCCACCGTAGTCCTAGTACAAGCCTCCGCCTTCGACTACAACGCCAGGACGAGCCACCGTTGTCCTGGTACATGCCTCCGGGTTCGACTCCAACGCTAGGACGAGCCACCGTAGTCATGGTACATGCCTCCGCCTTCGACTCCAACGCCAGGACGAGGCACCGTAGTCCTAGTACATGCCTCCGCCTTCGACTCCAACGCCAGGACGAGCCACCGTAGTCCTGGTACATGCCTCCGCCTTCCACTCTAACGCGAGGACGAGCCACCGTTGTCCTGGTACATGCGTCCGGGTTCGACTCCAACGCGAGGACGAGCCACCGTAGTGCTGCTACATGCCTCCGCCTTCGACTCCAACGCCAGGACGAGCCACCGTAGTGCTGGTACAAGCCTCCGCCTTCGACTCCAACGCCAGGACGAGCCACCGTAGTCCTAGTACAAGCCTCCGCCTTCGACTCCAACGCCAGGACGAGCCACCGTAGTCCTAGTACATGCCTCCGCCTTCCACTCGAACCCTAGGACGAGCCACCGTAGTCCTGGTACATGCCTCCGGGTTCGACTCCAAAGCCAGGACGAGCCACCGTAGTGCTGGTACATGCCTCCGCCTTCGACTCCAACGCCAGGACGAGCCACCGTAGTCCAGGTACAAGCCTCCGCCTTCGACTCCAACGCCAGGACGAGCCACCGTAGTCCAGGTACAAGCCTCCGCCTTCGACTCCAACGCCAGGACGAGCCACCGTAGTCCTGGTACATGCCTCTGATCGTCTCCTTTATATGTCTTATTATTTCTAGACTTGGAAAATTATAAAATGTATCCATCTGTGCTATATATCAATCAACACCAAAAGAATCTTATATTACCACAATTAAGAAAATCTTTTGATATCGGTAAGGTTTCGTAAGCCTCGGGAAATGGTACTCTTATAGGTCGGACTTTGATCTCATCGATACTCTTTTGGGAGGGATAACGTACAACAAAATTTTGTAAGCGTATAATACATGAATACAGAAAGTTAGTTGGCTGACATTCTTACCATACATCTTAATAAAAAAAATTCTACTTTTTTCCAGAACTAATTAGGGATTTGTTATCCATTTTTAAAATAATTGAAATGCTGCATAGAATGTTCAGCATTCTCTGACAATTATTTTGAAAATCTTGGTTCAAAATTAATTTCCAAAAGAGTATTTTATATAATGGAATATATTTTCAAAAATGAATTTCTCTCCAAACACGTAATTCTCGGAGCAAAAGTAACGTCTAGAAGCGATGAAAAGAAGGATAACACTTGTATTCAGGAAAAACATCGCCTAAATCAAGAAAGCTATGAGAATATAAACAAAATTATGCTCTCAATCTAAAAGAATATTTGATTCTATAAAATATGGTAATGTGTGATCATTTGAAGATATTCTCAATTTACAATTTTTCTTAGATTATATGAAACTTTGAGGTTGCTAGATTCAAGAGTCATGTGATAAATTAACCAACTATACTGTTAACCCCTTTTTTAAATTATATTTGGAGCACAGTCAAGGAGATTACCCTCATTTACTCCGTCCATGAAGTGAACACATTGTTTGGCTGTACGGGACATGTTCTTCTCCCCTAGCGAGATAAAAACGAATCTTATGATGAGATTCTCGAATGAAAGGTCCCACCATTTTTGGGCACGTTATGGTATGACTAAACCAAAACAGTGTAGCAGAATTTATTAAAATATTAAATGGTTCCACGATCCATACGCTATAGTCCTCGATCTTATCCATCGTCCACGTAAAATTCATCCCTTAAAACCATGGCGTGTAACTTCCTATTTCCTACTACTCCTTTATTTCCACCCGGACTTTACTTATTTACTTGGAAAATGTTCCCCAAACCAGGTTAGTGAAAACACAAAGTACATTCACGTACAATCCACTCAAGCAAACACATGCGCGATCGCGTCTTGACGACCAAAATATATTTAATTCCAACTCATGAAAATAGCTTGTATGCGTCAAAATCCGACATTGCCTCGACAGACTAAGCACACGTTCACACGTCCAACGTACATATATATATACATCGTGGCGCAATATTAACATGTCGTCATAAGAGAGGAAATAGAAATTATGTCACGCAACCAGACAATGTCATAAACATCGCCATAGATACCCTGACACATATCATAGAATTGTACACATGCCATAAAACGAGATTAACATGTCAAGGACATGACTTTACATCGTACACTCTTACACGACAGCACATGGGGAGCTTTTCAAATCCCGTGGGTGGAAGTCCCGTGGGTTCACTATTTTTTGTAGGACAGAAATTTCGTAAAGCTTGACAAAAAAGTCATAATATACGGAATATTTGATGAACAATTCATCAGCAAGGAAATCGTACAGTATGAATATTATGTCTAACATCTTACGAATAATTCGTAAAAGAGTGCCCAGTTTCTACATGGAGTTTCTATGAGTTCATTGTTTACCAAAAAATCTTTACAAACCAAAAATTTTGCAACGAAATACAGAAAGCCTGCCAATATTTTTTCGTATTTACAAGGTAATGGTTTGTGAATATCGACTATAACTTTGTAACTCTAAGATGTGCTACAACTTTATGAATTAAATGTTACACACATGTCACAAAATTTCGTAGTCCTATTTTCTTGTTAGAGGAATCTTTTGTCTTTTTGTGTAATGCCAAAAAAATGTCTAACTTTATGAATTTCTAATTTAATATGCATATTTTCTGTTATATAGAATTTCATATAAGTAGAAAATTAAGTCGTTTAACAACAACAGATACGTATGTGAAATATTCACCAAATAAATATTTCGTAGATACTAATGTTTCCTTCATCTTTACGAATTCATTGTACTAGTTTTTGGGTGTCGACAATTTGCAAATATTTCGGACACACAAAGAGTTTTTTTTGGAAAACACGATTATTTTTTATTTTTTCAATAGAATAATTTTTTCGTACTTTTAAACATAAAATACGTAAAGTGAACAATTTCAATAGTACGAGATGTCTGCCTTAAAATTTTTCGTACAACTAAATATTTGCTTAGGTTTATGAATATTTTGCTCCAAAATACAAAATTTTCTACAATAAATATTTCGTTGATAATTGTTTTGGGTAACAGAAACAACAAATACGTATATTTATGCATTTATTTTATTTTCTAGAGGAAATATAATATAAATGAAAAATTGCTTTGTTCTCCACAATATTTGTCTTGCATTGGATGCAATAATTATGGATATGTGAACAATGATTTAGTGTTGCAAACAATTTTTGTTGATCTTTACGGGAATTTTATTCATCTATATTTTACATTTACATTCAGAAAATTCGTTGGTACGTAATTTTTGTTAAAATATTTAGTAAAGTTAAGCAGAAAAATTGTACAATACGAAAAATTCGTTGCTACGTGTCAAATCCAAAGTCTTTGTCCAAATATTTGGTTAAAATATCTATTAAGATTTGATAAGATTTAGTGACATTTTGTGTGGTGTTTTTTTTTTCATTTGTAGATCTCTGTGATTTTTACGAAATATTTGTTAAAATATTTAGGATTGCCGAATTTCGATTAAATATATTTGTTAAAATATTAACGATCCGTTATGTTTAGGATTGCCGAAGTTCGATTAAATATGGTAATCCTATTTATACCGGATTGCTGGATTTATTTTAAATGTGGCAATCCGGTGAGAGTAGTTGATTTCTTCGAAAAAGCATTTGACCGACAATCCCGCATTTGACCAGCAATCCTGCATTTGACCAGCAATCCTGCTTGTCCAAGGTCGATTTTGTCTAAGTGTCCAGACAAGCAATCCGGTCATAAACTTGCTATCGGAGGCAATCCGGTTCGGATTGCCGTAAACTTGCTTCTACAGTCAATCCGGTCAAAAATGGATTTTTTGTAGCAGTAATTTCGTAAGTTGACAAAAAGTTCGTACAATATGAACAATTTGTCCACACAAATTTTGTATAGTATGAAATTTTGTGTATTATTTTACTTTTAACTTCTTGCTCGTTTGTCAAAATTGAATGAAACCAGTTTCATTAGACCGTTATCTTAAATACGAATATAACAAGACCAACCAAGCATAATTTGGATACTTGTGCTTGGATTTTTGAAATTTTTAATAGAAAAAGTGACTTTTTTATCGTTCTGAATATTGTGTTTTGGTACTTACATTGCTCTTTTCCCTTGCGAAATAATTTGAAATTACTAAGAACTTGTCGTAGTATGTTACCCTATCATATGGGAGGTTAAGAGTTGATATTTAGAAAGTTACATGCTTTTATTATGTGATTTAGTGGTTTTGTAGTCATGCTTTCGTTCTTTTTCATTGTTTTCAGTCGAATACATGTGTCGGCCTTCGCCGTTTAATTCATATCTTGCATTTTGCTACTTATTTTGGTCTGAAAAACTTGTCTTATGAGTTGCATAACTTGAATAGTTACATTTTGGTAACTATAACTCCTCTTTTCATGCATCCAAACTCAAGTTATGCATTGTTATTTTATTACATGTAGTATTTCGTTGTTAACTTTTTGCTCGTTTGTCCAAATTAAACGAAACCATTTGCATTAGATTTGTATCTTAAATACTTATCTAACGAGACTAACCAAGCATTATTTAAATACTTGTGTAAGATTTTCATAATTTTAATGAAACAACAACATTTTCGATCATTTTGAGTATTTCATGTACTTACATTGCTCGTTTCCCTTGCGAACTGATTAGAACTTGCTAAGAACTTGTCATAGTAAGTTACTCTAACACATGGATGGTTAAGAGTTGATATTTAGAAAGTTACATGCTTTTATTAAATGATATAGTTGTTTTGTATCTTGTTTTCGGTCTTTATCATTGTTTTCGATCGGATACATGTGTCGGCCTTTACCGTTTAATTCATATCTTGCATCTTGCTAAACTTTTCAGTCTAAAACTTATCTTGTTAGTTTTAAAACTTGAATAGTTACGCTTTGATAACTATATCACCTATTGTACATTCATCGGAACTCAAGTCTAGCATGTATTTGAACTCAAGTCTTGTTTGTATTTCTCATTTCGACGAGTTTATGCCCTTGATTTGAATCTTTCTTACTACATTGAAGTTTTGGGATTTTCATTCATATCATGCTTTGATAATTTAACCTTTATTTTCATACATGTTTGACAATGCACTTACATTTCACAATAATAAGTACATTTTGAGATGATTTGTCGATGTCATTGTTTCTTTTCATGAAAGCTAAGGTGCTTTCTCGTTCCCTTTCATGTCTTATACATCTCCAAATATGATTAGGAATGCTTGGACTTAAATCGACAAACCGATATCGGTGAGTGAAGATGAGTTTCGAATCAACCTGCTTTAGGTATAGTTTTTCGTGTTTAACTTCTTGCTCGCTTGTCCAAATTGAACTAAGTTTATATATGTGTCTTGAATATGGTTCTAAAGAGACCAACCAAGCATGATTTGAATACTTGTGCTAGGATTTTCAAAATTTTTAATAGAGCAACGACATTTGCGGTCTTTGAGTATTTTGTGTACTTAAATTGATCGTTTCCCTTGCGAATTAATTTGAACTTACTACTAGCTTGTAGTTAATATGTTACCCTATCATATGAGAGGTTAAGAGTTATTATTTAGAAAGTTACATGCTTTTATAAACTGATTTAGTGGGTTTTTGTCATATTTTCGTCGAGATAGTGAGAAAGAGAGAGAGCTATAAAACAAAACAAGACAAAGAACAATTGACATTTCCAAGATCTTGGTCCTCGCCCCATGTTCACACAAATGACCAGCTCTCGAAAGAGAAGGCCAGGCAGTGTACGTTGTTGTCTCCCCTAAAATGGACCTCCCACTCGACAGCCAGCTCGTACGATATATGGCGATCCATGGTTGACGTGCACGCTCCCTCTGGCAAGTGCGGGAATCCCTGACGTTACCAAATTGCATCCCAGGAATTACCAAAAGTCGGGACTCAGGGTGTACCTGTTTCATTAGCCGGGGGAAGTCTGAGCATAGCTTCTTACGTCCGGCTTCGATGATTATTTTTTCCAGCATTGTATCCTGTAAGGTTGCCAAATTCGTCTCCAACATGTCGAGGCCTGCTTGATCGGCGAAGATGTACACAGGCAGGGCTGCAGAAGGAGAAAAGGGCGATGCAGTTGTAACCTTTTGAATTTTCTAGAAAAAAAGTAACATTAAGAATTTCGGCTACCTTCCATCACCGTATGAATTTAAGGCTGAGGCTCCAAGATCATGAATGTGGAAGTAGTGGGAAAAAGAGAACTAACGCCCCTTGGTTCAAATGCATCATCCTGAGGAAGCGGATGGCCTTCAAGGCGAACAATTTCCAGCATCTGCATCACAAATTAACATTAAGAACGACCATCATTAGTTGACGTCCTCTCATCAACACAGTGTAAAATTTGTATGCATCAGCCCTTGTGACAATTCGTTATACCTGCATATAAGCAGCAAGGTAAGACTAGAAAATCCCATATTAAATTGCCTCTTCATGTTCGATTGTGTGACCGAGAACCGCTTGCTTCATGCTTCCTCCGATCCCCCTGAATGAAATGAAAATCGGTAACTTCAACAGACCAGGCAAAATAAGCCCCATTTTTTTGTTTAACTAACTCGTATTTGCAACTTCTATCAAGTGCTTTGCAGGTTCATTTACCTTACTAAAGTAATCCTTCATCGGAACAAAAAGAGATGCGGTCACCTCATCCTCTGGAGGTTGCAGAACATTGTGGAAAAAAATATTTACTGAATCAAAGTAAAATTGTGGACATGGCGAGTTGTGATCACCCTCAAACTTGATAATATTTTTGTCTCCCTGAAATGACGAGTTGAAATTTAGCTACAGGGTACATGCCGAGGTATAAAAGAAAAGCAGGCTTACAACATAAAATTGATATAAAGTGGGTACTGAATTCTTCAAATAGTAATAATGTGGATCAAATTAAATCTAGCTGAAAAAATTCCAGCAAGGGATACTTTCGTGTTAAGTCTCTTGGAAGAACCTATCAAGTCACTTGGAAGAACATATCAGTAATCCAGGACTGTTCACAAAGTTCTTCTAGGATTAATATTTGCTCCCAGTACAGAACACTTTAACATCACTCAAATTAGTAATTACTGCCATTAAAGAGGCAAGTGACCATTTGCCAAAGGACGATCAAACAAAGCTGCCAATGGTTTATGGATGCATTACCATATAAGCTTTAAATATATGATCTTGCCTCCTGTTTGACTTGCTACGTTTGTATCTGTCCCCAGATTGTTGAGAAACGTTTTGAGATGACATTTTTGTGCATTTCCCACATCGTAGGCCTATACCTCTTTAGGTACTTGCTGTTGATTTTGAGGTTATGCGTAAATCCATCGAGCCCCTTAGGCGATATGAATTCCCAAGATGGGATTCAATTACCCAGAAATGCCCTTCCCAATTTGGTGTCCATTTCTCTTGGAAGTAGTCTCGAACTCCCTCGGGCAACCTGAGTTTCCAAACTAGGTCCCCCTTGTTAAATGACCGAGGGACCACTTTCTTGTTATAGTAGCGGGCAATTTTCCTCTTGTGTGCTTCCAAATGGTTTTAGCACGTTAATCCTGGTGGTCTCTAGACCCTCTTGCTCGAGGTGCATGTCTTCCTCGTATCTCTCATGTTTGCCAAGGTGCTTGAGGAATCTAAGCGACCGATAACACACTTTTATCGGGAGCATAACATCGTGCCCGTAAACCATTTTTTACGGAGCGACGCTTGTGCTTTCTCTCTTGGTAACCCGTAGGGCCCACAACATCTTCTGGAGGTGGGTATGCCATGTGCGCGAGTTATTCCCAATCATCCTCTGTATCACTCGCTTGATGAGTTTATTAGAGGCTTCTGCTTGCTCGTTTGACTGAGCATAGTACGGAGTTGAGTTAAGTACTTTAAACCCAAAGTCTTCGGCGAATTGTTCCATGAGTTCGCCGTTGGACACCCTTGCATTGTCTACCATGATACTCTAGGGTACTCTGTATCGGTAAATAATAAAGTTCTTAATGAACTGTATTACGTCTTTCTGATCAATTGACTTATACACAGCCACCTCTACCCAATTGGTGAAGCAGTCTATAGCGACGAGTATGTAAGCATCTCCTCTGCTTGAGTGAGGGTGGATTTCTCCCATGATATCTAATGCCCATGTCCCGAAAGGCCATGGCTTCATTATGACATTTATGTCTATTGCGGGGGTTCGTTTCACTGGCCCGCATCGTTGGCAAGCCTGGTAGGCTCGAGCCATTTCGATGCAATTCTTGACCATTGACGGCCAGTAAAAACCGTGTCGCTTAATCGCCCAGCTTATTTTGATACCAGCCTAGTGGGCTCCACACACCTTACATGAGTTTCCATCATGATTGGGATGGCTTCGTTCAGATCAATGCATCTTAGAAGGACGTCTTCACTAGTCTTTCTATATAGGATACCGTCAAGGAGTACGTAATGTCTAGCGACTACTCGGATTCTCCTTTCTACTTTTGCACTAGTATCCTTGAGGAATTGTTGTATTGATTCTCGCCAGTCTTCGTTCTGTTCGAATAGGTTGGCGGTGCGAACCTCTTCAGTTCTTATCTCGTCATTGCAGAACTCTGGCTTTTTATTCATGAACAAAGTCGTATCGCTTCTGGATATTTCTGAGTCACAGATCAACCCTAAGGCCCATTGTGCTAAACCGTTGGCCTCTTGATTGTCATCCCATTTTACATGAGCAATTTCAGCCCCTCGTAGTTTGGCGAAGAGTTCTTTTGTTCTGCATAAGTATTTACCAAGATGAGGTGCGTGACACTCACTTTGGTCAAGGAGTTGTTGAATCACTAATTGGAAGTCACCGCATATTTTTACGTTCTCCAACTTCCAATCTAGAGCAATTTGTAGGGCCGAGATTAAGGCGTCATACTCTGCTTCATTGTTGGTTACTTTTCTATTGATGCTGCAAGCCACTCTGATATCTGCTTTCCATGTGTCTCAATAAAGATGCCCATGCCAGCTCCAAACTTGTTAGAGGACCCGTTGAACCAGATGGTCCATCGTTCGTTTGTTTGAACTTCCTCATGGGTGGCATCGAGATTGCCTTCACCATAATGGCATGGCCTTTGACTGAGGTTTGCGGTTTGTGGTAAATGTTATAGCTGATAGCACTATACTCCATTTACCTATTCTCCCAGTGAGCAAGGGATTGTCATAGAATATATTAGTTACCGAGGTCTTAGAGACGACGTACACATCGTTAAACCTGATGTAGTGCCTAAGTTTCATGACTAAGTAATATACTGCTAGGCAAATCTTCTCTGTTGAGGTATACCACTGTTCTGTTTCCGTGAGTAGGCGTGACAAATAACAAATCTCTCTTTCTATTCCGTCTTGTTCCTGTGCTAGCATTGACACGATAGTAAACTGGAATGCTTCTACGTAAAGAATGTATGGCGCATTTACGTTTGGGGGGGCCAACACAGGGGGTTTGGTAAGATAATCCTTCAGTTCTTGGAACGCTCTCTCGTGTTGCGATGTCCATTCTATTCGACCTTTTCCCTTCACTTTAAGAATAGTTGAGAAGGCGCTTGTCTTTGACCTCACAATGCCTATGAATCGGCAAATGTAATTTACTCTACCGAGAAAGGCTTGGAGTTCCTTTTTGCTCGGTGGCCCTGGAAAGTTTTGAGAGTCTTTAAAGGGTCCACTTCGATTCCTCGTTGGTGTACAAGGAACCCAAGGAATTGCCCTTTCTGAACTCTAAAAGCGCATTTCAACGGATTAAGCTTGAGGCTGTGCTTTTGCATCTTCTCAAATGCTTCGCTTAGATAATGATGGTGATCTTATCTCTTTTTGGACTTTACCACCACATCGTCGAGATATACCTCAACTGTCTTTCCTATTAACGAGGCGAAGATCAAGTTCATTGCTCTTTGATATGTGGATCCAACATTCTTTAATCCGAAAGGCATAACAACCCACTCGAAGATCCCTATTGGACATCTGAATGCTGTCTTATGCACATCTTCTTCGGCAATGAAGATCTGGTTATACCCAGAATACCCGTCCATAAAGGACATTAGCTTGTGGCCTGTTGGCTTATCTGTAAGAATGTCAGCGATAGGCATAGGGTATTTGATAACTCTATGAATATAGAGTTATTTGGGACTCTTAACGGGACTTTACATGGCTAGTTAGATGAGTTTATGTTAGAGTTTTACAAGTTTTTATCATGTTTTTACTTCATTTTAGTTTTAAGTTACTTTTGTTATTTTATTAAATCTTGAGCCTATTTTGAGAGTAATTGGAACCTAGTTGATGCATCTTAAATTTGTTTCGATTTGATGTAGGTAAATGAAGATAATCATAAGTGGGGCAAGTGAAAATTGGACGAAAATTGATAAAGTGCTTAAAAGTTACAGAGAGCAGAAGGACGCGTTCTTCAATCTCAATGACGCGACTGTGCGGAATTAGTAGACTACAGAGAGCAGAAGGACGCTTCCCTCAATCTCAAGGACACGACCTTCGACGATCTGTACAAGATCTCGCCAAATCACTTGATTCCTTCATTATTACGATTTGAAGAGAGAGGAGGCATCAATTAGTTACTATTTTTATTATTCTTAGGTTATTTTGGTATTTAATTATTTTCTTAGGCTTCTTAGGATCTTTGAGTTGATATTAATTGGATTGACTATTGGGAGTAGATTAATAATGACCACAGATATGGATATCACGGTTAATATTAGTTGAATCGAATGCTAGGAGTTAATTGAATATAGATCGTAGGGATACGTCTAATTTATAGGAGAGCATGATTTAAATCCTCGACAGCTTTATCTAAACGTTCGATTGATCCACGACAAGTTAAATAAATTTAGTTGCCCTAGGCTTTCTTATTGATATTTTCTCGTGATCCTTGCTTATTTTATTTTAGTAATTTTATTTTAATCCGTCATTTATTCTATTAGTCTAGATAATACTTAGTGGTTTAATTGGTATTCAGGAACAATTAGTCCTCGTGGGAACGATATCTTACGTGCTATAATCGATTCGTGTGTACACTTGCACACAACACATTTTTAGCAGAACAGTATTCGCCTTTAGGTGTCGCCTTGTTCAAATCGCAGAAATTTATGCACACCCTGAACTTGCCATTTTTCTTGACAACAGGCACTATGCTGGAAATCCAGTCAACGTACTTAGCCGTCCTTATGTATCCGGCTTTGAACAATTTCTTAATTTCGTCGTAGACCATTTGGGCTACTCCCGCGACATCCTCCTTGGAATTTGTTTTATGGGTTTGAAATTATTGTATGTCGAGAGTCTATGCTCGACCAATTCTCGATTAAGACCGGGCATTTCGGTGTAGGCCCAAGCGAAGCAATCCTTGTAAGCGTGTAGGACTTCGCTTATGTCCCGAGTTTCGACTTCGTTCATTAACGAACTAAGCTAAGTAATACGTGGAAATTCAGTTGTCCCCAGGTTTATTTCCCTCAAGGGATAACAAGGGATCGCATGCTTGAGGAGACGCATTACATTGTGCCTCACTTATTCTGGATGTCCTATATCTAGCTAATCTTTCTATGACATCCAGTATTGTATCAGATGGTTCACTCTCCATTAGACAAGGATGGGTTGAGGAATCTATCGGGCTCCAAGTCCTATCAGCTTATCGAATGTTGCTGTCGTCTCGTATTTGAGCTTCGTGCATGTCCTTCTCTGGAGTTAGATCTTCTTTAACCTCGAGCTGTAGCTTATCTCCCCATCCAGTTGAGACGATCGGGTTTTGAGGCGGTGCCTGCGGTGGTCCATCGTATAAAACTAGGCACTCGTAGCCTGCTTCGCCTAGATTGCCAACATTTGGGTCTCCCATAGCATACCTCTACTTTAGTGTCATATTTTTAACCTGTTTGACTGCACCTGCGCAAACATAAGGTAAGTCAGCATCTTCATTTGCTTCTCCCATAACAACCTCTAAACCATGTTTCCCCCATAATAAGAGTTCCCGGTGAAGAGTAGCAGGTATGGCTCCAGCTTTCTGAAGCCAATCTCAGAACCGAGTGACATCGAGATCAATCCAAGGTCAAAGGAACAATGTAAAACAATGAACCTCAGAACCGGAAAGGTAATCAACGATTATATTGGTTCCTCAAGCCAGGAAAACAAGACTTCGTTTAAGGAGGAACTCGGACAAGGAGACATCAAACAATCTGTAGATGAAAGAAGTGCATCTGAGCAAACACTTCCTGAGGTTTCTCCTTCAGAAAATCAACCCAACAAGGTGATAGCTGATCTCCATGAAGGACAAGAAGAAAAGAGAAGTCCTGAACTCACTAAGGAGCTGAAAGTATGGAACCGTGAATGGCGTAAGAAACCAGCCCAGCCGCAACAAGTGACTTACCCACCACCACCGTTTCCACAACGATTGAAAAGAATGGATGACGAGAAGCAATTCATGAGATTCCTGGAGCTTTTCAAACAACTACACATCAACATCCCATTAACGGAAGCAATCGACAAGATGCCCACGTACGTAAAATTTCTCAAGGATGTTTTATCAAAGAAGCGAAGTTGGGAGAAATTTGAAGTGATTCCGTTGTCAAAGGAGTGCAACATGGCATTGCATCAATCACTTCCGCCGAAGCTTGCCGATCCAGGGAGTTTTACTAGCCCTGGTCGCATTGGTTCTAAAAGTTTTAGTAAAGCTTTATGTGATCTTGGTTCTTCAATTAATTTAATGCCTTATTCGATTTTTCAGGAACTAGGACTTGAAGGAGCAAAGCCAACAACAGTCACACTACAACTGGCGAATCGATCGATTACACGCCCATGGGGAGTAATGGAGGACGTGTTAGTTAACGTAGCTGATTTGATTTTGCCAGCAGATTTTTTAATTCTAGAGATGGAGGCTGATAAAGAGGTGCCGATTATACTTGGTCGATCATTCCTTGCCACTGGTCGAACATCCATAGATGTAGCAGATGGAATTCTAAAAATACGAGTTCATGAATAGGAAGTGACTTTCAATATTTTTAATACTCTGAAATACATTGATACTACTGATGAATGTTTTACTTATGACCAAGAGCAGAGTTTCCTGATTCAAGAGAAAGAGCATGAGGATTTCTCGCCGATGATAGAAGATGATTCCATGGAAGTGAAGTACATTCAACAAATTGAACCTCTCGGAGTCGACCTCTCAAAATCTTCAACGGCGCCATTCATTATAGAGCCTCCAATGTTGGAACTCAAACCCCTGCCTTCACATTTGAAATATGCATTTTTGGGTGAATCGAATACTTTACCAGTAATTGTTTCTAATCGTTTAGATGACATGCAGTTGAATCAATTGTTAGACTTACTACGAGCACATAAAGAAGCAATCGGTTGGAGTTTAGCAGACCTCAAGGGGATTAGTCCATCAATTTGTATGCATAAGATCCGATTGGTGGACGAAGAAAAGCGAGTGGTCGAAGCACAACGACGACTTAACCCAATCATGAAAGAGGTAGTAAAGAAAGAAGTTTTGAAATGGCTCGATGCAAGTATAATATATTCTATCTCTGATAGTAATTGGGTGAGTCTCGTTCAATGTGTTCCAAAGAAGGGAGGTATGACTGTAGTTTCCAATGATAAGAATGAATTGATTCCTACTCGGACAATAACAGGTTGGCGCATATGCATGGATTATCGCAAGCTGAATAATCTGACCAAGAAGGATCACTTTCCGTTACCCTTCATCGATCAAATGCTTGATAGATTAGCTGGACATTCATTTTATTGTTTCCTTGATGGGTATGCAGGTTATAATCAAATTGCCATAGCACCGGAGGACCAAGAGAAAACTACTTTTACGTGTCCATATGGAACATTTGCCTTCAGGAGAATGCCATTTGGACTTTGTAATGCCCCAAGCACCTTTCAAAGGTGTATGATGGCGATATTCTCCGATATGGTGGAGAAAGATATCGAGGTATTTATGGATGATTTTTCTGTTTTTGGTGACACTTTTGATCTATGTCTCCAGAATGTAGAGAAAGTGCTCACACGTTGCAAAGCGACCAACCTCATGCTGAACTGGCAAAACGTGTCACTTGATGGTAAACGAAGGTATTGTGTTAGGCCACAAGGAATCTGAGAAAGGACTGGAAGTAGACATGGTGAAAATCGAAGCTATTGAGCAGATGCAACCTCCAACAAATGTTAAGGCTATTCGAAGTTTTCTAGGACACGCTGGTTTTTACAGACGTTTTATTAAAGATTTCTCAAAGATTGCTAAGCCTCTTAGTAAATTACTTGAGAATGATGTTCGTTTTGAATTTACTGATGAATGTTTACAGGCCTTTCAGGAGTTAAAAGGGCGTCTAGTCACCGTACCTATACTCCAAATTGGAGTCTACCATTCGAGATTATGACAGATGCAAGTGATTTTGCTATTGGAGTCGTTCTTGGCCAAAGAAAGGATAAGGTGTTTCACACCATATACTATGCCAGCAAGACGTTATCGGATGCCCGGCTCAATTATGCAACAACGGAGAAAGAGTTTCTTGTTGTTGTTTATGCTTTTGATAAATTTCACTCTTATCTTCTCGGGCACATGTCGTGGTTTACACAGATCATTCGGCAATCAAATACTTGATGGCAAAGAAAGACGCAAAACCGAGATTGATAAGGTTGATTTTACTACTCCAAGAGTTCGACATTGAGATTCGCCATAGGAAGGGGGTTGAGAATCCAGTTGCTGATCATCTTTCAAGATTGGAATCTAGAAAGGTCGAAACCGAATTGAGCAAAAGAAAGGATGAAAGGCAGGTGGATGAAAATTTTCCAGACAAACATTTATTTTCCATAATTGCTGTGATGACTTCAAGTACTCCATGGTACGCAGATTTCGTCACTTTATTGTAAGTAATGAACTTCCTCCAAACTTAAATTTCCATCAACGAAAAAAATTTCTTCATGATGTGCGATCTTATTTTTGGGATGAACCTTACTTGTTTAAGTTGGGAAAAAATAATTTGTTTCGACGATGTGTCCTAAAAGAGGAACAACTCTTGATACTTACAGGTTGTCATGCAAGCTTGTATGGAGGTCATTTTGGAGGCATAAAAACAGCTTCAAAGGTACTTCAAAGCAGATTTTATTGGCCAACTCTATTTAAAGATGCTCATGAGTTTGTCATGAAATGTGATGAATGTCAAAGGGTTGGAAATATTTCTCGGAGGCATGAGATGCCATTGACTAACATTCTTGAGGTTGAATTGTTCAATGTTTGGGGAATAGACTTTATGGGTTCGTTTCCCTCGTCGTTTGGGAATTCTTACATCTGGTTGCAGTGGATTATGTCTCAAAGTGGATGGAAGCATGTGCATGCCCCAAGAATGACGCAAAGGTGGTGACACGATTCTTGAAGAGGAACATATTCACTCGTTTCGGTACTCCAAGAGCTATCATAAGTGATGGAGGTACGCATTTTTGTAACAAATTATTTGAAAAGTTGCTATTGAAATATGGAGTGAAGCATAAGGTCACAAAGGCATACCACCCGCAAGCTAACGGACAAGTAGAAGTGACAAATCGGGAGATCAAACTGATCTTGGAGAAAATCATTAATCCATCTCACAAGAACTAGGCAATAAAGCTAGACGATGCACTTTGGGCTTATCGAACAGCATTCAAAACACCCATTGGGATGTCACCATACCAGTTGGTTTTCGGAAAGAGTTGTCACTTATCGCTGGAACTCGAACACAAGGCATATTGGCCGGTAAGAAAGTTGAATTTAGATCCACAATTGGCTTTTCAGAAACGTCTATTGTAGGTACATGAGCTAGAAGAGTTCTGCTTACAAGCATACGAGAGTTCACGGATATATAAAGAGAAAACGAAATTGTGGCATGACAAGAAGATCTTGGACAAAGAATTCAAAAAAGGGCAGCAAGTTCTTCTTTATAACCCTCGTCTTAAACTTTTTCCTGGAAAATTTAAGTCACGGTGGTCCGGACCATTTGTGGTTAATCGTGTATTACCCTTTGGAGCTGTGGAATTGCAGGGAAACGAAGGACTTTTCATGGTGAATGGACAACGTCTCAAGCCATATTTTGGAGGAAAAATTGAGCAGCAACCCAGCATGGCCGCACTTGCTGAGCCAATTTATGCATGAAAAGGGAGACAAGAGTCAAGCCGACGAGCTACCTCAGGGGAGTATTACGTTCCATTTATTCTTTTATGCTTTATATTACATCGGGACGATGCATAATCTTGGTTTGGGGGTGTCGACTCTTTTCTTGTCTGCTTTGCTTTGATTTTATGGTTAGTGTGATCGTTTATTTTGAGTTTGGATGATCTTTAGAAGTGCGCTTTTACTTTCGCTTTCAATATTTCTTAGTCGTTTTTTTATGTTGAGTCAAGTTTGTCAATCTCCTCAGTGAAACCTGATGAAATCTTTGATGAGCTGACCCTGATTCAAGGATGACTATTAATGCATTTGCTCACAACCTATGGAATAGTTAAAAAACGAATCTTAATTGTTGATTAGACTTAAAGTGCTTTTTAAATTGAATAATTTCTCGGTATGAAGTGTTAGTGAATGAAAACAATTTTAGAAATCTAATAACGCATGGTAGTTGGCGTTGACCGGTGCTAGTGTCACATTAACTGAAAGCGAGTCTTGGTTAAAAAAAAAAGAAAAGAAAAAAAAATAAATAACGGTTACCAAGGCTCTGAGTACCAATGTTTAGGTACGTAAAAAAAAAAGAAAAAAAAATTGTTTGATTTGCTCCTAATTATGTACTTGTGGTGTGAGTCCTTTTTGGCGTACACGGGATCCGAGGGGTGCTTCATCACCTAGTGCCTTGGTCCAACTGGACTAAGAGTCATTTATTGAATGCTCGTTACATGGGTGCACTAGATTGTGATGATACATTTAGAGTCGTGTAACCAAAATAAAATTATTAAAGAATGTAATGAAAAACAACCTCTGGATGAGTGGACGGTTGGTGTTTGACTTGATTTCCGCAAAGTGCTAATCTAGTGTGTTTTATTGGAAGTCTTTAATTGTTGATTTCACTTCATGACATACCGAGTTGAAAATTTTAAGAATAGTTGAGAAGGCGCTCTCGTGTTGCGATGTCCTCGACCTTTTCCCTTCACTTTAAGAATAGTTGAGAAGGCGCTTGTCTTTGACGTCACATTGCCTATGAATCGGCGAATGAAATTTACTCTGCCGAAAAAGGCTTGGAGTTCCTTTTTAATCGGTGACCCTGGAAGGTTTTGAGAGTCTTTAAAGGGTCCACTTCGATTCGTCGTTGGTGTACAAAGAACCTAAGGAATTGCCCTTTCTATACTCTAAAAGCGCAATTCAACGGATTAAGCTTGAGGTTGTGCTTTCGCATCTTCTCAAATGCTTCGCTTAGATAATGATGGTGATCTTATCTCTTTTTGGACTTTACCACCACATCGTCGAGATATACCACAACTGTCTTTCCTATTAACGAGGCGAAGATCAAGTTCATTGCTCTTTGATATGTGGCTCCAACATTCTTTAATTCGAAAGGCATAACAACCCACTCGAAGATCCCTATTGGACATTTGAATGATGTCATATGTACATCTTCTTCGGCAATGAAGATCTGGTTATACCCAGAATACCCGTCCATAAAGGACATTAGCTCATAGCCTGTTGACTTATCTATAAGAATGTCAGCGATAGGCATAGGGTATTTGATAACTCTATGAATATAGAGTTATTTGGGACTCTTAACGGAACTTTACATGGCTAGTTAGACGAGTTTATGTTAGAGTTTTACAAATTTTTATAGTGCTTTTATTTCATTTTAGTTTTAAGTTACTTTTGTTATTTTATTAAATCTTGAGCTTATTTTGAGAGTAATTGGAACCCAGTTGATGCATCTTAAATTTGTTTTGATTTGATAAAATTGGACGAAAATTGATAAAGTGCTTAAAAGTTACAGAGAGCAGAAGGACGTGTCCTTCAATATCAATGACGCGACTGTGCGGAATCAGTAGACTACAGAGAGCAGAAGGACGCGTCCCTCAATCTCAAGGACGCAACCTTCGACGATCTGTACAAGATCTCGCAAAATCACTTGATTCCTTCATTATTACAATTTGAAGAGAGAGGAGGCATCAATTAGTTACTATTTTTATTATTCTTAGGTTATTTTGGTATTTAATTATTTTCTTAGGCTTCTTAGGATCTTTGAGTTGATATTAATTGGATTGACTATTGGGAGTAGATTAATAATGACCGTAGATAGGGATATCACGGTTAATATTAATTGAATCGAATGCTATGAGTTAATTGAATATAGATCGTAGGGATACGTCTAATATGTAAGAGAGCATGATTTAAATCCTCGGACAGCTTTATCTAAACGTTCGATTGATCCACGACAAGTTAAGTAAATTTAGTTGCCCTAGGCTTTCTTATTGATATTTTCTCGTGAACCTTGCTTATTTTATTTTAGTAATTTTCTTTTAATCCGTCATTTATTCTATTAGTCGAGATAATTTTTAGTGGTTTAATTGGTATTCAGGAACAACTAGTCCTCGTGGGAACGATATCTTACGTGCTATAATCGATTCGTGTGTACAATTGCACACAACACATTTTTAGCAGAACAGTATTCGTCTTTAGGTGTCGCCTTGTTCAAATCGCAGAAATCTATGCACACCCTGAACTTGCCATTTTTCTTGACAACGGGCACTATGCTGGAAATCCAGTCAACGTACTTAGCCATCCTTATGTATTCGGCTTTGAACAATTTCCTAATTTTTTCGTAGACCATTTGGGCTACTCCTCACATCATCCTCCTTGGAATTTGTTTTATGGGTTTGAAATTATTGTATGTCGAGAGTCTGTGCTCGACCAATTCTCGATTAAGACCGGGCATTTCGGTGTAGTCCCAAGCGAAGCAATCCTTGTAAGCATGTAGGACTTCGCTTATGTCCCGAGTTTCGACTTCGTTCATTAACGAACTAAGCTAAGTAATACGTGGAAATTCAGTTGTCCCCAGGTTTATTTCCCTCAAGGGATAACAAGGGATCGCATGCTTGAGGAGACGCATTACATTGTGCCTCACTTATTCTGGATGTCCTGTATCTAGCTAATCTTTCTATGACATCCAGTATTGGATCAGGTTGTTCACTCTCCATTAGACAAGGATGGGTTGAGGAATCTATCGGGCTCCCAGTCCGTCTCAGTTTATCGAATGCTGCTGTCGTCTCGTATTTCAGCTTCGTGTATGTCCTTCTCGAGTGGAGTTAGATCTTCTTTGACCTCGAGCTGCAGCTCATCTCCCCATCCAGTTGAGACGATCGGGTTTTGAGGCGATGCCAGCAGTGGTCCATTGTATAAAACTAGGAACTCGTAGCCTGCTTCGGCCAGAGTGCCAACATTTGGGTCTCCCATAGCATACCTCTTCTTTAGTGTCATATTTTCAACCTGTTTGACTGCACCTGCGCAAACATAAGGTAAGTCAGCATCTTCATTTGCTTCTCCCATAATAACCTATAAACCATGTTTCCCCCATAATAAGAGTTCCCGGTGAAGAGTAGCAGGTATGGCTCCAGCTTTCTGAAGCCAATCTCTCTCCGAGTAAAGCATTGAAAGAGGGCTTTATGTCAATGTCGAAGAAAGCCGTCCTCTTTTCATGCGTGCCTACTCGGAGTTTAGCAGAAACCACGCCTACACAGGAGCAAGTAATCCTATTGAAACCACTGACTCTTACGTCAGTTTCCCCGAGTTCGGCTATGTCATCCCCTAGGCTCTTATAAGCTTCGAGGGGAAGCAAGTTGATGGTCGCTCCATTGTCTACAAGGACACGACGTTGCTATGTTGTTGATCGTCGCTTGGATATGAAGGAGAAACATGTGTTTCCGTAACGTTCTAGGTAGTTCTTTAAACCATCTACTCGGAAAGTTCCATGGTATATCGGTTGAGGTATTAAGATTGTGGGGTAGAGCTAGCTTACCTTTCGTCTGACCACTTTTCTTTTTAGCAAACTCAGCTGGTAGCATAAGAACGTTGCAGTTCTTTCGCCTCGGGTGGAATCTCGGATTGAATTGAGTTGTAGTCGCTTAACGAGTTAAACGCAAAGTCACTTTCGTTTGACTCCTTCGCCTTCTTAACATCAGAGATTGCTGTTTTGGTGCGCTTTTCTGTAGCACGTCGAGCCCTCCTCTCTCTTCGCTTCTTGGATTTCTTGGTGGGTATCTGGAGTTGTACTCCCATGCCCACTTTCTGCCATGTCCCTATATTTGGGAGAACGGGTACACGAACGAAGCGTGAGTTTATGAGAGGCTGCAGGCAATTATTAACCTGAACAAACTCCCTCCGGTGTGAGTCATAGCCCTTTTTAGGTTCCCCTCCTGGCGAAGCTTCCTGGAAACTAGTAAACTCAGATTCAGATTGATTACCTAACGGAGGGTCGACCTTTTCCTGTTTGATCTTCCCTTCAGATGCCAATCCCTCTAGAAATAGGAAGTATTGATTACAGCAGAGATGACACATCTGGGTGATAAGTACCTTGTGAGCTGCTATTGGTTTGCACCTGTAATAGAGCATGTCAGCTGTTAGAAACTGAGCTATAAATGTTCCCTTTTTCATCGCATCCTCATCGCCCCGAGGGTAGTCCTGTTGCTTTGTATTTTCTTCCGCCTGCAGAGGTCCAAGGCGATCTACAGCGCATCGCCTCGAAACCTTTTTGGCGTAAGACCCTTTTTTACTAGACTCACTCTCGCCTGTAAGTCCTTTTCTCGGTCGACTTTTCGGAGTTGCCTCAGGACCGATCTCTTTATTGATTTAACTATTGCCCGTTTGCAGTGTCTACTCCAAAGAAGATTCAAGACTTGATGAATGTTTCTTGGCAGACACTTGAGCAAATCTCAAGCCACTTACAGGTAACCATATTTGTAAGCTTAATGTTTAAGTGTACTCAAGGAGTGTGGCTTAAGGGTAAACAATTGCATAGTTCCATCACTATAGACATCTAATCCAAATATGTTAGTTAGATCTTGGTTAAATTAGATATAGTTCCTGGAAATTAGATTTCCCGAGTATATTTTTAAGTGATATCGATTCTTCTTCTATCTTTATGCAGAAGTACACGAATGATTGTAAACTTGCAAAAAATAAAAGAGCTTCGTTACCTTGGCTAGATTGTTCAACAACAACAACCAGCTCCATCAATGTTTACGGCAACCACATTTGATGATGGATGAAGTGTCCCTGAATTCTGCTTGTAAGCATAAGAAGCTGGTATTTTTTTTATTACTTAGGCCTCATGGATGAAGCCCGGAAATCGTTGAATGACATTTGGGCTTAATTCTGAAAAAAAGAAGTTTAAGCTAACTGTGGTGTGCTTTTTATGGATCCTTGTAGTTAATGATGTTCTTTGCATTTCTCAGAGCCATGCATAACAGCAGATAGTGAGAGGGTCTCGAGAGACATCACTAAGGGGGTCTCGATTCTTTGGAGGGAGCAAATCAGCAACTCCTGGAGTCCTTGGGAAAGAGGATGGTGAGGGCATACTCTGATAAGGGGAGTCAAATTCTTTGTAGAAATGGCTCAGTATTGGCTCATACTTGCTCCAAATAATGTAGAGTCTGCTTGGTTGACATATGAATGACTGGTAATCACGTGGTGCGGATGCCTTTCCCCGATTAGCTCTTATTAGTTGAGGAAGTGGTAATAATAAGAAGTTGACTCTGCGTCTCTCTCGTATTATTTAAAATCAAACTGTCGGTAACAAAGACAAACGGGGGGCAAATAGATGACGCCAAGTTTAGGTGGTCGGATGGGCAAAGTCAAATCCAATCCCCGATTTTGTCCATCAACACTTCCACTCCCCTCTGCCATATTTTATGATCCTCACATTTTCATCCAACCGCTTACAGTCTTTGCTTTTGCTTTTATACAGACAACAATTGTAATAAAAGATTGGGTTTTCGCATATATATATAAATATACACTTTAGTCGTCGCTCCGAATCGAATCTTTGGACTCCGATTCATGCCTTTGTTATTGTCCCCCAGTTCTTTTAATCCCAAGATTGTTAAGATTGGGGACATCCAATGAGAATCTCGGGTTTGACCTTTTCCTATTATTTTTCGGAAGGCCACAATGATGTTTAGTTAAATAGTTTTCATTTTAGATCAGGTAATCGCAGTTCATCAGCCATGTCACCCGAAAATGACACACAAAATAGGATAAGGAGTTTCAAAATTCTTGAATTACAGTCTCCAAGTCGAACACACCCCAAGAATGAACTCCAATTTATAGAGCTCGACTTCCAAAAAGTCCTCTTGAGAAAGTCGGTAAGTTCGACTTCTCGTTTTATTTATTCATTTTTTTAAATTTTTAAAATTTAAACATATAAAATTCAACTTATTAATTTTGAAATTTATATCATATTCCGTAATTTTTTTTTAACTATAAAATGGAACAAATCCACGTGATGCTCAGGGATGATATCCTATCCACCCTCACAATTTTTATTAGCAAAAGAAAACTTAACATATAACTTGATGCTAATAGTTGCCATGAAATTTGAAGGACGGGACACGATAAACTTTTGTGGATCATGTAAAAAAAACACGTTCGATAATTCCTTAGAGGCACACAAACACAGAGATAGTCTATCACTATCACCATCACCACACGACTCTCGAGTTCAAAGACGCAAAGTGAAGCAGTTCCTCATCGTGATCCAGCCTAACCATATGATCTTCCTGAAGAGTCAACCATGCCTCGACCCCGTCCCTGCCTCTCCTGTTGATCAGTATCATGGTGTTCTTGTAAGGCATGTTCACCAAGCTCAACCATATCGGCTTCCCCCACCCGAAATCTGCTTCGTACATGTTTAGTCGTAACCAGCTGCTACACCGGCATAATTCGACTTCTTCGTTGTGCATGAGGGTCCCTTGCTCTTCAAAAGTCCTCATCAAGGCTGCTACTGCGGTTTCACTAACCATCTTTGTCTTCACGAAGTTCTCGAGAAACTCATCCTTCTCTGCCCTAAGTTTCGCTGTCAACTCCCTCAGGCCCGTGGTATCCTTGTCCATCTCCACTGCGAATACAGTGGCGAGGTTGCCGACTGTGTTGTCTGTAATTGGGGTTGACATCCTTGGACGTAGGTCCACTGCATGAGCGAGCATGGTTCTCCGTCCCGTCGGCGTTCCAGAACACCTCCCTGATGCCCGCGTTACACACCACCACAGGAGACAGGACACAGCCTCTACCCGTGTCGGCTGCACAACGCGCTCGCTCTTCAGCGACTCGACGAGCTCGGCGATCATCTCCGATTTAAAAACGTATCTCGGAGTTTTGCTTTTATCCTTAGGGAGATCCGCCACCAAAAGATCGAGCAGATGGCTTGATGGCAGGAAGATGGTCGATGCATCAAGCCGAGGATGCTCGGAGATGCCATCTGGGTCGATGGCTATGTTCGCCCAGGATGTGATGAAGTTGCTCAAGGTGGTCCTGTCAGGAATCTTGTGGGAAATGCAAATCCCAAGTGCCAAGCCTCCACATGCAAAGATGTTTGCCCGAACGAGAAAGGGATAAACCCAGCTTGCGTCTGTCGACTCCATCTCAATGGGAAATAGCATCCTAAGCGCTCCAAGGTCCGGACCAGAGAGAACCTCGGACAGCTCGCGGTCAACCATTGCCTCGAGGAAATAGGTCCCCTTCATCGTTGCAGTGGATGGAGAGGTTATCCTTGATCCTTCCGGCGAAGGGACAAAAACGAGAGAGAAGCAAGGAGAGGGATGACATGAGACGAAGTATCTTGTCGGTGGAAGAGGAGAAGTGTGGGGGATATGGAAGAAAGGGGTAGTAGAGTATGACTGGGACATAGAGAGGGGGACTTAGCTGATCACTGTAATACCTCAAATTGGCCGCGAGAGAGTACATTCCGCATTTGATGTTCTAAACATTGTATCACAAGAGCCGTATTTTCCGCCTGAGATGCTGCAATTGGCAAATTACCAAACTTCATAAAAGCAAGAAGATTGTATCCAAAAAACGTAGGAATCCAAAGCCAGATTCATTGAGTGGGTTTGACTAACAACAAATGAATCAATTATTCATTTACAATATCCCTGGCATGCATACAATTGCCATAAATTTCAGCAAGCCTGAAAGCAAATCTTCAGTCATCTCAGCAACTACTCCCTCAACTGCAACTGCAACTCCAATTTCTGCAACAGCTTCAGTAGATGCAGCGAAAGCAACAACATCCCCAGACGCGGTCGTAACTTCATAAGCAGCAGCAATCTGTTGCGGTTGCGACGGATGCCGCTCGAAGCAAGACGTCACCAAGCCAGCTTCTTCTACAGTACCATTGGCTCTTACCCCCGCAACAACATTAGCAAGAAGAAGCAGCAGCCACAGTTGATACCCCAGCATGACGGTTCGAGGCTGTCTACTGCCAACCGAAGCAACATCAACCTGTTGCAACTGCAGCGGCTCCTACTCGAATCCGAACGCCATCAGCCAGCGGTTGTCGGATCACCCATGGCTTCATCCGTATCTAAGAGTGGTAGTCCAAAGACCACCGTCTCTTCAACCAGTAATGAACAAGTCCAGGCTGCATCCCCATTGCATATGCAGCATGTCAAGAGTTCTTCGTAGTTGGGAATGGGATTATTCCATCGATTCTTGAGGCACCCATCAACAACTATCGCATATGCGGCTACTCTAACATCAGTAACGACAGTCCTTCGACCTGTCCATGCCGCATCAGCATCAATATCAACAGCAATCAAATATACCACAAGTCGTTCCCACCTATCAACTCTAGACCAGCATTGAATGGACGTCCACACCAGCAACTTCGGCAGCGAGTTCTGGCACCAACCAGGCTGCCCATCCTCTACCCAGCAGTTTCAGCTAACTTGCCCAAACTCCAACCCAAAACAAAAGAGCGAGGAGGCCAAGCCAAGCCCGCAATAATTTACCAAACCCAGCCCAAAACCAAACCAAAGAGGCCGGACAAGGGGTGAACCAAATTCAACCACAACCCAAACAAAGAGAACCAAAGAAAGAAAAATAAAACCCAGTCGATCAAACCCTAACCCGACCCAAAGAAAAGCCATACAAAATCTGTGAAATCATATCATGGCCCAAGCCCAAACCAAAGGAGGGAATGAAAGCCAAACCTGCAGTCCCGACAAAATCCCACCCGCAGCACACCCACCAGGACGCAGCGCACCAAAGACGATTGCAAGCAGCGGACTGATATTCCCCCTACCCCCTGACAACCTGGACGCGGCATGCACGTCCATAGGACGATATTCCTTTAACGGTTTGCGCCTTCACCAGGGGAGAGAAGAAGAAAACGACAAAGAGGGGGAGGTGAGGATACAGAAGGCAAAAATTACCTGAGAGGAGAGGGGGGGTGGAATTCATTTTTTGGGAGGAGTCTTTCTTCGTTCTTGATTTTCTAGGGGGGAAGAGTTTTATTATTTTGGGGACCTGCTCCCAAAGAGTAGCGAGAGCGAGAGAGTTTCCTTTCCTAAAAAACAGAGAGAAAGCTCTTCTTCTGGGAATCCTCTCAATTTTCTTTACTTCTCTGGTCATCTCCGCTGCAATCATCCGACAATCCTGAGCCAAGGTAAGGGAGTCAACAATGTGGAACCTCCCCGCGACGACTCAAACTCAGCATCAACAATAGGAGAAGATAATGCTGGCGGACAACTCAGATTCAACCTACCTCAACGTGGACAACGAAAACCACTTTCAGCCCTTGCCGCAGAGTCTCTGAGCGACCAGCCGTATTTAACAGACTTCTCCGACGCTCCAAACATCAGCGGCGGCTATGAGGAAAGGATGACGACCTCCCAGGAGTCTTTGGCGTGCTCCTTTCTTCCCCCTTTTTAGGCGGCCAGCTCTAGGATAATCCGCGTCCATCCACTCTTGGGGAACAGAGAGTCGTTGGAAGTCACCTCCCAAGGCCCTTTGGCTTCAGCGGAGGTTCCTTCCCCTTTATTACTGATGTTTTCTTTCTAGTACGCAGGTCTTTAGCTATTCCCCTAATCTCAAGAACAACAAACGACGATGACCATCTCACTAGAAGTGGAGCCATGAACCAAAACACAACCTCGGATTGACTTATCAGCAACCGCGGCGGCAACTCTGTTCGGTTCTGGCAATGAAGCTCACAGCTAACGACGACGACTCCTTCCCAGATCCATCGGAGCTCCTTTGTCGCCTCTCTGAGCCCAAATCCTCGCCGTCTCCGGAGTTAGCAGTAGGAGACTCGCCTTTCCCAGCGCCCCCGAGGTCTACAGAGATGACCCACCTTCGTTTCGGCGCCCAGAACCCCCAGCGGCAACCTGTTCCCCGGTGCTACCCCGGATCTGGCCATCCCCGAACCGCCTCGGACTCCCGACCCGCCCCAGCTCCAGATTCGCCAAGGAGTTCCGACGCCGGATCTGCCTCTCCACCCCGGCGCCTTCAGACCCGGTGGCTTTCCATCCTTACGTTAGAGTGCTTCAGCCCCAAGGCAGCTTTCTATCGCAAGCTATCACCTTCCCGGGGTTAGCAGCAGATTGTGACCTTCCTCCTGTGCCAAACTCAACACGACGGCTTCGAGGAACTTCGGGAACGGAAATCCATCAGCAGGGGAGTGTCAAAATATGTTCCTTTGCGTTCCCTGACCAACGACGACTCGACCAGCTTCAACCTATATCTGATTCGGGAGTTTCGAACTGAAGAGAAAGGTCACCCATTTTTGTGAGTTACGGCACTTCAATTTCGAAGGTAAGAAAATTTCCCTTTTTAATAAATCCGTTTCTGATTAAATTATTATAGGTTTTGATGAACCGTTTTGTTTTAAAAATCAATTATTCTCTTCCGATTTTCATTAACAACTTATAATTGAACACAATCTGGACTATTCATTTTTAAAATTCTTGTTACGTTGTTACTTAAGTTTATTATATTCTTGTGAATTATTACTCAACGTGGATCACTAACATTCATCTTCCTTTGTTTTGCATGTAAAACACGGCTAAACTTCTCGGATATCATCGACGATTCACACCAAGTGCACATCTCCGATTCATACGGAATGTCATCCTTCGACGATGCGGACGATCGACATCAACGGGCTCACAACGCCCCGTAAGTATCGCTCTTACCTTGTTAAGTCCTAATCATTGCTTTCGATTTAAATTTGGACTTTCTGACAACTTCTTTGTTTTCCTTGTATGTACATCGAGCACTTAATCCTCGAAGATCAACTCCAACATTTCGAAGATTAACTCGAAGGCGCCTGTATCAAACCGCGTGGATCTACCCCGGCCTAAAAACCGCGGGCCCGAAGGTTTAAAGTGGCCCCACCCTTCAATCAAAGGTACAAAGGGGAGGTGCGGGCCTTCCCGAATTTTATTTAAAGCCCACTTGTAACGGATTGCGGGCCCAAGTGTATAGGCCTGCAATCACCGCCCTTCCCCGCCCCTTTTGATCTAAATAATTGTTTGTGGTTGCGCGCATGTTTAGGCTTTAGGTTTTACGTCGCATGTTTGTTTTAATTCAACCAACTTAAAGTCGGGCCCAACGCCCGTTAAAACGTCGATAAGAGTCCGGCCTACTCCTGGATCGGCCCAACACCCGTTAATCAAAAGGTAAACTTTTTTTGGACAAATCGCTACCCTTTTCGCATGTTGTAGAATATAAAGGTTAGTAAAAAGGAATCCCCGAACCCAAACTCTGATTTTTTCCGACTTAAAATCATACTCCTTTTTTTAAAGTCCGTGGCGACTCCGAACAAGCTTTCCAAAGCTAAAACTAAACACCACACCCTTTTTCGGAGCCATTTAGGATGAGGTGACGGCAGACCGAGCCGCTCCTTAGGCCTTCCTAAAAATTCGCGAGTGAGGTCTTAACGCAGCCTTTCGCTCGCCACTTTCAGGGAACTGGAGATGGTTGGCGAAACGTCCCGAAGACCCGTTCGTGAATCAAGGGAAGGCCCAACCCTGGTTCCCTTTCCACAGCGTCCGGCATTCGAGCAGTAACATCGACCGGACTGGGCCTCGGGGGTGCGTGCCCGGATCCTCGGGCTGCTCGAACCGCCTCCCGCGTGCTAGGCCGGAGGGCGCGCGTACATTCCGGATGGCGACTCCGCTGGGGACACTTCACATGTGGATTGCTACCGAAAACCTTTTACAAACCACATGCGGAGGGGAGTTATTTATTTGCACATGTAATTAATTGGCTCGGTGCCCTTTGTATGATCTCCTACCTGTGTTTGTTTACCGCTTTATTAGGCATACTTATGTAAGTCCCTATACCCGGGACTAGGATCTTTAGGGGTCACTGAAAGGCACGGCCTCGCTGCTTCCTGCGGCTCGTAGGCTATGGACCGGGACCCGCTTCCCTTAGTCCGAGGGAGGTCTTAGAAACCTCCATCCGAGTCTAGAATTGGTTGCCCACTACAGGTACGAGACGCCGCACGTGCATTTGCTTGTTACTAAGTGACTGCTACTCGTGCAGGGACAGGTTCAGGTACGCTTTTTCTGCTATAACGGTAAAATTAACACTGCTCGTTTTGCAGTTGGGTGGAGTTTATTACAATGGGCTTCAACAACCTTCATTTCTCCTATCCCTACCTATTTTACTGCTTACTGTATTCATACATTCGCATGACCACGTGTATCTGTTTGATTGCAGTAGTTACATTATCATGTCATCCACAGTTCTGCTCCATTGCATCACTACGTCTCATTTACAATTGCTATTACGTAATGCATATTCTTATGCATATACGAGTGTGATTCAACATCAAAAACTTATCATGCATCGATTACACTGTTGCATGATGCTAATTCAAACATTCTCTCTATTGTCTTTTCAAGGTTTAATTCTCCAACATGGATCATCGAACGGGACTAGGGACAAGATGTGAAAATTACAAATTTACAAACACAAGAACACCAATAAGCACTCGATGGCTACCAAACTACTTGCAACAACATGGAGACCAAAGATGCTCGACGGCTGCCAAAGTCCAAAACCTGATGAACAACAACTTAGAGACCAAGGATTTCCTGATCGCTATCAAAGGCCAAAGTCATAACCAGACATACAAAAACACGAGATCCATTGATGGATACCAAGGCCCAAAATCATACAATCCAACGACATGAAGACCAAGGATCCCTTAACGGCTGTCAAGGTCTAGAGCCAAATCTACAACAACATGAAAACCTCAAGGAGGTTACATCTCACCGGCCAATCACAGTAAAAATCGGAGCTAATTGCGAGCCCATATCCACAGACATGCTCAGATCAGACACGCCGGGAACATCACGCCCCTAATCATCAATCGCCATAACTTTGGCACCAACAGAAAGATCATTCCAAACATGGGCAATTCCACATCTTACAACTCAACAACACAATCCAGCACAAGGGGCAAACCCCATCATTCACAACGGCATCGCGAGATCAGGACAGCTGCGAGCAATCAACCCCCCAAAACGAACACTTCATTCAACCACATCGTTTCTTCGACAACAAGAACTTGACGAATGCCGGATTCACAGCATCCCAACGACAAAAACATGAACATGGACCATATTCTTCAAGCGACGACGAGCACATAGCGCAACTGGTACAAGATGACTCGTCTAGGGCTCACGCAACAGCTTACCAATATCAAAGAACATGATGTCTACCAAACGACGACGCATACTTTGACTGGGGCAATTCCATTTGAATTCCCTATGACACCCAAGCGGTCATCTCGACCGTAGTCAACCACCGACTCTCACCAAAGAAAAAAGGAGAAGGTCAGTCACCGCAACACTCATTTACGAAAAACAAGCACCTCGGCCCACTACATGAGTGGCCAATCCCCACCCAAGCCCACCGCATAGCTTTATCAACTTTGCACATTCACGACATTCAATTGAAGATCAATCATCTTAACGGAGAGAACTGTCATAAACAATCGATGTAGGCGTTCTTCGACGTTACAATCACATGAAAGGGAGTACTCGTTCCTTGATCAATACTTCCCTATTTATGAAAATAAGTTACATGAGCTTACTTATATTAGCCCTTGTCACATGTTGACGAAGGCGTGGGTGGCAGAGTGGTAAAGTTTCGAGCCAAAGCCTTGAAACTGTTTTGAGCCAAAGCTTCAAAATATCATTCGTTGTCAACAAAACGACGATCTACATGAAGGGGAGTATTTGTTCCTCAACTAATACTTTCTCTGCAGAACAGGTTACATTTACTTGTTTTGCCCTTCGGCTTGTCTCATAGGTACGTGCGCATCCTAGGCAGACGACGAAGGCGAGGGTGGTAGGGTGGAAACGTTTCGAGCCAAAGTTTCGAGACAGCCTTCGTTGGTAAAACAATGACGACGACAACACGAGAACAATCCTGTGACAAATTTCCAAACGATTCTGGGGGCAAATCCCGGACCGATCCTGGGGCAAATCTCCGAGTGATCATTGACATACCTCCGAGCGACTCTGGGGCATATCTCCAAGCTATCCTGGGACGAGACTGAGTAATCTTGGATAACTCTCAGTTGATAAAATGGCAAATAACATGAAAGGGAGCATATGTTCCTTAACAAATGCTTTCTTTACAAAACAAGTTACACGAACTTACTTGTTTTGCCCTTCGGCTTGTCTCATAGGCACATAAACAACCTAGGCGGACGAGAAGATACAACAACATCCTATCATGCCAATCAAGACAACTTTCGAATCAAAGCGTCGAAACAATACTCATGATCAACAAGACAACAAGACAACAAATTACATGAAAATACATGAGCGTCTTAAGCATACAACAAAGACAAACGATGAAGTTTCAAACCAACGCTTCAGAACAATCTTCATCAGCAAACTTCTTTATTTCCCCAGGGAGTCAACTGGGGCAAAGAACACTGACAATACACATGAAAAGGGAGAATCATACAAATATTACTCTCTTCATCAAGTTTAGTGAAATTACATGAGCTCATTTCGCTTACGTCCTTTGTCTCGTGGGCAGGTACAAGAGCTCCTCACACGTATGGTGCAAAACTCCTATGATAAAGGCGAGGGTGGTAGGGTGGCAAAGCTTCAAGCAAAAGTCTTGTAGCAATTTCGAACCTTCGATTCCATCGGACGAAGATGCATTGATGAAATCACACAAAAAAAGGAAGTATCAAAACTCCACTTCACCTTTCATATAAATGAAGTTACATGAGCTAATTTCATTTCTACTCTAAAAGCATCAAGGTGCACGAAAACACTTGTTTTCTTGTCATTTGTTCGATAGGTTCATGAGCAACCTTATACAACGGATACAAAACTAGAGTAGCCACTCCGTCAAACCTTCAATTCCATCGGACGAAGACGCAATGACGAAATCTTACAAAAGGGAAGTACCAAAACCCTACACTACTTCAAAACAAGTGTCTTTGTGCAACTTGATTCTTTTAGAGTAGAAATGAAATTACATGAACAATTTTCATTTCTACTCTAAAAGAATCAAGTTGCACGAAGACACTTGTTTTCTTGTCATCTGTTTGATAGGTACATGAACAACCTTATACAACAGATACAAAACCAAAATCTTGTAAGCAATTTCGTCAAACATTCGATTCCATCGGACGAAGATGCATTGATGAAATCACACAAAAAGGGAAGTGTCAAAACTCTACTTCACTTTTCTTACAAATGAAGTTACACGAACAAACTTCATTCTTACTCTAACATAAACAAATTATAAGAATTTCCTTGTTTCTAGCCATCTGTTTGATAGGTACATGAGCATCCTCACACAACAGACATCAAACAAGAGTAACAATTTCGTCAAGCCTTCGATTCCATCGGACGAAGATGCAACGATGAAATCATACAGAAAGGGAAGTATCAAAACTCTATTTCACCTTTCATATAAATGAAGTTACATGAACAAACTTCATTCTTACTTTAATAGAAAACAAGTTACATGAGCTTACTTGTTATCTGTCCTTTGCCTAATGTAGGTACATGAGCATCCCATTCTTACAGACAAATGCGCGGGCGGTTGGGTGGAAAATTTCGAACCAAAGTTTCACCGTAGATAACAATACCAAAAGGGAGTATCATTTACATTTGCTCTCTAACGGAATTCTTGTCATTCCTCAGATAGAGTCAGAACGACCATTGAGATGGGCATATCTATCTCAACTCCCCAGCGGATATTTTACTTCATCTCCCCAAGCGAGAGTCAAAGTACATGAACTAACTTCATTTCCGTCCGTTGTCAACTGTACAGGCACATGGACATCCGTACAGTATAGTACAAATTCCTAGGCAACGGCGTGGGTGGTCGGGTGGAAGCCGTTCCAAGTTCAATCTAAAAGAACATAGAATGTAAGAGCGCAAAAGAGCGCCATAGAGGTTTGAGTATCTAAACTTGTTCATTTCTTAAGCATTTATGTGCCCATTTGCATATAATTTGAAATTTTTGATAATAAGAATGTTTATGGGCGAGAGTGGAGAAGGCAAACCTATTCCTAAACACTTACCCAGAGTGATGAGTGTAAACACTGTAAGGATTCATACACAAACCTTTAGGCGGATGACGAACCCTTTGACAAAAGATGCTCTAAACCGGGATGAGATTGAGCATTTCTTCTCTACCCCAAACACAGAACATCAACCATTGTTAACCCCTTTCGAGCCAAAGTTGAAGTTTTTGTACGCATACTCTACCCAACAAGTCTAAGGACCGCCTCATATAGAGGTTAAAATGGAGATCCTGTAGCTAGAAACCGAAAGCAACAGATCATTGAGGTTACACTTCGTTAAAATTCAAGCAAAGAGGCATCATCGATAGTAAAGCCTACCAATTGAGTCGTTCCCAAGGATCGAACTTCTCAAAGAGCTTCTCAAGAAACACAAATTCCAAAGAAAATTATCACAAAACAAAGCAGGGCAAATCCCGTAATTCAGCAAAGAAAAGAAAAGAATTAGCGCAAAGACCAAAGTCTTTAAAAGAAAGCGCAAAATGAAAATTAGAAGAGCAAAAAAATAAAGCACAGGGCCAACATTGGTGGTCGCAAAGGCAAAGGTGTTATCTTTCGAGCAAGTCAAAAACAAAATTTTCCCCAAAGTTGATCGTCTACATCTATTAGCAATCCACCTGTTCGTCTCAACAAAACACATTAACTGATGAGCTGTCTGAAAGATGGAGAATTTGCTTGAATGGTGGAACCTCTACGATCCAATAACTTTCGATGAGGTCCTTAAACTCTTTCTTTCAAATAACTGATTTAAGCTTTCAATTTGAAGGCCTTATGCAGAAGCCACACTATAACCCGAATAAAGACTCCTTTGACCGGTACATGAGCATCCATGTCAAAGGAATTCCGAAATCCAACTGAAATGGCTTTCAGAAATAAGAGTGAGACATGAGAGAAATCGACAAATCTTCTCTGCTCTCGCTTAGAAACATGCTTCTAAAGAGAGAACAAAAAAAAGCATAATGTGCATGTACATTTAGCTATTTTTGTTTTCGTTGCGACTAATGATTTCTTTGATGAGTTTCTAGGAAGCATGTCAGCCAAGAATAATTTGAGATATTAACGATATCCTTGTGAGAGAATCTTTTCAGATTGCCACCAAGGAGTGGCAAACTGTAATACCACAAATTGGCCGCGAGAGAGTACATTCCGCTTTTGATGTTCTCAACATTGTATCACAAGAGCTGTACTTTCCGCCTGAGATGCTGCAATTGGCCAATTACCAAACTTCATACAAGCAAGAAGATTGTATCCAAAAAACGGAGGAATCCAAAGCCAGATTCGTTGAGTGGGTTTGACTAACAACAAATGAATCAATTATTCATTTATAATATCCCTGGCATGCATACAATTGCCATAAATTTCAGCAAGGCTGAAAGCAAATCTTCAGTCATCTCAACAACTGCTCCCTCAACTGCAACTGCAACTCCTATTTCTGCAACAGCCTCAGTAGATGCAGCGAATGCAACAACATCCTCAGACGCGGTTGAAACTTCAGAAGCAGCAGCAATCTGCTGCGGTTGCGACGGATGCCGCTCGAAGCAAGACGTCACCAAGCCAGCTTCTTCTACAGTACCATTGGCTCTTACCCCCGCAACAACATTAGCAAGAAGAAGCAGCAGCCACAGCTGGTACCCCGACATGACGGTTTGAGGCTGTCTGCTGCCAACCGAAGCAGCATCAACTTGCTGCAGCTGCAGCAGCTCCTACTCGAATCCGAACGCCAGCAGCCAGCGGTTGTCGGATCACCCATGGCACCCATCAACAACTATCGCAGATGCGGCTACTCTAACATCTGTAACGGCAGTCCTTCGACCTGTCCATGCCGCATCAGCATCAGCATCAACAACATCAACAATAATCAAATATACAACAAGTCGTTCCCACCTATCAACTCCAGACCAGCATCGAATGGACGTCCACACCAGCAACTTCGGCAGCGAGTTCTGGCACCAACCAGGCTGCCCATCCTCTACCCAGCAGTTTCAGCTAACTTGCCCAAACTCCAGCCCAAAACAAAAGAGAGAGGAGGTCAAGCCAAGCCCGAATAATTTGCCAAACCCAGCCCAAAACCAAACCAAAGAGGCCGGACAACGGGTGAACCAAATTCAACCACAACCCAAACAAAGAGAACCAAAGAAAGAAAAATAAAACCCAGTTGATCAAACCCAAACCCAACCCAAAGAAAAGCCAGACAAAATCTGTCAAATCATATCATGGCCCATGCCCAAACCAAAGGAGGGAATGAAAGCCAAACCTGCAGTCCCGACAAAATCCCACCCGCAGCACACTCACCAGGACGCAGCGCACCAAGGACGATTGCAGGCAGCGGACTGAAATTCCCCCTGCCCCCTGACACCCTGGACGGGGCATGTACGTCCATAGGACGATATTCCTTTAACGGTTTGCGCCTTCACCAGGGGAGAGAAGAAGAAAACGACAAAGAGGGGGAGGTGAGGATACAGAAGGCAAAAATTACCTGAGAGGAGGGGGGGTGGAATTCATTTTTCGGGAGGAGTCTTTCTTCGTTCTTGCTTTTCTGGAGGGGGGAGAGTTTAATTATTCTGGGGACCTGCTCCCAAAGAGTAGCGAGAGCAAGAGAGTTTCCTTTCGCAAAAAACAGAGAGAAAGCTCTTCTTCTGGGAATCCTCTCAATTTTCTTTACTTCTCTGGTCATCTCCGCTGCAATCATCCGACAATCCTGAGCCAAGGTAAGGGAGTCAACAATGTGGAACCTCCACGCGACGACTCAAACTCAGCATCAACAATAGGAGAAGATAATGCTGGCGGACAAGTCAGATTCAACCTACCTCAATGTGGACAACGAAAACCACTTTCAGCCCTTGCCGCAGAGTCTCTGAACGACCAGCCGTATTCGACAGACTTCTCCGACGCTCCAAACATCAGCGGTGGCTATGAGGAAAGGATGACGACCTCCCAGAAGTCTTTGACGTGCTCCTTTCTTCCCCCTTTTTAGGCGGCCAGCTCTAGGATAATCCGCGTCCATCCACTCTTGGGGAACAGTGAGTCGTTGGAAGTCACCTCCCAAGGCCCTTTGGCTTCAGCGGAGGTTCCTTCCCCCTTATTACTGATGTTTTCTTTCTAGTACGCAGGTCTTTAGCTGTTCCCCTGATCTCAAGAACAACAAACGACGATGACCATCTAACTATAAGTGGAGCGTGAACCAAAACACAACCTCGGATTGACTTATCAGCAACCGCGGCGGCAACTCTGTCCTGGTTCTGGCAATGAAGCTCACAGCTAACGACGACGACACCTTCCCAGATCCGACCCAGCGAAATGGCAAGCTCTATCAGAGCTCCTCTGGCGCCTCTCTGAGCCCAAATCCTCGCCGTCTCCGGAGTTAGCGGCAGGAGACTCGTCTTTCCCAGACGCCCCTGAGGTCTACAGAGATGACCCACCTTCGTCTCGGCGCCTAGAACCCCCAGCGGCAACTTGTTCCCCGGTGCTACCCCGGATCTGGCCATCCCCCAACCGCCTCGGAGTCCCGACCAGCCCTAGCTCCAGATTCCCCAAGGAGTCTCCTCCCGAAGCCGTATCTGCCTCTCCACCCCGGCGCCTTCAGACCCGGTGGCTTTCCGTCCTTCCGTTAGAGAGCTTCAGCCCCAAGGCGACTTTCTATCGCAAGCTCTCACCTTCCCGGGATTAGCAACAGATTGCGACCTTCCTCCGGTGCCAACCTCAACATGACGGCTTCAAGGAACTTCGGGAACGTAAATCCATCAGCAGGGGAGCGTCAAAACAAGTTCCTTTGCGTTCCCTGACCAACGGCGATTCGACCAGCTTCAACCTATATCTGATTCGGGGGTTTCGAAGTGAAGAGAAAGGTCACCCCTTTTTGTGAGTTACGACACTTCAATTTCGAAGGTAAGAAAATTTCCCTTTTTAATAAATCCGTTTCTGATTAAATTATTATAGGTTTTGATGAACCGTTTTGTTTTAAAAATCAGTTATTCTCTTCCGATTTTCATTAACAACTTATAATTAAACACAATCTGGACTATTCATTTTTAAAATTCTTGTTACGTTGTTGCTTAAGTTTATTATAATAAACTTCATCTTGCTTACTTCATCTTTATTATAATAAGCCCTTGTTGCTTAAAAATTCTCTTGCTTAACAAATTCTTGTGAATTATTACTCAACGTGGATCACTAACATTCATCTTTCTTTGTTTTGCATGTAAAACACGGCTAAACTTCTCGGATATCATCGACGATTCACACCAAGTGCACATCTCCGATTCATACGGAATGTTATCCTTCCACGATGTGGACGATCGACATCAACGGGCTCACAACGCCCCGTAAGTATCGCTCTTACCTCGTTAAGTCCTAATCATTGCTTTCGATTTAAATTAGGACTTCCTGACAACTTCTTTGTTTTCCTTGCATGTACAACGAGCACTTAATCCTCGAAGATCAACTCCAACATTTCGAAGATTAACTCGAAGGCGCCTGTATCAAACCGCGTGGATCTACCCCGGCCTAAAAAACGTGGACTCGAAGTTTAAAAGCGGCCCCAACCTTCAATCAAAGGTACAAAGGGGAGGTGCGGGCCTTCCCGAATTTTATTTAAAGCCCACTTGTAACGGATTGCGGGCCCAAGTGTATAGGCCTGCAATCACCGCCCTTCCCCGCCCCTTTTGATCTAAATACTTGTTTGTGGTTGCGCGCATGTTTAGGCTTTAGGTTTTACGTCGCATGTTTGTTTTAATTCAACCAACTTAAAGTCGGGCCCAACACCCGTTAAAATGTCGATAAGAGTCCGGCCTACTCCCGGATCGGGCCCAACCCCCGTCAATCAAAAGGTAAACTTTTTTTGGACAAATCGCCACCGAATATAAAGGTTAGTAAATCGGAATCCCCGAACCCAAACTCAGATTTTTTCCGACTTAAAATCATACTCCTTTTTAAAGTCGGTGGCGACTCCGAACAAGTTTTTCATAGCTAAAACTAAACACCACACCCTTTTTCGGAGCCTTTTAGTATGAGGTGACGGCAGACCGAGCCGCTCCTTGGGCCTTTCTAAAAATTCGCGAGTGAGGTCTTAACGCGGCCTTTCACTCGCCACCTTCAGGGAACTGGAGATGGTTGGCGAAACGTCCCGCAGACCCGTTCGTGAATCAAGGGAAGGCCCAACCCTGGGTCCCTTTCCACAGCGTCCGGCGTTCGAGCCGTAACATCGACCGGACTGGGCCTCGGGGAGGCAGGCCCGGATCCTCGGGTTGCCCGAACCGCCTCACGCGCGCTAGGCCGGAGGGCGCGCGTACAATCACATAGCGAAAGGTTGAAGTTGCTGAGATGAGGAGGCGTTAGGGCTGAGGGTTTGATGGTTTCCGAGGAGATAACCTCGAATTTCATGGCCATCCCTCCTGGATGATCAGCTGCGTCAAACCAAAGGATTGGGAGGGGGGTTTTTATTGTGTCGGATTGGAGTTGCCCGTATTTCTTTCATAAATATACGAATAAATTAAGGCAAAATTTTGTAAATATTAACTTTTTATTTTATTATTAACTTATTTTGTTATATAATTTTATCATTTATTTTTATTTTGGTTAATCTTGAATTTCCTCTGGCGAAAGCCAAACAAGACTTTAATATCGTCCGACCCGTGTCCTATAATAGTGGAGTATCAACCTCTCATTCATTCGGCATATAATTCACTTTACCCGTAATAGCAACCTCCAAATAGAACATCATCCAAACTTGATCGAGTTTGCGTATGCGCGACAAAATTCAAGATTGTCCAAAATCAAAATAAAAATAAAAGTTGATGACAAAATTATATAACAAACTAAGTTAAAGATAAAAAAGAACGTTAACTTAAAGTTGAGGCCATAAATTAATATTTTTTCAAATAAAAATAAAAATTTATGATAAAATTATATAACAAACTAAGTTAATGACAAAACAGAAACTTTGCTTAAAGTTAATGATATAAATTGATATTTTGCCATAAATTAACCGTAAAAAGCACAACATGTGACATAATTTAGTATAAAATAATTTAAGAAAATCCCATTTATTTTGTATTCTCTTGTTTGTCTACCTTTTGCCGGCTACTCAAATAAAAACCTAAAAGGAAAAAGAGAAGAAAAGAAGAATTCATGGGCTCTCCCTCCTCGGTGTTTTTTACCTGATGGCTTTTCCCATATTTTGGACAAATAACATTACATTTTTAGTTGGCAGGGCAGCGTAAATAGCAATCACCAAGTTGTTGTCCACCTCAGAAAAAGACAGTTTCAAAAATTATTTTACTATTTTTTTTTTATAAATCACTAAAAAGATTTATCAGTCTAATCATTTCTTAATTGAATTCGCCCCAAATTGGAATCATATGTCCTACAAACTAGGGGTGATAAAAACAGCCGGCCAGGGGTAACGGTTCGGGCTGGGCCGCTTCTCGGCCTCAAACCCCTCCCTCCGTCAACAAGGACGCCTTACTTGTTACTTGTACGTTATTAGCGGTACCCAACAACGAGGTCGGTCAGGGTATTATTGTCATTTCATCCGACACCTCAATGCCGATCGCAACTTTAAAGCCCAAAGCACCGCCGACATACGGTGAAATCGGTGAGGTTATTCACGAGATTAAAGCAAGCAACTACAGAATGTTGAGAAGTTGCGGAAGGAATCAATACAGATTTCGTTATTTGACCTCGTCTTAAACAAACGTTCGGAGATGTTAAAGAAATTTCTTCTAGAGGTTTATGTTCCGGAGCAAATTGAGGTCAACACAGACTCGATTCTTTCATGTTGGCCAACCACTGAATCTTCTTCTATGAAGAGGATCTTGGGATCAAATTCCCTTTCAACAACAAGAGAGTGTGAGATCAAACTCTTTAGTAAGATCAGAATCCCATACATCGACGAACCACCAGGTGAATCGTCGATAACACAAGTGTGTTTGAGATGTTCAAGCTAATGGAAAGGAATAACAATGCTAATCCATCGATGGGCCAGAGGAACATCAATGCAACTCGATAATTCATCCAATGTGGCTATCATATTGGTCGAGGAACTCGGGCTGTGAGGCAGGGGTGATTTGCGACCACTACAGTTGCCTGGGAAGTGTGGAATCGACCGTAAAAAAAAAGAGGATAAATGACATGAAGCGTACACTCAATATGTACTTATACAATTGTCAGTATCACGACTTTACCACGATCCTCCCCTCATTGGCAGAAATAGTGCAGCAGCATTTATTAAAAAAAAAAACATGAAGTGGATGTCAACACCCAAGAAGAAGCGTCACATTATGTGAATAATCTCACAATCGAAATGGTTTGCTATTAGCAAGTCGTATACCAATAATAATGTTCATATGTAATGCGACTTTACTAGTTCGATATGTCCATTGAGACTACGATGACTTTGGGCATGTGAGACACCACATATTTTTGCATATGAATTATGCATTGCCTCACCTCGCCTCCATTTTGTTCAAAGCTTATGATTCATTAAATCATAATTTTAATACCTCATTATGAATCGCAAGTCTAGTTTGTTACTTCTATGCAAGATTGAAGCTTTGGACATACCCAATAAATAAGATGAGGATGTTGTACATGATCCCCAATTCCGTGATGGCTACCATGGCGTATAAGAAGGTCTCCAAATACATGAAGATCTAAAAGAGATTACACTCCAAAATCGTTACCATTGAAGCAAAAGAAGAACTCAACGAATTCTTCGTTGATGCAAACCTACTAATAAATGAAGCCAAAAGCAGGCAATACCTGGTAGTGAAGGTGACACTTTTGTCAAGTTTCATACGGAGATGTACTGCCAATGAACATGCGTACTAGAGCACTTCTTATGAACGAGATGTCATCAACAGCCCAAAGAAGTGCAAATTTTGCATCTCTAAAGGAATAAAAAAGAACATCCCTAATCTATGTATGGTGGTGGTCATGGTAGTGAACAGCTAGTGGATTCATTTAAAAGTTAAAGTTGATGAGGTAGAGGAGGAGTTTTAGTTGATTTTTGTTTATGGAAGCAACAACAGTGCTGCAAGAGGTGATCTTTGGAAATACTTAAAGAGGGAAGTGAGGGATGACGTTCCTTGCTGCATATTAGGGGACTTCAATGTCGTAAGAATGCCGAATGAAAGGTTTAGAGGATTCGAAACTTTGTATGAATCCAATGGGATTCTAGATGAAATGTCCAAAATGGTTGGTTTAGATGTTATAAAAGGGGTGGGGAATTCCTTCACTTGGTTGGACAAACAACCGTTCGCCTCCGATTCTCAAGAAGCTTATAGGGTTGTAGCTAATTTGGACTTTTTACGCCTATTAGTCAGCGGAAGCAAACTTTCTTCAACCCATGACATCTAACCATTTGACATGTTCCTTACAACCAGTCCATAGACGGATGACATTCAAAATTTTTCAATTTCTAGATACTTCATCCCCGACATGGATAATCTTGCAAAAGCGATGGAGCAAACACTATATCGATACAACTATGTTCATGTTGTATAAGTAGTTAAAAGACCTTAAAGCAGAACTTAGGTTGCTGAAAAAGGAGCACTTGAGTGAGTTATCGAAACAGGTGGCGAATGTGAGAGATGAGGTAGAAATTGCTCCACTGAGGATAATGCAAGGGCACGGAGATTAGGCTTTTGAAAAAGAGGCCCCGCATAAATATAACAATTTAGCTCATATGGAGGAATGCATGATGAAACAAAAGTCTTAGGTTAGTTTGTTGAGACTAAGTGATAGGAATATGACATTCTTTATGGGTTTCGTGGCAAGGAAAAAAAAGGGAATGCCCTTACTTCCTTAGTAAATGATGCTAGAGTGAGGGGCACTTCTAAAGACGATGAGGTTGAACTAGATGGAAACATTGGTACTTTCAGGAAATTCAGGATCAAGACGATGGGGTTGAACTAGATGGAAACATTGGTACTTTCAGGAAATCCAGGGTCAAGATGATGAGGTTGAACTAGGACCGATAAACTTTTCTGATGTAAATTTGTGGATCATGTAAAAAAAAAAACACGATCGGTAATTCCTTAGAGGCACACAAACACGGAGATAGTCTATCACCATCACCATCACCACACGACGCTTGAGTTCAAAGATGCAAAGTGAAGCAGTTCCTCATCGTGATCCAGCCCAACCATATGATCTTCCTGAAGAGACAACCATGCCTCGACCCCGTCGCTGCCTCTCCTGTTGATCAATATCATGGTGTTCTTGTAAGGCATGTTCACCAAACTCAACCATATCGGCTTCCCCCACCCGAAATCTGCTTCGTACATGTTTAGTCGTAACCAGCTGCTACACCAGTATAATTCGACTTCTTCGTTGTGCATGAGGGCCCCTTGCTCTTCAAAAGTCCTCATCAAGGCTGCTGCTGCGGTTTCACTAACCGTCTTTGTCTTCACGAAGTTCTCGAGAAACTCGTCCTTCTCCGCCCTAAGTTTCTCAGTCAACTTTCTCAGGCCCGTGATATCCTTGTCCATCTCCACTACGAATAAAGTGGCGAGGTTGCCGACTATGTTTTCTGTAATTGGGGTTGACATCCTTGGACATAGGTCCACTGCATGAGCGAGCATGGATCTCTGTCCCGTCAACATCCCAGAACACCTCCTTGATGCCCGGGTTACACACCACCATAGGAGACAGGACACAGCCTCTACCCGTGTCGGTTGCATGACGCGCTCGCTCTTCAGCAACACGATGAGCTCGGCGATCTTTCCCGAGACCCTCCTTTGTCCATGCGGGAAGCCTTGAAAGAAGCAGTCATTGAGCGAGGACTCGTCCTCTTCGGGTACGCTGCAGATTGTTAGGTAATGACCCTTTATTCATGACCCATCTATAACAGGTCGTTCTCTTTCTTTGGTAGGAACCAAGAAAGTGAAATATGTCGGGGCCAAGAATCCCTCCGCTGGTTCTTCCTCGCAGGGAGGATGTTCGAAGAAGGTGTCTCACGGACTGTCTCATGTAAACGTTCCCCCTACTCCGTTGTCACGAGATGTTGCTGGGTCTACTCTCCAAGAAGAAACATCTTCCGTCGGTGCGCCAGGTACCAAATCATCTCGTGCGCTCTGTCTTGTGGTAAATGATTCAATTGAATAATGCCATCCTCCTTGATGTGGGGACTAGTAATCCTTCCTCCATAGTCGAGGTCATTGATGGTGAGGGGTCTCCTGACGACATCCCTATTACCATAGTACAGAATGAGCAACCATGAGCGAGACGATCATAGAGACAGAGGAGCCTGCAGCGAAGTAGGAGCTGACGCCCTTGTTTTGCCGTCGAAAGGTGAGTCCACGGATCTGTCGCCTGACAGTACTCCTGTTGCCCAGAATTACTCGGGTGAGACGAGGGAAGCCCCCCAAGGCTCTCAGGTCCAAGCAAACTCGATAAGAAATTAAGTTCCGCTTTGTGGAAGGTTATAGTTTGCACCTCGATTGATGTTTGATCAAAGTGCATTCATGACAGTCTCTACACTTTCTCCTTGTTTCCTTTGTTGTCGTCATTGAGCATGGTGTAAACACTGAGGTTGACTTCGTCGCCCCGACATCAACCCTGGACGAGTTAGAACGAGTGGGTTCTCACTGGCGTGAGCGGCGTGTCATGCTCTCCTTCCTTCGAAAGTCCATGTGGCGCTCGTTGAGCGAGAGGTAGGAGGACTTCGAAGCTAGGAGACGGCTGGAGGAGAAAGAATGCACGTGGTCTTTGCCACCTCGCTTCGCTGTCCGTGTAGAGGAGATGTCTCTCCTGGGGGTCCAGCTCTCCAACAAGCTTGAAGAGTTGGAAGTCACCATTTGTCGCCTCCAAGAAGAACGAGATACCATGGCCTGGCTGCTATAGATGAACAATCAGGCTATTGACGCTACCAGAGCGGCGGAGGCGGCAGAGCGGACGACCATCAATCTAGAGCGTGAACAGTGCAAGAGTGAGTGGGAAAGAGTTAATGAGATAGAGGCAAAAGAAGTTGTTATGGTCGGAACACTGATCCGAGCTAGGTGTTCGTTGTACTCTCTTCCTACTAATTAAACCTTTTATGTTTGTATTGTTCCCATATTTCGGGGAACTGTTTTGAAATATTGTGCTTGTGTGCTTCCCATATCGTTGGCTTGTATCTTTATAAATAGTTGCTGTTGATTTTGAGATCATGCACTGACCCGTCAAGCCCCCTAGGCGATATGACTTCACTAGGTGGGTCTCAACTACCTGGAAAAGACCTTCCTAATTCGGCGTCCATTTCCCGTCGAAATAGTCGCACGCACCACCATCTTCTTCAGTGATGAATATCTAATTGTAACCAGAGTACCCAATCATAGAGGACAACTCATGTCCGACCACTTTATCTATTAGATCATCTACGACCGGCATTGGGTACACGTCTTTAGGTGTTGTCTTGTTCAAATCGTGGAAGCCTATGCATACTCCGATCTTGCCGTTCTTTTTAATGGCAGTGAATATGTTAGATATCCAGTCCACGTATTTTGCCGTCCTTATATAGCGGGCTTTGAACAGGTTCTTGAGTTCATCGTAGATTATCTGGACTACTTTCTGGGACATCCTTCTTGGGGTTTGTTTCATAGGTTTGAAGTTACTGTTCATTGGGAGACGATACTAGACCAGATTTCAGTCTAGGCCAGGCACCTCCGTGTAGTCCCAGGCGAAACAATCCATGTAAGCGTGCAATACCTTTTTAATGATTCCTGACTCTGTTTCGCTCAGCAGCGAGCTAAGGTGGTAACATGTGGTGCCTTGGTGGTCCCTAGGTTGATTTTGCTTAGCGGATCGTAAGGGACAATAGAAGTATTAGGGACTTCTTTATTAATTGAATGAATATCTGACATATCTTGGCATGTCTGTGGAGTACACTACATTGCTCTCCATTTATTTTGGACGCCCTATATTTATCTAGTCGCTCTAGGACGTCCGATATTGGGTCGAGTGTGTCACTCTCCATTGGGCGAAGGTAAGTCGAGGAGTCTGTCGGCTCCAAGTTCGTCTCTACCCCCTGGTTGGCGTCATCGCCTTCTAACCCTGCTTCGCGCACATCTCTCTCGAGCGGTTTCAAGTCCTCTTCAACTTTCGGCTCCAGTTTGTCTCCCCATCTAGTCGGAATGATTAGCTGTTGTGACGCTGCCAAGGGCGGTCCATCGTATGACACCGGGAATTCTTAGCACACTTCGCCTAAGGGTCCAACATATGGGTCTCCCACTGCGTGTCTTTGCTTTAGTGTCGTGTCTTTAACTTGTTTCACTGCCTCTGCACATACATAGGAACTGTTATCACTTTTGCCTACTTGCCCCATGATAACCTCTAAACCGTGTTTTCCCAACAGCAGAAGTTCTTGGTGGAGAGTGGAAGGTATGGCGCCTACCTTGTGCAACCAATCCCTCACAAGTAGGGCACTAAAAAGATGGCTTTATATCGATGACAAAGACAGCCATCTTCTTTTCTTGTATGCGGACGTGAAGTTGGATGGACACCACACCTAAGCAGGAGGAGGTAGTCCCGTTAAAGCCGCTGATGTTCACGTTAGTCTTTTCCAACTTGGCTACATCGCTCCCCAAATGTCCATATGCTTCGACAGGAAGTACGTTGAAAGTTGCTCCATTATCAACAAGAACATGGTGAATTGCCACGTTATTAAACGTAGCCTGAATGTTCAGCTGGAACATGTGCCTCCAAAGCGACGCAGAAGGCTCTCTCAGCCATCCGCTCGGGAAGTTCTGCGGTGCTTCAGTGATGTTCTTGCGGCCAGAGGGAAATAGTAGACTACCTTCTGTATTGATTTCCGCCCGCAAACTTGGCCGGTAACATGAAGACGTTGCAACCAGTCCCATTTGTTTCGAGTGAAGTTCTGGACTGAATTGGGTTGTAGTCGCTCAGCGTATTGGACGCGAGGTCCTTTTTGCTTGATGCCTTAGTTTTCTAAGCATCGGAGGTTGCCAGTCTGGCGCATTTTTCTGCGGCACGTCACTCTCTTCTCTCTTTTAGCCTTTTCGTCCACTCGGTGGGTGGCTGGGGTTGTGCCCCCCTGCCTACCTTCTGCCATATATCTACTGGAGGATGTTCGGAATGCGGACATAGTGTAAATGTTTAAGAAGTTGCAGGTAATCATCAACCCGAACGAATTCCCTTTTACGTGGGTCATAACCCTTTCAGAATCTCTCATAAATAGGAGGGCTTGAGATATGTTGACTCGGAATCAGGTGTGTTACTTGATGGAGGGTCAACCGCCTCTATCTTGATCCTCGCTTAAGTGGCCATACTGGCTAGCACTAGGAAAGACTATTTGCAGCAAGGCTGGCACATCTGAGTGATGAGTACCTTATGCGCCCTATGGGTTTGCACCTGTAATAAAGTATGTCAGCTGTCAGAAATCGGGCTAGCGAGGTCCTGTCTCTCATAACATCCTTGTTGCTTCGAGGGCGATCCGACGTGTTAGTCTGTCGCTCCGTACTCCCATTTGCCTACTGAGGTCTGAGGCGAAAAATATCACATCGCCTGGGAAGTTTTTTGTCGTAAGGTTCCTTTTAGGTATTTTCACTTTCTCCCAACCCCTCGTCTTAAGAGTTCTTCAGGTATGTGGAGCTCCATCACTCCAGTCGGTGAAGTACCTTTCCACTCTTGGTGTTTCACCGAGCGTTGCTGCACCCTACTACCATTGTTGATCCCCATGGCCATCTCCTCGAGGTGGTTAAGGTCATACCACTCTACTTTTCTTTCGCTCAACAAGTACTTTCTGGAAGTGAGGCATCGATCCGTGGCGTGTTAAGCATCCATGTGCCAACGACAACGGTCATGTTGCATGGTTTTGAGACCGGCAGTGAATTGAAGCATCCCTTTGCTCACCAACCGCTTGAAGTGCATGTTGGCGATTATTGTCTCGCCAGTCTTGTTTGATTGATCTCAATCTCCATGCATCATTGAAGGGGAGATTGTTAGGCAGTTGACATCGAGGGAGTTAATTTCGACTGGGTCACCAAAAGGTTGTAACTCAGTCAAAGCCAGGTCCCTCAAGTCGGGGAAGTGCAACTACTTAGATTCTATTAGATCTAACACCAAGTTTCTAAACGTAATGCAGTCTCTAGTAGTATGGGTAAATGACCCATGCCACTTGCAGAAGTTCTTAGACCTCGCTCTATCAGTGCAAGGGAGCTGAAGGCCTGTTTTCAATCGGATTCGTCCATTTTGGAGCACGAACTCGAATATCTCATCGGCTTTCTCTTCGTCAAAGGAGTATTTTCTCTCCTCTTGCATTTTTTGAGAGGCTCTGGCTCTAAAGCTTTTCTTAGTCAATTGTTCGCAGGTCAGGGGATGCCCTTTTACATATTCCGTGACGTTGACATCTACCACATGTTCCGCTTAATAGATTACTAAAGGACCTGTGATTAGGCTTCCTTTCTCATGAGTTTTCTCGATGAGCAGATTTTCATAACGGATGGCTCTTCTGGCAACTCGTTCTAATCCCTAAAGATTTTCCCTTCTAGCTTTATCCTATACCCGAGAAGGAGGGAATCCTGAGCTACAGCTATGAGCTCTACTTCAGACGCAGAAGTCTTGCACCTCACAGGTTCAGGAAGTCTGCCACAGGTTCCCTAGATTGCTGCTTCATATGGGTAAGATCCTACATTGGGTTACTTTGTGCGAACGACAACATGAATTGCACTGGCATCTCTTCCTAGTTCATCACCGAATTCGGGGTTAGGTTCAGATACCGCTTAAAGGCTGCTCCTATAAGAGAGCTAGGAAACAGGCGAAGCTTCCAGTACCATTAGTGGCAGCTTCCCCGGCCTGGTGGGTAAAGCGGGCAATATGCTCCACCGGGAGATATACCTTCTTCGCTCGAGAAATGGGAAAATTCAGGCACACGATATTCACTTGGGAAGGGATAGTCCTGGTCAATATTCTTAGGGTAAGGGGCACGGTAGAGTTCAACCTCGTTCATGTCATTTACCCCGGGATTGCTTGCTCAACCAGTCTGGCCATGTAATCCCTTATCTCAAGCATAAGACCGGGCGGGGCCATCGCTACTACAATACCATTCCCCTTCCACGTATGAGTTAAGGAATGTATTTAGGGTGTCGATTCTCCTCGAGAGAACGGAATTGCTCGTTTTCCAACGGCCTATAAAAGCTCTCCTTCCTTTAGAACGGAGGTTCATATACAGCCTGGTGATCTTGTCATTCAGTTGTTCCGCCCTTGTTGATCACAAGTGGAGAATTACTATGGGCTAGCCCTTTGAAGCCTGTAGAGACACTGGGGATACCATCGATGTCGGCCTTTCTCTTTCCTTCTACTATGGACGCCCTATAGGCATCATAGTAGAAGTAGTGTTTGGTGGCCAATTCACCCTTCTCCTTACCAGGGCTGTTAATGGGTATCCCCGATATGGTCTCTAGATTTTGGACGGCAACATCTATCTTAGAGCCGATTTTCTCCTTAAAGGCATCATGCTTCTTATCGATAGCGCTGACTCTCTCCATTAAGAGTGGGAGGGCACCCATGATAGCGGACAATTCCCCATCCATATTCGGATTTGGGTATTTGTCCTCGCCATTTTTTTCCCCGTCGGAGTGATTATCCTCGAGGTTGTTCGAATTATTATCACTCCTGGTTTTCGGCATTGTTGGCCTTACTCCCGCCGTGGTCGCCAAAGGCGTTTCGCTCCGGAAGTGACTATTGGACAAGCCGGATCCGAACGCGTCGGAAATCTTCGGCATTACGAGTAACTGGTACTCGGAGGGTCATTGAATGTGTGTGTAGTCGTCATTTTAAATAAAGAAGAAGGAAGAAAGCAGGAGAACGACACCCTAAGCGGAAGCATTTTTGGATGCCATCGATGATGCCTTCGGAAGGAGCAAGATCGCAAGAACGTCGAGATGCTTGAACGCCTGAATGCTTGAAAGTTTTAAAAGACTGTATGTCCATCTGTAGAGAGGTGTCATGTACAATATATAAGAACAACTATTTATATTATGCTAGCCCTACGTGAACACGAAAATGAAATATTGTAGATATATTTCGTGTCTATGATGTCGGTCTTCGTGGAATATCTCCTTTCTATCTGAGCAACCTTGGCAACGATTTTCTTGCATGTCTCGAGATCGTCCGAAATCTTCGTATGACAATCACTGATCGATTGTATCAGTGATTGATCACCTTGTCTTCGTCTAGCAACTCTAGCCTCCCGATAGCCTTTCGCCGGTAACTGCTTCGGCCGCAAGTCTTCGCCTGATGTATTTCCACAGCTACCTCCCTAAAGGTCTCGTGCGCTTTGAAATCACATTCTGAACTGTTAATCTATATATGATACCGAGATATGTGGTACAGAATTTATGCTTCTAAACAAACGGAGCACCTCCAGATAGGAACCCCGTTTAATTTGATAGTTTTAATCTTCAGACCACATCAAAGTCAAAGAATAAGGAATTGCTACATGATTATATCGATCTCCCGCTTGAAACTTGGTGGAGCGATCCCAATCTTTTTTATGCACCTAAGAAATAGCGTGTTGGTATGTTTGACAGGCGAATCATAGCCATCATGTAATTAATTACATGTAGACCCAAGTGAGTGACTGAGTGCTGAAGAGAAAGGCCTACCCCCTATGATGATATGTTTCCTTAAAACAAAATAGTGAAAACCACAACTCATCAATCATCCTATCATAATAATTGCCACGATTTTTATAAATTTGATATAACGCTCAAATTGTTGATTATTGTTAGTTGTCGTTATCGACAGTGCTATGGATCAGGTCAGATCAGACCTTTAATTTTATTGCGCGGCTGGACCAGGCAAACGTGGCCAACTTTGACGTTTGGATTGATCCACAGATCCTTTACTACCCTCACGAAATTTTTAATAAAATCTAATGTCACCCTTTCCACATGCACTATATTAACAAAATGATTCGTTTTTTTAATTCATTTCAAAGAAAATTAGAAACTTATATTACTTTATAAATTGACCAACTATTTGAAAAACAGAATACAAAATAATAAATGACTCGGACATTCGTACGCGTTCTCATCCCAACTTTTGTCGTGATTTTCTAAAGTGGGACACTTTTTGACGGCAAGTCAATCAATGTAAATATATTATATCTTTAAGGCCGGTGTCCTCCTTGATAATGATTCTTGTGGCACCTAATATTACCAGAAAAAATTATTTAATTTTATTTTATTGTTAGAATCCAAAACGAAGCCTGGTGAGAGTATGGTAACAAAATATCAATATTTGACTCAATAAATTTGCCAACTTTACGTTTTGGCCTAACGTTTTAAAAGTTTTCAATTTGGCCTTAAATCAATTTTTGTTTTCAATTTTGCCCTATTCGTAACGGCGTTTGCGATTTCTTCATTTAGCGTTTCGATTATCTAACGTGTCTCTAACAAGTTAATACGTGTCATTTGTTTTTTCTACGTGGCAATGACAATGAAATAAATCAAGAAGGGGGTTAGGGTTCTTGTGATGGAGGTGATTTGGGATGATTTGAAATTTCTCATTCCCTGGGTTTTTGGTTGTTGTTCCTCGATTCCTTCATTGTTCTTCCTTCCGGTTTTATGGTTTGTGTCTATTTCTTGATTTTCTAGGGGTTGTTGTTTGTATGGTTCATACCTGGGTTTGCTTGGGTTGTTGCAGTAGATTGTTTCACATACCTAACGGGTTCTTGATTGTGGACAGGTCAAAATGAAGCGCCTTTTGATGGACATGCATGTAGGTGGTGTAGTGTCGCATGGGAACATATTTCAGTACGTTGGTGGTAGGGTGTTTAAATTTAGCAAAGTAGATTGCGATCTGATGGGCTATTTCACCTTGGTAACCTTTTCCAATGATTCTGGTTTCAGTGTCAAGAAAATGTGACATGCTCTTCCAGATGATAGTGTGAAGGAAATTTTTAGTGACAAGTATGTTTTAGAGATGCGTGATGCATATCCCAATGGTTCAACTTTGAGTATTTACTATGAAGGGACGGTGATGGAGTGGGGAACTAACCATGAAGTATTGGATGAGGCAGTGGAGGAATTAGATCCATTTGAGGACACTAGTTTTGATATTAGTCTTAGTCTTACTGACAGTGATGAGAATATTGGTGATACTGGAGTAGATGAAGGAGATGTGGGTATCCAGAGCCACACCAGGACATAGATACATAATGTGGATGTCCAGGAGAGGGTGGCTGGAGTTTATCCTGAAATTGAAGATGTTGGTGGTGCTATTAATGTGGATATAAAAGGTTCTGTAACTAATGTGGTTGAACATGATGAGGCTTTATTATATGTTTTTACATTTTTCTAAACCTTAAATATATTATATACTATAGGTTCTGGTCATCACTGGAGAGTAAAGTGTAAGTTGTGTGGCAAAGAAGGGCATAATAGGAGGAATTGTAGTAAGATAAGGGGTGTATGTTCGAGTCAAGCAGCTTAAACTGGAGAGTTGTTGCCTGAGCTCGGACAACCCTGAATTGATGAGATTGAACAGCCCTGAATGAATATGTTAGACAGTTTTTGTTAATGAGTCTGATTGTACGTGTATGATTAATCTTTTAGACAGTCATGAATGGATATGTTAGACAACTTTTGTTAGTGATTCTGGTTAGACAGCTTTATGTATTAATGTATGGCAACTTATTTTGAATTTAAGTAGATGTTGCAAACTGACAATGTTCATTATAGTACAAACTTACAATGTTCCAGCTTAATGTATCAGGAGAACTAATTCTTAATAGATAACACCACAACTATGTCAGGGTTGTATATACAACAACACTGATTAAAACCACTACAACAAAACTCATCAACTTTAAATCTCTATCTAATTTTTTTCATCAACACTTGATTTGCACTTTGTTCCAACTGATGAGATGACTGCAACATCTTATACTTGATCACCTCATCCTCAAGATGCTTGATTACATCTTCCATTGCAGATTGCCTCTTTTGCATCATCTCAAGCTTACCTTCTAACATCTTTTTCGTCTCAACAAGGTGCGATATTATTTCTTTCGGGCGAGGGGGGATAACTTCGTCAAACTAGGTGAAGAAGCAACAATCATCATCCTATTGCAAACAAATAAATGTACAATCACATAAATCAGATAATAACAACATACAGGACATTGGACATTGTATTCATGTAAAACAACCATAGACAGATACAGAAACAACAAGTATAGACAACCTTCCACACTGGACAACGAAAGAATCGTCTGCCTGGATTACTTCTACTCCAGGAGGTGTACAATACAGCTCGCAGCCCATGTTTGCACCTTCTTTCACTAGTAACAGAATTGAAATTTGCCGAGACCGCAGCTGTTTCAAAGCTCTTGCTACGACTCATAATTATCAACCTGTACATTTGACAATAATAATGGATAACACCTATACACACAGGCGTAACAGTTCGTGGAATCATAAACCCAAAACCTCCAAATAACCTATTCAGAAAACCCGACCCAAGAACCCTTACAAAATCAAGAAACTGACACAAACCATACAAACAACCCATTCAGAAAACCCACTCGAAGAACCTTCAGAAAATCAACAAATAAACACAAACAATACAACCAGAAGGAAGAACAATGAAGGAATCGAGGAACATTAACCCTAAAACCCAGGAAACGAGGAATACGAGGAAGAGGAACCAAAAACCAGGAAATGAGGAATTTCAATTCGTCCTAAATCACCTATGTGACAAGAACCCTAACACCCTTTTTGATTTATTTCATTGTCATTGACACGAAGGAAAAACAATCACCGGCTCTCTACTTCTTATGAACACAAGTCAGACTTTTCACGTTTTTTTTTTTCTTTACATAATTTCTTTATTATAATTTATTTTAAAGATTTACTCAGACACACCCTTGCTTTCTTTTTATTTTCAGAGATATAGAGCGGTTTCTTATTCCCGAATCATCCCACGTGTCCTCCGGAACTACTACTACTCTTTATGCAGATTTATTTGACATTTTTTTTTTAAGAATACCACCACGTATCAGACAAAGGAAAAAGGTAAACTTGTGAGGAGCAATGATTGAGCCACAAAATTCACGTTTTAAAAAGAGTCCGATTCTCTTTTCTTTGGATCCGGAATATTTACTCTTCGGCCGTGGCCCCAAGTTCCTTGAATTATTATAGCACGGACAGAAACAATATTCTATACCCGTGTTCGAACTCGAATATTCGGATACTCCGTCTTTGATAATTTTCGGATTCGCGTCGAATACTTTTATGTCTCCTACTTTTTTAAATGTCCAACGAATAATTAATAATTTAATATTTACGTTTGCTTATCCGATAAATATATTTATATATTTAAACCATCAACAACTTTGAATTAGCATATAAATGACATAGCCAGACGCCTAAACCTAAAAAAAAATTAGGAAATGCCTACGACTTATACATAGAATTTATGCTGTACCCAACCAATTTCTTTCCATTAAGGTTGATTTAAAATTTTTCAGGTCGAACAAATAGAAACTGAATAATATATTTCGGTTCAGGTTTGAATTTGAGCCATCTTAATATTCGAACCAAACTGAAATCTAAATTGTTTTATGAGACTATATTGTGTTTTATTTAATTTTGAACTAAATTGTATAAATTATAAAAAGAAAATAAAAAACATTGAATCACTAATTCTTATCTAGCTACAATATATAAATTTCCTTAAAAAAAATAGTTTCACAACTTTTAGTTTGAGTTACACATTTTAACTAAATCCAATCAAAATATTTTGATTTGGTTAAATTCGGTTTAACTTAAATCAGATTTGGTTTGGTTTAAAAAGAAAAATCCAAAATAAATTTGGTATGGTTCGGAATGACCAACAGATACCTACCACTTAATTTTGAATTCATACTAAAGGAAGATTAAATTTTAGTTTATAATTCCCTTTTTTTTTTGTTAGTTTATAATTTCTACTTCAGATGTAATGAATGGCCAAAAGACACCCGACATTTTCTATTTTCAATTTATCAAGAATCTCAGTTTAAGAATTTTAAAATTGTAAAAATTTAAATATATATTGAGGTATGAAGAAATATTAGGTGGTATGTTAATTACTTAGGAGATAATTAAAATTATATGATTAAAAAATTGATAACGGATACTAAAATATATTTATCGGAAGAGTAAGTAGTACTTCACACGGATATAGTATCGTATTCAAAAAAAGGTATAGGACAAGTAGTATTCGAGTATAAAACAGCCTTACGTGACCTTAAAATGAAGTATCCATCCTTTATATCATCTCTGTCAAATGACAAAAAGAGAAAGGGAAAGAGGATAAAGTTGTTCCTCAGAAAAATTTCCCACATGGAGGTGAAGGTAATAAGGTCGGAGATGATCAAGCCCTCCAACCCCACCCCTCCCCACCTCCGACGCCACTGCCTCTCCTTCCTCGATCAGCTGGAGCCCCGCATCCTCACCCCCTTCGTCTACTTCTTCTCCCACCACCAAGTCCCCCACCCCAGCCCCTGCTCCTCTGTCCTTAAGCGATCCCTCTCCGAGGCCCTTACCCTGTTCTACCCTCTTGCCGGCCGCATCGTTGGAAACCTCTTTATCGACTGCGACGACGAGGGTGTCCGATTCACCGAGACTCGGGTGAGTTGCCGTCTCTCGGATGTTCTGGTTAGTGCCGATGACTTGTGCCCCAACTTGGAGCGGCTATTTCCTGCTGGGATATCTGCTCAGGAAGATTATGTCGCAGCCGTGCAGTTCAACATCTTTGAGTGCGGCGGGGTTGCGATTGGAATAGGTGTCTCGCACAGGGTCGGAGATGCCTCGTCTTACTTTGAGTTCATTCGGAGCTGGGCTGGGATTACTCGCAGCGGAAGTCTCAAGAGGGAGGATTGGGGTTCCCTCATTCCTAGAATTGTGTCGGATGAAATATTCCCTGGAATGAGCCCGATCGATCATGACCCTTTGGTTGTTCCTGTGGAGACCCTGGTCACCAAGAGATTTGTGTTTAGTGATGAGTCCTTGGCTGCCATTCGAGGCAAATATGGCCATGAGCTTCGACTTAGCCGAGTCGATGCCCTCACGGAGTTCATCCTCCAGAGACACGTCCAAGTGACCCTAAAGGCATCCCCCAATGTGGACCACATAAAATACATGGTGTCGTACGTCATAAACCTGCGTCCAAGACTCAGCCCACCCTTGGCGGCGAGTGCCTTCGGTAACATCATCACAACCTTCCACTTCGAGTTGCCTTTCACGAGGGATGGCAATGAGACAAGTGACTGTAAGCTGATTCCGCTCGTGAGGGACGCAGTGGCTGGAGCAAACAGTCCCGAGTTCACAACCAAGTTCCGAGAAACAAGACTTCAGATAGAATTCCTCAAGGAGAGGCTGGACCGAGCCCAGGGGAAGCCGAGGGGGGACATGCCATTGGACACCCTGAACTTTGCGAGTCTCAGCAGGTTTCCAGTCTACGAAGCTGACTTCGGGTGGGGGAAGCCTGAATGGGTCGGGTTCGCGGGCTCGTCGCGGATGAACCATGTGATCTTTGTCGACGGAAAGGAAGGAAAATCGATGGAGGCCTACGTGGCCCTTAAGGACGAAGAGATGAAACGGTTCCAGACTGACCCGGAAATTGTCGCCTACACGGAGTCCACGTCAGCAAAGGCAACCATGACCGGGACAAGGCCGAGGATGTAGAAGAGTGGGGTTAAGCAGCATATGTTCAACACGCCATGGCCACAATTTCAAAGATGCCTCCTAGTTTTGGGATCATTAGAATCTCAGGGTACTTTTTGTTGGACTTTCCGGTTTTCCCTAGTTATGAAAGTTTTTAAAATTTCTGAAAATCATTGTTTTTGTTTAATAAATCAATTAATACAAAAGTTTAAATAAAAAGGATGAAAAATTTTCACAAACCAAACGTTCCCATAAATTTTTAATCACCCTATTAGGGAACTATTTTTTGAGATATTTCACTTTAAAAAAGAACAAACATTTCTGTTATTATGAGAAAAAGATAGAAACAAGTCCGTCTTGCAGGACTATGTGATTATATTAGTATAACAATTATTAAAAATTCTATCTTAATCATATAATTAAAAATGTAATTATTAATTAAATTAAGTGTTGGGTGACAAGACATGCATTGACCGTCCCAACCTTTGAAGGTTAGGTACAATTACTTTTGGAAAGCAACTCATAAAACATTCAAACCCCCTCATCAAGTGACTTGTGTAAATTCGATCTTTTAGCGCAGGTTTAATGGCAAAGGTGCGATTCCAGTCTAATACATGATTATTAATCCCCCCTTTTGTCTAGGATAGAGTAAGTTTATTAGGATTCAACACAATCGGAGAGAAAATTGTACGACATGAATCACAATGGAGATGGCTCCGAAAACTTAGCAAGCATTTAATATTTTTGTGTAGACTAGACACAACAATAGACAGGCAAATCACAATTTTATCCATAGTTTTAGACTCTTAAGACGGTAGACTACTTGTTATCCAACTTTGTGTTTCTTTTAAGGAGGAAGGTTAATACATTCTTTGACTGAATCTCATTGTTTTTTATCTGCATATTTCTCTAATAAGGGCGAAGGGTAAATCCCTGCTTTAATTCAAAATTGATTTGGCAAAAATAAATTCCTCCTTAAAAAGTATCCCCATATTTCTGCCTAGGGCGGAGGGTAACCACCGAAACGATATTTTTTCCGGGATTTTTGTTGACAATTTTCCCGAAAATTGAACCCTTTGTCAGATATCCGATGCATTTGTTAGTCAACAATACCTCTAGCCAAAGTTCAAATTATAGGTCCCCAAATTGTGAGTAACCGCATTACAGGTGTTCGACCGTTTCTCTATGTTGAAATGGTCGTCAAAATCACCAATTAAACTGATTTGAATTGATCTTGTGCCTTTCTTTAGATTAGATTAATTATAGTGCGAATCATGCATGGCGGTCTTTAAGTCAACTTTTCGTACAATCGTCAAACATGAATAATATGATATTTTATAAGTTAATTATAGTACTAATTTTTACCTTTTCATGCGTAATTAACCTTGTTAATTTTAATGTTCATTATGGGTTTTGTAAACCAATTTCAAACTTATCGCGCATGATACTAGTGTTGCGACCTTACCTGGTTCTGGGACGAAGTTTATAGACAAAGTACTTCCTTCGTGTCAAAGAGTGTCCGAATAAAAACACTCATATTACTTGGACATATCGATCACTTGAAGGTAGTGAGATATTTTTACCGTTTCTTCCGTTTCTTATTTTAATTAATCAAATTGTCAGGAGGTTTTTGGCACCCATTCTCTGCCAGCTCACATGCTGGATTAAAATCCCAATTGCAAACATACATAAAGGATTGCAACAATCTCAATTGATTTCCCTTGCTCCACTTGCCGTATCGGATAAGTCCTCACCTCGGCAAAAAAAATATACATTCCCAAAGGAGGATGCCCACGTGCATTGAACCAAGGATTTGCACGTTGGATCATAAGACTGGTTACGACAGGGCTTAACATATTAACCCTCTGCACACTCCCCGAAGGGTCAATTACAAAGACGACATGCATTGCACACCACCTTGACGGCAACACCAGCTCCTCGGATCCTTCTTCCACGAGGCAAATCGAAAAAAAGGTTTCCCCCGACATCTAACCTCAGCCGCCAACCTCACAAAAGGATCTAACGGACCAAAAAAAAAATCTTCCATTCTTACAACCTAGACTCTCATCTTCCTTTCTGTTCGCGTCGAAACGGATCACATCGGAAATATTTGACAATAATACTCACGGGGTTTTTTGATGTGGTCGCCATTAAGTAAAAGAAATAGATTGAGTTAATCACATGAAGTCTTACAATAAGAATAAAATGCTTACAGCCATGAAAAATAAAGTAAGGACGATGGTGCGACGTCGTAGACTTGCTATTGGGCGCTGTAGACTGGTGAATCTGAACGGTGGCGGCGTCGTAGACTTGCTGCTGGACGTTGTGACATGAGAATTTGGACGGTGGAGACGTCGTAGACTTGACGTTGGGCGCTGTGGACTTGTGGATTTGGACAGTGACGTCGTAGACTTGATGACAGGACGCTGTAAACTTGCGGACATAGACGGTGAAAACCTGTCGCTGGGGCTTGGTGGACGGAGTGTGGTCGAAGGTAGTGGCGGATGTGGATACCAAGGCTACGGTTGCTCGCCCTGGTGGCGGGAACGAAGGCAGAATTGCTTGAAGGGACTACGGTGGCTTGTCCTGGCGGTGGAATGTTGATGGAAATTGGCTACCAGAGCTACGTCTACTCACTCTGGTGGTGGAAGTGAAGACCAATGAAACCTCACGAGTTTCGCCCAGGTCGGGGAATCCTAATAACTAAGGGGTGACGAGCAAATAAAGCTTCTGTTGGCTGAATTGATCGTGATCTTTCTTCAGGAAGATCTTCTCCCTTTTATACCAAATCAGTGATATGCTTAGGATGTATGCCATATTCTTACGATATTTTGACAGGTCGTGGCCCTCTCAATCAACTCCCTAGAATCTTGGAAACAACCTGATCCTGCTAGACGTGGCTCTTATCCACGCTGTAGAATTAACAACTTCTTTTTCTTATATTAAATTAAAAAATTAGGGTCGTATACCCAGATTTTCTCTAGCTGAAAATCTTTTCAAATCATGGGAACGTGGCCTTTTAATCCTTTTTCTAAAAATCTCGGAATCAAGATCTTTTCTGATCCTCGTAGACTCTGACCCCGACAGTCCTTTGTAAACCCCTGGCGGGCTCACATAACGGTGGGGTTGTAAACACTCTTAAAGACCCTTGGACTTATGGGCTTTATAAAATGAGCCCAAAATTTATGTCACGGTCTTGGTAGACTTGGTATGGGTCGGCGAAATGGATTTGTGGGTTTCTCATAAAATGGCCTGAATTTATGGGCTCCTCATAATTAGGCCCGAGATTTTGCCATGCCAACATAAGCCTCCCTCTTAAGGTGAGACGATCGTAGCTGAGAGTCTTACCCAGCATTGTGAAGTGGTTTGAATACGGACAAAGAAGCTTTAAAAGAATGGAAGACATGGGGATTCGAGACCTAACACGAGACGGTATGATCCCATGGTATTTGCCAGTGTTGTGGGAATTGAAAATCATTGTCTAATTGGACGAGACGTTGTTGATTTAAGCGTATGTTGTGTTACAAACCGCCCGGATCAAAGGGCAAGTGGCACCATGATAACGGGTTTGCCACTATCGTTTCTCTAGGTGCCCACGGTTCATGCTCGGGAAGTTCAAGGTTCTCTACGATGTAAACCTCTGTTTGGAAAGTATGAAAAGTATGAATTGTAATTTCAATCTTTAATGGTTGGACGTCGATTATGGGCACAAAATTTGGCATAATTTGTTCTACCACTTGTATCCCAACATCTCTGAGGGTTGGCGGACTAAACTGCTCATCTCTATCAACCTTTCGCAACAGGTTTGTTATGACATCTACATCAATAGGAGATTTTGTTATGGGCGCGTACTTCTCCACGGGGGTTTTTGGTACGAACAAATAATCTGTTACGGGAGGTTCGGGAGTGGGGATATACCCTCGACAGAAGGTTTCATATAAAAACTCTCTCTTCGTCGATATGAATGAGCATTGTTAGAGTAATTATTCGCATACTCATTTATTTTGTAGCCCCATCTATGAAGTTTTCGACTTGTGCCGGGACGAAAGAGCTGGGCTACCTGACTCTATTGGCTCTAGGAGAATACTCGCCCCAGTCTACTTCCTCGTTTTCGTAGACATAATTAAGACTGATCATTCTTGTAGACTCGTCACGACTCCTTTCCCAGTTTATGTATTCAGAATATGAACTTTCGTAGGGATACATGTCTTGTCTATGGACATCTGGTACAAATTATTTCACCAATGATTTCGCTCTGTAGACAGAGTCGTCTACATGGGTTCTCACATATAAACTTTCTCTCCAAGGCTGCTCCAGTCTATTATGACCAGGCCGTTGGGAGGAAGGTCCAGCGGGACACACTTTCTCACCATAGACATCCGCATCGCCCTGTGTGGTATTTCCCCATACATTATCCTCTTGGAATGACACAACACGTTTCTCTGTGCGTCGAGCATCTCCCATAAAAGAATTTTCTCTGTCTACAAGGTTATTTGGCTTTGCACCGGCACTTGGCCTATTTAAGGCACTGATTTGCTCCAGTATCTGAGCTACATTGTCTTGTAGCCCGGTGATACGCCTGTCCACCAAGTTCTAATATCATTGAATTCTTTATGGAACTCAAGCCTAGATATGAACTCAGAAGGAGTATGTGCCTCAAAAGAGGGTTTAATTGCAGTTACTTGGCTTCCTAGAGCCGCGGTCTCCACATTTGCGTCTCCTGCTATAAACTGACTGTCTCTATCTAATGTAGGTGGAGGGTCACAAGTAGCCCCACTCCCGGTACTCTTCTCCAGCTGCGGACTTTAAACTTTCTCGTACTCCCACTGTGCACGCCAACAACGTGTTCGCTTCGAAACGGATCTCGTCGAAAATATTTCAAAAAAATACTCATAGGGTTTTTTGATGTGGTCGCCAGTAAGTAAAAGAAATAGATTGAGTTAATCACATGAAGTCTTGCAATAAGAATAAAATGCTTACATCCATGAAAAATAAAGTAAGGACGATGGTGCGACGTCGTAAACTTGCTACTGGGCGCTGCAGACTGGTGAATCTGGACGGTGGCGGCGTCGTAGACTTACCGCTGGACGTTGTGACCTGCAAATTTGGATGGTGGAGACGTCGTAGACTTGACGTTGGGCGTTGTGGACTTGTGGATTTGAACGGTGACGTCGTAGACTTGCGAACTTAGACGGTGAAAACCGGTCACTAGGGCTTGGTGGACGGAGTGTGGTCGAAGGTAGTGGTGGATGTGGATACCAAGGCTACGGTTGCTCACCCTGGTGGCGGAAATGAAGGCGGAATTGCTTGCCGGGACTACGGTGGCTCGTCCTGGCGATGGAATGCTGACGGAAATTGGCTACCAGAACTACCGCTGCTCACTCTGGTGGTGGGAGTGAAGACTAATGAAACCTCACGAGTTTTGCCCAGGTCGGGGAATCCTAACACCTAAGGGGTAACGAGAAAATAAAGCTTCTGTCGGCTGAATTGATCGTGACCTTTCATAAGGAAGATATTCTCCCTTTTATACCAAATCTTTGATATGCTTAGGATGTATGCCATGTTCTTACGATATTTTGACAGGTCGTGGCCCTCTCAATCAACTCCCTAGAATCTTGGCAACAACCTGATCCTACTAGACGTGGCTCTTATCTACGCTTTAGAATTAACAACTTCTCTTTCTTATATTAAATTAAAAAATTAGGGTCGTATACCCAGATTTTCTCTAGCTGAAGATCATTTCAAATCATGGGAACGTGGCCCCGTAATCCTTTTTCCAAAAATCTCGGAGTCAAGATCTTTTCTGATCTCGTAGACTCTGACCCCATGGTAAACTTATTACTTCCCTGGCGGGCTCACATAACGGTGGGTTTGTAAACACTCTTAAAGACCCTTGGACTTATGGGCTTTATAAAATGAGCCCAAAATTTATGTCACGGTCTTGGTAGACTTGGTATGGGTTGGCGAAATGGGTTTGTGGGTTTCTCATAAAATGGCCTGAATTTATGGGCTCCGTATAATTAGGCCCGAGATTTTGCCATGCCAACATAAGCCTCCCTCTTAAGGTGAGACGGTCGTAGCTGAGAGTCTTACCCAGCATTGTGAAGTGGTTTGAATACGGACAAAGAAGCTTTAAAAGAATGGAAGACATTGGGGATTCGAGACCTAACACGAGACGGTGTGATCCCATGGTATTTGCCAGTGTTGTGGGAATTGAAAATCATTGTCTAGTTGGACGAGACGTTGTCGATTTAAGCGTATGTTGTGTTGTAAACCGTCCGGATCAAAGGGCAAATGGCACCATGATAACGGGTTTGCCACTATCGTTTCTCTAGGTGCCCACGGTTCATGCTCAAGAAGTTCAAGGTTCTCTACGATGTAAACCTCTGTTTGGAAAGTATGAAAAGTATGAATTGTAATTTTAATCTTTAATGGTTGGACGTCGATTATGGGCACAAAATTTGGTATATCTTGTTCTACCACTTGTATCCCAACATCTCTGAGGGTTGGCGGACTAAACTGCTCATCTCTATCAACCTCTGGCAACGGGTTTGTTATGACATCTACATCAATAGGAGATTTTGTTATGGGCGCGTACTTCTCCACGGGGGTTTTTGGTACGAACAAATAATCTGTTACGGGAGGTTCGGAAGTGGGGATATACCCTGGACAGAAGGTTTCATATAAAAACTCTCTCTTCGTCGATATGAATGCGCATTGTTAGAGTAATTATTTGCATACTCATTTATTTTGTAGCCCTCATCTATGAAGTTTTCGACTTGTGCCGGGACGAAAGAGCTGGGCTACCTGACTCTATTGGCTCTAGGAGCATACTCGCCCCAGTCTACTTTCTCGTTTTCGTAGACATGATTAGGACTGATCATTCTCGTATACTCGTCACGGCTCCTTTCCCAGTTTATGTATTCAGATTATGAACTTTCGTAGGGATACATGTCTTTTCTATGGACATCTGGTACAAATTGTTTCACCAATGATTTCGCTCTATAGACATAGTCGTCTACATGGGTTCTCGCATAAACTTTCTCTCCGGGGCCGCTCCAGTCTATTATGACCAGGCCGCTGGGAGGAAGGTCCAGCGGGACACACTTTCTCACCATAGACATCCGCATCGCCCTGTGTGGTATTTCCCCATACATTATCCTCTTGGAATGACACAACACGTTTCTCTATGCGTCGAGCATCTCCCATAAAAGAATTTTCTCTGTCTACAAGGTTATTTGGCTTTGCACCTGCGCTTGGCCTGTTTAAGGCACTGATTTGCTCCAGTATCTGAGCTACATTGTCTTGTAGCCCGGTGATACGCCTGTCCACCAAGTTCTAATATCATTGAATTCTTTATGGAACTCAAGCCTAGATATGAACTCAGAAGGAGTATGTGCCTCAAAAGAGGGATGAATTGCAGTTACTTGGCTTCCTAGAGCCACGGTCTCCACATTTGCGTCTCCTGCTATAAACTGACTGTCTCTATCTAATGGAGGTGGAGGGTCACGATTAGCCCCACTCCCGGTACTCTTCGCCAGCTGTGGACTTTAAACTTTCTCGTACTCCCACTGTGCTCGACAACAACGTGTTCGCGTCGAAACGGATCTCGTCGGAAATATTTGACAAAAATACTCATAGGGTTTTTTGATGTGGTCGCCAGTAAGTAAAAGAAATAGATTGAGTTAATCACATGAAGTCTTACAATAAAAATAAAATGCATATAGCCATGAAAAATAAAGTAAGGACGATGGTGCGACGTCGTAGACTTGCTACTGGGCGCTGCAGACTGGTGAATCTGGACGGTGGCGGCGTCGTAGACTTACCGCTGGACGTTGTGACCTGCGAATTTGGACGGTGGAGACGTCGTAGACTTGACGCTGGGCACTATGGACTTGTGGATTTGAATGGTAACATCGTAGACTTGCGAACTTAGACGGTGAAAACCGGTCACTAGGGCTTGGTGGACGGAGTGTGGTCGAAGGTAGTGGTGGATGTGGATACCAAGGCTACGATTGCTCACCCTGGTGGCGGAAACGAAGGCGGAATTGCTTGCCCGGACTACGGTGGCTCGTCCTGGCGATGGAATGCTGACGGAAATTGGCTACCAGAACTACGGCTGCTCACTCTGGTGGTGGAAGTGAAGACCAATGAATCCTCACGAGTTTTGCCCAGGTCGGGGAATCCTAACAACTAGGGGGTGACGAGAAAATAAAGCTTATGTTGGCTGAATTGATCGTGACCTTTCCTAAGGAAGATATTCTCCCTTTTATACCAAATCTTTGATATGCTTAGCATGTATTCCATGTTCTTACGATATTTTGACAGGTCGTGGCCCTCTCAATCAACTCCCTAGAAACTTGGTAATAACCTGATCCTACTAGACGTGGCTCTTATCCACGGCCGCGGCAAGAGGAAACGGCGGTAGCCACGAACAACTTCCGGCGTCCTCGCCTCACCGCCTTCACGCTCGAGGCCCTCTCTCCTTGGCATCTAGGACTTGTTTTCCCTCGTCCAAAGACAAGGGAGACTCGGCTGCCTCTCCCGTGGCTTCGCGGGAGGACCCCTTTTGCTTTGACGATTTCTTGTTTGCGCCGGTGCAAAGGTTGGACATCCGGGAGCCGACTTCCAGAGACATTCTGAAGTTGCACTAGCAGCCCAAGATTCTCACATTCCCTCCCATTCACATGTTGTAGATGGTTGGATGTGTTACAAAACCCAATCGAGCCAAAACAACTCGGTTAGTCCAAGCATGCCTCGGATTTGTCTGCACAACCTTCGGTTTTCGCTGCATATCTTTCTCTATACTTGTCGGAATTGCGCGAACCACTTGCATTTGATATATGGTTCTAAGGACACCAACCAAGCTTAATTTGAGTTCCTACCCTAGGAGTTTCGAACAAAACACTAAATTGGTTGCAAACAACCGAGCATCACACGTTTGGACATGCGCGTTTGCGTTTTTGCCATTCGTCAAACTTCAAATATACTCTAGACATGTCATACTAGCTGTATATGACGTTTCATGCACAAAGGTTAAGTGGTTTTAAAATGACATGGCATTTACACACGAATGGAGTGTTTTCGAAGAATCCGAACACCCTTAAGCTCGGATCTACATGTCAGTAGATCACTCTTTCACTCATAACTTTCTGTCTTGTACTCATATTGACCTAAAACATACGACATTAGATGCCTGGCTTGAAGAGCTTTACTTTGAGTTTCAGTAGGCTCGTTTATGTGAATTGGACTAAAAGTTACACACATTTTTTTAGAGGCAGTAAAACTGTCGAAAGTTCGGATGTGCATGTTGGTCCCTCACTCTTTCATTCATAACTTGTTTTACAGACCTCATATTGACATGAATTGGATTCCTGGCCTGAAGAGCTTTCTTTCAAGTATAAATAGGCTCATTTTTATGGACTGAGCCGAAAGTTATACACGTTTTTCTGAAGGGGAGCAAAACTGCCGCGGTTGAGAATCGTTCGATTCCGCGCATTGTTTACCGTCATGTCTTGAACTTGCTTATTCGTTGTCGTTAACATATTTCTAAGTTTGTGATCTCAGCAACTAGCATGCGTACATCACTGTTTACTAATTACTAGCATATCCCGATGTTTTCGCATGTGAAAACACGACCCTCATCCAGCCGGGCGACGTTCAGGAGGCTTTCGAGATCAACGGGCTCAAACGGTCCACGTAAGTCACTCGTTCGAACTTCATTGTGTTATGAAGGTTTTGTGCTTTCTTGCTTAGAACATGTCTTAGCACGTCTCATCCTTTTTATGCAGAAATCACATGAGGAATGCGCATACAAGCAAAACTTCGATGACTGATAAGGAACGGACAGATCGAGAGCTTCCGTTTTCCAACTTCAAGATGACGGACGGTGGACCGTAGTGGACACGCCCCAATCGACAAACCGGGGGTACAAAGGGGAGGTACGGGCCTCCCCGAATTACTCATTTCCACGTGTAACGGGCTGCGGGCCCAAGTGCATAGGCCCGCAGTCACCACCCTTCCCCGCTCCCTTTGGAATAAATTATTGTTTGTGAGTATTGTGGTGCATGCTGTTATGCTCTTAGGATTTTTGTCGCATGTGATTGTTAAACAAATACACCTGAATCAGGTCCAATGCCTGTAAAACAGTGACATGAGTCCGGAGTCATCCTCGAATCGGGTCCAACGCCTGAATCGGGTCCAACGCCCGTAAAACAGTGACATGAGTCCGGAGTTATGCCCGCATTGGGTCCAACGCTCGTTAACCAAAAGCAAACTTTTGGAGAAAACGCCACCTCTTCGCATGTTTAGAGTGTAAAAGCTAGTAAATAGGAATCCCCGAACCAAACTGTATTTCTGACTTAAACAGTTTTAAAAATAGGTCGGTGGCGACTCCGTAATAGCTTGCCTAGGTTAAGCAATAACAACCATTTTTTTTACGAAGCCATTTTGGATGGGTAAAGGTGATATGAGCCGCTCCTTGAGTCCTCCCTAAAATTCGCGAACGAGGCCTTAACGCAGCCTTTCGCCCGTCGCCTTCAGAGAACTGGAGACGGTTGGCGAAATTTCCCGTATACCCATTCAGGAACCAAGGGAGGGCCCAACCCAAATCCCCTTCTGTAGCGTCCGACGCTCGAGTTGAGACGCCGACCGAATTAGGCCTTGGGGAGCGGACCCGGATCTTCGGGTCATCCGAACCGCCATGCGCGTGCTAGGCCGGAAGGCGCGCATACAAAAATTTTGTGTTTTTCTTTAACTCATGGTTAGTAACCATTATTCCTTTAAACCACACAGTTAGAAACTACAAAGTCCATAAGAGCAGGCCTATCATAAAAGTATTGAAATTGACCAAGTGTGATAGAACTTGACAATTTAAAATAATGACATTTAAAGAAAAATGAAAAAACTCTTCCTTAACCATCAATTAGTCGAATCCATATTAAAGTAGTTAAACCTTTTTATTTCATTCATGCTTATTTTGCCTTACTACGACCATCATCCGAGGTCGTATGCTCTCCTCAACCCAAGCAATTTCCTAAACAACGACTTATCCTGTTAAATTAGACACCCTCCCCTTCACAACCCTTCTTATATTCACGCCAACTGCCTCTCCACGCCCCTTGCCCCATAGTTGCCAAAACCGCATTTTAACTCATGAAATCGTCCGATTTTACGATTTTGTGGAAAGAAACGAGATGAATCGGTATAAAAAATGGTGTTCAGTAAAATCGTAAAATCGAAAGCGGAAACGTAGGATAAGAATGAATCGACGATTTTACAAATCGCTTGAGGCTGGTCAAATCTTAGAGATAGCCCACTAACGCAGCCCATCAAAACATAAGCCCACCTAATCATTTGTTCATTGGACTAATTTGTAAAAAATTTCGAATGTGAAGACTAATTTGTTCATTTGGTTCCTCATCCTCCTCCCCCTCCGGGGTCTCCCTCCGTTCCCTCGTCAACTCCAACAAGAACTCTTAGTTCTCCGGGCCCGTCACCTCCTTCGACTGGAACGAGGCCGAGCCCAAGCGTATTGGCACCTCCAGCATCGACACCACATGCATCATCTAGGATATTGAGCGTGAGGCAGTTGATATCCAGCTGATCACCCACGATAAGGAGGTCTACGACATCGCCTGGGGTGGCGTTGAGGTTTTCGCTTCATGCCGGCCGACGACTCGGTTAGGGTTTTTTATTTGAAGGACAAGGTGCATTCCACAATCATTTATGAGAGTTCCGAGCCGGACACCCCCCTCGAACAGCTTGGGTGGAATAAGCAGGATCCCAGGTTAAAATCCTGGCCTTCTATGTGCTCGACAAATCCGAATCTTCCCTATTTCTCATCGTCTTCCCCGTGATCCTCGATTTAAGTACATGGCAACTATCATCATGGACAGTGCGAAGGTGGTCGTCCTGGACATTTGGTTCCCAACAATGCCTGTGGTAAAACTGCAGCGTCACCAGGCCAGCATCAACGTCATCGCTTGGGCCCTTCGTAGCTCTTGCCATATATGTACGGCATGATCTGGGACCTCTCGACAATGGGTCAGCCAGTCGAAGGAGGGATGAATCTATACACGCATACACTGTAGGAGCTGAAATCGAACAGCTATGGTGGAGCTCATCTCAACCCGACTGGGTCGCGATAGCATGCATGTGGTTTTCAAGCTCATGAACTAAAGTTACCTAAGATGCAGCAGCAGCGACTCCGGGTTCTCGATGTATTGCTTCCACTCGTTACAGAACCTCACCACCGTAACCCCATCCAAAACTCGGTGATCTGAACCTATATTCACCTGAAAATAGTGGAAGCCAGAAAAATATGATGTCCACAACATAATGTAATCTCCCAAAGCAACCGAGATTAGATTGCACATGCTCATAGCTGTCAAAATCACAATTTTGTAAACTCTTCTGATTTCACTCGTGATCCTGCGAGTTACGATCTTATAAATCTCTCCCGATCCTACGTAGGATCTCGATTTTGACAACCGTGCTTGTCCTACGTGTTCCCCCTCCCTCCCTCTTGCATTTGACCACAAGTCGGATATCCAAGAGGTACATTTCAACAGTTTTTACTTGAAATATGTGGGGATCTAGTGAATTTAGTTGGTTAGGTGATCTAATTGAATTGGGATTATTATTATGTAACTTGAATTAGTAGTATGCCGTATTTTTTTTTTTGTGAAGATGGAACATTGATGGTAAGAATCTTCATCTTATTTTTTTCAAATATAAAATCATTGGTTTTGGAAAAATGAAATTTGTTAATGAGGCCGATGGAATTAATTATGACCGGAGTCCAATCAGGATGATTAAGTTGAATTTAGTTATATATTTTGTGACCTTTGAAAAGATACTCTATCATGCCATGGGTTTAAAGAGATTTCTACATTTATACTATTAGTCTTAAAAAAATTATAATATATTATTGAAGTTTTAAAAATATCCGATTTTTCGTTTTTTAGAACGAATTTTAAAAACGCCTCTTTCAAATTTATAAATAAAATGATTTTTCAAAACCCATCACCAACAAAATAGGGAAAAAGGCGATTTTTCAAAATCGATTTTCCCCTTCTTTAATTTTCTTTTTTAACTCTCCTTCCCACGCCTCTCCCCCTCGGTCCTTTCCCTCGTTTGTCTTTTTCCTAATCCCATCCTGTCGCGCAGGAAACGGATCACGTCGGAAATATTTGGAAATAAGACTCACAGGGATTGTAGATGTGGTCGCCAGTAAGTAATTGAAGAAATATGATTGAATGCAAACGTTTTTACACAAAGTAAAGAAAGCTTACAACCATAAAAATAAAAATAAGGACGGTGGTGTGGGCGTAGACTGGCTACTGTGCTCCGTAGACTTGGAGCAGGGACGTAGACTTGAACGGGGAAAGAGGTCGTGGACTTGACACTAGGCACTCCAGACTCGAGAATCTGGTCAGCGTAGTCGTGAACCTGGTGGCAGAGCGCTGTAGACTTGCACTTCTCGGGTGGCAGTTTCTCTTTCCTGGCGACCCACCTCGAGGTGCACAGAGAAAACTCCTAGGCACTCGGATTTCCTACCATTAAAACCACTTACTGCAACGTTGGTTTTAACCAAGTCGTGAGGCTTGTACCCAAGTACTTTAAACCTAGACAAAAGGAGCACATTTATAGTAGCTCCGTTGTCTACAAGGACTCGACTCACCACTGTACCATCAAAGGTAGCAATTATGTATAATGAATGCATGTGTTGTTTCATACTGTCAAACGGCTTTTCCAACCAATTTAATGGAAAGCCCACTGGGTAAACTGGAGAACAAGGAAGAGGCACTTTACCTCTTAGGGTCCCCATGTCTCGCTTACAACCGAAGTCTACAGGCAGGGTAACAGCGTTGCAGCTCACGACTGGTCTCATCTCCCCGTCGACATCACTTGGAATCTCGCTCCGGAGTGGGGTATAGTCAAAGCTCGAGCCAGGCTCTTCTGAATGGTCTGTAGACTCAAAGTGTTCTGCCTCGGCGTTAACTCCTTTTGTAGGCGCTCTAGCCGATGGAAAAACTCCTGAGAGAGTAGGCCTGGGCCTCTTGGTGACGTGACTTAGACGTCTGTCCCTTCTCTTGCATGCCTGTGGTGGCAAAGTGGTCTTGCCCACTGCCTTCTACCAATATTTTGAAGGGTTAACTGCTTTAATCACCCTTGATCTCTTAGAACCAAGGAGAATTTGACGTACCTCAACAAAGTCGCCAACAAGTGGGTCGTATCCCACTATCGTTCGTGTGGGTACCTGCTGCGTTTCCGAACAAGTGTTGTTAATTTCGCAAGTACCTGTAGTTGTAGAGTGCGCGAGTTCGACCACGATTTCCCAATTGAGGACAAGTCTACAAGCTTGAGAAAATAGCAGACGCAACAGGAAGTGCAGAGCAGAGTGATCAGGATCCTGTTTTGAGCTATCAGTTTGCATTTCTGATAGAGCATCTTCTCGTCCAAGAATTGAGCTATTGGTGGGCCTGTCATGAGCGCCTGGATGTCTACCTTAGTCATCCCACGTCTCGGCTTGTTCGCCTTCTCCTGCGGTCTTCCGGACCATTGGGCTCTGCTGGGGTTGTCTGGTTCTGCGCTCCCAGGACGAGATTCGTCAGAATGGCCAAGTCTCTCTTGCCCCGACTTGGCGCCTTGTTGGGAAGAAGAATCGTTAAACTCCAGGTGTCGCCTCGGACGTTCAGGCGCACGGGGCTGTTGCTCAGGTGCTCGACCTCGACCATGAGGGCCACCTCTTCCTCCCCGGGTTGCTGGCCTGCGGTCTGCACTTGGGGGGCTTTTAAACCCCCTTTGTGAATTATTGGAGGCGCTTCGCGAGCTTGGGGGCACAACTCCCATTGCTACCTCCTCAAGTGGGGTCAAATCATACCAGGTATCTCCCTAATTGTTCTGCAGGTACTTCCTGAATGCGTTGCATCTATCAGTGGTGTGCGTGGCATCCATATGCCAGCAACAAAGGCTGGGCCCAACCTCCTTGACTGGACAGGTGACAACACCCTTATCAGCCAGTCGACGAAAGAGGGCATTCGCCACCAAAGTCTCCCCGGGGATCTTCATGTCCTGCAGGGAAAGGTCCATATTAGTTTCGATGAAATTGATGTCTACATCAGCAACATCGAACATATGAATGGCTATTTCATCGTCAAAAGCCTGTCGTCGACCACAGTGACTTCATCTACTTCAGGGAAACATAATTCCTTGGACTCTATAAGGTCCTAGATTATATTTCTGAATGACAGACAATCTCCGGTCGTGTGTATAAACGACCCATGCCATTTGCAGTAGTTTCTTGTCTTTTCCTTTTCCGTCTAGGGGGGCTCTATGGCCTGGTTTAAGTTTGATGCGCTTCCGTTGGATGAGCCAATCAAAGATTGCATCTGCCTTGTCTACGTCAAAAGAATACTTTCTTTCTTCGCCAGATTTTTGGGATGCTTTTGCTTTTGAGTTTTTCCTCGCCAGAGGCTCACAAACCGTCGCCTCGCCTTTCACGAATTCGGCCATGTCTACCTCAAGGGTTTCCAACTGATAAGCGTGCTTAAACTGCGCTTCCTCCATCAGTAACTGATGATACTCAGTCGCCCTTCTGGACAAGTCATACAGGTCATTAAACCTTTCTCCCTACAACTTTTTCTTGAAGGGCATAGACAACGCTTTCAACGCGATCATCAACTGATCCCTTTCAGGAATTGCAGGCCTACAGCGCAGTAGCGCCTTGCGCAGGCGCATGACGAACTGTTCTGGGTGTTCCCCGGCGGTTTGCTTAAGCCGCATCACCTCGAAGATCGACATGGGCATATCTAAGCGCGCGAATGCCTTCATAAAAAAGGACTGCATCTCTGCCCATGATGTTACTGACCCAGGAGGTAGACTTGCATACCATGTGAAGGCATCTCATGTAAGAGAGTTCGAGAATAGCTTTAGCTTCCAAAAGTCATTGGCTGCAGCATCCCCTGCCTGATGAGTGAACCGGGCTATATGCTCCACGGGCGTCATCTCATCTTCCCCCGAAAACCGGGTAAAGTCGAGTACTCTGTACCCCCTAGGCAAGGAATATTCCCTGTCGATGTAGGCAAGGTACGGACTCCTGTATAGACCAGGGTTGTCTTGCCTGACTGCCCCAGGTACCATCTGCTCTAAAACCTGAGCGGTCGTCTCCCTCAGATTCGATGGTGGTGGTGGAACAGGGTCGAACTGCTCTCGAACATATTCCTGTCTCGATTTTTCTGGGGGATACGGCACCCTTGGTGTAGCTCGAGGTGACTGTGGATTTACCGAGACGTTAGTGTAGAAGCTCTCTGTCCGTGGTAAATTTCCCATAATGGGAGGTTCCCCTGGAGGAATTTCCTCTACCGGAGTTTTACCATGTCGACGAGGGGGTATGGCATTTGCATATCTGTTCGTCTCGCCCTGAGCCTCTATCTCGTCATCGACAGGATTCACTGCGTACACCGGCATTTGCTCTCCAGGTGGGAGACTGAGAGGTAGTCGGCCTTGACGGGGACATTTGGTCCCTATCACCGACTTCCGTAGCGCACGGGTTAGCACCACCCCAAGGCTCATCCCCCTAGAATGACACATTGCGCCTCTCTACACGCCGGGCATCTCCTATGAAAGTGTTCTCCCCGTCTACTGGGGTGCTTGGCCTCGCGGCGCTTGGCCTATTCAAAGCACTGAGCTGCTCCAAAATCTAATCCATATTGTCTTGTAATCCAGTGATATGTCCGTCCATTAGGCTCCTCATATCATTTAATTCTTTATGGAATTCAAGTCTGGATATAAACTCAGAAGGAGTATGAACCCCGGAAAAGGGCTGGTTCGCGGTCTCTTGGCTTCCTAGAGCCGGATTCTCGTCATTTAAGTCTGATGGTGGATGTGTATCATCTCCATCTAATGGAGGAGGATGAGGAGGATTGCGATTAACTCCGCTCCTAGTACTTTTTTCCATCTGAAAACTTTAAGTTTCACGACATCCACTGTGGTCGCCAAAAACGTGTTCGTGCAGGAAATGGATCACGTCGGAAATATTTGGCAATAAGACTCACGGGGATTGTAGATGTGGTCGCCAGTAAGTAATTGAAGAAATATGATTGAATGTAAACGTTTTTACACAAAATAAAGAAAGCTTACAGAAATAAAAATAAAAATAAGGACGGTGGTGACGGCGTAGACTGGCTACTGTGCTCCGTAGACTTGGAGCGGGGACGTAGACTTGAACGGGGAAAGCGGTCGTGGACTTGACGCTGGGCACTCCGGACTTGAGAATCTGGTCAGCGTAGTCGTGGACCTAGTGGCAGAGCGCTGTAGACTTGCACTTCTCGGGTGGCAGGACTTAGCTGCTGGGCTTGGTGGACGGGCTGTGGTCGAATGTAGAGGCGGACGTGGATACCAAGGCTACGGTGGCTCACCCTGGTGGTGGTTTCGAAGGCGGAGAAGTGTACCGGGACTACGGTTGCTCGTCTTGGCGATGGAGTCGAAGGCGGAGAAGTGTACCGGGACTACGGTTGCTCGTCCTGGCGTTGGAGTCGAAGGCGGAGAGTTGATACCAGAGTTACGGTTGCTCACTCTGATGGTGGAGGTGAAGACCAATGAAACCTTAGGGGTTTCGCCCAGGTCGGGGAGTCCTAATAACTAAACTAAGGGGTGACGAGCAAGATAAGCTTCTGTTGGCTGATTTGATCGTGATTTTCTTTGAGGGAGATCTTTCCATTTTATACTTGGTCTGTTACGACCTTCTGAAGATCTTCCAGACTCAACTACCCCCAAGAATCTCGGAGCTGACTGGCTTCCACTTGTGTAAACGTGGGTCGTAGGCTCCTCTGACTTCGGGTTTAATTAATTGTCTTTTAAGACGTGTGCTAGCATATGCGTGGGTTGCATGTCCTATTTATCTCGGGGCTATGGAACCGTTCCCTTTGACACGTGTCCTTTGCAGGCGCAGGTTCGTAGACTTCCCTGATTACGGGGTTACTACTCTGCCCCTGTAGACTTCCTTTGCCATATAGTCCGTTTAGACTACAGACGCAGGCCTGGTGCGTTCAACCTTGTCATGAGCTTCGTGCCTATTATAGGCTTTTCGTCAGAGTTAGGCCCAAGATTGGTTCAAGATAACCATCATGTTAATCGCATGTCAACACATCCCCGGGCCCCTTTCCCTTCCCGTGCACTCCCTACCCCACCACCACGTCCCTTTCCCCAGGCTCCTCTCCCGTACTCCCTCCACCACTCCTACGTCCCTCTCCCCTTCCCTCGCGTCCTCCCTCCCTTTTTCCCAATCCTCCTCCACTTAAAAAAAAGTTAAAAAAAAGGAAAAAGTGGGTTTCACCCTATTATTTAAAAGACGGTTTTTGAAAATTCCTCGATTTTTGTAAATTGAAAGGCGTGTCTTCAAAATGCATCCTAAAAATGATACATCGGATATTTTAGAAACTTTAACCGTATTTTATAAAAAGTTTTTAAAAGCAACGGTATAACCGTAGAAAGCTCTGGGTTTAAATTGTGTTAGAAGATTAGAATGTTCTTATAGATTACTCGGTTGAGTATGATTGAGGTGTACGTCTGATGTTCGATTACAAATTAAATTTACACTTAATATAAAAAATATTGAAGAAGCGTGTGTTCTTAGAATATGGAATGAAAATGTTGTTAACAATTTAATTGTATCATTAATTGTTGAACCTCGATGGAGATGATTGAATCGTTAGAAATGAATATGATAGATCTGGTTAGAAAATGTAGACATTTCGAGTTTGATTTTTACCCTTTTTAGATGAAGAGAAGCGTATCATTGAATGCTCAGTGTAGATTAATGTTGATGTACAGATTCACGAAAGAATATTCAATGTCGTGAATAATGTATGAGATTGGTTCAATTCAAAGGGAGAAGGGTAATGTTGAAGTAGCAAAAAGTGCATGAAAGAGTAATGTTGAATTCGAGTTTTCTAATCAAGAACCATTTTGCGTCGAAAAAGGATCACGTTGGAAATATTTGGCACAATTACTCACAAGGATTCGGATGTGGTCGCCGGTAAAGAAAAAGATGAATTGAATTGATCAAACAATATCAAATGATGTCTTATAATAGCAATTAAAAGCTTACAACTATAAAAACAAATAAAAGTTGCTGGTGCGGATGATGGTGACGCCGTAGACTCGCTGCAGGCGCCGTAGACTTGTGAACGGGAGCGGTGGAATCTGGTTGCTGGAGGCTTGGTGGACGGAGTGTGGACAAAGGCAGTGGTGGACTTTGGATACTAAGGCTATGGTTGCTTACCCTAGTGACGGAGCGAAGGCGGGATTTGGTTATTAGGGCTACGATTGCTTACTCCGACGATGAAGTGATGGCAGAGATTGGTTACCGGAGCCACGATGGCTCGCTCCGGTGGTGGAAGTGAAGACCAAGAACCCTTGCGAGTTCACCCAGGTCGGGGTCTGGACGCCTGTTTACTAAAACTAAAGGTTGACGATCAATGTAAAATGTGTTTGAGTTTGATTGTCGTACCCATTAGGAGAGATCTTCTTTCCTTTTATACTGAATCTTTATGTGCTCAGGATGTTAGAAACATTCTTAGAGTATCTTCTCGGATCGTGTTCTTCGCAACTGACCTTCGAAAATCTCGGTAATGATCTGATCCCGACAGTCATAACTTTTATCCACATCATTTATTAATTTGGGTTCGTGTAGACTTGGCGTTTCCCCTCGTCTACTTAGTACGGGCCTACGCCTTCCTTAATGGGTTACAACGTAGCTCTTCATGGGCCAAGATTAATTTAAGCCCAACGTAGTCTGTCATGTCAACATAAGCCCTCCTTTTTTGATGAGGTGACGTCTATCGCCTGAGCATGTTGTCAGTATACGATTCAAATAAAATCACAGGAAACTTTGCAATTCCCTCCTTGCACGCTTTCTCGATAGTCACCCTGGAGGACATAGTCTTTTTGACTAAATGTTCTGTATCTGGCACCCCTGTTTGCCTCTTTTCATCTGAGGATGACCACAACCCCAGTGAGATGCTTCAGATTCTCAGTACGGCAGAGAGTCATCTGAAAATGATCATGGGAAACAACCTTGAAGCTTGGGGCAAGGCACAGGAAGTCGAGTTCTTTAGTGTCTGGCTTATCAAATACATTTTTTGTTTTACTAGGAAGATTGTTCCCAAGTTTATTTATAGTATTGCCAATTTTCTCTGCACATCTACAAGCAGAGTTGCATTTGCCCCATTCCTCCTGGGTCTGGTTTACCAAAGTCTACATGAGAACAGCTCGTCTACATAGGCTTTCCCCAGGTTCCCAGCGGGTGGCCCTCTATGGCTAGTTCATTTGTGGTCCTGTGTTTGGATGCCAGGACTAACCAGCTACCAAATGCCTTCAGGGGCCCGTTCAAGTTGAATGTTATGGAACCCACATTCTGGATTCTTGTTGCCGATCAAAGGATAGCTGGCTCTGTGCTTCAATTATTGGCCATATGCGTCACATAGCGGATTCTTGTAGAGGTGACTGACGCAACTGGGTCCCCTTTCCTTCATATCATATTATCCTGAAACGCAGACAGAAACTGACTCTAGGCTTATATTGGGATACTGTCTTAACCAGTAGGGATCTGATATGCGCACACAAAAGCGGGTTCTGCTTCGAAGTCTATAATCCCCAGCTCTGCGTGAGGCAACTTGGTATCATTCAAAGCTCTGTAGTCCCATTTGCAAATTCCCTTAATATTCCCATGCACTCTAGAGTTAGCAGCGTTCTTTCTAGGGAGACTTTCCAGGCTTCCCTTGTTCTTTTGGCAGAGAAAGACCAAACTCTGTCATATGGAGTTTCAACTAGAGACCCCTTCGATCCATGCTACATAATTATTCTCTGTCCAGTGGGCAATTGCCTTTCATGAGTTGCATATTAAGATGCTCTTTCTTAAGAAATCATAGGAACCAGATCTCTATCTCTCTGCTGAGATGATGTTGAAAACTGGTCAAAGACCATTGGGTGCATTTTTATCCCTTATCTCTATAGCTTATATGTCTTCGTTTTACTAATCCATTTCCACATCTCAGCTCTTACAGTCGACTCAGGCGAGTCCTCTCCTAATCAAAATCTTCCTCCTCCTACGGGTCGCTTGACATGTTCTCGTCGTCAGGGCCTAGCCCTTTCCACCAAGGATAAGCAGGTTGAGATTAAAGACCAACCTCAGCCATCAGAAAAGAAGAAGATCAGTAAGAAGAGAGCGTCGTTGCCACCAGAAGAATCTGACCCCGAAGAGGAGGTACCTTTATCCGTTGCTTTTAAGCAGCGTAGACTTGTTCTTTCCGGTAGCCCTGACATCAAAAACCCTGTTCCTATCAATACTTTGCCTCCCGTGTCCATTGAGTCTACATCCAAGGACCTTGGTGCCTCTTCCCAAACCATAGAGAAATCTCCTGCAAAGGTATATTATAATTTGTGGCTTCTTCTCAAACCATTAACCTAACTTACTTTGCATCTCGTTCTCAGGGGGACAAAATATAGGACATAGAGTCTAACCCTTCTGAGCTCCTTGCTGATGAGAGTGAAGATCTTTCAGTAGACTCTGAGATAGGAGATGTAAGCACCCCTTTTCAAATTTTAGCTACTTATTCCTTTCTAATCACTATTTTCCATAGGATTCAAATCTCTTAGGGATGAACCCCACTAAGTCTGAGATTGTTTTGGAGCTAGTTGACAAGACGAATCCTCCTGATGTTGAGGTATCTACGATTTACAGCATTTTACTCATCGTTTTCAGGCAAATAACTGATTATCTCTCTCTATCACAGGTTAACCCCCCAAGAGATTGGAGCAAAGGATTTCCCCTAATGAGTCTGCCGCAGTTACGGATGTCATTAAGGCTGCTGAGCAAGAGGCTTCTGGCACCATAAATATTAATCCTGGCGCTGTTGAGGCTGTGCCAGTTGTAAATCCAACCAGTTCGTTTCCCAGTCTACCGTTGGGTGAGAAATCTTTTGGTTCTTCAGGAGAGGGTCCCTCAGGCATCAAGGAATCCGTCCTTCAACTTAGTGACGTTGAGCAACCATTGAAGAACGTGGATCAGTTTAGCGACCTTCTCCGCCTTGATATATTCTCCGAGGAAGAATTCAGGACTCTTCAAACTTGTATCCAAGCATTTGAAGATTCTCCCAGAGCGACTGAAGAAATGCTTGCAGCTTGCCTAAGCTTGAATGAACAATTCTGGATTGAGTGATCTGCCTACGTGGCAGATCTTAACCTACTCGGCGATGCTGAAGTTAAAATTCGGGAGATCAAGAAGTCTCAGGCCGAAGCAGGAGTTGATGTTCGACTCCTCTACCAGCAAAAGGCAAACCTGACTTATTAGCTTTCAAAAGTGCATACCCGAATTTCTCAGTTCTTGGCCTTGGAGAAAGACCTCAATGACCGAGTGGCCGTCGTTGATTCCCTACTAGTTGATCGGTCTGCTCATGGTTCCTCCAGGCAGGATCAACAAAATCTAATGCATGGTTCCGTCAAAGGAACGAGGTTATCATTAAGCGGACCAAAGGAAGGCCCTGACCTTCCAGATTATAGACTCTTGGAAAGACTGCAACACACCTTCTGTTCGGGAATAAACTAAGTTTTCTTTCTTTGCATTGTTACTTCCCTTTTACATGGCAGATTGCCAATGCTTTTGCTTGCTCTCCCTATTAGCTTTTGCTTAGACTTATTTTTTGGGCAATTTGTTCCCAAATGCCTGGGAAACGTCATTTTAAAACCTTTTCATGGGATTCCCAATTAGTCTTCTTGTAAGGTTTCAGATACTTACCATTGATCTTCAATGGTTGCTTGACCCCTTCGAGGGTCGACAACTTATAGCTATTTGCTGAGTAAGTTTCACTTACTTGGTGCGGTCCTTCCCAATTTGGGGACCACTTGCCTAAAACTTGGTCTTTAGTCTTCAGAGGTAACACCATTTTCCAAACCAAATCACCAACTTGGAAGTGTTTATGAACCACTTTTTTGTTATAATGTCGGGCTATTCTCCTCTTATGTACTTCTACTTTATCTATAACTTCCAATCTCTTCCGTTCTAATTCCTTTAAAGCCACATACATAGCTTCAGCCTGTGACCAAGATTGACTAACACGAAGCGACCTATATCTCATTTCAATTAGTAACATTGCGTCGTGTCCATATACTAGCGCGAATGGAGATTCCCCGGTACTTTCTCGCTTAGCGACTTGCAAGGCCCATAAGGTATCATCATGCCACTTTCTTTGGTTAAGTCCAACCATCTTGTGAATGTTATTTTTAATCAACTTATTGGTAGCCTCAGCTTGCCCATTCGCTTGGGGTTAGTAAGGTGTGGAATTGGTAATAGTAAAACTAAACTCTTCTGCGAACTCCCTCACTTTTGAGTTGTTAAAAGCTGTCCCATTCTAAGGAATACCAAATCTGTATATGATGCAAGTTCACAGAAAACTAATGATTTCGTTATGGTCGATCTTCTTGTAGACTTGCGCTTCTACCCATTTAGTAAAGTAATCTGTCGCCACCAAAATGAAGGCGTCTCCTCGACTAGAGCGGGGGTGTATTTCCCCTATTATATCCAGTGCTCAAGTCTTAAAAGGCCACGGTTTAACAACCGAAATGAGATCTGACGCCGGAGCGCAAGTCGTTGGACCATGTCGCTGGCATTCTTGACATCTTCTGGCCATTTCGATGCAATTTTTCATCATCGATGGCCAATAAAAATCGTGTCTTCGTATAGCCCAGCACATCTTTACTCCTGACTGATGTGACCCGCAAAGTCCTTCATGAGTTTCTAACATTATAGGAGTTGCCTCATCTAAGTCGACGCATCTTAGCAAAACTCCGTCTATGTTCTTCCTATAGAGGACGTTATCTATTAAGACATACGACAACGCTTGGACCTTAATGCATTGTTTGGCTTTCTGGCTCGGGTCAGACAGGAAGTCTACAAGAGGTTTCCTCCAATCTTTGTCTTGATTCATTATATCCGCAGCAAAGACCGTTTTATCCAGACATAAATGTGACCGAATCTCAGGGATTTTGTCCTTCCTGGTAGTGGCCTTATAACCAGAGGCCATTTGCGCTAAATTATTGGCCACCATATTATCCTCGCGTCCTACAAATTGAAAAATTATTTGCTTGAATTGCATAGACAGCTTTTGTACCAGCTCAAGGTAGGGCAAGAACTTGTCTAGACATGCATATTTTTTGTTGACCTGATTAATAACTAATTGAGAATCACCTATAACCTGAACACGTTTTGCTCCCAAAGATACGAGTTCTTTGAGAATAGTTATCAACGCCTCATATTCAATAGCATTGTTTGCTGGCACCGTTAGTAACCGAAAAGCCAATATGATATCTTTGCCCCTTGGTGATATCATGTGAATCCCTATTCCAGTTCTGATCTTTGTAGATGAGCCATCAAGCCATGCTTGCTAGATATCTTCGTTTGCTTCTTCATGGTCTATAAACAGGGTTGGATCTTGTTCAGCTAAGAAATCAGCTAATGATTGTCCTTTAACTGATTGTTGGGGCTTGTATCTCAAGTCATATGGTTACAGGATGAACGAGCGTTTGAAAACATCAACGGTTATTTAGTGAAGCCTCCAGTTTAGCCTCTCCTTAGCTCGGGAAGCCTTTTGTTTTGTATGTAGCTGCAACCACCACCACGATAGGTGCGCTCTTGGCGTAGGAAGATTATAAAAAAAGGGAAATAGCCGTGTTTTATTTGTCTCGACTCTTGAATCCTGCTGAGATAAGGTATACACTTCGGAAAGTCTTTGTCCCTCAGTGTACTATGCAATGACGAAGTTAAGGCACTACATAGGGAGTAGCGAAGTACATGTGGTCTCAAGGGCACAAGTACTAAAAACGCTCTTCGAGAGCCCTGGAGTCCAGTGCTCTCGACATATGACTTGAAGTTCAAACCTCAAAAGGTTGTTAAAGGACAAGTTCTCGCCGACTTCTCAGCAGAATACTCGAGTGAAACCTCAATAAAAGAAGTGGAAGAGGTATAGGAACTTTGGGAAGCCTGGATTGATGGATCATTGACAAGGTCTAGAGCTGGGAATGGAAATGTGATAAAGTCACCAGTAGGACTAAATTCGCTTTTAAATTAGTCAAGCATGCGACTAATAATGCCACAGAGTATAGCGCACTCATTGTTGCGTTACAAACTTTTCATAAGAGAAGAGCAAAAATCGAAGTTTGGTCGAAGAAAGGTCTGAACATTGGCAAAGAAACGGTTCTAGAAATCGAAAAGAAATGAGGGTTTAAAGAAGAAAGAAGCGGTAGTATTCCAAAACGCTACGAACGAAGAAGCGGGAAAAAAGAACCTTGCTCGACAAGATTTGTGTTAAAACGCAGACGTTCGAGATAAACATAAAGTTTCCACATTATGTTTAACCAACGGGGGGCTTAATGTTGACACACATAAATTTTGTCTTCACCCCAACGGCCGAATAAGTAAGATTCAAGAAGGGCGCCATTCGAGATGAACAGGGTCTAACATCAACCTCGCTCGAGAAACCTGTACATGCATTACTCGAGACACAAGACCAATCTCACTCGAAAAACGACTCTCGAGTACATCATGAAGCCAGTAGAGCTCGAGACATGATACAGGTCCTCACTACTCGAGAACCCAACTAAGCCACGTCCAAGAAGAAGGACACGTGGCAATCCCAGGAAGGCCAACCAAAACACGTCGTGCATGGTTCCTACAAAATAGGAATCATATCGTACATACGATCTAAGAAGATCCTGGATTGGCCGAACAATCGCCACTACAAGATTCTGAAATATAAAAAGATCGTAACATAACATAACCAACAACAACTCAAACACAGACCTTAAGTCTTTTATCTTTTATTCATGTTCGGAACCTTCCAACCTCAGCATGTCGATTATATCCGGCGTTGTTGACACACTTTCGTCCAACCTCAGTGCCGTTGAATCTGTCTGGCATTGTTGACACACCTCCGTCCATCCTCAGTGCAATTGATTCTGTCCGGCGCTGTTGACCTGCCACCACTTCGAATCCACCCTCGGTGCCGTTACATTAAATTCTGGCGCCGTTGACGTTCGAGCCGCTTCACAAGGGTGAATTCCATTAAAGGAGTTTGCCTCGACCGCCATTCATCTGCCGTCGATCGTCGTAAAACGTCACCAAGTCTTTCCTGTTGTTTTCTGTTCAAGTCATGTCTGTAAGTGTAACGTTGTAAACTCGATATTGTTGTATTAAATTTCAGTGTTGTGTTTGCTTTTTATATTTGCATTCGTTTACTTTGCGGTGACACACTAAACACTGTAAATCCAGTACCGTCGTATTAAATTCCGGTATTGAGTTTACTTTCACTTTACGGCGACCACACTATCACTGTAAAATTCAATATGTATTGCGATGAACACAAATTCCACGACAACAGGGATATAGTTGTTGAGACCAATTGTTGTCTCGACGACTATAAAATTCAAATTATTTCTCGAAGACCTTGTCTTTGGAGTTTTTTCCTAAGCAAAGAATTTGCATTTTGTGGATTCTGCTTTCACGAACTTGGTTATGTCAACCTCCACTTGGTTAATCTTTAGATCGATCTTCTTCGTGACGCGTATTCTCGTAACGCGGAGCTCTCAGTGCCAACTCATTAAAGTCCTGGAATAACTCCCTCATCCATTTTTTTCATCAAATCAATGTTCAAGGCTTCTTGGGCCATTGTCAAAAGCTTATTAGCGGGTATGGTGGTTTTGCAACACAAAGCCATTTTCCTAAACATGGAAGAAATGACGCGGCCGATTCCCCAAATGGCTGCCTCATTCGAAACAGTTCTACACTGACACATACAAGTCGAGTTGTGCAAAAATCATCATGAATTGTGTTTACATCTCTCCCAAAGTGGGAACTAAGTTTAGGGCAAACAATGAGTTGGAAGTAAGTGTAATATCTAATAGTCGTTAGATTCCTCCCCGGTTTGATGGGTGAATCGAACAATATGTTCCAATGGTGTCAATCATCTTGTCTAATGAATCAAGTGAAATATGCGATTTAATATCCCTTGAGATAAGAAAATCCATATCAACATTTTCCGAATACAATACCATGTACATGACAATGTCCTCTCCAGTGTCTCCCTAGGACAAGTTGCTCAACCATTTGAGTAACAATATATTGTAAATCTAGTGGATATCCCGGTGCCTATTGTTATAATACCAGACCGGCTCATATGCTGAGCCAGCATACAGGGTCAACGGGATTCCACTCTAAAATCATTTTGGTGACAACACTTTTCACACGCCTCCTCGAACCCAAGCCCACATGCAAGCCTACGAGCTGGCACCCTTTTTGGATTGAACTGGTCCACACATGGGACCCCTTTTTGGGTTGCACCATAAACGAACGAGGGGGTCCCATCATCGATATTGGGCTCCACCGGGCTCTGATACCATGTTAGAATGCCGACCATATGCCGAGCCCAGCATACAGGCCCAACGGGGTTCCACTCTAAAATCAATTGATTGTATAGGGAGTAGCTCGCTTAGGCTTATATACAGGGTCGGACTTCTTTACCTTTATGATGTGGACTTGGGCTTGCCCCATTTTGGTGGCAACTATTTTCACACCTATAGTAGTCCTGCCTCATAAACCAATGGCCTCCAAGCTTTCTCTCCGATGTGAAAATGTATTCTCGAGTCTAAATTCATTCCTGCCTTCTTCAACCTCCTTATCTTCTCCAAATATCATATGTTCCTCAAAGGAGAGGAGCTTTAAAAGGTGATGACCGATTATGATTTGGGATGATATTTCATATCCCTTGATCAAAGTGCCCCGTGTGAAAGTGCCCCCAACGTATGAGTTATCTTTATTTGAGTATACTTTCTTTTTTTATTCTGCTATGGTCGCTCTTCGGGCTTCCTCCCAAAATGTATATATGCCAAGGTGACCCTCCTTTGGAGTCGTGCATTTCATGTTGGATCTCCCTCAATTCATGAAGGATCTTATTGAATAAATCACGAGGAATTGTTGTATGCTATTTATCTGCCGGAAACTACACTTTTTACATTCCTTGGCTGCCGCAAATCCTTTGTTCGGACCTAAGTGACCTTCGACATCGAGGTCACCTTGAGTTTGGACATCTAAGTACGTATTCTTAGAAATAGGGTCATCTGTTAACCCCAAACTCTCGAGCAAAACACGTCGATAATATTTGAGAAAATAGACGTTCGAGTACGTGGTGGGTAGAAAAAGAAAAGACAATGCCAACAATGAATTCCACTAGTTAAAAGTTGAACAAAGTCAACAGTAACTTACAACCATTGAATATTCGAAAGCTTCAAAAGCAAAGAAAAAAAAGAACAAACAAGTCAACAAATAGAAAAGCCCGTTTGGGTCAAATGTGTTTACGTAGCCTTTCTAAAATAAGTTCCTAACTATTTATACTCAAGACAATTTCGTGTTGATCGTTTCTTTAACTGCTTCTTCAAGGCATCATGGGGCCAACAGATGTGCACTCGAATTCATCTTCCACTTTTCAAGGCTAGGATTGAGTGTGTAAAATCTCAACCACCCGACTTTAAAAAAAAAATAGCCTTATATACCTTATTGGGCCTGCTAATTCTATGGCCCACCAAGATCTTAGCCCAGCCCGTCAGAATTCCACCTATCAGAAAGAGGAATAACTTAGGCGCCCAGTTAACCAAAAACAAAAACTTAGGCGCCCTAATTTCCAGGAAATGCCGGTGGCTCAAACTCGAGCTCTCCGGTCTAAACTCGAACGCCGTGCAGTTCCCATCAAGCTCTGTCCTCTCCTATACTCGTCGCTGCCGTTCAACGGTCGCAATGGAAGTTGACCGGCCGATGGCTCCGGACCTCCCGATCCTCCAGTTCGAAGACAAGATCGTCGAAGCAGTCGACAAGAATCCAGTCGTCGTCGTTATCGGGGAGACTGGCTCCGGCAAGAGCACGCAGCTTTCGCAGATTCTCGATCGTAGGGGTTACACCAAATACGGCATAATCGGTGTCACTCAGCCGCGGCGCGTCGCAGCAGTCTCCGTCTCGAGGTTGGTTTGCTTTGCAGCTTCCTTCCTAGGGTTTGGTGTAGAGCTTTGATCGATGTATTTTTCATTGAAGTTACTGTTTCGGCGTGATGTGATGATAGTTGGGATGTGTATGCAGACGAGTGGCGCAAGAGCTTGGGGTTAAGTTAGGGGAGGAAGTTGGTTATGCCATTCGGTTCGAGGACCGGACTTCACGTAACACACGGATCAAGTAAGTTTCTCAGCCACTCTGTTGCGAGCTAAGTTTTGTTGTGCTAGGCTATTTCTGGAATCAGTGTGTGGATGTTTTCATTGTCTGAGATGAAGTAATCCGCCCCTCCCTATTTTGGCTATCAGATATCTAACTGATGGGGTCTTGCTTCGAGAAAGTTTGTCAGACCCTAAGCTGAGAGCGTATTCGGTGATCATTTTGGATGAAGCTCATGAAAGGAGTTTGAATACGTGAGAGCCGCATCTTTGCGGTGATTATTTGACCCTTTCATTTTTATTAGCAATTTTGCTGAAACATGAATTTTCAGGGATATATTGTTAGGATTGATGAAGCGTTTGATGAAGATCACATCAACAAAGTTGAAGGTCCTGATAACTTCTGCCACTCTCGATGGCAATAAAGTCTCCAAGTTTTTCTCAGATTGCCCTGTTCTCACCGTCCCTGGGAAGTTGTATCCCGTGGAAATATTTTATAGCAAAGAACGTCCTTCAAACTATGTTGAATCTTCTTTGAGAACAGCCATTGGTATGACTGGAACCTCAATTGTTCTTTCATACTCTAGGTATAATTGGTCTTTTGGAGATAGTGTGAAATTTCAATGTTGCCGTTTCATGTGCTGAAAGATAGATTTCATTTTGTGGCTAAATTAATATGAGCCTCCGAAAGAAATTTCAACTGACCTAAATAACTAGTTTGATTCATGTGAATCAGTGACACATGTTTACTGATTTTATAAACAGTAATGTATGATCTGACCATTACTGGTTTTACAAAATTAGGTAAAAAATAAGTGCACATGGGGTTTTCGTACCACCTACCCCCTTCCGCTTTTCATTCTTGTCAGAAGTCTGATACTACGTGGTAATCTTCATAAGTTTAGGTATATTTTTCCTCTCTGTGATTGATGCTTGAATATTTAACCTCATAAGCTTCGGTGTGTTGTACAAATGAGCTTTAGTGAGAAAAAGCTCCTGCTGTGTATCCATTACAGGGAGGTCCTGTCCCTGTTTTTTCTCATTCCTCAATCAAGTTAGCTTTATGAATTTTGTTTAACAATTTATCCTACAGATATCCATGTCAAGGAACCTGAAGGTGATGTCTTGATCTTTTTGACCGGGCAGGTTGACATCATTGCTTTGTATTGTGATATTTGTGTCTTTGAGAAGTGAATAACTCATTCCCTCATGTCAGTAACTTCAATGACGTCTTTTGTAGGATGACATTGAGAAGTTGGTTTCAAAGTTGGAGGATCGTATCCAAAGTCTAGAGGAAGGATCGTGTATGGATGCTATAGTCCTCCCTTTGCACGGTTCATTACCGCCTGAAATGCAGGAAAGTACCAGCGAGTAAAAGCTCATAAATATAAGCTATAAAATGGCCGAAGAGGGGCTCTCTGTTCATCTAATATTTTCTAAAACACAATAGAACCCGTCCTTGACATTGAAAATCTCCTCAACCTGTTGCGGGGGATGCTTTGTCCACCATTTTCTCTGAGATTATAAGTTTCCTAGAAAGGAATCAATAGACCCCATTGCTCAAATTTCTAGTTAAAACATTATTTTTCACGATGTAGTCAAATCTCACCTAATCTTAGTGTTCACCTATAGTTTGCTGATGTTCATGCAGGTTCGCGTTTTTAGTCCCCCTCCTCTAAATTGCCGGCGATTTATTGTTTCTACAAACATTGCTGAGACTTCCTTGACTGTTGATGGAGTTGTGTAAGAAATTTGTATTACTCTTTGTTGCAATCTTTTCATTCGGTTCCATACTCTGATGTTCTCGCTGGTCTCTCAAGAGCATATGGCATTCCTGTTTGTATGAACTTTGATATACACTTAGCTTAGATTTTTTGACAATATAGACTGTTATGTTCCCAAGTCAATGGCTAGCCTTGGGGTTTTTCTTATAATTCATATGGCTTTGAATGCCCTTACAAGTGCGTGACTCTACTGGCCGAGACTAATTGAATTAATAGCTTCTCATGCAACTTCTAAAGAGAATCTCTAGATGCCAAAGGCATACAGCTTCATTTTAGGACTTTTGTTTTTGTGCTATATTTATACGTCTTTTTGTAGAGCACCCATTTTGATGATGACAATTTGAGGACATTGAGAATGTTTTCAACTCGTCTATAATGACAAGTGTCTGGAGACATTTTGAGCTTACATAATTCAACTGTTCCTTTTTTTCGTATAATTTTTGTTAATTTCTTTCCAGGTATGTCATTGATTCTGGCTTTGTAAAACAACGTCAGTACAACGCATCCACCGGAATGTACTCTCTTGATGTTGTTCAAGTCAGCAAGTAACATCTTAAACTTATTATCGTCTGCCAGATATCTAGTGTGATGTCCTTTCTGCCTGAACAAACTAATTCTTGGGTCATTTTAGTTCCTTCAGGGATAATGACATGCTCCATGTTCTAACTGTGAACAAAGCAGAAGGTTCTCTTAGGCTAATAAGTTATATGCTCTTTGGTTTTTAGGGCTTGATCTATCCTTTTGTTTTATCGACTGGTTCTATTTTGCATTATTGTAATAACAGCTGTAGAGTGTAAATGAGCATCACTTGCATGGTTCAATAACATAATTACTTGTAAATATACATGAAAAGTGCTTGATAATATTTTGACATATTTCAAATATGCGTCTAATTTTGTAATTATCAGCTTCTGAAATTGCAGAGTACAGGCTGATCAACGTGCTGGTCGAGCTGGAAGAACTCATCCTGGAAAATGCTATCGTTTATACCCATCTACAGTTTATATGGAGGAGTTTCTTGATGCCACTATTCCTGAAATACAAAGATCTTCTCTTGCTGGCAGTGTTCTTTATTTGAAGTCCTTGGACCTTTCTGACATTGATATTCTTAAGTTTGATTTCCTGGATCCTCCTTCAGGTGCGAGTCCTTATATTTTCATTTTCCCCCGGCTTAAGCTGTCAGCAAGGTTCTGTTTTTCATCTAAAAAAGGATTACTCATGAAAGAAATACCCTTGGTTCAAATATACAATGGCTTTTACATAGAAAATTGGACTTTTCTACGAAAGGAATAACTTCCCTTTCCAATAGTTTCTGATCAAACTGAATAAATTTTTAGTTGCAAGTTTTTCCAGAATTCAGAATGATGTTTTGTTCTTTTGAAATATGTTAGTTTGTTTAGTATTTTGGATTAGCTTTTGGGATACCTTTTGCATATTTTTCTAAAACCAAAACATTTATAAAGTTTCCTTTACTCTAAAAGAAATGTAGGAAAAGTGCAGGACATGGGGATGAATAAGTGTATATTCTCATTCTATCTCATTGTAAAGTCGTGATGATGTATTGATTGTCAGATGATGCTCTGGAGGATGCTCTGAAGCAATTATACCTAGTAGATGCTATTGATGAAAACGGATCAATAACAAGTATTGGACGGAAAATGGCTGGTAAGGAATTATTCTTTAAATAGGGTTCCCTGTGCTCTGTTGGAGATGGTTTAATTTTAATGCTCTGAAGGTGTGAGAACTTAGCATTGGCTTTCATCCTATATTTCTACAATCATCAAGAACTTATTATCATTTCACAAGTTACATGCAATGATGTGTGCATAGAGACCAGTTTTACATAATTGAACTCAGATTGTTCTAAACTTATGCTCCAATTGTAAACACCAATAATTCTTGCTACAACAGAGCAAGGAACTGTGTTTGGGCGGTGTTTGCTAATCATGAAGTCATTCTTATTATATGGTGATCATGGTTTTGTTCTTTTTTTTTCCTCAAAACATTATGTTTTTCTTCAAAATCACCAGTTACATTATGAAATTTTGGGCAGAGCTTCCTTTAGAACCTTCACTCTCAAGAACCTTGATTGAGGCCAATGAGTATGGCTGCTTATCCCAGGCCCTGACAGTTGCTGCAATGCTGTCTTCAGAAACCATCCTCTTACCTACCCGAAGATCAGACCTAAGGTTTGTTTTCTTGGGAATCCGGTTTTTTATGTATGATGTAGCATTAGATAATGACACTAAATGCCACAAATGTGCAATGCCTGCTGATATTATTGCCATATCCAGCTAGTTGGGATTTAACAGCCTCTGGGTCTACATTTTTTTTTTTTTTTGCTAGTGTGTCTACGTTAATTACTTAATGGGTATCCGTGGTTGTGGTTTTTCTTTTTGTGGAAATTGTTGCTAATTACTCACAGTGAACATTTAATGCTGGTATCCAAAATTAAGCTGTTTACCTTAGTATTCTGTGAATCATTCGAATATGATTCCTGGCCAATTATCTTCATCCATTTAGAAGTAACTTTGGCTTTCTTATTGTCTTGAGATGTGTTTGTATCTTTTTCTAACTACAAACAATACCATAGTTCTTCTGTTAGTATTAATGATATCTGGGAGAAAAACTGCTGACTAGTTATTTAAAAAATGGAATATAATGTGGACATTTACTAATTATTATTTTGGAAATGCAGCAGAAATACCGAGAAGAAGAGAAAGCATGCTCCGGATCTTCCTGATGGTTCTGGTTTTGGAGATCACATCCAACTGTTGCAGATATATGAACAATGGGACGAATATAATTATGACATTGATTGGTGCAAAGATAATAACTTGCAGGTTAGTAGTCACTGACCGATTCTTAAGATAAGGATGTGGCAACATTGTTTCTTTTCCCTATGTATAAAGTATCCCTAGTTGAGGACTGCTGTAACTGGGATGTGGATGCTGATCTTGGATGCATAAAGCATACCCTGCATCAGTTAATCGCAACAATTTTTTTCCAATTGTCCTTGCGTGTCAGATACAGAATGACTGTGATACAGGGAATCAGCCGGACTGATGTGTAAATGTTTTCCTGTTGTAATTGTAATTTTCCATCATGGGGTTTTACAGGTTCGAGGGATGAAGTTCGTTAAAGACGTACGCAAACAGTTAGCTCAGATAATGCAGAAGATCGCAAAAGGTTGGCGTATGTCGGAGCCAGAATTATCTAGTTTCTGTCCCGCTGACATCAACATTATTTCTTCAAAACTTTTGTAGCTAGACCTCATTACATGATTTAATGTGTCTGAGAAAGGTCTAAATGGTCCATTTTTCACAAAAATTCTTACCTGTTCTGATGATCTAAATGTTATCTCACTTACATTGGTCTAGTGCCCAAATGATTGTTCTTTGTCTAAATGGTCCATTTTTCACAAAATTCTTACCTGTTCTGATGATCTAAATGTTATCTCACTTACATTGGAAGGTTCACTTGATATACAACCAAGTGAAAGCAGAAGAGAAAGGAAGAAGGACTACAAGAACTTGCGGAAAGCTCTTTGCATGGGCTACGCAGGTCAGCTAGCTGAGAGGATGACACTTCACAATGGCTATCGTACTATTGGATTTAAATCGCAGTTAGTTCAGGTCAGTTTAATCGGAAGTGTCCTCCAACCTCCACTCTCTGAGAATCTGGTTCACTCTATGCTGATTTTTGTGCTTGTGGCTGCTTTCTGATTTCCAGAATTTGGCAAGTCATTCTTGTTTTTGGGAGAATTTTCACATGGAAATTCAGTCTACAGAAGTGAACTTTAAATCGTACAGCACGACTAGCCAATGTGGACCCAATGCTTTCTGTACTAATGAACGGCCTTTTGATTCCTTTCAGGTTCACCCTTCTTCTGTTCTGCAGACCGATGAACAGGGAATGTACCCAGAATTTGTTGTCTATCATGAGTTGATTTCCACTTCGCGCCCTTTCATGCGGAACGTGTGTGCCGTCGATATATCATGGGTTGCTCCCATCTTAAAGAAGCTTGAAAATGTCAATATCAGTAAGCTGAGGTAACATCGAATTTACTAAAATTACTTCCCGACATATCATTCGCAGAGGATTAGGCTATGCACTGTTAACTAATTTCTACATGCTGCTAATGTATTGGGAAATTAGTGGAGGGTCTGGCAACACGAAGAAGGAAAATAACACACAAGTGCCTGCTGTGGCTGAAGATATTGTACCAGCGAAAGTCCTGGATGAACACCAGAGTAAAATTCAGGCTGCAAGAGATAGATTTCTTGCCCGGAAAAGGAAAATGTAATCCCACTTCGTTTCACAAAATGTCTGTCATTCAGTAAATGGAAAAGGATGAGACCTTAAATCCCTCAACAAATGGGGTTGTTCTCGGGTTGGAGATACTGTACCTCAGGCAGAAGAGAGCCTAGGCTTGTCCTGGTACAGGCCTGTGTATCATTTGCCGAAGACCCAGGGTTGCCTCATTGACCTTGAACGTCGAGGACTGGCCACTGCATCAGAGGAAGTATTACCGTTGGATAAAGAGATTATGAGGCAATGGCTTGAAATTTGATTTCAAAGACTGGCTGGGATCGAACCATGTTATGATATGTATTCGCTGTAGCAAGTCTTAATATTCGATCTCTTGGCTTAATTTTCAATCCCTTTTGCACTTGCTAATAAGACTTATCTCGAGTGTTTAGTTTGTGGATTGAATGGTCAGTTTATTTAGGCCGTGGTAAGCGAACAGACAACATATTTGGTCAGAATAGAGTGAGAATAAAAGAGCGGGTCTCCACCACCTGATAACTCTGTTTGCTTGTGTCACACGACCTTTACTTAGTACGTGTTTCAAGAAAAAAATTCTGGATGTATGTTCACGTGATCCATGTGAATGTAGGTATGCCGGTGAGGTTTTTCTTTTACTGACAGATTAATTTCTTATAGCCACACTAGACATAAGAAGAAAACTCCATTTGTTGTAACACCATGGATAGGGTGCCTCACTGGGGGTAGTCGCAATATGATGCAAGCAGATCGAGGAACCGACAGTGATAATTTGATGCTTAAACAAAGAAGTGGAGGTGAAAGGCACGAGGTATACCTTTGTTTTCTCGTCATTCGTTAAGCATATAAGATTGAACGCGAGCACACTACCCGATATGTTCTATTCCAGTTTGTGGCCTAATGTAGGCATACTAGGCAGCGTGCATAACAAAGGCATGACTCAAAAATGGTTCCTTGGACAAAGCCCATGAGGGAGGCAGGAGTGATCCTGTCGATGGGTGCAGCGGCAGGAAGGGAAAGACGTTTGCTTGAGGCAGACGGAAGTTGTGGGGCAAGTCTGACATGACATAAGGGCGCCGGAGTTTGCTTGTAGCAGACGACTTTTGGGTTGCCCTTCACGAAATTAGAAGGGTGCAAGCGACCATTGAATTGCTCTTGCAGGTCATAGTATGAATGCATGATGTACATATGTAATAAGCATTTATACACCATGACTCTTATAAATAAGTGTTGTAAAAGGGCATGGGCAAAACCGGTGCCTTTGTCATAATCCTTGTGTTCTTGATGTCTATTGTGAGCCTTTCCTTAACCCCTATGAGCGTTCTTTGAGTGTGAACATGAGCATGAGTGGGTAGGATTGCCGGGAATTCGAGCTTGAGGCTGGTAGTGCTTTTGGAGGACTGACGACGCCAACACTGTCGAGAAATTATTTGGGTTTGACTCGTTCTAGTGACACCTAACATGATGAAGGCATTGCCACCTTGAGCCAACCTTTTGAATCATGATACATCATTGTTAGTGTGTGCGCTTATGTTCCAAGATACTATATTGTATTTGCGGATAAATAATTAATAAAGATAAGTGTTTGTCGTTAATTATTTTACATTATTACACGTAAAATTATTGATGATAAAGTAACACAGATTAATAAGTATATTAATTTGAAATAGTCCTTGATCGGATACTTGTCTACAGGGGACATAAATATCTAGAGCATCGCTAAGTATAATTAAGGTCAATATAAACCGATGGAAAGTATATCGAAGTTATACTTACGGGTATAATGATATTAAGGATATTGAATACGTCACGTATTAGAGAATAACACATATTGAACATCATTGATCAATCATCTTTATTAACGAGTGTAACTAATATTTTGACAGAAAATCTTCATTTATTCTATAGGCACATATTGTGATTAATACGATTGTTGGGTGTGTGACAAAGCGGAAAGATAATAATGTCGAGTCAATACATAATTCATTGCTCTTTTGTAATAGAGAGTTAACATCCTCCCGTTTGACATATATATTAGTGACTCTGAAATCTTTAAAAGCATGAATGTTTTTACATGAATTTATTATATCTTGGTAATCAAGTAAAATAATTAATTTGGTGATGATGAAATTTTTTATTTGTTCGTAGTGATTGACGATTCATGATAATTATTTTATCGCATTGGATGACTAAAAATTATTGATAAACATGAACTTACATTGTGCATAGTACATAGAGGGTCACATACAACACATAGACATGAACATTATATTAATTATTTGGGTTTCGTTAACGGGTGCTCTTCCGGCATTAGTTAAGAAATATAAATAGTAAAACAATTAATTATTAATGTCATTAAATGTACTTAATAATTTTAAGTTATTCTAAAATTAGAATAAATACAATTAAATACGAAAAATACAACTTACGAAACATATTAGATACGAAATCACTAAAATTAAAGCGCATTAATTAACCCTGGTACCCTAATTATTTTAATGGAATACTAAAATTAACCATTTTATTAGAATTAACCAATATTAATCAACCGCAACAGTAACAAAAAACGAACATTTCAGCCAATAATAAAAATAAAAAATAAAAAACAATAAACCCCTTCGCATTGCTACCCATTCTGCTGTAGTTACCTTTCCTTTTAGTTCGACTTCTGCATTTTCAGGTCTGACGTTCCTGATGAAAGGGCGGATCTCACATTATCGTGCAATTGCACTTGGATTCGAGTTTCCGTGGATTGTCGGCGTCCAATTTGCTAGGCAATCTGATGTTACGTGTCAATGACTTGTCCAAGTTCTCGTCGTTCTCAGCATGGAAAGTAGGGGCCTTCCTCTCTCCTTTTACTTGCCTGCGCCGTGGTTTTCGAGTTTTCAAGGCACACTTGCTCCCCCTGTGAGGAGGGTCTTTCGTTTCTATGGTTGATTTCCCCAGAATGGTAACGGTAGGGTGAGATCCCTCCAAAGCAATCGCATCTTCCTTCTACATTTTTAATTGATTGTTCGACAGAGTTAGTCAATCTAGAGGTTGTTTCAGTCTCCATAGAACTCTTTTAACCTCCTTCCTCTTCCACAAAGTCTAACTTCTTGTTTATGATTCTAGTTACTTCTTGAGCTCTAGGTGTTTTCTTCTTTCAAGATTTTATGTATTTCCTTGAATAACTGAGTTAAAATGTTATTCCAAAATTACTTTTTTTAAAACTTCCGGAATATACTCCAATTTTAAAGCATTTCCTAAGCATTGTTCTTCACAGCCATTTTGAAAACTTCCACATACTATCTTACCTGGAATTGGCCTTCACGCATAATTAGACAAGGTCTTGGCCGGAGTTACAAGTGCCGTGTCCACTGAACGTGCATTTTTACCTTAAAGCCACACCCATCCTTGTCTCAAGACACCCGGGGGGGGCGTTGCATGAGACAGGATGTGAGTGACCCTGCCTCCTCCTAATCTAGTCCTGAGAATTCGAGACACTGCTGATGAAGATAGACTTGCTTGTTTAGGACTTCAGAGGACACCAACTTCTGAATCTGTCGGAGCAGATCCAACTGCGAGTTGCCATTAGCTTCAGACAAGTTCAAGTTAATGAAAGAGATGGTCGTCAACAACTCCACGGCAGTAGGTGAAGTTTCCGGAAACATCACAAGATGAACAGCAGCCCTCCTTCCATTGTCTCTGATTTTGATGATGTCGCCAAAACCCAACGAATAGTTCACCATATTTCTTCTGACAAGCTGTTTAACTAGTCCCGTCGGACACTCCATACACCTTGACCATGGCCAGATGGAGGAAAGTATCCCCAAACCTGCTAGTTTCCTTAACTAAAGTGAAGATGCGATAATCAGCTTCTTCACAACCTTTAAGTATCCCCTGTACGCAGCCACATGACACTGCAATGCACTGTTCCCTTGATTATCCACCAAGTCCTTGTCGTCAGACCATGCAATGAGATCGTCAACTACCTGCACAAAGAAAGGAAGGCAAAGCATTAATCTGCCAGGGATAAGGTATCATCTTGATTCATTCCCTTCAATGTTATCGAGGATGCTGACAATAATGTTTTCAACTAGTACATCATTAACGTAGTCTCTGGATATAAAAAACCACAGGTAAATAGACACTCCGATCCCATTAAGTAAACTGCTAACCCCAGACCACTTACTACAACAAGCTACTTTTTAAGCCATGGATTAATGAAGCAACAAAAATCGGTCGATCTCTTTGAAATCGTGTTCCCCACCAAATAACCCACCATTGAACCAAAAAGCACCAATTGTTAAGAAACACACTTTTCTAAGCAGAAGAAGCCAGCAATACTCAGGGCCCTATGCTATTTAAGACTTGCCCATAGCAAAGCAAGATTCTATGGCTTGCCACATCCTCGTAAGAGTCGTATGAACGATCAGAATCTACTTGCATCTCTCCCTTCCCAGCTGCAGACCGCAACCATCTGAATGTCTATACTCCAACACAAAAACAGTGAACTTCAATAACTTTGTTGAGCCAATATAATGAAAACGTAAGAGATCTTATGCTAAAGGAGAGCCATTAAGCAAAGGAAAAAACCGACGACAACAACAGGAGGCATAATCTAGTCTCTTGATCATGGACACGATATAAACAGGAATTCCAGTTTTGTTTTCAGAATTGATAGATGATGGGTGTTTTTGTCCTGAAGTCACTCTCTTCAGGATCGAACAGAAGTATCTAAACTTTCTGCTTCACAAAATTTGGGAAAGGAACAAGAAGACTCAAACTAACACAATCCAAATAATCAATTTATACAAAATCAAATGAATTTTGCGAGATCAAGAGAAAAGGTAACAAATACAATTGTGATATGTTTTCACATTCCAGAAAGACTAAATGGATGGCCGCCCAAGTACAAATGCTCCTTAATTTTAGTAGTGTAGATAACTAATCATTGTTCAAGGTACCTTATCCCAAGACAGTGAGGGAAATGACAACTGACAATCGTGATCCTTGTTTTCCATCAGTAACGTTATAGGCTCTTCATGACATCCTCAACTTGGTCAGCAGCATAAAACAAGCATTTCTGCTTGAGTTCGTCTAGAAGCAGGCAACATGTCTGATACCTGGGTATTATGTCTTTACCTATCATCTCTTCAAACAGCACGAAAGCCCGATCGCATTTGTTTGCTCTACACAACCCATGAATCAACAGTGAATATGTTGAGAGATCAAGGCTAAGGTGGTGCTTATTCACCATTTCATCCAACAACTCACTCAATAGTACATCAGTTTTCCCCATTTTAAAGCAAGCCTTAAGCAGGGGATAGTAAGTCTGAACATCGGGTTTACAACCACCAGAAATCTCCATATGCTCAAGAAGCGCCGATGCCTTAAGAACCTCGCCATGATGACAATACATAGAAGTCATCGTATTGTACGTGGATAGATTTGGTAAAACACCGCTGTTAGGCATTTCCAGCTCAAAAACACGTACAGCATCCTCTACTCGACCAGCTCTTCCTAACACATATATCCACGAATTGAAAAACAGCGCATCGGGTTCACATCTTGAAGCTTTCACACTCTCAACCAGAGCCAAGGCGTCCTCATACTCATCTGCCTTAGCCAATGCATGCATAACGGTTGTATAAGTTACGATATTCGGTGGACAACCTGTTTTTTCCATCTCATCGAGCAAATCGACCACCTTTTGAAAACGACCGTGCCTACAATAAAATCTTATAATGGTCGAAAAACTAATCACGCTCGGACGGAATCCATACCCCTTCATCTCCTCAATCGTCCATTTAGCCTCGTCAATCCTATCGATCTTACACCAACCGTTTATCAATATATTGAAAGTATGTTCGTCGGGCGGAATATGAGGCTTAAGTTCCAGCATTACACTTCGCGCTTGCTCCACCCAGCCTTCTTTACAAAGTGTATCGAGCAATAAATTCATCATCTCTGCATTCTTCTCCAAACCTAAATCCTGCAACTCGTCGAAGATACGAACTGCATCTTCCCATCGGCCTGCTCCAGAAAGTCTCCTCATGGCCTTCCCAACTGTGCTAACCCTAACTCTCTCCTTGCTTCTCATTTCATCCAGAATCATCCTCATTCTATCCCACTGCCTTGTCCTACCCAATATATCCACAATCATGTCATAAGCTTCCTCCGAATGCTCGAACCTGCTTCCCGTTAACTCTGCCCAGCGAAATATCCCCAAGGCAGACTTCCAATCATCTCTAAACTTAGTCAATAACCTATCAACAGCATCATGTGAAACCTCCACATCACGCAAAGATTCATTTTCGATGAGAGCCTGGGCAATTTCTTCGCAACCCTTTAGGACTGGGACCTGGGAAACGACCAAGTCGAGGTCGAATGTCCGATTCTCCGACTCGACCGACAAGGAGGGGTTAGCAGCGAGGGAAGTCGACAAATGAGATAATGGAAACTCTGGGTATCTGGGGCGTCGCAAGATTCTGGCGAAAAGCATGACGTAATACAAAAACAGGCTCTTATTTGGGATTACTTCCGCCGCCGCGGCCGGGGTCTTTGTTAGGTTTTGTCCGATGGTTCCCTGCTGTGTTATGTAAGAACGAGAGTTGTCGAGGTGTTATAATGAAGCACCAAAAAAAAAAAAATCATACAGAAAAGCCCTCACACTATACCTTTTGCGGTGCCTATTTCTTTGCCGTCGACCTTCTCGACGGACAACCGAGCCAGCGGAAGTCATCCCCATTTCAGCTTCTGCGTCAATCTCGGCTCCCCATCCTCTGTAAGGTTGTTCTTTCAATCCATCATCTCTGAATTGCGGCCATCTCTTCTTCCTTCCGTGCCCCCTTTCGATCTTCTGACCCTTTGTGTGTTAGCACAATCGTCATGCTCTTTCCCTAGGTCACTGCACTGCCCCGAGGGAACCTCGGCCAGGCCTTTTCCTGGGTCCCCAAGTCTCATAAAACTTGGATCTTTGTGTGGTGCAAAGGCTCTACAGGAGGCTCTTGTTAGGTTATTCACTACGTTGGAGGTCAGACTGTTTTCCTCCTTTGGGGATTGTTCGGAGGTGGAGGTAGAGAGGTTCAAGCATTCCGCGGAAGCTTATGAGTTGAATGTGGTCGTGCTGGAAGTAATGAGGTTGCGGGATAGAATCAGGGGGACTCTTGATGAAACGAGACAGGCCGGTGAGATTGTAGGTTTAGGATAGGATGTTCGGGGAGTTGTACGAATTCGGTTTGGAGAAGAATGTGGAGACCGTGGAGCTGTTGCACGTTACTCATTAGTAAAATGCCGGCCGGAGCGGGAGATTGGTTCATGTTGGAACTAAAGCCTAACGAACTGCCAGTTGAATATGCTCCTCAGTACTTGATTCATGATTAGGTTAAAATTGATTGATCGGATCAAGGAGGCTACTGGGGCGATTGAGGACATGGAAAGGCTATCTGCTTGATGAGATGTTAAAAACAGGTTGCCCACTGAAGGTTGTGATGTATACAACCTTTATGTGTGCGTTTGTTGGCAAAGGCTGATGAATTTGAGTAGAAGGATGTCTTTGTTCTGGTTGATAGAGCGAAATGTTTGAGATGTATGCCTGATGATGTTCTTTAATTTGTGGTTAGATGCCTTAGGAAGAGCTGGTATAGTACAGATACAGAATGCTGTAGATTTATTACTCTTGGTTTCATCCAAATTGAAATTGCCTTTGTTCGTTTTGGAATGATTTAGTAACATTAGCGGATGGCTGAGAGACAAATGGGTGAGCAGCAGCAGTCGCAGCCCCAGCCTGTAGAAAATGAGGACATGATGGCCTGCGTGAGTGCCCTGGAGGCTGCCTTGCTTCCCTGCTTGCCTGCTAGGGAGCTTCAAGCGATTGACCGATCTCCTCACCCTTCTCATCAAAGTAAGTTGACGCGCTTCTTCCATCCTTACCTTTTGGCTTCACCTCTAATCGTTGGCATCCGGAAACGTGCTACCCTTCTTACCCTTCTATTGAAATGACATCCGGAAACATAACTATGCTTGTTAGATCTATCTATATTTCTTTACAAGGTATGGACAAGATTTACGAAACTTGAGGCATATGAAAAAAGGGAATTTAAACTGCTCTTGCATACTTGTGGTTCAAACTGAAATGCTCTTTAAACCCGGGCAACCAGATCTTGTGTAGCTTCTTAATACACTTATTCTGAAGGGCTCGAAGGCTCATTCTCTTTCCTTGGATTTAGTTGATGTCGAGAGGCATGCGAGGGACTTCATGGAGGCTGCCAAGAAATTGCAACTGTACTTTGTCAGCCTGCAAAGGGAGGACCCCCCAACTAAGATTGAGAGTTTGAGAAAGGTACTTCCCTGAACCAGCACCTTCTCCCTATCAGGAACTGTCTGCAGCGTGATGGACAGAGAGGTCGATGTTCCCACAGGAAATTGCGATGTTGGAGGGAGAATTGAAGATGAAGACGGAGCTCGTCAAGAAGCAAGAGATGCTGATCCAAGAGTGGAGGGCGAAGCTAAAGGGGCAATTGGATAAGCTGAACAGTGAGCTTGAAAGGGTGTGAAGTGAAAACCATGTTTCCCTTGGCAAGCATAATTAGGCTACCAAATTTACTAGTTATTTGCATTTAAGATTAAGATTGTTGTAGTTTACTAAATTTACATTCAGGCTATGTTTTTCATTCTAGAAGATGAAATGACATCGAAATCGTGCGTTTCTTTTCCCAACAAACTGAGCAGACCTCTCCCACCCAGATACTTCAAATCCTCATTCCACCACGGGTCCTTTTATTTTAAACTAAGATTCTTATCAGAATAACAAGAGGCAGGAAGAAAAATCATTACATCATCAAACGATGGTTCTCTCATCTCCAAACCTAGGACAGTATTAAACACACCAGCAGAAAACATGTAAATAGAGGGAGGTTCTCCTGCCAATGATGTAGTAGGATGTGATAAGTGTCTGCTTAGGTGCAGGTACTTGCAGTGCGAGTGATTAAGTCAACCACACACGTACTGTGAAGGCAACACAAAAGGATTCGCAATGTCTAATGGCTGAAGAGAAATCGTAGGATAAGGTCATTTTACCTGTAGTCCAACTCATCGTCGTACCACAACACCAGCTTCACAAACTTTGGGTTCAAAGCTATTCCGGCCTTGGCATCAAAGATGCTTGACCTGAAAATGAGTAAAGTGTCATTTCATTGCGGCGGTAAAGGAATTCATAGTACAAGGAATATTCCAACATCTACGCCAGCGAAAACTTCTGTCGCCGATTAAGTCGGTGGAGACCAAATCATCCTCGGTGTAGCCCAAAATCCCTTTCAGCTTTCCCTCAGATGCAGCCCTATAAACCAGTCATCACAATGTAGTGAGACGTTGAGGAAGTGCACACATGCTTAAGTAGGAAGGAACTCCTCCTCATTATGAACAAAGGGTTTAACATCTTACTTGATCGCAGCTTTGATATCTTCGTAGGAAGCCTCCTTCCCAAGTCTGACAGTCTCAGCCCATGGGATTTTCTCGGGATTTCTATAAGCCACGCAAACACAACAAGCAAGAGTGAATGCACCGTCTGTTCATACAAGAAAATTCTTGTTGGTCGATTATTCAAATAGAACATGATCGATAAGTATAATAAATTGGTCGACTTTAATTAATAAAATCTATTCAGTGAAAAATATAATCAATTAGACGAGAATCTAATTAGCTGGATAATCGCGACTGTCAAAATCTATTTAAGAAAAATTTAAATGTTCCACTAAAAAATGTAGTCTAGACAACTCAGAAAAGCTAAACATAGTCGAAAAAACGAATATAGATTTTAGACACCCACGTAATAACCAGACGTTTTGTCTGAGTCTTAGGTCAGAAAATCTCTAGTAAATCTTTAGGAATTTTTTGTAATAATCTTTTTTACTCTTGTTTCAACTCTTTCTTTTTCATTTTTCCTGTTTCTTTTTTATGAACCCTATGGGTTCGTCACGTCATGATCGCGACGTGTTACGACTTTCATAGTCAATACGTTTTTGGTACGGTGAGTGTGAAATGAACGGGAACACGAATATAAGATTCACGAATGGGGTTATCGCCCGAAAAATATTCGGAGGAGGATTCTAAATTTGACCTCCTAGACTTGCAAGCACGAGTCGAAAATACCCATAACGAGATTGTAAAACTTACCTTTCTAGGTTTGACGGAGCGACTTTATGTCAGAATTAGAAAGTTTAAGTCCGATGCATGTTCTCACTCCGACACATTTTCTTACTGAACCCCGAGAAATAATCATTGAGGGTAATCCAAAATATGTGAAGCTCCAAAAATTCGGTTGACAAAAATTGCTACGGAACAAATCTTTTGTGAGGAGGTCTAAGTCGATTCAGTTCATCGAATAAGAATAATCTATGTTGAGGAATTAATGTTTCTTAAAAGACTCAAGGTGTTACCAAGACTATGGTGTCGTGGAATATCCGATGCGTTATCAAAAAAATTGAATTTCAAAGAAATCTCCTTGAAAAATAGTGGTTTTGGACCTGCTAAGTTGGTTTCTTAATAGTTTTTCTTGTTTAAGTATTAATCTAATTAAAGACAATGGATTGATTTTTGCAATAAGAAAGATTGTCTAGAGTTATGTAATATTTTGCGATTCGACTAGATTAATAATTTTCTGAATTACTATTGGAAGAGAAAATCTTTCTAGTCTACCGACTGAAAGATAAAATCTTTTTAGTAGACCGATTGATTGGAAGGGAAAAGAAAATCTTTCACGATTGATAGGAAAGATAAAATCTTGTTGATTGAAAAGATATTAATTAGATTGAAAATAGAAATTGTTGCCCATTGACTAAAAATTCAAAACAATCTCGATCGAGGAAATAAAATCTTGTCAAATAAATTAATTTGAAAAAGAAAATATTAAGCAACCGAGAAAAATCTCTCAAATCTGTTGAAATATTTGACTAGAAAGACAAGTTCTTGATTATTTCAGAAAATCTCTTTAATAGTTCTTGTGAGGGCAAAATGTTTACACAAGCCAATTCTTGGGCATCAGTTAAGAATAGAGCGACGGTTATAATAAATCAATCGATTTTAACTGAGAAGATTTAATTAGTCAATTTAATTCAGTCAATTTGGAGAATCTAATTAGTGAAAATCTATTCCAATCGAATAAAAAGTTTAAGTTGGAAAATATAATTTAGTCTAAACAAATTAGTCGATTGAGAAAATTTAACTTAGTCAGACTAAAGCAAATCAGTCGGGAGAAACTAGTTTTGGACTAAGAATTTGAAGATAAGATCACAAGGAGTGCGTTTTAGGGAAATTGAAAATAAGGAAGTTAAAAATTAAAGAATAATAGCCCATCAAGAATAACAGCCAATCAAGATTATCAATAAATATGATTTGTTGTTCTAGATTTTAGACATCCACAAACAAACATAACTAGACATATTTGTCAGTCTTAGGTTAAAAAATCTCTAGAAAATCTTTAAAATCATCACTTGTATTCTGTTCATCAATTAAAATCATTTATTTATTTTTTCCTTTTTCTAGTTTTTTTTTTCTATAAACCTCATGGGTTCGGAACGTCATAATCGTGATGTGTTTTCCATCATCAACGCCGTCGTAAAGCCAAGAGACAAGTCAACCAAAGTTGGTGAGGAAATATCATCAAACGAAACCAACAGGCAAGAGGAGGGACCTGACGTTGAAGACAATGACATCATCGGTGCCAAAAAGGAAGGTCTACGAGTCCTTGACCTTGAGCTCGTTAAGCTTCCAGCCCCCATGAACATTGTCGTACATAAACATGTATGTTTGCAGAGTCCCTACCAAAACGAAGTCTTGGCAGAGTCAAGAAAACATCCATCCATTGGAAAGACGGGGAGTGAAGGCGAAGAGCGCGACATCGTCCCTCTGGAGGATGACCCTGGCGTCCAATCGGCCAATCCTTCCGAACCATTTTTGAACGATAACAGAGAACAAAGCAACCGAAGTGAAGCAAGGAAAGTTCTAACCCTTTAAGGAGCAAATAAATCACTTAACCTTCTAATCTCCACCTGCGCCCTTAGCAGGTTTCAACGAAATGAGGCACGTGTTGCCTTGTATTCGTATTTCCATCAAATTGCTTGAAGTATGGGGATGATATCCTACAAGAATTTTGAGGCCTTCGATCCTTTGATTATATGGCTTATAGTAATTCGATATGACGAGGATTTGCCTTCAAGCTCACCTTTCACTGCTTCCTTTACTAGTTCCTTCGTTACTTTCACCTGAATCGGATAATCAACAACATGCATGTGCTTTGTCGAATCATTTACATCCATGATTCCCTTCCTTTGTTGGCTTGGATAAGCGGGTTTAGTCACTAATCACGAAAGATGCACATGATTCCTCTAATTTGATTTTTCGAAAAACTTCGATTGACGAATATGATCTTGAACTCAGGCGAAATATCAGCAGAACTTCAGGTGATATGTCGTCGAAGTTGTCAGGGCCTATGAGCTTAATTTGACAGCACTTCGGTAACTTGATGATGTTTACGAGGCTTGTGAGTCTGATCCGACGGAACCCCGACAGTTTGGTGAAGCTGCCGCTATTGATAAAAGGATATAATTATCGTCACAGAAGATAGCTACTGACATAGCTGTCGTCGAATAATATAGTTTTCGACGGAGAATATCATTATATCTTACTCGGGAAGAATATCGTTGCGTGAATATATAGAAGCGGGGAGAGTACTCCTTCGTAGCACAATTCGGTAAGGGGCCTTCAGAATAAAAAAAGATAACTTGAATCTCTTTATAAGTAAATGTGGTTTAAGAAAATATAAGATGATGAAATTTATGTGCATCGAACAATGGAGGGACTTCCCTTACATAGTAGTTTAGATATACTTAGGTGCCTTCACCTCTGGATGGAACAAGATGTAATAACCTAAAGCGTGTATTTCTCTATATGAAAGTTAATTAAGTTATAAAAATTTTCAGGTAAATCGAACTATCAACGTGTTATGAATTGAGCTTTAATTAACTAAATATTTAGTCCTTCGTATGATTTGGACTGGTAAAATTTTTTTAATTTCTAAAACAACATTTTTAAAATTAATTAACAAATAAAAATCTCACTACATTTATTAAATGAACCACAATGCTGCCAATATAGAGTTTCGCCAGTAATAAAAACGAATAATATAAGGGTTAGATGAAGTGCCTGTAAATGCATATAAGGTATAGCTTAAACAGGATCGAAAATACTTATTTTTTAGCAAGAATATAGTTTTATTAAATAGAAAAGTTAATGTCAAAATATTAAATATTTGATACATCTTACTTACTTTCTGGCTTCACACTTCTAATGAGACATGGACTGACGTAAGTGACATGGATTAATAACGGCATTATGTAATTTCTGATTAACGGGGATTAAACTTATTGTTATTGTCAAACAAACAGGTTCCGTTTTGTTATTTATTTAGGGGAGTTTGTTAAGGGTTTTGTTAACGGATGCCCTTATTGCACATGTTTAGACATATAAATAGTAAAAAAAGACAACTTAAGAAACATATTAAAAGTCAAATCACTCAATTCATAGTGCTTTTAAGGACACTTACTAAAATTCAATTAATGTACTTTAGTGGTTTATAGGCTTCATAAATTGTGATTTCTTCTTATAGTAGAGTTTATATGAAAACTGTAAAACTATTATAAGTCATTAACGGATGCAGCCGATAATAAAACAAAACATTTATTTATTTAGGGAATCAGGACATTTTATTTAATATTTGATTCTCCCGCCCAAACCCCAAACCCTAAAAAAAAAAAAAAAAAAATAGCCGTTACGCTCAACTTCCCCAAAACGTTGCATTTTTCCAATATTTCTTCACTTTTGAAAATTCACAGCTTTCTCCACACGCTCGCTGCCATTCCTTCCCCTCAGACAGACTCCTCCTTCCAGGAAGCACTCCCACTTAACACCCGAACGTCCGACCACCCTCTGATGGCATCCAAGACCGCCTCCAAGGACATCATCACCCTCCGCGGATCCTCCGCCATCGTCAGCGAGTTCTTCGGTACCATCTCCCGAAACCCTAATCCTTCTCCTGTCTCTATTCCTCCTGCCTTGTTTCGTCTTCCCCCGTCTTCTAACGATTTTGCCACCTTTTGTTTCTTTTCCCAGGGTATGCCGCCAATAGGTATGCCTCCTGGACTTTGATCGTTAAGATTTTTCATTCCCTGGATGTGGATTTGATTTCGATGCGCTGGGCTGACGTTTTATATTGATTTTCCTTTCAAGTATATTATATAATCGGGGGGTTTATCCTGAGGAAAGTTTCGCAAGGGTGAAGAAGTATGGCCTCCCGATGTTGCTTACCCAGGACGAGGGCGTCACGTCCTTCCTCGCCGACATAAATTCTCAGCTTTCTGGTAATCACGGGCGGTGTGAACGAGGCTGATTCCTGGACATTATTCTGGAGTTGATTTCTCGATTTCCTTTGACCTTAATGCGATGATGTATTTGATTTTTGCGCAAGCCAGAATGGTTGGAGGCAGGGAAACTGCAAAGGGTTGTTCTTGTGATAATGAGCAAGGCGACCGGTGAGGTCCTTGAGAGGTGGAACTTCAGCATCGAGACCGATGCCGAAGTCGTTGAGAAAGGGTAACTTCAACGTGCCCCTTCTTTTTTTTTGTGCTCTGTCCCGTTCTATGTACTGCTTGTTCAGCTCATAAACGACCGTCGATTTTTTGGCAGGATTTCAAGGGAAAAGAGTGACAAGGAAATCATGAGGGAGATTCAGGCGATCATGCGACAGATCGCCTCCAGCATCACTTATTTGCCTTGCCTTGATGAGACCTGTAAGCCACTTGATTGTCATCATTTCATTACCAATGCATGATGTGTTTGGAAGGCGTGTCTGATGTGTTTGATTGGGCATAAGAAGTTTCTGTATCTGTTTGGAAGGTGTGTTTGATGTTTTGGCATACACCGATAAGGATGTGGCTGTGCCATTTTCATGGTTCGAGAGCGACCCCAAGCTGATAGCGAATCCTCAGATGGTTAAGCTGCACTCTTTCGATACAAGGGTAAGTATCCCCTCGTCGCCCTCTTTTGTTTTCTCGTCATCCAGCATTGGCTGAATAGCACAAAGTTTGAACACTGGGGAATATTCTGCAGATACATAAGGTGGACACCCTGGTGTCGTACAAAAATGATGAGTGGGATGAAGAATGAAGCACCCAGATGCCTGCGGTACTAGCCTTTTGGGTATGAGATGTGAATCTTCCATTCACATTTCGAAGTATCTACCACTTCTATCCATACTGGAACGATGGGGTGGCTTTTTGGCAAACATTGTGCCCGTCATCACCTTGTGCGGCTTCTTTGTGAAAATGTATGCTTCTTATTCCACTTATTATCCAAAACCACAATCTATCCAAAATCACAATCTGTCCAGCAAGAAATGGCAAGTCGATAAACCCCCACAAAAACAAAATTATCATCCATGCAGCAAATCAGCATAAACGGAAGTTTAAAAAATATCATGCAGATAGTTCCTCCTCAAGTCCGATCAGCTGCCATGACATTTTCAACCAACCCCGTGGATGCCAATTTTGTGATTCTGTTGATCAAACCTTTCTGGTTCAGGTGCTATAAGCTCCGAATCCACCCACCGCCGACGATGTTCAGTCCTTGTAAGCTTTTCAGTGTCCCTGGATCTAAATACACAAAGACCACACACGGAAATGAAAGAGATATGACCTCACTATCCTTCGACCTACATAAATAACCACATGGCAGAGGAAATGCACAGACCTGTCCACCTTTCACACTTCAGCCACGACATGCGATACCCTCAGCTGGAAGCTCCACATCCAAAGCATCATGCTCTGGAAGAGAGGCATTTCTCCCTGCAACCTGTGGGTTCTTCATAAATTCCTCATTCGAGCAATTAGAGCAGAGAAGCTCCAAGCAGAAGGTCTCCTCATATTCTGTGTCACTTAAGCATCGACCACATTGAATGCACCGCGCTATGCACAATGTGCATGCCCGGCATACCTGATTGGCAGCTTCTTTCACCATGCAAGCCTCATCCGGGCAGTCGTACACCAACCTTGCCTTTTCGCACCTTGGGCACATTTCGATGTCGATGACACGGTTATCCTGACAGGGCAAGTACAGATTCCCCCTCCGATAGAAATGGGGTTTGTGGTCCCCCAGCCCCTTTTCACCCTCCATCCCCAATAACAACTTCAGCTCATCAAATTGCTCCTCTGTCACTCCATAAATCCCACCTATCCGAACATGCTTCAACTGGAGTGTTCCCAACAGCTTCAATGTCCTCAAGCTTTCCAGGAGACCGTGAATGCTTAATCTTGTACATCCAGGTACAGAGAGCTGTGAAGCGAGACAAAGTAGCAGATTAAACTCATGAAAGGTACTTGATATAGAAGCCGATTGACAGACAATTTTCATTAACTGGACCGACATCAAGATATAGAAGGCCTTATTATATGTCCTAGTCCTAATAAATAGAGGCAGACCAACAAATCATCTGTAGCCTATTGCACCAAAAGCACATGAAAAGATCCATCCCTTACCCATAAATTCTGTAAATACAGTTCAAAAAAAGATATTCTCAAGAACGGCAACCACATAAAAAAATTAATGAATAAGTCTCTAATCCAAAATATATTCAAATTAGACTCATGCAGTCCCAACAAGCAAGAAGTGTCCTATGTAGTCCACTTTATGTTTAACCAAGAACTCTATCGGGTAGCACAGAATATTACTACAGATTAGATTAGTATAACAATAACTAGGTGCAAAAATGGAGTAGATAAGACATGTTTGTGGGCACATGCAAATAACGAAAATGAAAATGAATGTGAATTAATCTCCAGGAGGGTTACGAGGCTAAAGCACCAAACTGCCAGAAAAACTAACCTTGCTCAGTTTGGGATTTCTTTCCAGGACGCTCCTAAGACCATCATCAGTGATCCTCGGGCATTCTACAAGGCTCAGGCACTCCAATTGACCTTGAGCTCTATCAGTTAAGTGCAGAAGAACTTCATTGGTGATCTTCTCATTCAGTGGTTGATGAACATGTAAACTCCTCCACAGAGAGTTCTCTGTCCGGACAGCTGAATGAATAGACTTGCAAACCCTCTCAACAGACAGAAGATCTCGCAAGCCCAGATAGCCAAGTGATAGATACAGAGCGTAATGAGTTCGATCGTTTCCAGCAGAACAACCACCGCCAGAGTTATCAAAACAACTGCTGGCTTCAATAAAAGAATTTCCCCTCTTTTCACAACAATAACCGGGGATGTTATCATTGACAGCCGGCGACACATATATAGCATCATCCTGCTTCGCATATCCAACTGAATCACCAAATAATCTGATGCTAGGATGCCCAGATGCACTTCTAGAATTGTGGCCCACAGAAGATGGTAAAATCCTACTATCAGAGCAATCATAAGATCCCATGTACATGCTTCCTAACCCTAAACTGCTGTGAAACAAGGAAGTATCACTAGCTTCTCTAAAATCAATTGCACACCCAGCAATCCCTACTACTGAGCTGCTTCCCAAATCTTCACACTGGTTCTGCAAACCCGCAAAATCAGGGTAAACACCAAATGCAGGTAAAGGCTGGAGCTTCATTGCCATTGCATTGTTCCAAAAAAGGTTCAGCCCCGCAAAGAATGGATAGTTGCCCCCATCCATGCCACCACCAACATCACCCGCATGGCCCACATTATTCATCTCCAGATCCTCTAGCCACCCAGTGATAGCCGTAAACGTAGAACTTATGTCCATCCCGAAAGGATCCGCAGGCAAGAAATCAGAAACATCTGAATCTTGACAACAACTGCAACTGCTACCCTCTGAACTACAAGTGCAGTACTGGACGCCTACCTTGCAGAGGCAGACATTCTCCGCAACGCCCTCATTAACAACGCCCCCATTGCCAAGCCTAACAGGCAACACCAATGCATCCTCCGACATCTGTGACGTGAATACCGCCCTACTAGAGAGATTCAAAGCCATGCTCCTGCCCAAAATCCGCCTAAAAAGAAAACGCTTCTCTAAACCAAATCTACTCGATACCTATTTGGCTTTTTTTTTGGGTTTTTTGAGAGGAATTTAGGAAGAAAAGAAAAAGGGACAATCTTTTTTTTTTCTTGATTATTCTCTAAGGAAGAAGGAAGAGGCGAGCGGAAGAGAGAGCCAAAAGGGTAAACCCTCGATTTTAGATGGCGAACTAAAAATAACGCATCAAAAACTTCACGGGGTTTCTCGGAGAAATCATAACCAGCAACAACCCACCCCCCACCACCACCACCACCATAAAACGAAGAAGAAGAAGAAGAAGAAGAACAAACGAGAGAGGGAGGCGGCAATCCTAAATGTATATACAGAGCTCGGATGTACACAGAAAGAATCAATGGAACATTGGAAGGGAGGGGGGGGGGGGTTGGGGGGACTTGACAAGATCACAAGGCCAAATCACCTCAAGAAAGAATGAAAAGAATTAGGGATCAAAACCCAGGGCTACACCAACTTCTCCTCCACTAAAACCAAGATCAATCGAAAATCGAACGCTAAAGGAGAGAAACCCAATTCAACCAGGAGACGAATCTCCCTGACCCATAACTCAAATACACCCAAAGGTAAAAGGGGGAAAATAACACCACCTTGCGCCTCCCCTCCTCCTTCGTCTACCTCCGAGAACGAAACCGTCTGCTTATCCTAAGCCATGTGGTGGCGGGGGAGTGCGAATATTCTTGAACGGAAGGGGAAGACGAAGAAGAGGAGGATTCGATTGGAAGCGAGGGATGGAGAGGGAAACGGGGGGGAAAAGGAATCGTCGAAGAAGAAGAAAGAAGGAAGAAAGAAATAGGTGCAAACGCAAACGGGGGAAGTGGTGGGGGTGGAATCGCGTGTTTGTTCTTTCTTCCCCTAGAGTCTAATTTTAGAGCGTAGGGAAAGAAAGGGCCAGAGACAAGAGACACAAGTGAGAGAGATAGAGAGAGATAGAGAGAGGTGGGTGTTGGGAACCGGCAGCTGTCTGTTTTAAGCAAGCGCTGTGGCGGGAGACGGCAAAATCCGTATTATAAAGGGATCGGATTTCCTCTCCTTCCACCCCCTTATTCCGGTGGACGGTCTTTGCCTTCTTTTGCATTTTCTACAAAATTATTAATGATAAGTTTTTAAGTCACTAAATAATAATCCCAAACAATTAAAAATGTAATTTCCCTTGTGGTCTGTATGTGTAACCTTTTCTCTCACGAGACATATCTTTCAGGTAATTAAAAGGGAATCGGATACTTGGTGTGTCACTTCAATTAATATTGACAATATAGTTAAATTTAATGCTTGGGAGCCCAGAGATTAGGCCATTAGTTGGGAGAAGAAGCTTACTCCATCATGCACTTGACAGTAGAAATTAGAAATATGTTCGATGAAAGTGTTTGCTGGGATCTTGCTTACGAGTTGGCGATGTCAAATTGTTTCAGGAATGCAGAGATGCTCCTGGAGCCATTTCTTCAATTCGAACCCTTCAAAACGGTAGTATTTTGACATGGTAGTTCTTCCCCATATCATTTCATGAGCACAAGATTCGAGGGTTTAGGGTTTAGAGTTTAGTTATTATTACTCCCATGATTGATTTTGTGGTGAAAAACAAAAATAATCTCAATAATGAGTAAAAAAGAGAGAGAAAATAGACATTACCTTTTTATGTGAGGCCCGAACCCCTAACTCGGTGCTGCGGAACCCGTTCTCCCGGAGCTCGGCCTCGGTGACGGCATCGACCTCGATGGAGGGGTCATGAAGAATGGAGGTAGTAGCGGTGAGGGCGATGGTAGGGCCGTTGTCAGAAGAAGGGAGAGCGGCGGCGGTGGCGGCGGAGGTTACGGGGAGGGGCTTTGAGAAGGAGGGGAATGGGAGGAAAAGGGGAGTGAGTTTGGCGGAGGAAGAAGATGAGGTGAAAGGGATAGTGGGAAGGAGGACGCTATGTCATACCCAGTCAGCAGTTTAACGGTGGGCTGACGGAGTAACGTGCCAAGTGGGCGCCACGTAGACTTTTGTTATCCGATACGATTAACGGTGGTTAAAATTGATATAACGGCCAAACGTTATGATGTGTGATGATATTTTGAAAAGTTCAGGGTATATCGGAAAAAAAGGTCAAACTTTAGGGTAGAATTGATAATTTGGCCTTTCTTAAATGTAGGTAGCAACAATAACATCTCTTATCAAATACCGTCTTCTCCAAGTTAATTCAACTAAAATTAAGTTATTTTTATTAATTAAATATAAAAAAATGGATTTTATTCCCTGTTACTCCCGTGAAAAATTCGGCTTCAAATATATATTATCCACCAGGCAAATGATTAAATAAAAATGGATCTCTGTATTTTTAATATTTTGTTAGAAAAAAAATTTCAGATAGATAAATGGGATCGTTGTACTGAAGGAGTGATTTTATATAGATTCGTTGTATGTGGCTTTGAGACCAAATGGGGAGGGAGCCTTTCATCAAATTTATTTATAATACGAAATTAAGGGGTTTACACAACAATCCAGTAGTTGGAAACTCAAGTATGTCATACAATCCAAATACAAAAGCACACTAATGCATGAATATCACCTAAAATGGAAGGATGAAATGAGAAAGATATGCACTAGTATCACCTAACATAGGCCAGGTGATATCCGAACAAGTGTTCAAAACATGTACAAATATAGGTGAAGACGTAGGAACCATACGTGCGATGTAGGAGTGTTTTACCAATATTCTTATGGATATCTTGCAAATATGCAAGATCCCAGTATGTGTCACCACATGTGAACTTCTAAGTATATGATAGAGTTTGTATAAGTATATCTAACCATGATATATGGTTTTTTAGTCTCCTAAGAAGTAATTTATTCTATATCTTATTTTCTAAAACAATTCAAATGATAATTACGAATTTTTTAACCGTGCCGTGGTAGCCAAAATGCAATCATCCCCCGTTCATCAAAACGAGAAATTTGCAACTAATCCCTGTCCTTTAATAGCATGCTTGATTTCTAGAATGAAATTCCGGACGAAATGGAATGGGAAGCGAGAAAAAAATATAGTGATTAGAAATGAAATTACTTAAGAAAATGATGTGTTTAGTTTAAAGATAAAGAGGAGAAGGGGATGGGAATGAAATGAGCAAAAGAACGAGCATTCCCTTGCTCATTCAATTCCCCTCCCATCTTCCTCTTCATTTTACAACTAAAGACACTATTTTTTTTAAGCAATTCCCTTCTTAGTCACTATATTTTTTTCTCCCTCTCATTTCACTCTCTTCGGAATTCCATTCTGTAAACCAAACGCGCCGTAAGGAAAAAAAAACTATCCCACGAAAAATATCAAAGTAGAATAAAATAAAATAAGAAGGAAATGAGGATTGGGCCTTACGAAAGCCTTTAGGCCCATCCATGTACCGACCATTAATTAACAATTGAAAGCACACGCACACATGCACGGCCTGGACTCCTGGCCAACCGACTAACATCATCAACATAAGGTGTCCAGCTGCATTTATGGCTTAAATATTCCTTACCTACTACGCCATTATAATACTAATGAAAAAGCAAAGTTATTAATGTGGTATAATTTCTTTGGCGGAATTGAATGAAGTGAAGATTATATTCCGCCTTACTCAAGGCTAACCGAAACCAAAAATGATAATGGACAAAATGAAATGAAATCTATTCCACCTTGTTTAATTAGGAAGGAATGGCCCCTTTGATTAAAAAAAAAAAGGAAAATTCCCTCGTTCCATTTCTATTTCATTCCTAAAACCAAACACCCCCCCCATAAGTACATGTTTCCTTTTTGTTTGCTATTCACGTGTTAAACACACTTATTTCATATGCATAGAACAGCAAATTAATTTATATCCTAAAATTAAGAAAGGAAAAAAAAACATTGTCATATTTCGATATTATGTTATAGTATATCCCCCTAATAATCCCTGAAAAATCATAAAAAATTTTATATATGCACCATCCAAGTCGTCACGAGATAAAATGACCCGACAGTAGACTTGAAAAAAAAAACAAACATTCATTACTTGAAGTTTTGTCAAAACAATGGTCCATTTTTATCACTGTGAACCTGCCACGCTGATGACTATATTTTGTTGATTAAATCATACGACTTTGATGACTCCGTGACTTAGACCCTACAACATTTTTTTAAAAAATTTTTTTTAATTGGCTCATTCGATTCCGTGATTGGTTTGACTACTACCAACGAGTTAACCCCAGATTCAACTTAGTTTATTTACCCAATGGAGGGAAGAGAAAAGCTTAACATTTGCATTTTTTTTTTCCAACTACGATTTTAAATTAGCTACTTTCACAATTAAATATACGAAGGGCATCAAATTTTTGTTTCGTTTCTATTTTTTTAAATGATTTTTTTTTTTATGTTGTTTCCCAAAGGGAAAATGTTTGGTCGACGGGGGAGTATGTCACTTTGATAGCAACCATCTTAATAAAAAATCAACAAATGCACCTAATTCCCTACGTAACATGTTTTATGGTCCTGAAACTATGATGTCTTTGCTTATTATTAAAATGTTGTCCTCAAGCCTTAACCACATACCGAAGAGAACCGTCCACCGGGAAGTATGTCGCTCAAAACATCTGGAGGTGCATCCCTCAATGCGACCGACATGAAAGTCGAGGTCATATCGACGGATATCATCAAGCCGTCGATTCCGACGCCGGACCATCTCTGGAACTTTGGTCTCTCCCTCTTCGATCAGCTCACCCCCGTTCTTTACACCCCGATCATCCTCTACTACCCATTGAGAGATCAGGACGATCGCCTAGTACGTCCATCGTCTGCTGATAGTCTCCATCGGCTCAGGTCATCCCTATCAGTTGTGCTTAGTCGTTTTTACCCGTTAGCTGGGAGGATGCGGGATAATATGTGCATAGAATGCGACGACCGGGGAGCAAAGTTTCTAGAAGCCAAGGTCAACTGCGAGCTGTCGGAAGTGCTGACACGTCCAAGTCCACAACTTCTTAGGATGCTTCTTCCTGCTCAGGTGGAGTCCCTCGAGTCGAGAACCGGCCATCTGTTGCTTGTTCAGGCAAACTTGTTCGAATGCGGGGGATTGGCCATCGGGATATGTGTCTCCCACAAGATTGCAGATGCAGGCGCAATGAGCAACTTCATCAAGTCTTGGGCAGATGTAGCCAACGAGATCGATCCTACTGAGATCAAATCCGTTGAACTAAACGCGTCATCTCTAGTCCCGCCATTAAGCCACTTCACGAATCCCCCAGAAGTGGAGTTTCATGAGGGGAAGACGACGATGAAGCGCTATGTGTTTACTTCCTCAAGCCTTGCAGCCCTGGTTAAGGAAATCGCCAGCGAAGGCCACGGCCTTCGTCCGACTCGCTTAGAGGCCGTGTCCGCTCTCCTGTGGAAATGCCTTACAGAAACATCCAGGCGAATCCGGGGGTGTAAACGTAGATCGTTCTTCTCGCATGCCGTAAACCTTCGCGGAAGAATGCCGGAGCCCTTTCCTAAGGTCAGCACGAGCCTCGGAAACCTGTTAGGAGGATTCAGGGCCGAGATCACAGAAGAGGACGAGGAGATACATCTGGCGGAAGCGGCAAGAAGGCTGAAGCACGCAAAGGAAGATTATTTCGGGAACTTTGTAAAGAATGAGATGGTGGGGGAAAAAATCCCCTCGGCTGTTCTTGGAGGCGCGAAAGCTTATGGCGAGCTGTTGAGCGACCCCGAGGTCGACTTCTACAACTGTACCAGCTGGTGTAAGTTCCCCTTGTATGAGGCCGACTTCAGTTGGGGGAAGCCAGTGTGGGCTAGCGTGGTCAGTGCAGAGTTCAAGGATGCGCTCCTGATGATAGATGGAAGGGGAGGCGAGGGGATAGAGGTCTGGTTATCGCTCGAGCAGAATCACATGGCCGAGTTCGAGAGGGAGGAGGATTTGCTCCGTTTCGCGTCCCTGGATCCGAGCATAACCTGGTAAACAGTTAAAAATCGAGGATGAAAACGTGCCGTTGTCCAAGGAATCAAAGATGCTGAATGAGCGTCGGTGACTGATGTGATATAAACTTGGAGGACCCTCGCGTTTCATTGTTATTAATTAAAAGAAATTAAAATACATTTTTAAAAAAGTACCCGAATCCATAATTCATAATTTATTTCCTGTTAGTAAATTATATTAAAAAATAGACATGATATAGTAAGAAATTATTGCTATAATTAGAAGCGGTTTATTATCAGTAAAAGAAATGTTGGACTGATGGATAAAACTGAAGTACCGAGGCCCAAACTGGTGGAAGAAGACTGGTTTATGGAGTCTCGGCGGTAGAATGATAGAGAACTAGGCTTCACGCTTCATTGGATAAAGGCGGAGATCATTGAGAATGGCTCAAGTCGGGGTGAGGCTAATTACCTGTGAACGTACACCCGTCACATTACGAACACGTAACTTCTGTTTCGTATAATTATACGGGCTTTTACGAAATTTACAAATATACATTTATAACGAAATTTATAAATGTACGAAGCCCATTAAAAAAATTTCGTAAAAGCTTGTACAATCGTACGAATCAATTACAAAATAATTTGGCCAATTACGAAAAATATTTCGTAAAGTGTGAATAGTAAACTATTGTTTCGTACAATTGTATGAAAACAATAGTTCCGTGTTTGTAAAGTTTCTTACTTACCCGTTAACGGGTAATTAGCCTTCCCATTAAGTCGTGGAACCTGTTTGAAGTAAAGACAAAAGTGATTATAATTGACCACTATCCGGAGGAGACACGACAACACCAACATATTGCAGCAGTGATTCTCTGGCACCGATTTATTAAACCAATTATCTATATTTTTGTATTAATATATCGAAAAGAAAACATCATTTTGCCTTCTTTTTTATTTTTTCTCTTACTTTCTTCCTCTATTTCTCTGCCCTGCCGCTTCTTTTTTACATTTCTGATTCTTCAATCATCCATTAAAACTTGTTTCATGGTATCAAAGCCGCAGTCTTGCGACAAACTCTGATCTTTTGATATCTGATTGAATGGCTGAAGGAATCAAACAACTCCTACTCCATCTGGGATACACATCACAGGAGGGAGTTCGTCTAAGATTTCTTCCCCAATACAAATTCCAGCATATTTCTTTACTACTACTTTGAAGTTAGATGAGGGAAATATTACACTATGGCAAAGGATGAATAAATCCGTAATGGCTTCCTAATTTCATCTTTCACTCAAGAGCCCTTAAGCTAAGTGGTATGTCGCGGATCTTCACATGAAGTGTGGGAGAGCGTGAGGTTGCGTTTTGAATCAAATTCCACAACGAGAGTTATCAACCTCAGAATGCAGATACAATGGGTAAAAAGGAAGGAAAATCGATGTAACAGTACCTAAATACATTGAAAATGTATTCTGACCAACTATGTGCTAGTTCGGTATAAAGATTATATGTGCTTCCCGCTTGAAGGGCTTCCGACTCAGTACAACCTCATCGTTATAGCAGTTCACAATCGCCCTGACCAATCTTTGATTAAAGAAATTCATCCGCCGCTTCTTAATTTTGATGTGAGGCTTGAGAAGCGCCATGTTCCTGAATTTGTACTGCCTCAGGTACAATTCTCCTCCCTTTTTTCTAGTACAGGCTCAACTAAACCAAGGACACCCTCGTCCTTTTATTATCCTGTTCGCTCTGGAAGTGACCGCTGGACAAGTCAAATTCAAACACGTCGGAAATCTCCGACACTACGAGCAATTGTTACTCGGAGATTTGTTGAAATGGGTTGCCGTATGAATGAAGAAAGAAGGAGGAGGTAGCGGAAAGACACCCTTAAGCGGAAACACTTACAGATGTCATTGACGATACATTCGGAAGGAAACAAGAATATATGAGCACAATATCGCATGAACTCCGAGATGCTTGAACACCTGAATGCTTGAAGGTAAAAAGACTATATGTCTGTCTGTAGAGAGGTATCTGTATACAATGCCTAAGAACAACTATTTATACTAGGCTAGACCTATGTATATACGGAAATGGAATATTATACATATATTATGTATCCTTGTTGCCAATCTTCATGGAATATCTCCTTTCCATTTGAGCAATCGTGGCAAAAATTTCCTTCAATGTCTTGAGATCGTTCGAAATCTTCCCACGACAATCAGTGATTGATCGGATCGCCCACTAGTCTTCGCTGTAGAGTTTCCTCGCTGATCTAGTTGACTGTTGCTTGACCGCTTTCTTGACCCTCGTCGCCTGGTAGCCCCATCGCTTGATAACTGCTTCGCCCGAAAGTCTTCGCCTGGTGTGTTTCCACAGCTACCACCTTTTTGGGCTTCACGTACTTTGGGCCTGCATTCTGGACCGTTGATCCACAGATAGCATCGAGATTTATGGCCTAGAATTTCTGTTGCTAATAAGCCCCCTCAAGGAGGTGGAGTCAGGTGCTGCAATCCGTCTCCTTGAAAAAGATTAAGTAATCATTCCCCTACACCCTGATAACGTGTTCATGCGAGCATTAATCCATAACCGTTGATATCCCCGAAGCGTATCGGTTGAGATTTTCGGGATATTTATCGAAATCCCGAGATTTCTACCATATTATCTCATGTGAGAGATCTTATATTCCTTAGAACCCTACTATAAATAGCGATACCTGGATCAACTTCCTAATCACAAACCATCACTTTTGGAAATAGTAAGGTTATGGAGTCTTCATCCTTCCGTCTCCTACCCATGACCTATGTCCATCACCTTAGCTTGCTTGAAAGCCTATGTCCACCACATTATGCAAGCAGTTTCCCCCTTCCAAAGTCTCCATCTTCGTTAACAATGAGCTTGTCTGGAAGGGAAGAGGGCCCGAGCAGGGTCACGGCGAAACGGTCCTTAATCCTGGGTCGTGAAATTGATTGGACCTACCTTTGCCGCTTCCTAGTGACCCCAAACCTCTGGGGATCCTGGATTACCAAGGGGCAAAGTCGTCATCTTGTCCTTAGTTTTCCAACCTAACGGCCATTGGGAAACCTGACTCGGAATCAGATGCGAGGACTAAGCTTCTCCCATTAAGAAGATCCACACTGCAGCAGCGCCTCCATCGTGCGACGAAGTTTTCAGCTGCAACCAAGGATCTTTTCCGTCTGAGGGAACGACCAGGTGCTATGGGTAACCATGTTCGTTTTCTGTGGATAAACCGTTGTGTAACTCGCATAGCTCAAGGGGTCTCATTTTTCTCAGTGTGAAGCATTCGTCAAGAAGAAGAAACACTAACTAAGTCATTTATGTTCTCTTTCGCACATTAACTTTCAAGCAAACCCATGTAATGAACCACATATTTGAATGAAAATCAAAGTACGTTTTATCCCTTCGCCTGTCCACTTCGACATTTGTACCGTCGTCGGTTTTCAAGCGAAGTGACAATTCTCAAGGACCTTAGCCGTCTCGTCGATTTCTGGACCATAAAGCCTGAAAAGGATTGAGGTTTCCCGCTCATGCAATCGGAAACCCATCTTCCTCATCCCTGTTTTTCAGAAACCCTAGTTTCCTCTCGACCTTCATGGCTTCCGGTGCTTTATCCTCAGCAAACTTGACTCCCCTAGCTCACAAGGAGGGTGAAAGAGCCATTTTCCTACGGGTTTACGCTGAAGCCACGAAGTTTCACGTCTTCCCTTGTTATGAAGCGGAATCAGACTTTGGCGCTCCGATGTTAGAACAACAAACACTGGATCCATTCGTTCTTCAGGCCAAGTCCCAACTTCTTTATGACTTGGAAATGTCATTCCTTTTTACCACTAAACTGCCTGCCATCCTTACCCCTGGTGATTTCAAGCCATCAGGATGGAGTCCGTCAGTACGAGCGAACCTCCATTGCTTTCCATCTCCAAGGAATGAGGCGCATGTCCTCTGGGTTTCCAAGTGGATGACCAAGAAGCGTGATGTGTGGCACGCGATTGGGATCAAGATCCTAATCAACATCTCACGCTCCTCAATCGAGCCCAACTTGCCAGTGTGTGTCAGGTTCCTGTCGTTCTTTATTCTCGTCTTCAATGGTGTCTACTTCCCCAGAGGACCAATGTCGATCACCCTGGAGGATGTCTATTTCTTGGCTGGCTTTCATCTTTCTGGAGCCCCCCTTCGATTTGACCACGAGCACACCGACCTGAAGTTTAACCCTTCAGAATGCATCGGCGCGGTAATCGAGTGACACCTGTCTCTGCCTGATGTAGAGTGGGGACCCCAAGAAGAGTTTGAGATCTACTTGGAGTGGTTGTCCAAGTACATCTATTGCAACCGGAGAAAACGTCCTAGTCGTTTTATGGTTGGAGTGGCCACCAGCCTCGTAGATGCTGCCAATGTAGACAACCCAAAAGCTCTGGCCTTTGCCCCTTTCCTGTTGAGTCTGATCTACTGCGGGCTTTACCAAGCAACGACTAATCCAGCCAATTTCCCTGAATGCCCAGCAGATGGCCATCTGTGGATTGTTTACCTATGGATTGTTCGGTACTTCGTGGCTTTTACCAGTTTTCCTCGTGCGATGCTCCAGCGGAGTGATGTCATCTCAACGAGCGCATCTAAGTATTGGTCTTCCCTCAGTGTTGCTGGTTGCATCCAGGCTTTGATGGATGGGCACGCCGAAGGCTATGCAGGTGTAGCCTCTCTCTTGGCGACCTTTCTCCCAGAGATGGGAGGAATCTCGCTCAAGGGATGTCGAGTACCTTCAGCCTGCATTCTTTTCATGAGACTTGGTAGGGGTAGACTCGGTTGGCTTGATTTTTGAGGTATACAATCCTCATCTCTGGGCCTGTCAGCTAGGCTTTTGCCAGTCTTTGGCGGTTCCCTCATTTGTGTCCAGGAATCAGCCGCTCGACGCGCGTGTTGTGTCTCCCACAGAGCCTGGGTTGGCGTGCGTTTCCAGTTGCCAAGCCTTCCCACGGCTCAGCTCCAGGTGAAAGTTTCTGGTGGTCGGTCCCCTGTTTTCTCCAGGACCTGGAGAACGATGCCAGCTGCTTCTCATTTGGAGAGGCTAATTCATGCGTACAACTTAGCCCCTCCGATGGCCCTTCCTGGTCCAATTGGGAGGTCTTCGAAGAAACGATCATCCGACGACGACTCGTCTTATTCAGGTATGTCGAACCGATTCAAGTAATGACTTGCTTATGCTTAGCCTGTTTGTAATAGGCCACTTCTTTTGTGTAGTAGGTATCAGAGGACAAAGGCGAAGCCTTCTGGAGGCAAGGATTCTCCTGCAGGCTCATCTTCACAAGGAGTTCACCTGAAAAAGAAAGTGTCTCATAGGCCTCTTCCTCCATCTTTACCGTGAGATGTCACTAAGTCCCCTGTCCCTGGGGAAGTATCCTCTATGGATGTATCATGTATTAAGCTTTTATGCTTTGTCCATGATGGAGAACTAAATTGAGTGACACTAATTCTTTGAGTAAAGGTACCAATGGTGTTACCCCTATTGTGGAGACTATTGATAGTGCAGAGCACCCTGACAATGTCCCCATTGCTTCCTGGCTGGGCAGCCACGACCGCTCTGATCAACCAGCCAGGAGTATGGGTACAAGGAGCCCCTCGGTGAGGTTGTATCTGATGTCCCAACTCTGCTTTCGAGGGGTGAAGCCAGGACTTCGTCGGTTGATGGCGCTCCTGTCTGTCACCTAGAACCTCTTGGGCGAAGCGACAGAAGCCCCCCACGGCTCATGCGTGCAGGTTGTGTCGGTAAGGAGTTTTGAGCTTTGCTTGCAATTCGCTCTTAAGTCATTGTCTGACCCAAGCATATTCATGGTAGCCCCTGCGTTCTCTTTGTCTCTTTCATTGTCATTCTTGAGCATGAGATGAATGTTAAGGACGACTTTGTCACCTTGTCGTCTATGATGGACGAGCTGGGACGAGTAGGTGCTAGTTCGCACGAACTGCGCATTATACTTCCGATTCTCCGGAAGTCCTTCTGGCATTCGTGGATCATCCGACAAGAGGATTTCGCGCTTAAGGCGCAGTTAGAGGAGAAGGAGCTTGCATGGTCCTTGCCACTTCCATCCTCTGCTCGAGTCGAGGAGCAGTTTGTCGAAGGGTTCGACACTGCAGGAAGTGAGATGAATTGTTTGCCGCCATTCGTCGCCTCCAGGAGGGAGGAGTTGGATGCCACGATCACGTGCATAGTCGGGAGTGATGCGGCCCTCGATCCTGCCAAGGCAGAGGAGGCACCTAAGCACGCGGTCATCGATCAGAAGCAAGAGACGTTCAAGAGGGAATGGGACATTGTTGTACATGTTGACGCAAAGGATGTTGTGGCGACCGGAGTGCTGGACCGGGCAAAATGCCTATTGTCTTCTTTGCCTGTTGATTGAATTGTTACGTCAGCATTTGTCCCCAGATTGTGGGAAATCGTTTTGAGATGATGCTTTTGTGCATTTTCCATATCGTTGGCCTGTACTTTTTCAAATACTTGCCATTGACCTTGAGGTCGTGCACCGATCTGTCGAGTCCCCTAGGCGATATGAACTCCCACGGTGAGTTTCAATTACCTGAAAATGGCCTTCCCAGTTTGGTGTCCATTTCCCATGGAAATAATCGCGAACACCCTCGGGCAGTCTCAGCTTTCAAACTAGATCTCCCTTATTGAATGACCGGGATACTACTCCTTTATTGTAGTAGTCGGCAATGTTCTTCTTATGAGCCTCTAGATGATTCAACACATTGATTCTGGTGGTTTCCAGATCTTCTAACTCAATATTCATGTCTTCATCGTATCCCTCGTGTTCTCCAAGGTGCTTAAGAAGTCTGAGCGATCGGTATCGCACTTCTATTGGAAGCATCACATCATGACCGTACACCAAGCTGAACGAGGCAACGCAACACCTATGCTTTCTCTTTTCGTGACCCTGAGTGCCCACAATGTCTCCTGAAGTAGGGTATGCCATGTACGTGGGTTGCTCTCGATCATTCTCTGTATACTCATTTTATGAATTTGTTGGAAGCCTTCGCTTGCCTGTTTGACTGGGCGTAATATGGGGATGAGTTGAGTATCTTAAACCCAAAGTCTTCCGCAAACTCGTCCATAAGTTCGCCGTTGAACACCCTTGCATTGTCCACCACGGTACTTTGGAGAATCCCGTATCGGTAGATGACGATGTTCTTGATGAATTCGATTAGGTCCTTTTGATTGTGGGACTTGTAAGTCATTGCCTCAACCCATTTGGTGAAGTAGTCTGTAGTGACGAGTATATAGGCTTCTCCCCTGCTTGAGTGGGGATGAATTTTCCCGATGATGTCTAGCGCCCATGTCCTGGAAGGCTATGGTTTTACTATGATGTTCATGTCCGTAGTAGGGGTGCGTTTCACTGGTCCGCATCGCTGACAAGCCTGGCAGGCTTAAACCATTTCAATGCAATTCTTGACCATTGACGGCCAATAGAGCTCATGTCGTTTGATCAACCAACTCATCTTGATCCCTGCTTGATGAGCTCCGCACAGCCCCTCATATGTTTGCATTATGATTGGGATGACTTTGTCTAAGTCGATGAACCTTAACATGACATCTTCATTGGTTTTCCTATAGAAGGTTTTGTCGAGGAGCACATAGTGCTTAGCAATCACCCGAGTCCTCCTTTCGACTCTTACATTGGGATTTTCAAGGAACTGTCGAATTGGTTCCAGCGAGTCCTCTTTTTCTTCGAATAGATCCGCCGTGTAAACCTCTTAAGGGTTGCAATTCAAAAGGGATCTCCTTGTCCATGAACCCCTCCATTTGTTTCGATCTTTTAGGTCTTGACATTGCCTCGAAGATTAAGATGTTCTTAAAGCCTATATGCGATGGATAGACTCCACAACCATGCATATTTACCCACTGAGAAACAAAATTCAATTTCACAAATTAAGGAAGTCTTTTTTCAAGAGGTACAACTAAAAAATACTCATTTTTTACTACTGAATCTTTGTCCTTCACTCCATAATCATCGTGGAATTCTTGACGTTTGCTTATGAACAAGGTTGTGCTATCCTTGAGTGAACCTGAGTCATTTATCAATCTAGAGGCCAGTTATGTCAGATGGTTGGCCTTTTGATTGTCTTCTCTTTTCACGTGTATAATCTCAGCCGCACCTATCTTCACGTAGAGTTCTTTCACTCTGCCTACATATCGGCCCAGGCGAGGTGCGTGATATTCACTTTGGTCCAAGAGCTGCTGGATTATCAATTAGGAATCACCATATATCGTTATGTTTTTCAATTTCCAGTATAGGGCGAGCTGCATAGCCAGAAGGCCTCGTACTCTGCTACATTATTGGTGACTTCGTCGTCGAGGCGGCATGCCAATTCTTTATTGAGCTGCAAAGCCAGAATCAAGGCATGGCTTTAACTGAAGTCTGCGGCTTGCGGTAGAGATTGTAGGCAGAAAGCACTAGACTCTATTTGCCAATTCTTCCCGTAATTAGGGGGTTGTCGAAGAATACCTTGGTCACATGTGTCTTAGAGATAACATATACATCGTTGGACCCAGTGTAATGTCTGAGTTTAATTACTGAGTAATAAACAACCAGGCATATCTTCTCAGTTGGGGTGTATCGCTGCTCTGTCTCTCCGAGGAGTTGAGACAGGTAATAAACAGCTCTTTCGATCCCGTCTTGCTCTTGTGCTAGTATGGACCCGATACTAGACTGCAACGCAGCCACGTAAAGGATGTATGACGCCTTTGTGTCTGGTGGCGCTAGCACAGGAGGGTTCGTCAAATAGCTCTTTATTTTCTGAAAAGCTCGCTCATGTTGCGATGTCTAGGTTATCTGCCCCTTCTCATTTCCTTTCAGGATTGTTGAGAAGGTGCTGGTATTAGATGCCACGTTGCCTATGAAGCGATGTATATAGTTGACCCTTTCGAGAAAGGGTTGGAGTTTCTTCTTGCTCCGGGGAGCAGGTGGGTCCCGGATAGCGCGAGTTTTAAGAGGGTCAACTTTAATTCCTCGTTGTTGTACTAGGAATCCAATAAACTGCCTCGTTTGGACTCCAAAAGCGCATTTTAAGGGGTTGAGCTTTAGGTTATGCATTCGCATCTTTTTAAATGCTTCTCTTAGATGAACGTAATGATCTTGATTTCACTTGGACTTTACCCCCACGTCATCGATGTAGACTTCCACTATCTTCCCTATTAAGGGGCCAAAGAGAGGTTCATCGCTCTCTGGTACGTGGCTTCGACATTCTTCAATCCAAAGGGCATGACGACCCATTCGAATATCGCGATAGGACATCTAAATATTGTCTCATGGACGTCCTCTCGGCGACAAAGATTTGATTGTATCCGGAATATCCGTCCATGAAGGATATTAACTCATGTCTTACCGATTTTTTCTATAAGGTCGTCGTCAATGAGCATTGGGTATTCGTCTTTAGGTGTTGCTTTGTTCAAGTAGTGAAAATCTATGCATACCCTAATCTTGCCGTTCCTTTTAACGACATGAACTATGCTAGAGATCCAGTCCACATATTTAGCCGTTCTTATATAATCACTTTTGAACAAATTCTTAATTTCATCCAGGCCATCTGGGCTACTTCCCATGACATCCTCCTTGGAGTTTATTTTACATGCTTAAAGTTATTGTACATCGGAAGTAAATGCTCGACAAAGTTTCGTTCAAGGCCAGGCATCTCCGTGTAATCCTAAACGAAACAATCTTTGTAAGTGCGAAGGACATTGCTTACGTCGCTTGCCTTAGTTTCACTTAGTAGCGAGCTAAGATAGGTGACACGTGGTGTTTCAGTGGTTCCCAAGTTAATTTCGCCTAACTGATCACATGGGACAACAAAAGTGTTATGGACTTATTGAATAAATATTTGGCATGTCTTGCATGCCCAGGGTAGCACATTATATGGTTCTTAATTTATTCTGGACGCCTTATAGCTTCCTAGTCTTTCTAGGACGTCCGATATTGGATCGAGTGTTTCACTCTCCATTGGACGAAGGCGGGTCGAGGAGTCTATCGGGCTCCAAATCCGTCTCCGTTTGGTGAACTCTGTTGTCACCTTGAAACCCTGCTTTGCGCATATCTTTCTCGAGCGGGGTTAGGTCTTGATCGGCTTTAGGCTGTAGTTCATTGCCCCATCCGGTTGGAACAACTAGTTGATGTGGTGCTGCCAAGGGCTGTCCATCGTATGACACCACAAATTCATAGCCTGCTTTGCTCAAAGGTTTGACATTTGGGTCTCCCAGTGCATGCCTGTGCTTTAGTGTCATTTCTTTGACTTGCTTTACTGCTCCTGCACATAAATAGGACATGTTAGCATTCTTACTCACCTCCCCTGTGATAACCTCTAAACCATATTTTCCCCAGAGTAGAAGTTCATGGTGAAGAGAGGAGGGCATAGAACCGGCCTTGTGCAGCCAATCTCTTCTGAGTAGGGCATTAAAAGAAGGCTTTATGTCAATGATAAAGAAAGCCGTCCTATTTTAATGGGTGCTAACACGGAGTTGGACGAACACCACGCCAGGGCAAGAGGAAGTGACACTTACGTCAGTCCTCTCCAGTTCAGCTATGTCATCCCCTAAGCACTTATATGCTTAAAAGGGAATGACGTTGATAGTTGCTATGTTATCAATGAGGACATGGCGCATTGCTACGTTAATGAACGTCGCCTGAATGTGCATCGAAAATATGTGCTTCCAGAGAGATGTATGAGGCTCTTTCAACCATCCATTCGGGAAGTTCCGCGGTATTTCAGTAACGATATTATAACTAAAGGGGAACATCGAACTACCTTTTGTCTGGCTGCTATGTTTCTTAGCGAACTCAGCCGGTAGAATGAGAACGTTGCAACTAGTCTCATTTACCTCGGGTGGAGTCCCAGACTAGACTGGGTTGTAGTCGCTCAACGTATTAGATGCAAAGTTGCTTCCGCTTGATTCTTTAGTCTTTTGAGTATTACTAGTTTGGCGCGTATTTCCACGGCATGTCGCGCTCTTCTCTCTCTCTCCGCCTTTTGGTTCTCTCAGTGGGTACCTGAGATTGTGCTCCTGTATTCACCTTCTGCCATGTATCCGTGGTTGGGATGACATGAACAAGGATGCAATGTGAGTATTTGAAAGGTTGTAAGCGATTATCCACCTGAACATACTCCCTCTTATGTGGATCATAACCACTTCGGAAGCTCTCCACAAGAAGATGATCCGGATGGTAGGTTGACTCAGAGTCGGGTGAATTACCTGATGGTGGGTCGACCGTTTCCACTTTGATCTACCCTTCAGACGCGATGGTGGCCAACAATAGAAAATATTGGTTATAACAGAGTTGGCACATCTGAGTGATGAGTACCTTATCCGCTGCTATAGGTTTGCACTTATAACAAAGCATATCAGCTGTTAAAACTTGGGCTAATGAAGTCCCTTCTCTCATAGCATCCTTGTCGCCTCGGGGATGATCTGGAGTATTAGACTGTTGTTGCTCATGCTTTTTTGCATGTTGGGGTCCGAGGCGATCAACAACACGTCGCCTGGGGAGTATCTTGTTGCGAGGCTCCTTTTGGGTTTCTTCGCATTCGCCCATAGTTCCCTGTCTCAGAAGTTTTCCAGGGGTGTAGAGTTCCTTTTACTCGAGTTGGTGGGGTGGCTTTTTGCTCTTGATGTCTCTCCGAGCGTTGATGCACCGTTGGGCCACTATTGATTCTCATAACCATCTCCTCAAGGCGGCGAAGGTCATACTATTCTACTTTCCTTTTGTTCAGTAGGTACATCCTAAAAGGATGGCATCGATCGGTGGTGTGCGAAGCATCCATGTGCCACTGAGAACAAGCATGTCGTAGGCTCTTGAGACCAGCAGGGCATTGAAGTGTTCCCTTGCTCACAAGCCGCTTGAACAGCATGTTGCCGATGATTGTTTCGCCAGTTTCTATCGACTGACCTCAGTTTCCCTACATCAATGAAGGTAAGACAGTTAGGCAATTGATATCAAAGGCGTTTATTTCAACTAGGTCATCTAAAGGGTGTGACTCTGTCAACGCTTGGTCCCTAGAGTCAGGAAAGCGTAACTCCTTAGACTCTATTAGGTCTTGCACTAAGTTCCTAAACGTGATGCAATCCCTAGTGGTGTGGGTAAACGACCCGTGCCACTTATAGAAGTTTCTAGACTTATTCCTGTCAGTGTGAGGAAGTCGATGGCCTGTTTTTAATCGAATCCGCCCGTTTTGGTGCATGAACTCAAATATTTCGTCGGCCTCGGCCTCATCGAATGAGTACTTCTTTTCCTCCTGTGTCTTCAGAGAGGCTTTGGCTCGGAAATTCTTTTTAGTTAGCTCCTTGCAGGTCAGGGGTTGCCCTTTTACATACTTTGTGACATCGACGTCTACAACTGCTTCCGCTTGGTAGGTCACCAAGGGTCCTGTAATCAGACTCCTTTTCGCCTGAGTTTTCTCTTTAAGGAGGTTCTCATATATGATGGCCCTTCTGGCCAACTCATTCCAATCCCTGAACACTTCTCCCTTTAGCTTTTTCCTGAGTCGAAGAAGGAGAGAATCCTGAGCAATGGCCATGAGCTCGGCTTCAGATGTAGAAGTTTTACATCTCAGCCTTACCTTCCGAAGTCTGTTCCGGAAGACTGCCACTGGTTCCCAGGTTGCTGTTTCATATGAGTGAGGTCCTGTAGTGTCACAATTGGGTCCATTTGAGCGAACGCCAGCCTGAAATGCACTTGCATATGCTCCCAGTTTCTCACGAAATTCGGGAAAAGATTCACATACCACGTAAAGGATGCTCTTGTGAGAGAGCTATGAAACAAGCATAGTTTTCAAAACACATTAGTGGCAGCTTCTCCAGCCTGATGAGTGAAACGAGAGATATGTTCCGCGGGAGAAATACCTTATTCGCCTGAGAAACGGGCAAATTCAGGCACAAGATATTCATTTGGAAAAGGATAATCCCGATCGATGTTGTCAGGTTAAGGAGCACAATAGAGTTCAACCTCGTTCATATCATTTCCTCCAAGGATCTCCTGCTCAACTAGTCGTGTTGCGTAATCCCTTATTTCATGGCATGAGACCAGGTGGAGCCATCGGCTCCTGCACTGCCACCCCTCTTCCGCGTACGGGCTGAGGAATCTACTCAGAGTGTCGATGATCCTCAAGAGGACGAAAATGCTCGTTCTCTACCGGCTTATAAAAATCTTCCTCCTCAACGGAGGTTGATACGTAGCTTGATGATCTTGTCGTAAAGTTGTTCCATCCTGTTGATCACAAGTGGTGGATTATTGTGGACAAACCCATTAGAGCTTGTGGAGATAATAGGGATGTCCCCCAAGTCGGCCTTTCTATTCCCTTCGGCTATTGACGTCTTATGAGCATCATAATCAAGTGGGTTCTTGGTGGCTAACTCATCCTTCTCCTTACCAGGGCTGCTTGTGGGCACCCCTGATATGGTCTCTAAGTTCTAGACGACAACATCCATCTTAATGCCGATTTTCTCCTTGAAATCGTCATGCTTCTAATCAATAGCACTAAACCTCTTCATTATGAGCTGGTGGGTACTCATGATAGAGGACAGTTCCCCAGCCATGTCTAGATTTAAGTTCCTGTCATCACCGTTGTTTTCCCTATCAGATTTATTATCCCCGAGGTAAATTTGAATTGGCACCAGTTCTAGTTTTCGGCATTGTTGGTCAAATCTCCCATTGTGGACGCCAAAGGTGTGTTCGCTCCGAAAGTGACCGCTGGACAAGCCGGATCCGAATACGCGGAAAGCTCTGACACTACGAGCAACTGGTACTCGGAGGTTCGTTGAAATGTGTGGTCGACGTATGAATAAAGAAAGAAGTAGGAGGCAGCGGAACGACGCCCTTAAGCGGAAACACTTACGGATGCCATTGACACTGCCTTCAGAAGGAAACAAGAACGCAGGAGAACAAGATCGCAAGGACGCCGGAATGCTTGAATGCCTGAATGCTTGATGGTAAAAAGACTATATATCCGTTTGTAGAGAGGTGTTTGTATACAATGCCTAAGAACAACTATTTATACTAGGCTAAGCCTATGTATATACAGAAATGAAATATTATACATATATTACGTGTCCTTATTGCTAGTTTTGGTGGAATATCTCATTTCCATTTGAGCAATCTTGACAACAATTTCCTTCCATGTCTTGAGATCGTTCGAAATCTTCCCATGACAGCCACTGATTGTCGCTTGACCGCCTTGTTAACCCTCGTCGCCTGGTAGCCCCATCGCCTGGTAACTGCTTCACCCGCAAGCCTTCGCCTGGTGTGTTTCCACAACTACCACCTTATTGGGCTTCAGTACTTTGGGCATGGATTTTGGACCGTTGATCCATAGATAGCATCAAGATATGTGGCCCAGAATTTCTGTTGCTAAACACATCCTCATAACCAAAGGCCCTCTTCAGATTTTACCTCATACATTCCTCCTCGACCTGCTCAGACTCACACATCCTACAAACCTAGATAAGTAGTTGCTTGTCAAACCTTTACACCAAAACTAGTAAATCAAAACTCTACTTATTATCAGCCTGTTATTCTTGGTAGACCTCCTTCCAGACCTTTTTCACCAAGATGGGGAGAAAGAACTTACACCAGACCAATGCCAAGATGCCAAATATGCTTTAAGATTGACCACACGGCTCAAACATGTTTCCATCATATGACTCCCTCCCCTCATCCTCAAACACACTATACCAACATGTATCATCATGCCTATAGCCTTGAATTACATAATCTCATTTGCCCTGCTGACCTACATCCTCTGACTATGTCGAGTCCTCACCTAACACATCTTGAGCCGAGTGACTGGCTGTTTAATTCGGGTGCAACACACCATGCAACTCCTGTCATTACTAACCTTTCCACAACGAGTCCATATCAAGGTAAGTCTTGGGTCATGGTTGACAAAAGACATCAGTTACAAATAGCTCACATTGGTTAAACCTATCTTTAGTCCAAGTCTACACCTCTTCATCTCAATCAAGTTCTTCGTACTCCCAACCTTTCTCAATGTTTAATTAGTGTATCTAAACTATGTCATGATAACAATGTTTGCGTAGAGCTTCATTCTAATGGTTTTCTTGTTAATGACAAGAAGACAAGTCAGACAATCTTCCAAGCTCCAACTCGTCAAGGTGTTTACAAACTTCCATTCCCATTTCTGAAGCACTCTAGAGGAATCTCTAATCCCAGTCCAAGCCGTCCATCCTATCCATTTGCTTTCCTTACAAAGTCAACTGCAATAGATAATCTCAAATGGCACCACAGATTAGGTAGCCCGAGTAAAGAAATCCTTTACAGAGTCATGTCTTCTTGTAACCATAATGAGTCTTAAGTACTAGAAGTATGTCACGTGTTATGAGTAAACATCACAGACAACCCTTTCCTTTATCTGAGTCAAACTCTACTACTCCATTTCACTTGATTCATGTTGACATTTGGGGCCCTTCTCCGATGCAATATGTGATAGGAGTTCGATATTTTATGTTACTTTTTGGTGATGCCACTTGCCCTTTCTCAACGCATTTCTTTAGACAAAGACTCTGTTTTTTCCGCTTTTCGGATGGGAAATATTTCTCAGAACATGGAGTGTGAATCAAACCCATGTTTGAATTGAAATTGGTTCACCTAGATTTATCTTTTACAAACCAAATCTCAAGCCCTTGCAACTTTCTACCAATTTCACCAGATGGTTAAAAATCAATTCCAATAACAATTAAAGTAGTCCAGTCTGATTGGGGAGGAGAGTTTAGGACCTTATGGAGATCTTCTCAGCCAAACCAAATCTCATTTCTTTACGCTCCCAACAAAATGGGAGAGTTGAAAGGAAGAATAGACATATAGTTGAAGAGGGTTTGTCATTCTTGCATCACTCACATGTCCCTCTTACATGATGGCCGTATTCATTCTACGACTCAGTTAACCTTATCAACTTGCTTCCCTCTAAAGTGTTGTAGTTTAAGTCTCCTATAGAACTCCTTCACCATAGAGTGCCTCTTTATACTATGCTAAAAGTGTTTGATTGTCTGTGTTTTCCTCTCTTATGCCCCTTATAACTCACACAAACTGTAACCACGATCTGAGCCATGAGTTTACCTTGGGATAAGCTCATTTCATGAGGGATACATTTGCTATGTTAGGGCATCTGACAATGTCTATGTCTCTAGGGATGTTCATTTTTTTAGGATGACTTTCCCTTTCAGCCCACTCCTTCAACCACTCAAACATCCCTTATAGACAACTATAATAATTTCTTTGTGTTAAATACATTCATCCTTGTGCTTATTCACTCCACCTCCTCTCATGAACCATCATCTTTACAAACTCTGCCTTTGCCTTCATCCAAACACTGCTATATATCTCCAGCACCTTTTTCTGAGCAATATGCTATTTGTGTTATTGAATCTCCAACCATGACCAGATCTAGGTGATCTATCCTATTTCCTTGGATTCTAGGTGACAAGACATTCCTTTATGCTCCATTTGTGTTAGGAGAAGTATATTACTAAACTCCTACAACGAGCAGGGGAAACTTGATATCTTGGTCATCGTAGAACTAGAAAGTTGTATCACACTCCAGCATAGAAGCTAATGGTGCTGCTAGAGTGTTGTGGCTTCAAAAACTTCTTCCTGAAGTGTTGTTTAGGTTTTGACAGCTATCAATGCTGTGAAAACCTCAGTTCTATACAACTAGCTACATATCCAGTTTTACATGTAAGAACGAAACATGTGGAAATATATTTCACTTTGTCAGGGAGAAAATCTTGGATGGAACACTCCTAATCCAACATGTTAGTTCAAAGGATCAACTGGCAGAACCTTTGACTAAACTCATTCCAATTCAACGATTCTTGGAGCTGAGGAGTAAACTAACTGTCACTAGAAGACCACAACCAATTAAAGTGTCTTCTGAAGATGAGCACAATTTGATGAGAAGTGTTGGATTGATGGACAACAGAAGGGAGTATAATACTACAGAGAAAGAGAAGTCTGAAAAGGATGGGAGGATGTTGAAGGAGGTTGAAGGTGCTTTGAATCAACAGAAAGTGTTGGTCGGAAGGATCAAACTGAAGTATTAGGGGCCACACTGGTGGATGAAAACTAGCCTATGGAGTCTCAGCGGTAGAAAGATGAGAATGGCCCAATTCATATTGCCTGTTTAAAGTAAAGACAAGTTGATATAATTAACCACTGCCCGAAGGAGATACATCGACACCAATAGATTGCACCAGTGATTCTATGACATCGTCACTGATTTGTTAAACCAATTATCTATATTTTGTATTAATAGTTAAGAGTATGGGGTAAGGTTGAGAAATTTTAATCGAAACAAAAAAATCATTTTGCCTTCTTCCCTCTTCGCTACTCTTGCTTCTTTTTAGTATATCTGATTCATCAATCATCCATTAACTTGTTTCAAGAAATAAGGGCCGACTATCTTCCGTTCAAATAGTTAGACCATTCTATTCACATTGTTAGACCACTTCTAAGGGTGATCAACGGGTATCGGTTCTACTAGTACCAAAAGGTTAGTATCATGAAAGGTTCTCGAATGGATCGAGTATGTTTTAGGTTCTAAAATTTTTAGAATCTATAATACCTAGTACCGTTCCAGGTTCTCATATCGGACCAAACTCGAAATTTGACCTAATGTAATAAATTTATAAGGACAAGAAATTAAAAATTGAAAATTATATTTATATTAGAAATTTATTTCTAATATATAAATTATCATTAAATTATAATTTATAATAATCAATGTTAAATTTACCATAATTTTCCTGGAATCTGGCACCTTTTCCCCCTAAAAGACCATAACTTTCTTGTCAATCGTAGGACATAATATGTCCATTCTGATGAACTTTCTTTTCTTTGGCGTGTTGCCAACTCTCCCACCTAAGCTGCTTCGAGCTGATTAAGTCAACAACTCTAAACTAGTTAATCTCATCGTCTTTTGCTTGAAGTACCCGAGGTAACTTGTGATTTGAAATGGGGTTCTGGGAGTATTATCATATAAAAAATTATGCAAGTTCGAATCGGAATCGAAACCGATGCCAAAACTGACAGAGTAGGTTTTTGGGTGGTTCTTGAATTTATAGGGTAAAATCTTGGTTCTAAAAATAAGGAATGACACATTATACATCTGGAAGCTACCCGCCATAACCTAGTCACCCCTACTTCCAATCAGGAGAGACTTTCGATATTTTCTATCAACTCTCCAATTTTATTCATAACTATTTATTTTTTGTTTTGTTAATAGAAACTTTAGGGCCTATTAAATTCTCCATAATTATATTCCATCGATAACACATTAACTAAGAAAGGTCATCTTAGGACGTTTAAAGTAAGAATAAGAAGTTTATCATAAATATTGAAACCCCAGCGAACAGATTCAACGTACCGTAGATTCCTCAGATTGTAGATAAATGAGGGAGGGTAGAAAATGATAACCCGATCAAAATCCCGCATAGGGAACAAAGCCAAAAGGGAAGGGGGAACAAACCCAAGTCAAAATAACATCTCCCATAAATGCCGAGGCACTTAGCGGCGAGGAAAAATAAAAATCCAATCTCAAGCAATAAATGATGAAACTGTCGAATTCCCCGTCGTTTACAACAACATTGCTCTTTGACTGCTCTGCTCCCCCTTAGACAACCGCTTCATCCTCCCCTCATTACCCTTTTAAGTAGCCAACCCACTTTCAAAAAGAAAAAAAAGGGGAGAGGAGACACACGAACCTGGATCAACCTTCTTTGTTTTTTTATCTCCCTCTATCTCCGAGGCCACAAAGTCAATGAAAAACATCGCCAAAGCACATGACACACATCATGACACACAACCTACCTCAAACCAACCCAAGTGGAACGAGGACGAGCTCTCAGGCGCGTTCATGAACACCTTGACGGATATCCTCCTCCCCGGGCTATCTCGGGGCAAGGCAACCCCTCGGTGAAATCTTGTCTCGCGTATTTACTAACTCAACATGCATATACAATATTCTGACCACGTCCTATCCATGTTTGTTATGGTATTTTTTTGTTAAGTCCATATTTATAGAAGTAAAAAAAGGAAAATGATAATGATAGGCCTAACTACCTCGAGCACGCTGACAAAGCTGGAGGCCAAAAAGTAGTCTAACATAGACTACTTGGGCACGCTAACAAAGCCTCGGGCACAGTAGATTTAAATAGAGCAAAGAATCTGATGGACATACCACCAAGGTTGGCAGTCACAATTACTTGGGAAAGGCTGTTCATGTCCTCCAAGGTTGATGGTAATGAGGTCTTAACGAGTTGCTGTAGACCGACCCACGCTTGCTTCGCATACTCACATAGGAACAGAAGGTGATCCGAGGTTTCTTCGTTGGAGGAGCAAAGAACATAGTGTAGAGAGGACATGAAGCCTTTGCGGAACCAGAAACTATTCGTCCTGAATCTTGCTTCGGCCAGGAGCCATCACAGGAATGATACTCTGGGGGGAATGCAGACCATCCAGATCCACTTCGCCTAGTGGACACGAGGGGCCTTGGTACAAATTGTATTCCAGGCAGCCTTATAGGAGAACGAGTCTCCCCCTACCAGTCCAACAGATTTTGTCATAGCTTGTGCCAAGAGTAAAGTTACTTCCAACTCGGCAATTAATGTCTCTAAAGAAAGCCACTTCCACCCCATCTACCAGCAGAACATGCTCATAGACAATCCAACTAGAACTGTTAAAAACCTATGCCATAGTGGCATTATGCTAGATTTTATATTGCGTTTTGGGACTTTTCAAAAAATCTGGGAACAAAATTCATCACATGCAGTCCAGTGGTCGTGCCAAAATGAAATACGACTCCCATCTCCCAACCTCCACGAGAGCAAACTCTTGGCCATGTTCATCACTTGAAGTATTCTCTTCCATATCCAATAGCCTTTATATGGAGTGTTATGTTAAAAGACCAACACCGTTCCTATCTTTCTGGAAGCTTTTCTTCGAGATTCTTCTTTTTGACAGGTAGATATTTTTCTTTAACTTATGGTAAATCCATTAGGAGAATTATGTGGTAGAAGTCAAGTTACGTGGCTAGATTTCCTTCACATCGTATGGGCTATCCATGCCTATAAATAGGAGTTGGGACCCCGATTGTAAATCACCTCCGCAAGAAGAAAGTAATATATCACTCTCTTTTTTCATCCTCTCTCCCTCCCATTCAAAGTTAGGCTAGTCGTGAGTCCAACGAAGTCTTCAATAGTCCAAGTCCGGCATTATCTTGGGTGGCTAAGTCTAACATTTGGTATTAGAGCCGGGCCAGTCGGGGTCGAGTTGCCGAAGATTAGCCGAGGTTCTGTCGAAATCCAGCAGCGGTTCTGCCGAAATCTCGCGAAAGTTCTGCAGAAGTACAAGCGGAGTATCTGCCGAAATACTGCCGAAGTTCTGCCACGGCAGCTGCAATCCGGGATTGCGTCGGGTATAGGTCAGGGACCAGGCTACGCAACCAGAAGTCGAGATCGGTATGGCAGAATTCAACACTGTCGGCATGTTGAAGAAATTAAACAACAAGAATTATAGCACGTGGAAGACGTACATGGAGTCATATCTCCAAGGCCAAGATCTTTGGGAGATCATTGGTGAAAGTGAGATGACCCCACCGGAGGAGGCCAGGCTCTTGCAGTGGTCCACAATAACTCTATGGACTATGCATAGAACTAGATATTTGACTCAGGGTGTTCAACCATATGACAGGAGAAGAGGAGACGCTGTAGGAGTTGTCAGAATATGAAGGTCAACGAGTCGTCGTCACCGCCAACAACTCTAGACTGCCCATCGCCCATGTCGGGAAGACTGTTATAGCCACCGATGACAGTTCCAGCAAGGTGCAACTACAAGGAGCCTACCATGTTCTTGGAATAAAGAAGAATCTTCTGTCAGTAGCCCAACTGACAGCCCTCGGCAATTTCGTGGTGTTCGGGCCTAATGACATCAAGGTCTACCACGAGCTAAAGTTTTCAGGGACACCATTCATGGAAGGACGGAAAGTAAACTCCATCCATGTTATTTTTGCAGAATCGGCATACATAGTCAGAGTAAAGAAAACTGAAACTGCAGACCTCTGGCATGAGAGACTTGGGTACGTTGGCTACCACAAGTTGAAGGTAATGATGAACAAGGAGATGCTGAAGGGCCTTCCGCAATTGGAAGTGAATGTCGACAATGCTTGTTCAGGCTGTCAGTACGGTAAAGCACACTAGTTACCGTATGAAGAGTCCAAGTATAGGGCAGATAAACCACTCCAGCTAATCCACTCGATGTGTTCGCATCCATTAGTAGGTGGCTGCAGATACATGGTGACCTTCATTGATGACTACTCCAGGTAAGTATGGGTAGACTTTATGAAGGAGAAGTCGGAGGTCCTACATCAAAGAGTTCAAGATCAAGGCGGAGAGTGATTTGCAGACGAAGGTGAAGTGCCTACGTACTGACAACTGGGGAGAACATATAGCTCTAGGGAGTTTGCAGAATACCTAAAGGAGAACAGGATAAGACGACAATTGACTTGTCCCCACACGCCACAATAGAATGGTGTGGCAGAAAGAAAGAATAGGCATCTTACAGAAGTATGCAGAGGCATGTTGCATGCCAGAAATGTCCCAGGAAGATATTAGGCAGAGTGCATGAAGAAGGCTGCAGATGTTGCAAATAGACTACCCCAAGCTCGCCTCGACTTCAAGGCACCCTTCGAGCTACTATGGAAGATGAAGCCAACAGTAAGTCACTTTCGCATCTTCAGGTGTGTCTGCTATGTGTTCATCCCTAACCACCTGCGAAGCAAATTCGACAAAAAGGCGACCACATGTACCTTTGTAGGATACGACATAGAGAGAAAAAGATGGAGATGTTACAATCCTACGACCAACAAGTGCACTATATCAAGGAACGTCGTCTTTGATGAGGCAACTTCCTGGTGGCTACCTAAAATAAGAGAAGAAGACAAGGAGCACATGAAGCATGGGGAGCTAGTAACCTTAAACCCAACCGTTGAAGAGACTAAAGAAGTGCCTTCTATAATAAGGAATAATGACACAGAAGAAGAGAGGCCTTGGCAAACATGAGTGTACCAGAGGTCATCTGAAGAGAGCATAGTGGAAGGAGAAACTGGTGACGGGACAACACCGTTGAGGAGATCCACAAGACAACGAAGACCTCCAACACGGTATATAGATGTTGCCCTTGCAGAAGATGTCGATCCACAAGAGCCATCAATGTTTGAAGAAGCATCAAAACACAAGAAATCTGAGCACTGGAAGAAAACCAGACTTGGGATTTGGTTCCCAAACCTAGCAAGGTAAGACCCATATCCTGTAAATGGGTATTCAAAGTGAAGACTTGTCCTGATGGTTCAGTAGAGAGATACAAGGCTCGACTTGTCGCTCATGGGTTCTTTCAACAACACGACTTGGATTATGATGAGACGTTCAGTCTTGTTGCAAAGATAACAATTGTCCGAGTATTGCTGGCCCTAGTTGCAAGTAAGTCCTGGAAAGTTTGGCAGATGGATGTGAAGAATGCCTTTCTGCATGGAGAGCTAGATCGAGCAATCTACATGGAGCAACCCTAGGGCTTTACAGACAAGGACCATCCCAGCTATGTCTACAAATTAAGGAAAGCTTTATACGGATTGAAGTAGGCACCACGGACATGGTACGGTAAGATTGCAGAGTTCTTCCTCCAGAATAGATATACTCTTGCAATGGCCGACTCAAGGCTCTTCGCCAAATTCAAAGAAGAGAAGATTGTAATCATACTTGTGTACGTGGATGATCTCATCATCACAGGAGATGACAACATGGAGATTAAGTTGATCAAAGAGAATCTTTCTATGCTGTTCCACATGAAGTCGATCGAGTTCCGGAAGGCTTGTTCCTATGTCAAGAAAAATATGCGAAGGAGCTACTAAAGAAATATGTGATGCTCGAGTGCAAGCCGATATCAACGCCCATTGAGTTCAACGCCAAACTTAGTACCGCCAGCTGGTAGGGAGTTTAATCTATATGATACATACAAGGCCAGATATCTCTTATGCAGTCGGACTAGTAAGCAGATTTATGCAATCACCAAAACAGCCTCATCTCGAAGCGGTCCGACGAATATTGAGGTACATCAAAGGAACGTTTTACTATGGGGTGCTGTATAAAAGAGAAGGAGATTGCCGACTTGCTGGATACTGTGATGCATACTACGCCGGAGATCGCGATACTCGAAGATCAACTACAGGATATGTCTTCATTATAGTAGGAGGAGCAGTACCGTGGTGTAGCAAGCGTGAACCAACAGTATAACTGTCAACGACAGAAGCGGAGTATAGAGCTGCTGTAACCGTAAAACAAGAAGCTATTTGGCTAAAACAACTAATGGGAGACCTTCATCAGCAAGTTAACTATGCAACACCTCTATCATGCGATAACCGTTCAGCTATCCAGCTAGCTGAAAATCTAGTGTTTCATGCGAGAACCAAGCATGTAGAGGTGCACTATCATTTCCTATGAGAGAAGGTGCTACAAGAAAAGATCGTGTTGTAATATATAGGTACAGAAGATCAACCAGCGGGTGTATTCACCAAAGGACTTAATGCTTGCAAGCTAGAGGAGTTTCGCTTGTAACTGGGTATGACAAGAAGATAAAGTCAGTGTTGAAGGGGAGTGTTAAAAGACCAACACCGTCCCTATCTTTCTAGGAGCTTCTCTTCGAGATCCTTCTTTTTGACAGGTAGATATTTTTTTTAACTTGTGGTAAATCCATTAGGAGAATTATGTGGTAAAAGTCAAGTTACGTGGCTAGATTTCCTTCACATCGTATGCGCTATCCTTGCCTATAAATAGGAGTTGGGACCCCAATTGTAAATCACCTCCGCAGGAAGAAAGTAATATATCACTCTCTTTTCTCATCCTCTCTCCCTCCCCCATTCAAAGTTAGGCTAGTCGTCAGTCCAACGAAGTCTTCAATAGTCCAAGTCCGGCATTATCTTGGGTGGCCAAGTCTAACATGTTCATGGTCCATAGTGTCTTGCCTTTAATTATCTCCGTAGAAGCCCATCTACACCAAACAGAATCACTTTTTGCATAAAAAAGCGCCATATTTGCTGAAGCATGGTTAACTTATTCCACTCAAAGGGTCTTCGTCGTGCCACCTTCAACTATCGGTTTGTAGACTTCATCCCAATAGACCTGTGGCTTACGCTGCCATAGGATGGGACCATTCTAAATGAAGCTCGCCATTATTCTATCCAATTTGCAACAAACTTTGATTGGGAGTGATACCACCATAGACTAGAAGAAATGCATCGCTGAGATGACTGATCGTACGAGCTAGATACGACCCGCACAAAAAGCTTATTCACGCCCGGGACGCAATACGCTTGGTGATTGCTTCTCTTAGGGGCTTGCAATCAGATGTAAACAACCTTTTGGCGACTAACAGCAAGCCCAAGTATCTCATAGGAGTAACGCCCTTCCTAAATCCCATCTTTGGAGGATGAACCTTTCCAAGTCTTGGCTCAAACTTTGAAATAACACCTCGGATTTTTCTTTGACACAAACCTTCTATGTAATTCGTTAAGCCCCCCAATAATGCATCGGATGGAGGTTGGCTTAGCTTTAGGAAATAAAATAATATCATCCAAAAAACTAAGATGTGTAATGTGCATTCTCTTGCAATTAATGTGGAATTGAAAGTCCTTGTCCAACGAAACCTGACGCATCATCCTGGATAAGATTTCCATGGTGATCACATATAAATTGGGAGACAATGGGTCCTCTGGCCTAAGACCGTTGTTACTTGCAAAGTTCCTGCATAACTCCTTGTTAAGGTTCACATAAAATGTAGCCGTAGTAACACACACCCCTAGAAAATTAAGCAATCTCAGGCTCTTGAATAGAAAGTCCCATTTAAGAGAGTTAAAGGCTTTAATAATATCAAGTTTGATTGCACACCACTTAGTTCCCTTCTTGGTATGGTGTTGTTATGCATGAGTACACCTTTACTTACGAGCTCGGAACGATGGATGGCTAGATGTTGAAGTAAGACGTCGGCAGTCTACTCCTGGGGGCGTTGCTCTTCCATCTTCTTTCTCTTTCTCACTTGGTCATGGGGATAGATTGTGCATCCGAATCAAGTGTGTGTAGTTGGAGTTATGGTTGAATTTTAGAACAAAATGGTTCTGTATACGAGAAAAACTATTGCCTTGGTCGACTAGATATAACTTAGGCTATAATGCTATTTTTGACTTGAAACCAGTTGGAATAATTCGCTTTTTGGCTTATCTACAAATTTGATGTTCCTTTCGATTCGAGGTCGTGTTGGTTGAGTTTTTTCCTGTCAAAGGTAGACTTATAGCATGCAACGTTCTAGAGTCGACTGTAAAGTTGCTTCAGTCAATTGGGCTTGGCTTTCACCACAAAGCTTTGTTTTACCCAAAATCAATTGGATTAGCTTGCTTTCTCGTATATCTACAACTTTGATGCCGCAAAGTCATCTTGGACGAGTTCTTTCCAGTCGAAAATCAACTTACAAAATGCAACGATTCTGGAGTCGATTGGAAATGTTGCTTCAGTCGACTTAGCATAACATGGGCCACATAACTTTATTTTACCAAACACTAATACAACTGTTTGGCTTTATTTCTTGTATATCTACAAAGTTTATGTTTTAAAATTTTTTATTTGACGTAATCTTGGTCGAGTTTTTGCCAGTCAAAATCAATCCATAGAATACAATGGTCCTGTAGTCGAACAAAGACACTGCTTTGGTCGGCTGAGCATAATTTTGTGTTAGCTTCCTTTCTTGTAGATCCACAACTTTTATGCTTTGAAATTTTCATTTCGATGTTGTCTTCATTGAGTTTTGGCTAGTCGAATGTCGACTTACAGAATACAACGGTGTTGTAGTCGATCAAGAATGTTGCTTCAGTCGACGAAGCATAAATTTGGCTACAAAGCTTTCTCTAAATAATTGGGTTAGCTATCTCTTTAATCGATGTACAATATTTATGTTTTGAAACTTTTCATTTGGAGTCGTTTCAGTCAATTGTTTGATAGTCGAAAATTGATTTAGAGCATGTAATGGTTCTGTACTTGATCAAAAACACTGCCTTGATTGATTGGGCATAACTTTGCCTATAAAACTTTGTTTTACCCAAAAGTTAATTGCGCTTCTCCCCCTTTAGTCGATCTACAACTGATGTTTTGGTCATTTTGAATCATTGTTATATTGGCTAAGTTTTGGTTAGTCAAAGGTCGACTTACAAAATGCAACGGTTCTAAATTCGACCGGAAACATTGCTTCAAAAATTCGTTTGGCCTGAATTCGACGTGGCATAACTCGACGTGGCATACGAGAGCGGACCTCAAATTCTCGTATTGTTTGAACCTCCGTTATGCGCCACGAGGTCAGGAAAAGGCGCACGCGCACATGCATCAAACGGTTTATGAATATGAATATAAAGGAGGCTATGCAAACTTGACTTCCAAAATTACAAGAATAATTTAAGTATTATAAATTTGACATTGAGTATATTCCTTTCGAAAAGAATATAATCGCTGACTATCTCTCTCGAGAACTTGTGAATTGATCTTGCTGTAAAAAGGAAGATTTGTTGGAGTTACAAGAAGAAGGGTCACTCCAAGAATATGTGTCCCAACAAGAAGGGGAGGGTGCGTGATGGTAGTGATTTCACTTTTGGAACGAAAGGGGTAGCAGTTCTCTGTTGGCAATGCAAGCAACCCGGGAATGTAGCATTTAAATGTCCGAATAAGCTGAAAGCTGCGATTTCCCAGAAGGGAATGACTAATCTTTGGGAGAAGGTTTCTACCAACTCCAAAGGAAAGATGAAGATAGATTCCCAAGAAGGAATGACTAACTCCCAAGGAAAAGGGAACGACTAATCTCATATCTATACATGTAGGACTCAAAGGGGGAACTAAATATAATTATATTTGCTAGGTTGAATGGTTTACAGAGAAGGATATGTCATGTATTAAAGGTATGAAGTCTGAGTTACACTATTGTGCGTCAAATGGGAAAGAACTATCTAAACAAGTGAATGCTAGACAATGTATTCTCATTATCATTATGTCGATGGTGCCTTGTGAGGTAACAAAAATATAAACATCAAGGAGAGTAGATATGGGAGACTCCTCACTCGAGAAAAACTTTGTACTTTGTCCCTATCCACATTTAGTGGAGGATAAGTGGCCGACCCTGAGGATTAATTTAAGATCGGTGGGAATAACTTAACCATACTTGGAAGTAGGCTTTGTGGAGATTCTTCAAATAGATCACTTTGATTTTGATCAAATATCACAATTGTCTTCATTAGTAAAGTTTATACTTGGATCCCTTAGCCATGAGCCCACCAATAATTTGATGGAAGAAAGCAAGGAAGGAGTGATTATTCCTTTCCTTCAATTATGGGAAATCCATCCTACTGAAGGTAAAAGCCTTGTGAAACCTCGTCGACAAAACTTTGACTGGTAGGGTTTATAATAGAAGTATTGTAAGAATAAGGTTGTAAGAAGAGCCATCACGATTCAATTCTTCAAGGATGTGATGGAACGTGTATTTACAAAGGATTATTATATTCTTAATAACAACAACCAACATCACGATCTGGTGTTCTTATTTAAACTATGCAAATAAAATTGTTGAAGAATGGGAATGAAAAGGACTTATGAATCTTCTAGATAACTTCTACATGAGGGAAAGCTCTGAACTTCATTTCTGAGCTGATACTATGAAATGGTAGACACACGAGACTCAAAATCTCGTACTAAAGAGCTATTTCATAACTACTGTTTTTTAATACCAAAAACTTATTACGAGAAATCTCATATTTTTAGAATGAGTTGAGGGATATGATCTTAAAACTAGGACTACCACATAGTTTGAAACGAGAAAATGTTTATGATTTCTTTGGTGTCCTATGTATAGAAGAAAATCGTTGATCCCTTAGACAAAATATGAGAGCATCCATTCAAGGGAAAAAGAATGAGGGTCCAAGAACATAGTGCCCAGTTAGGCTTAGTTTTCTTAGAAGAGATTAGTGATACGTCCGCCATGGCATCATATGGAAATAATGAAGAAATCCCCTAAGATAAAGAGTATTGTAGGCGGGAGGATAAATCTATACAAAATTAGGACCATTTGCTTTTGTCGGTTGTTAGGACTACTAGCTTTATTAGAACCAGCGTTTTTCTTTCTTCAATAATTTAGATTCCTTTAATTTTGAGCTAACAAACGGTACATAAACATCAACTTTTGTTTATATATATTTCACACCCTCTTCTTCATTCGGTGAAGCAAATTTAATTGAGAAAAATTTCTAGTTGAATTCTCTTTATCTTCATAATACCTTAGAGTTAATGGTAAGTTAATTGGAATTGACATTACATTTGGTTTGAAACTAACTGTAGATTAGACATATTGGTTTACACCTTTATTTGGAAGAGGAGTATTGCCTATATAAGTCCCTTAAGAGAAGGGTATCCTTTTCAACATAGAAGAACATCTACTTCTCACATTTTCTAGGATTTGGACGCGTGGAAGTCTTGAAGCTCTAAAGTTTTAGAAACTTGATAAACCCAAAAGTTATCCACTTGAGGCATGATAAGCAACTTTTACTTTTAAAGTTTAAGTTATTTACTCATTTTCTTTCTACGTTGAAAGGATACTTTAATTAAAGAAAATTATTAAGATGGTGTGTAAGCATGAGTTATTCTAATGTCTGATTGTCCGAACTCGGAATTGCTCCATTTGGATAACGGGCTAGGAAAAGATTCTACAACACAGTTTTTAAACAATGTGATTGATTGGTTGCAAATTCTATCAACTTAGATAACTCAGTTGTCCCAACTAGTAGAGAGTCATTTTAAGAAGTTCGAAGAACTGATTATAGCTCAAAGTGAATTTAAGAAGGTAAACCCAATTTGAGATTTACTGTTAGTTAAAGATATTTCAGCGAGTACTTGAGGTTGGCTAAAACCTGACGTAAGAGACAATTAGAAAAAAACTTCTTAAATTCGTATCATGTGTTCAGTTTAGTATCGAACCTATGAAAAGTTTCTTATAGTTTGTGAAGACCAATTCACAAATGGACGAAACTTCAAGGACTCAGTAGTAAAGTAAAAGAGTGAAAATTTCTGATTTTTGGGTAAATTGAAACGCCGTAAAACTACTGAAGTCCGGATGATGCACCTTAAACAATATAACAAATTAGAAAAAAATGTGTAAAAATATAAGATATAATTGATATCAAGTACTTTAAATTTTCTATTAAAAATTTTTAACTGATAAAAATTTTTTGCTTGAGCCTGAAAAATAATTCATGGATTAAATCAAAGCAAACTTTAATTCATCAAATTTTGAATTGTGTCTTTTTTTTTTAATAATCACGGGCTACAAGAAAAGTAAAACTGAAATAGAGAATTGTAAATTTCAAAAGAAAAGAAAATCTTACTAAACACTAAAGGGGGAGCGATTGAACGAGACCTTCAGAAAAGCCTTCCAAGTCAGAGCAAAGAAAATTTTCCCCTCGGCTTGTCGGTGTGACTTTTCTTCGATTCTTGTACTGGAAACGCGTTTGCGGTGGCATTCGTACAACTTTCGGACGATATTTTGACTTTAAGGAAGGACTGTCGGAAGATCGAACGCGTGAGAAGCTAATTTTATTACATACGAATAGAACGGTAATGGCTAAAATTCGTGTCCGGAATTCGCGATATTTTCAATCGTCAGACACATCGACGGTCTGATCAGATATGTACATATTTTTTTTTATACATATCGTTTTTTTGTTCATAACTGCTTTCATATTGTCTTCGAACTCACGGAATTGCAGGGCACGGGATTTTTACCTCCACCAGAATGGATTTGAATAGCCTAAGAGCTCCGTATAGAGTCATCCCGACCAGCTGAAGCCTCCTCTACAAGAACTTAGCTTGGGATAATTGCCTAATCACGAAACTCTCTCCTTTTGATCGTAAAATCCAATTCTCTGATGGCAACCGCGATGAACGTCCAAGTCATATGCTCAGAAACAGTCAAGCCATCATCTCCCACCCCGCATCTCAGAAAGTATAGCCTTTCTTTATGTGATCAGCTGATTCCCGCCAGTTACGTTCCCGTCATACTCTACTACCACAATGAGGATAAGGGGACGATCACCATTTCGGAGGAGAAGATCCAGCTCCTCAAGTCATCCCTATCAATTCTGTTAGCCCGTTTCTACCCCTTCGCTGGAAGGATCGAGGATAACCTCTCCATTACGTGCAGCGATGAGGGAGTTGACTTCCTTGAAGCGAAGGTAGATCGTGAGCTGTCGGAGGTGCTTGCTTGTCCAGACCCGAGGGAGCTGAGGAAGCTACTTCCCATAGAGATGGAGGCTGCAAATGCGGATCGGGTTCATCCCTTGGTTGTTCAAGCAAACTCGTTCCAGTGCGGGGCCCTGGCACTTGCAATATGTATTTCCCACAAGGTAGCTGATGCAACCACCTTGGCCAGCTTCATTGCATCCTGGGTAAACTTAGCGGTGGATCCCGAGAGCTTCCCTGGCCATCCTCTGCTTAATGCATCCACCATCTTCCCGCCGTCGAGCCATCTGCATGGCCTTCCACAGGTGGATTTCCCCAAGGATGAACTAGTGACTCAAAGATATGTGCTCGACTCGGAGAAGGTCTCCACCCTAGTTGAGCTGGCGAACAGCGAGCAGGCCACAAGACCAACACGGGTGGAGGCAGTGTCCGCCCTACTGTGGGGGTGCGTGACCCGGGCATCGGGGAGGCAGAGGTCCATACTTGTTCACGCCATGGACCTCCGTCAGAGGTTGTCACCCCCGATCACCGACACTGCTGTCGGCAATGTCGCAACTGTATTTACAACGGAGATGCGTGAGGAAATCAAGGGAGAAGTGAGCGTCTTCCTAAGGGAGTTGACAGCGGAATTTAGGGAGAAAAAGTACGAGTTCCTGGAAAACATGGTGAAGAAAAGGATGGCCGGGGAGACGGCATCCCCAGCACTGTCAGAGACTTTTGAAGCTGTTGGAGGGATCATGAATGGAAAAGAGGTCGACCTGTATATCTTCAGCAGCTGGATGAGGTTATCGATGTATGAAGCCGATTTTGGGTGGGGGAAGCCGATATGGGTGAGTCTGGTTAAATGGCATTTCACGAACACCATCATATTGATGGACGGGAGAGAGCGGAATGGAATGGAGGTTTGGGTTACGCTCAAGAAAGATCACATGGCCGAGCTCGATCGCGACGAGGAGCTACCTCGCTTCACCTCTTTGAACCCAGGTATCTCTTGGTGATAGCAGCACGGACGGCATTGCTGTGCTTTGTCCTGTGATGATGAATTCAAGCTGTGTTTGAGAGGCCAGGAAGTTTTCTTTTGCAGCAAATTGTTTAGAAGTGTGTCTCGCTTGGAGTTTGGACAGTGTTTTACTGTGTCTTATGGTAGATGAGAAATGGAAAACAGCTTTCCATTATTACTAAACACGTCTGGCAATGAAGTCTCCGAAGCTCGTTTCACTGACATTATATGAAAAATGATTTTGTGAATCACTAAACTCAGTAGAATGGCAAACGAGTCTACGGCGTCACCATCATCCGCACCAGCAGCTTTTATTTGTTTTTATTATTGTAAGCTTTTCATTGCTATTGTAAGAGATTATTTGATATTGTTTGATCAATTCAATTCATCTTTTTCTTTACTGACGACCATATCCGAATCCCTGTGAGTATCGTGCCAAATATTTCCAACGTTATCCGTTTTCGATACGAACATGTTTTTGGCGATCACAGTGGGAGACGAGAAAATTGATTATTCATATATGGCAAATAATACTAGGAGTGGAGCTAACCGAGATCCTCCACCCCCTCCATTAGATGGAGAAGATCAAAATGCAATAGGGGCCTCTAATAAGGAAACTACGGCTCTAGGAAGCCAAGTAGACACCACCCAGCCCCCTGTGGTAATGCATACTCCTTCTTAATTCATATCGAGGCTCGAGTTTCACAAATAATTCAGTGATATGAACAAAAATATGAGAGATATGCATGGAAACCTGCTGAATGTGCAGCGAGAACTACGAGACATGCGGAACGTGCATGAGAACCTGCAGAACATGCAGATAAGTAAAGACAGACGTATCGGCGGGTTACACGCAGGGATACAAGAAATGAGCAAAGGTTTAAACAAGCCGGTCCCCAGCCCAAAAACAAACGATCCTATGGGTAGAGATAATTCTTTCATGGGAGACGCCCGGCGCGCGACCACTGGGAAACGTGCTGTATCTTTCCAGGAGAATGATCCCTGAGGTAACACAAATCAAGACATTACAGATGTATATAATAGAGATAGGACACCTCCTTCTAGACCCTCTTCCTCTCGCTCCCTCATGCCTTATAGGCCGGACACAGTGTCTACAGCGAATCCGGTAGACGAGGTTAGCGATCTGTTGGGTGAAACCAACATAAATGCAAACTATGCCCCCCACGCCATCACGGCAAGGCACTCATGGAAGAGATACCACCAGGGGCGAACCCTGTCCCAGGGACTAGCAGAATAGATCCACCTCGCGAAGAAAGTTTTTACTCAAGGGTCCCGTTTAGTGAGCAACCATCCCGTGCCAATGAGCAATTCATGTACCCTACCGAGGGATTGGTCCAAGGGTCTTCTATGCTTGCGGGTTTAAACCAACCGGCACCGCAGAACTTGAGAACGGTAGTTGCTCAACTGGTAGAACAGATGGTGCCCGGGACTGTCAGGTAAGATGGTCCGTACTTCTACAGGAGCCTGTACCCGGCATATGTCGACAGGGATTTCCCCTTGCCCAGAAGATAGCGGGTCCCTGATTTCACCCACTTTTCAGGAGAAGATGAAATGACCCCCATGGAGCATATATCTCGTTTTACTCATCAAGCTGGGGACGCTACTGCTAATGACTTCTGGAAGTTGAAATTGTTTCCGAATTCGCTTACGGGAGATGCTTTTACCTGGTATGCGAGTTTGCCTCCGGGGTCGGTTTGCTTCGTGGACAGAAATACAGTCCGTATTCATGAAGGCTTTTGGTCGCCTCGATGCGCCAATGTCGATATTTGAGGTGATGCGTTTAAGACAGGCAGTTGATGAACACCCTGGGCAGTTCCTAATGCTTTACACAAAGCCCTGCTCCGTTGTAGGTCTGCCATACCTGAAAGAGATTAGCTGATGGTCGCATTAAATGCGTTAACGATCCCCCTCAGGAAGAAATTACAAGGGGAACGGTTCAATGATCTTTACGATTTGGCCAGGAAGGCAACTGAATACCATCAACTGTTAATGGAAGAGGCTCAGTCAACCCGGGCATATCAGGTGGAACCTAATAGTTTCGAGGTAGACATGGCTGAGTTCGTAAAGGGTGAGGCCACGTTTGCGACCCGCTCACAAGAAAAAACTCAAAGGCCGAAGCATTCCAAAAGTCTAATGAAGAGAAAAAGTATTCATTTGACATAGACAAGGCGTATGCGATTTTTGACTGGCTTTTCCAGCGAAAGCAATTTAGGCTAAAGGCCAGCCATAGAGTGCCACAAACAGAGAGAGAAAAAACCAGGAATTATTGTAAATGGCTTGGATCGTTCACGCACGCAACTAAGGATTGCCTGTCGTTCAGAAACATAATTCGGGATCTTATAGATTCTAAGGAGTTATGTTTTCCTAAAGTAGATGAAGTTACTATGGTGGACAATAAACCTTTTGATGATGAAATTGCCATCCATACATTTGACATTTTTGATACCGATGTCAATGTAATAGAAACTAATTTCGACATCACCTTGTAGGCGACAATGACTCTAGGAGAGACACCCTCGTCGTAAACGCTTTGCTCCGCTGACTGGCCGACAAAGGCGTATTCACCTGCCCAGTTAAGGGAGTTGACAACAATATGTGCTGGTGGCATATGGACGACACACACACCACGGAAAGATGCAACACTTTCAGAATGTATCTGTAGAACAACTAGGAGGATACTTGGTATGATTTGTCTCCGCTCGAGGAGGTGGCCATGGGAATGGTTTCTCTTGGATTGCGGTTTGCTCCTGCTACGCAGAAGAGACAGACTAACATCAGAAGCCCCCCGAGTGTGGAGTGAAGGCCACCTATTCGGGGAGGAAGAAGCGGCCCCATGGTCACGGTAGAAGTAGAGAAATGACCGGTCAGCAGCTCCGTATCCTCGATCGACCTAATCGTTAGCGAATTTGATGAAAGTCGCTTTCAACAATGAGCAAAGCAGGGATCAGATAAGGCAGACTTCACTAACGAATCGCGATTTGGAGGTGCCGGGAAAAGTGGCACTCCTAACATATCTCAGCAGGCAGCAAGTCCCCAAAAGAAAGCTGCCAAGCAAAACAGCTGACCACCCAAGGTGGATGCGCAAGCAATTCGAAAAGTGCCACCAATAGGTCAATTTCTGGAGGAAAAGATGCTCTGCCAAAAATACAAATTGAAAGCTCAGAACAAAATCCTGATATCGCAACTATGCACCCCTTGTTGTGTCAACTACTTCTACAAGTTGGTAGACATGTCCTCGGAAGGCAGATCATTGTTGAGCCTACCTACTCGACACCGTCAGGTATAAATGAAACTAACAGTTACTCGCAGTCACAGCAGGTGTCGACACGAACAATTACTGGGTACGACCCGTCCTCTGGAAATTTTGTGGAGGTGAGTCGACTTTTACTTGGTTCTAAGAAACCAAAGATTGTTAAAGCGAATAACCCTTCAAAACATTGGCAGAAAGTTGTTAGAAAAACTCTTCTACCACCGAGGGGTCGTAAGGGGAGGGATAGACGTCTAAGTCACGTCATTAAAAGGCCCAGGCCTACCCTCTCAGGAGTTACTCTTCCTGTTAAAATGACCATGAAGGAGTTAAAAGTCAAGCTAGAACGTGTTGAGTCTATAGATTACTCAGAAGAGCCAGGCTCAAGTTTTGATTACGACCCTCTCCAAAGTGGGGTGCCAAGCAATGCTGATGGCGAAGGGAAACCTGTTGCGAGCTGTAATGGTCTTACTCTACCAGCGGACTTCGCAAGCAATTGTAAGGAGGAAGCCGCAAGAGGTAAAACCTCTCTTCCTCGCATAGCAGATTGCCCGCTGAGATAAATGCAAAGATTAGAACGACCAAATGAGTGTCAAAGGAGAAGCGTTTAAGAACAAAGAGAGCGCTGTCACAGAGTTGGAGCTAGGCAGATTCCTAAGAGAAGGAACTTATGGGCCGTAGGAAAGATACGAACGAAGTAGTCCCTGACGTCTTGCAGCGGTTACATGTCTAAGAAGAGAACCGCCATTGTTACTGCGAACCATCCACATCTTTGCTTTCAATAAATCCAGTGACGCTTAGTGCGCCTGATGCTTGTAAGAAGTCAGTGTCTACTGATTTAGGTGGTAGCGAGGTTCGGGAATCTTTAATGATGCCGTGTGACCCGTTAGTCGGTGTCAATTTGGGAAGCGAGGCTTCTCCTAGGACTATTTTCATCAGTTCATCAGCTAATAAAGCGTTGTTTAGTGCGATTCGAGAAGTACTTGAAGAATTTAAAGACTGCTTTGCATGGGACTATACAGAAATGCCGGGTCTAGATCGTAGAGTCGTAGAGCATACGTTACCCATCAAGAAAGACTTTAAACCTATCTGACAAGCACCTCGACGAATGACTAGGGAAGTAACACAATTAGTATTTGAAGAAGTCAAAGCTCTTCCGGGCAGGGTACATAAGAACGTCACGGTATACAGAGTGGATTTCTAGCATTGTACCCGTAATAAAAAAGAATGGTAAAATCAGAGTTTGTATAGACTTTAGGGATCTAAACCGAGCGACTCCGAAAGACGAATACCCCATGCCTATCGCAGACGATCTTGTAGACAAGACGACTGGACATCAGGTTATGTCGTTCATGGATGGTTTGTAGGGTTATAATCAGATTTTTATCGCATAAGAGGATGTTCACAAGACTGCGTTTAGAAGCCCCCTAGAGATTTTTGAGTGGGTCGTGATGCTATTTGGTCTAAAGAATGTCGGCGCCACTTACCAAATAGCTATGAATGCGATATTCGACGCCTCCCTTGGAAAGACTGTAGAAGTCTATATTGATGACATAGTCGTTAACTCTATGAGAGAAGATTTACATATTGATCATCTCCTCTGGAGTGTCTTTATGAAAATGAGAAAACATCAACTTAAACTTAACCCTTTAAATGGTGCTTTTGGAGTCAAGGCGGGATATTTTCTCGGGTTTCTAGTGCACCAACGCGGCATAGAAGTTGATCAGAATAAAGTCAAAGCTATTCGGAATCTAGCTGCTCCGAGGACCAAAAAGGAGTTGTAAACTTTTTTAAGAAGGGAGAATTATTTCCGCAGATTCATTGGCAATTTGGCAGGAAAAACAGAAGTGTTTTCTACTCTTTTAAAAGGAAAGGACGAGTACAATTGGACTGCTAAACATAATGAAGCTTTCAATGGTCTCAAGAGGTATTTATCAAATCCCCCAGTATTAGCGCCTCCACAATGCGGGAAACCGTTCATACTCTAAGTAGCATCTACCGCAACGACAATCGGAGCTATGTTAGCCCAAATAGACGGAGACGGACAAGATAGGGCTATATATTATCTCTCAAGGTTGTTGTCATCAATAGAAGTGAGATACACTCCGAAAGAAAAATTATATCTATCAGTATTTTATGTTGTCACAAAACTTAAGCATTACATTGGAAACAGTAAAGTCTACGTCGTATCCAAGTCCCCCATTATCAAATACTTTTTCGAGAGTCCACATCTAGTCGGATGAGAAAGCCTCCACTTTTCCTACTAGATTGCCGATAAATCTTCGCAAATAGTTCACTCGTCCGATGAAAGCTTGTACCTCTTTCTTATTCTTCGGGGTTTGCTATTCTTCTATTGCCTTGATTTTCCCTAGATCAATCTGGATCTCTTTCTGATGTACAAAGAACCCAAGGAATTGTCCAGCTTGAACTTCGAATGCACATTTCAAAGGATTTAGCTTCAGCTGTTGCTTTCTCATCTAGATGAATGCAGCTCGAAGATCTTCCACAGGTGAATCATTCTTTCTTGATTTTACAACTATATCGTCAATGTCGACTTCCACAGTTTTCCCTATTAAAGGATCGAATATAGCGTTCATGGCTCTCTGATATGTGGCTACAACACTTTTTAATCCAAATGGCATTACTACCCATTCAAATATACCAATTGGATATTGGAAGGCTGTCTTATATACATCCGCTTCAGCAGTGAAGATTTGATTATATCCTGTATACCGTCCATGAATGACACAATGACATGCCTTGTCGTATGTCAATTAATTCATCAACTATTGGCATAGAATATTCATCTTTTGGGGTTGCTTTGTTTAGATCTCGAAAATCTATACCCACCTGGATTTTACCATTTTTCTTCACTACGGGAACGATACTTGAGATACATTCTGTGTTTCTAGACATTCTGATATAGCCGGCTTGAAAAAGTTTTCTTACTTCTTCATATACAAGTTTACTTACTTCGCCAACCATCCTACGCGGAGCCTGTTGCACAGGTTTAGAGTTTTCTCGAATTGGGAGCTTATGCTCTACTAGGTTCCTATCGAGCCCTAGCATCTCCGTATAATCCAGGCAAAGCAATCTCGAAATTCATGCAGCAACTCTTTTAGGGTTGATGCTAGCTCATTGTCTAGAATTGCACTCATGTACGTTAGTCGGGGATTTTTATCGGAACCAAGATTGACGCTAATTAAAGGGTCTGAAGATGAAAACAATGTTTCTCGACTATAACCGTCAAGTTGAAAGGAAAAAACGCCTAGAAATGACCTAGAATTGAAAGGGAAAGATAATGGTGCGATTCAACGCACTTTTTCAAGACTAGAAGAATCTAAAGAATATGCTTCTTGGTGCACACCGACCAGATCTTATACTTCTTAAATCTTCATAAGTTTCTTCCCACAGGAGTTTATCGGGCCCCAACTCCGCATTATCATCTTGCTCTCGAGTAGCTTGTTTGGCGCGATACTCGACATTAGTAAACTCTACGCCAATCCTGATTCCAGCCTGAGTTAAGACGATCACGCCTTCTGGCATTCCTCAAGTTCTCTCGCCAAACCAGGTAATAGGCAATCCTTCTTCAGGCACAAGCATTCCCGGATTATTTATGAGCTTCTCATCGTCCAAGCCCTCTATTGTGAAGCCGAATAGTGGAACGATGCCTCTATCTCGAGGAGCGTTATCATCTTCATCGCTTCCCCATCCGCTCGAGACTATAGGTGGTTCGACTCTCGCTGCCTCAACCTGGTGAACCATGACTTTCTCGATTTCCGGGTTCAATTACCTATTCTCATGATCGTCATTTGTTTCATGTTTCTCCTTCTCGGGCTCTGCAATGGAACATAGAGGCTTAAATTCACAAGAACAATGATTCTTATTAGCTTGCACGAGCTCTATCTCATCATCAAACCATGTCATCAACTCTTTATGTAGAGTCAAGGGTATTACAACAGCCTTATGCAGCCAGTCTCAACCCGGGAAAGCGTTAAAAGCCGATGCAATGTCTAGCACGAAAAAGGTAGTCTCCATCTCGTGTCTTCCAAGTTGGAGGTTTATTAAGAACACTCTCATACATTATGACCTCTTTCCATTGAAGTCCATAATTGACATCCTTGTGTCTGGCAGCTACCACCTTTCTTCACCCATCGCCAAGAAGGTCACGAAGGGAAGGATGATAACCGTAGCTCCATTATCCACCAGCACCTTGTTCATCCTTACTCCGTCGATGTCTGCTGTGATGTACATGGAATGGATATGTTGTCTCATCCCGAGAGGAGGTTTCTCGAACCAATGGAGTGGAGATCCTCTTGGGAATCTAACACTCGACCTGGGAACTCTACGCACCACGCCACTAGCTAGCATGACCTTTTTACTTTCTCTCGAGAAACAGGCAGGTAGCTCGACACGTTACAGGAGGTCACCATGGGACCTTTGTCCTCCTAATTCTCCCGATGCCTCTCAGGGGTTTCTTCTTCTAGAGGTGTGTAGTCTATATAATAATCATAGACAACATCCTCCTCTTCTTCACCTTCTGCTTGTGATGTCCCTTCTCGAGGTTCATCTGCTTCTTTTGGTGAAACGTTTTTGCTTTTCTTAGCCTCCATTTGAGTCAGTCTTAAGACTCTCTTGCGTGCTACCTTCAGGATCACTATTTTCTTGCGGACCTTTTGCCATTCTGACTATGGGTCTCTTGAGGGCTCTCCTACAATTCACTCGAAACTCGTAACTGGGTGTTTGACTTAAACAAAATCTTTCTTTTCACGATCATAGCCTCGAACCTCCTGCACATTAGGTTCAATCATCACATCATCAATAAAATTGGTGGTGAAGTTACCTTGATCTCGCTTTTGAGTTTAATCTCGATTTCTTCGTCAGTCGACATCTGGACCAGCTTCAAGAAATATACCAAGCAGCACTTGGTGCACATATGTGGGATGAGGAACCTATTCGAAGCGATCAATTTGCACTTCTCGCACATCATTTCTTCCTTGAGGAAGCGAGCGATCTGTGGACCCTCTTATATCAGTTTTGGATTAATCTGTGATGTTTCTTTTCCTTTCATCTTAGCAGCAACCCTTTCAGCTTTGACTAGCTCGGGAGTCGGATCATCGTGCTTCAAGGGCTTGTCCAGAGTCTTTTCTCGAGTGATCTATCCAACCTTGCCATGTCCATTCATTCGCTCACGCATCCGAGGCCTGTTGACCTGTTCGCTTTCTTCATGCTGTCTTTGACGGTATTCTCATCTAACAGACCCAGACGAAGAACTTCCCGAGGGATATTTTGAGGTAAAGCGGGAGTACGATGACACCATTCCCATCTCCACTTCCTCGAGCTGAGTCAGGTCATACCACATGCTTTCCTTGTTCATTTGCAAGTACCTGCGGTAGTTGCGGCACTAATCCGTAGAGTGGGAAGGATCCAGATGCCAAGTGACAATGCTCTTCATTGACTTCTCGAGCTGGACAATTCACCACTTGTCTCTCAACCAAGCGCTTGAAGAGCCTATTTGCGACAGTGGTCTCCCTAGACACTATTGGTTCTCCTTTTACAAACTTCGCTAAATCAATTTCAGCCCACTCAGCTGGACAATTCCTAAATGAGTGAAATTCTTCTAACAGGAAATTATGGTACTTAGTCGTTCATCTCGAGAGCTCATAGAAATCTCGAAAACGTTCTCCTTGGAGTTTTTTTCTACGCTATCTCGAGTTAATCTCTTTCAGCCAAGGCTATTGTGCACTTCAGCAAATTCTTCATAACCTTCACTAGGAACAGAGCAGGACTTTCCCCAGGAAGCTGCTTCATTCTTAGGATCTCTCCTAGTGTGGTTACTGAATCTAGCCTATCAAATGCATTAAACTACTGGGTTTGCATCTCGACCCAACTTGGGATGGAATTTGGAAGGAGCCTCGAATACCATCCAAAAGCATCTCCGGTCAAAGAATTAGAGAACCACTTGAGTTTCAGTATGTCATTATTTGACATTTCCCCCATTTGATAAGTGAACCTGACTATGTGCTCTACAGGAGTCATTTCATCTTCTCATGAGAATAAAATAAAATTAGGAATCTTATATTCTCGAGGTACCTCTATTCCTTATTCTATATATTTAAGAATTGGGCTCTTATACAGGCGCTCCTCTTCGGTCCTTACACCTGGCACCAATTGAGTCACAACTCGAGTGATTTGTCCGCTCAAGTCTACCACAAGATTAGGACTCGTTTTCCCTAAGTTTGTAATAAAAACTCTCAGTTTCCTTACGTTGACCGGGGGGAGGATAACCTGGATAAGTATTCTGCTCAAGATCTATAAATGTGGGGTTCACATTCTTGTTGGGCATCGAACTTTTCGAGCTACCCACACGTATTCCATTAGAAACCCCAGGACATGGTTCAATTCGTTCATTATGCGAACTTACACCATTATCTTTTTGCTTTCCAGCAGCCCTAGCATCTCCCATGAAGGATTTTTCACCTAAAGGTTCTTTCTTTTTCTCAGACCTATAACCCTTAAGGAAATTTAAGGCATCTATTACTTCCTGGATTTTCTCATCCGTTCGTACCTCCATCTTCCTATGACTTTCTGCTAACTCCAATTTTAATTCGCCTATAGCGTCACCAAACTCTTATTTGGCTGTAAAATCATTAGGCGAATATTCTCGTCGAGGATTATTCTGGGGCCCTATAGGGGGTACCTCCTGCTCACCCTCTTTTTGATTTTCGTTAGGATCCTTTATAATAAAGTCCTCATCTGTAATACTCTTTTTGGTACGAGCCATTTTTCAAAGGCTTTTCCCGAGTTTTTCGAATTCCAGCTCCCAATGTGGTCGCCAAAAACGTGTTGGCGCAGAATTTGTGTTCCTCGCAATACGTATCGAATTTTACAGTGATAGCGTGGTTGCCGTAAAGTGAAAGTAAACGAAATACCGGAATTTAATACGACGGTACTGGATTTATAGTGTTAAGTGTGTCTACGCAAAGTAAACGAATGCAGGTATAAAAAGCAATCACAACACTAAAATTTAATGCAATAGTATCGAGTTTACAGAGTCACACTTACAGACATGACTTGAACGAAAAACAACATGAAAGACTTGGTGACGCTTCACGACGATCGGCGGCGGATGAACGGCGATCGAGGCAAACTTCTTTAATGGAATTCACCATTGTGGAGCGGCGGTCGGACGTCAACGACGTCGGAATTTAATGCAACGGCACCAAGGGTGGAGGACGGATTCGAAGTGGTGGCAGATCAACAGAGCCGGATAGAATCAACGGCACTGATGATGGACGAAGGTGTGTCAACAATACCGGACAGAATCAACGGCAATGAGATTGGACAGAAGTGTGTCAACAACGCCGGATACAATCGACAGCGCTGAGGTTGGAAGGTTCCATACAAGAGTAAAAGATAAAAGACTAAGATATGTGTTTGAGTTGTTGTTTGTTCTGTTATGTCGCGATCCTTTTATTTTTCAGAATCTTGCAGTTGTGTTTGTTCAATCAGTCCAGGATCTTCTTAAATCGTGTGCACGATCTAATTCCTATTTTGTAGGAACCATGCAGGTCGTGTTCTGGTTGGTTTTCCTGCGTTTGCCACGTGTCCTACTTCTTGGACGTGGCTTAGTTGAGTTCTCGAGTAGCGAGGACCTGTATCATGTCTCGAGCTCTACTGGGTTTACTTTATGATGTACTCGATAGTCATTTCTCAACTGAGATTGGTCTTGTGTCTCGAGTAATGCCTGTACAGGTTTCTCTAGCGAGGTTGATGTTAGATCCTGTTCATCTCGAATGGTGCCCTTCCTAAATCTTACTTCTTCGGCCTATTGGGGTGAAGCCCAGAAATTCATGTGTGTCAGTAAGGTTGCAGTGGACGTATGACCATCATGAAAATAGAAATAATTCACATCAAGAATATAGAAAGTCAATGATGCGCAAACTTGAGGGTTGCACTTATAAGTAGCACTCGAGGTGGCGATTAGGTCAGTAATACCCAGAATTCCCCACTAATTCTGCAACCTAACAGTTCAAAGGGCGAGTCGTTCACTAAATTTAAAATCTAAGATGATGGAATGAGAGCATACTAATTCCTTAATGTTATCCCAGTTCAAAAGAGATTTAATGCCCTTCCAAGGCAAGGGAATGCAGGACTCGGTTAGCAAATAATCATGGGATATATTCTCAGAAAACCGAGGGAGGAAAAGCAGGGCCCATCCATGGTCACTTAACTTCTCCATAAAGCTAATGACTCCAAATTTGCAGTGAGTTATATGTTTTTAGGGTTCACGAGGCAGTCGTAGCTCTAGAATGTTGCACCATCTCTGGTCGATGACAACGGACAAGAAATTTCTGGAAGCCATTTTCACGCGAGCAAAAAAGAGGATGCAAGAAGACTTGGTGGTGGTGGAGACTTAGGCAAGGGAGATGGATCATATGATAAAAAAATAAAAGGAGAAGATGTATCGGGGGCGAAACTCGTTTCCCACTACAAAAAGAAGGGACAAATATTTATAAAATAAATTTTGAGCCTGGGCCTAATCACGAGGTTCTTGTGGGTTTAAAACTCACGAGACAATGGACGAGTATCTTATAAAAGTTGAAGGCAAATAAAGCATAGTACACCCTAGTGGAGGAATATGAGTCGACTCGAAAGAAAAGAATATTCGCGCCTCGAACTATTAATATTTAAAAAAGAAAACAATCAATTTGAGATAGATTTTTCTCAAACAGAATGGCAGCTCGAGTAATTTAGCTATTTTCTAGGTCAGGTGAACAAGATCCTACACGCATGACCATATATAGCCTTTGAAAAGCGGAAAATGAATTCCAGTGCACATCTAGAAGAGGAATGTTGCCGAAGCCTGATTTCGAAAAAGATATGAATAGCATGACTCCAGCTCTTGTGAGGAGATAAAACCAGCTTTGTCCTTCGTGTTTATTCAACAAGAATTTCAATATGATCCGGGAGGGTGGGAGGTGGCGACAACATGGTGACTGCAAGTCAGTATGGGCCCAGCGTATCCCTTTCTTTCTATTTAGTCCCCAATGATATGAATCTCATCCGTTATTGTTCTTTCCACTCCACGACGTGGCCCGATAAACTAGTGGGCTTAATATGGGCCCATACAAGTCCTGCGGGATGTTCTTTCGTGCAATACCAACTGTCCGATCGATGTCCCAACCTCCACATTAATCAATCAGATGGATCGATCTTTACCGTCCATTCCGTTAACCGGCAAGGTCTGGAATACGACGTGCGTTTCGTTGGTTCAAATTCGGTCGGAAAAGTCACTTCCTTCTCCTCCTCGTCGGAATATCGCCAGCGGCGTCGGGGGGCAGAACGACCGACCTACCCATTCTCGTCATGGTACGATCGCCCTGAGCTCATCCCCCTTGGTGTAATTTCTGTTGCTCGGCGTTCGTCTTGCCGTTTTGTGTCGCGGGTATGCTTGGATTATTGGCGGGATATGGTAGGAATTTTGTTTGGGTGCTTCTTCCATCAATTAGTCGGGGTTTACAGGATTTTGAGGTTCTTTCTTGATTAGAGCTTGGTAGCTTCCGGTTTCGCTGGCAAATCTGAATTTGCCGGGCAATCAGTTAGGAGAACTGTCGGGTGTGTTTGGTGGGATGAATTACTTGGGGCCGTTTCATCTCTGCTATTTAATCTGTCGTCTGTGGGATTCTGACCATTCACATGATTTCTTTGGGGTAATCCTTTGATTGATAGAAAAGGCCTGAGTCTATGTAGTTCAGGCTTAATTTTTCAATATCCCCAGATGGGTTTTCACTGCCTGTTTATGACTAGGTTTGTAATATGACAATATTTTAGTGGTTGCAAAAGTGGTTGATCTGTCTGTTAAGGTTTTGATGTCTTTCTTATTGGTTTAATAGGCACGGATTGGAGGCTTACTTGCCTTCCGAAGGGTTAGTAGTCTTTTGGGACATGGGGATAGGTTCGGTACAATCTTTAGATTGTTTAGCACTCAGGACGCGACGGCTGCTGGCGCGCCCCAGCCTCCTCCTCCTCCACCACCTCCAGAGAAGACCCATTTTGGTGGCCTGAAGCATGAAGACCGGATCTTCACTAACTTGTATGGGTTACACGATCCTTTCCTCAAAGGTGCCATGAAATGTGGTGATTGGTACTGGACCAAAGACCTCGTTCTGAAGGGTGCTGATTGGATTGTTAATGAAATGAAGAAGTCTGGTCTACGTAGGCGTGGTGGTGCCGGTTTCCCATCTGGCCTCAAGTGGTAATTCATGCCCAAAGTTTCCGATGGCCGTCCTTCCTATCTTGTTGTTAATGCGGATGAAAGTGAACCTGGGACATGTAAGGACAGGGAAATCATGCGTCATGACCCTCACAAGCTGCTTGAAGTGTGCTTGATAGCTGGTGTTGGGATGAGAGCAACTGCTGCATACATATATATAAGGGGTGAATATGTTAATGAGCGGAAAAATCTTGAGAGGGCAAGAAAAGAGGCTTATGAAGCTGGATTATTAGGAAAAAATGCTTGTGGCTCTGGCTATGATTTTGATGTTCACATCCATTTTGGAGCTGGGGCTTATATCTGTGGTGAAGAGACTGCTCTACTCGAAAGCCTCGAAGGAAAACAAGGGAAGCCAAGATTGAAGCCACCTTTCCCAGCTAATGCTGGGTTATATGGCTGCCCTACTACTGTTGCAAATGTAGAAACAGTTGCTGTTTCCCCCACCATACTAAGGCGTGGCCCTGAATGGTTTGCTAGTTTTGGTAGAAAAAACAACTCGGGGACAAAGTTATTTTGCATTTCTGGTCACGCGAACAAGCCTTGTACTGTGGAGGAGGAGATGAGTATTCCTTTGAAGGAATTGTTGGAAAGGCACTGTGGAGGTGTTAGGGGAGGATGGGATAACTTACTTGCGGTCATACCTGGGGGTTCATCTGTGCCATTGCTCCCAAAGGACATATGCGAGGATGTACTCATGGACTTTGATGCCCTCAAGCTGTCCAGAGTGGACTTGGGACTGCTGCTGTTATCGTGATGGATAAATCCACTGATGTGGTCGATGCAATTGCTAGGCTTTCCTATTTCTACAAGCACGAGAGCTGTGGACAGTGCACACCTTGTCGTGAGGGAACAGGGTGGCTTTGGATGATCATGGAAAGGCTGAAGGTTGGAAATGCAAAGTTGGAGGAAATTGATATGCTGCAGGAAGTGACTAAGCAGATTGACGGGCATACTATATGTGCGTTGGGTGATGCTGCAGCTTGGCCTGTTCAGGGTCTGATTAGACAAGCTCGAGAGAAGGATTAGAGAGCATGCAGAACGAGAGTTGCTGGAAGCTGCTGCATAGTCAGGTTGTTATTGATCTCATTTTCCTCACTGCATAACATTTACTACGGTGTTATAAAATAAATCATTTTTTTCTACAAAACTGCAATGGCCTTCTAGGATCACTACCAAACGATCGAAGAAGACGAGAGAATGAAGATGGATTGATCAATACGAAGAACTCAATCGATCTTTTCATTCATCGGTCGGATGTACAGATTACAAGGAGAAGAAGAAGAATCTACAGTTCAATATCATAAAACTCCTACAACTTGCATCCCTCCTATTTATGGTTGTAACCAACCAACAGAAACAACTAACAATTCTGTTAATTTGGAGTTAGTTCTTTCCTGCCTCCTTTCTTCTTCTCCCTTCCTCCATGTTCTGCATCTTCTCCATATTATGTATCTTCGCGAATTGCAGCACGTGACAGTTCTGTAGTTTCTCCATATTCTGCATCTTTGCGAATTGTAGCACATGACAATCCATTCCCCTTAGAATATAGCTCGTCCTTAAGCTACCACACTGTAACATCACCAGAATTCTTCCTCCACAACTCATTCCTCTTGCCAATCCATCCCCCTTAGAACGTAGCTTGTACTCAAGCTATTGATACAAACAGCAGTAACGCAAATCGAAACACAGTCATTACTCGAAATCCGGAAAGCGTCGGATGAAATATGTAGAAGGTTCCCACGTAGCATCATTGATGTCCCCATTGGACCAGCGAATTCAAACATAAACAACAGTTACATTTCCTTGTTTAACCAACTTCCTATCCAATATTGCCACCGGTCGAACAAACAAATGCTGCTGTTCATCGACTTCTGGAACAAAACAGGTCAATGGGGGTGTACCCTAATGCTTTTTCAATATGGAAACATGGAAAACAGGGTGAACCTTTGCTTCTAGTGGTAACTGTAACTTGTATGCCACGACCCCTATTCTCGCAATTATAGGGAAAGGTCCAAAATATCTCGGGGACAGTTTGGCTGAAAGTCTGTGAGCCATAGTCTTCTGTCTATAAGGTTGGATCTTCACATAGACAAGATCCCCAACTGCAAATTCAATATCAGTTATGCCCCTGTCTGCCTGATGTTTAAACCTGTCCTGTGCGCGTTTAAGATGGAACTTTAACATCCGCAAACATTCTTCCCGAGCCTGTAAGCTTCTGTCAATAGTTTCCACAGCACTATCTCCTCTAACATATGGCAAATGAACTACTGGCGACTGTCCATAAACAATCACATAAGGAGTAGATTTGGAAGAGGCGTGGTATGAAGTATTGTACCACCATTCTGCTAAAGGAATCCATTGCACCCAGTCTTTCGGCAGCTCCCCAGTCATACACCTCAAATAATTTTCTAAACACTTGTTTACCACCTCCGATTGGCCATCGGTTTGAAGATGATAACTAGTGGACATTAGGAGATCAACCTGTTGTAATCGAAATAGTTCCTTCCAAAACAGGCTTGTAAACACTTTATCTCTCTCAGACGCAATCGTGCGAGGCATACCATGCAATCTAAAAATGTGATCCAAGAAAAGTTGTGCCACAGAAACTGCTGTAAAAGGGTGTCTGAGAGTGATAAAGTGCGCATATTTACTGAGTCTATCCACTACCACCAAAATAGTGTCTTCACCTTTGGATTTAGGTAATCCTTCAATATAGTCCATGGAGATATCTATCCAAATAGCCTCCGAAATCGGCAAAGGTTGAAGTAACCCAGCAGGCCGCTGTAAAACTGATTTACATTGCTGATAGATAACACAATTCTTGATATAATTGCGCACATCTCGTTTGAGCTTCTTCTAATAAAACAGTGCACTGATTCTTTTAATAGTGACCTGCATCCCAAAATGACCACCGGCAGGAGTATCATGAAACAAGGAAATGATCTTTGTCTTACATCCTCATTAGAACCCACCACCAACTTCCCTTTCCTTCTCAACTCTCCTTGCACCCAAGAATAGTGCCCTTTGGTATGCTCCTCCTGCAGTCCCGCAATTAGATGCTGCAGTTGTTCATCCGATTGCCAAGTCATGTGAATTTGATCTTTTAGATCTGTATTCACTTATGATAAAATCAAAGACATTAATTCAGATCCCTGCATTCGAGAAAGAGCATCAACAACCACATTTTCTTTTCCCTTTTTATATGTCACCTCATAATCCAATCCCAATAACTTGGACAAACATTTACTCTGAAATGCAGTTGTGATCTTCTGCTCTAGAAGGTATTTAAGACTGACATGATCTATCTTGATAATAAAATGGCGTCCACTCACATACGGCTTCATTTTTCAACTGCAAACACCACAGCCAACAATTCCTTTTCATAAGTAGAGCTGGCTTGAGTTCTTTGGGAGAAGGCTTTACTGATGTAAGCAATAGGATGCCCATTCTGTGTCAACACTACGCCCATTCCTTTTCCTGAAGCATCGGTCTCTATAACAAAGGTTTCAGCAAAATTGGCAATGCAAGTACTGGAGCTGAAGATATCGCAGCTTTAAGTTTGTTAAAGGCTTTAGTAGCTGCCTCATTCCACTGAAAGGCGTTCTTTTTTAATAGATTGGTGAGAGGCCTGTTGATGACCCCATAGTGCTGAATAAATCTCCGGTAGTAGCCTGACAAACCCATAAAGCCCCTCAATTCTTTAACATTTGCAGGTTCAGGCCACTGTTGCATAGCTGCTATTTTAGCAGGATCAGTTTGCACTCCCCTTCCCGAAATAAGATGGCCGAGATACTCAATTTCTCCCACGCCAAAGACACACTTGGATAGTTTTGCAAACAGGGTATGACTTCTCAATAACTCCAAAACAGCTCGCACATGGGTGACATGATCAGCTAAAGATTTGCTGCAAATCAAAATGTCATCGAAAAAGACTAATACATACTTACGCAATTGTTGCTTAAACACTGTATTCATGAGATGCTGGAAAGTTGAAGGAACATTCCTGAGCCCAAATAGCATCACAAGAAATTCATAGTGGCCTTCGTGTGTTCTGAATGCAGAAGAAACACAAGTTCTTAGCCCGCCTTTCTACAATGAATTCAGGTGTCAATTGTTTCCTTACTACCCCCTTCTGAGGTTCACTGACATATGGTGTTTTCATCATACCGGTGCCCTGCTATTGCAGATATGGGACAAAAGTTCTGCCTATCTGTTTATCGAAAACAGGCTTGTTTCTTCTAGAAAGTGAAGACAAAGTATTCTCTTGCAGTCTGGCTAGAGTGTACACATCTTGCAGAGTCTGAGGTCTAAACATACGCACTGTATTCTATATTTCAAGCTGTAATCCACTCAAAAAACAAATGATCGCTTGCCTTTCAGACAAATATGTACGAATCAATAAAGCATCAAATCGATCTCGATATTCCTCCACTCCCCCACTTCCAGTTTGTCTCAAATTCATCAGTTCTGATAGTGGATCATCCTAAGGTTGCGTGCTAAATCTACTCAAAATCGCCAGTCTATACTCCGCCCAATTAGGCCAACCTCCATGTCTCCTAGTTTTGATCAAAGCCTGATGCCACAATAAAGCTTTCCCTTCCAAGTGGATCGAAACTAATTTCACCTTAATACTATCAGTTGTACCATCAACCTCGAAAAATTGATCACACTTGTACAGCCAACCTTGCACATCTTCGCCATTAAACTTTGGAAAATCAATTTTCGAAAACCGAGCAAAGTTAGAATTGAAACCTCTAGGATTGTTAAAAAGAGGGGAGTTGGTGATCCTCCATTATTGTTGCGGTTTGGGCCTGTATCCCTAATCTCTTCCAAGTCACGAATCTTGTCGCCAATCTCTTGAAACTGGTTGGTACTACGCAACATCATCTCACGCTGTGCATGCATTTCGTCACGCATGTCTCCTTGTTGTTGCTGATGTTGTTGCAAAAACTCCAGCCACGAATCCTTCATCGTTTTCTGGAATTCTTCCATTGGTGACTGAGTTTTTTAGACACAACCATGGATTGCCAGGATCAAGACAACTGATACCACTTGCAATTGCCTTCTAGGATCACTACCAAATGATCGAAGAAGACGAGAGAATGAAGATGGATTGATCAATACGAAGAACTCAATCGATCTTTTCATTCATCGGTCTGATGTACAGATTACAAGGAGAAGAAGAAGAATCTACAGTTCAATATCATAAAACTCCTACAACTTGCATCCCTCCTATTTATGGTTGCAACCAACCAACCGAAACAACTAACAATTCTGTTAATTTCGAGTTAGTTCTTTCCTGCCTCCTTTCTTCTTCTCCCTTCCTCCATGTTCTGCATCTTCTCCATATTCTGTATCTTCGCGAATTCCAGCACGTGACAGTTCTGCAGCTTCTCCATATTCTGCCTCTTTGCGAATTGCAGCACATGACAAAAACTTGATGAATTGAAACTAGTGAATGCTTTACCTTATCTTCCACAATCAATAGCGATGTGGCTGTCTCGCGCATGAGTAGAGCCTTAATGATTTTGTTATCCTTTCATTACTGGTGGAGATCGAGCCTTGGCTAATTTCAGTTTGGAACTTAAATGTATGGTATGTCGCCAGTTCTCAAATTGTTAGTGCATGTGAACAGCTGTAGTTATCGATGGTAGGGATGTTTGGCTATTGCTATTTTGTTGTGTCAATACTCAACCACAAACACAGACACCCACAAATATCTGCCTTATATCCGTAACCCCTTTCTCCCTTGTAAATGCACAACTTGCACACTCTGATGCATAGATGTGCAAACACACCTCTTAATTCGCCTCCAACACCTGCATCTGCAGGCCCTCTCTCCACCCGCCTATGCGCATCAACATATCTTATTTCTTCAGATCCTGCATGTGCTCATGTGTTCGTTTCTTTTGCAGGACATGCATGTTATAGTGAAGATGCCCCTGTTGAATAACGTGTTGCCGGTTTTGAAATTAGAAGGTGACTCATTGTCATGGATTTACATTTTTTTTTCTCTATCCCTGATGCACATTTCTTGGTATGAGGGTGCTTGTTATGCTAGTTTCCCTTTGGTCCCATAAGCTGGGAATTAACAAAATGGCTTAGTTGAAAGAAAACATCAACACTTGTTGCAAGTAACTAGATCACTCTTGTTTCAGGCCTACTTACCATTACAGTTTTGGGGATATGCTTTGCTTACTGCAGTGTTTCTCATTAATAGACTGCCAACAAAAACCCTTTCTAACAAATCACCATATGAGAGTCTGTTTCAAAAACCACCTGAATATCATAGTTTGAAAGTTTTTGGGCCTCTTTGTTTTGCTTGTATCTTGACACAGAACAGAAGAAAAATGGACACAAGGGCGTGAAAATGTATCTTCATTGGTTACCCTTTTGGTGTTAAAGGTTACTACTTATATGATCTTCAGTTGCATGAAGTCTTTATATCTAGAGATGTTATTTTTTATGAATCAATCTTCCCGTTATGACTTACCAATAAAACGTCAGTCGAGTGTCCTCTAGTTTTACCTATCCCACCACCAAATGCAGATTTTTCAGTGGGTAGTACAGAATCAGTTTTACATCCTTTCCAGTTACATGAAGATACACATCCTAGTTCACACTTTGCTTCTAGTAGTGATACAACTACATCACAGTCACATGATATAGAACCAATTGATGCATCCCTTACTAACTTGAGGAGATGTACCAGAGTAAAGAAGTCACCTGGCTATCTACGTGATTATCATCACAGCCTATCTGTTGTCACAGCAAGCCAATCCTCTTCCGTGGTTTCTCCCAGGTCTGTTTCTCATCCACACACTCCACATACCACACCTTTGTATCCGATTGAACCTTATGTTTCTTATCAGAATCTTTCTCCCTCTTTTAAAGTCTTTTTACTGTCCTTGGAAGCTAACTATGAACCTCAGACATACAACCAAGCAAAAGGGGTTCCACATTGGGAGGAGGCTATGGCTATTGAGCTTGCGGCTTTAAAAGACAATCACACGTGGGATGTAGTTTTACTGCCACCTGGAAAATGTGCAATTGGATGTACATGGGTTTATAAGGTCAAAGTCAAGGCTGATGGCAGTGTAGAGAGCTATAAAGCAAGATTGGTTGCCAAAGGATATACGCAATGTGAAGGTATTGATTTTCATGATACCTTTAGTCCAGTTGCAAAGCATACTTCGGTTAGGACTTTCTTTACGCTTGCTGCTATAAAGGGCTAGATATTACGACAGTTTGACATTCACAATGCTTTTCTCAATGGAGAGCTACAAGAAGAGGTTTATATGACTATCTCACCAGGTGTTTTGATTCAGGGGGAGTGTGAGAATAGAAACTTGGTTTGTCGGCTTAGAAAGTCTTTATATGGCCTCAAACAAGCATCAAGGCAGTAGAATCAAAAGTTAACAGAATGTTTGTTATCCGGTGGATTTCAACAGTCTAAAGCGGATTATTCATTGTTTACTAAGTGTGATGATGATGGATTTCTAGCTATATTGATATATGTTGATGATTTTGCTGTGGCTGGATCAAATGTGGGAGTTATAGCAAGTTTGAATACGTATCTGCAGCAACATTTTAAAGTTAGAGATCTTGGTGATTTAAGATTCTTTATTGGTTTGGAAATCGCAAGGTCAAGGAAAGGGATTTTCATTTCACAGAGAGGGTACACATTAAGGTTGTTGGAGGAGCAAGGGAAGCTTGCTTCTAAACCGAGCTATGTGCCCATGATACCTAACCACAAGCTAAGCAGAATGGGAGAAACAGAGGAAGTGAATGCGACTGTTTACAGGCAACTGGTAGGAAGGCTGATTTATCTGGGTTACACTAGACCAGATATAGCTTATACGGTTCATGTCCTTTCGCAATTCATGGAAAAGCCAAGAATGGAACATTGGCATGCGGCTTGCTATGTGCTTAGATATCTGAAGGGCACACCAGGTCAGGGAATTCTATTTTCTAGTGGTTCGCAATTATCCTTACAAGGATATGCTGATAGTGATTGGGGAGGCTGCATAAACACTAGAAAATCCACGACTGGTTTTTGCATCTTTATTGGTGACTCGATTATTAGTTGGAAGTCTAAGAGGCAAGCCACAGTGTCGAGAAGTTCGACCGAGGCAGAGTATCGGTCAATTGTAGTGTTTTTGGAATGTCCAGTTGACCTGTATTGTGACAATAAGCCTGCTATACACTTGAGCAAGAATCCTATCTTTCACGAGAGGACTAAACACCTGGAGATTGATTTGCATTTCATTCGAGAGAAGGTTATGGACAAGACAGTGGACGTGAGGCACATAAGAATAGAGTTTCGGCTGGCAGACTTATTTACTAAAGCGTTGCATCCCAGTAGGTTTCAATTCCTTTTAAGCAAGATGGGAGTAAATGATATATTTACTTCCCATCTTGAGGGGAGTGTCAGATATCAATGCAGAAAGGAAGGAAAGGAGACAAGAAAGTCGTTAAGAAGGAGAAGTAGATGAAACTGGGCTGGTGATCAGCGGAAGGATTTGCAGAAGAGGGCCAATTCTCTTACTGGGATAGCAATCCATTTAGTTAATAATTTAGTCAATGTAAAGCCCAAATAAAAGGGCAAAGTCGTAAAAGAACAATTACTATTGGTTAGAGAGGGGGAATATGCATGCGTGCAGAGGGTGCGCGGAAGTTGGTTTTTAAGATTCTTATACCCTCCAAAAATGGTTTCTGGTTCTGAAGATGAATGCGATAAGGTTTTGAGGTTTTCTGGAAATTTGTGGAAAATTCCTTCAACCAGCACCCCCAAAAGAAGCAGACCGTCATCCCTGCTCAAAAACGCTGATATGCTCAGAATTTACACATTCTCAGTGCCCATACACCGAGCAACTCTTGCTCTTCCACAAGAGCCCCAGCCCCTTGCGCGTTAACCTCCTCGATATCGATTTACTCATCAGCTTTGTTTCCTGAATAGGCATGGGCATGGGCATGGGCACGGGCACGGGCCTATCATCGTGAATATCGCCTTCCGGATGTTGGTAATACTCCACTGGAGCCTGCTCTCGTTGCCGTTGTTGGCGGAATAGCATCAACAATTTCTGAGCCTTTTCTTTACCTCTAACAGTTCCGTTCACCGAGATAGATACCAACGCAGGTATCACGCCTTCCTGGAGCACCATTTGGATGCACTCTTCGTTCCCCGAACACAGGATGAAAAGGCATAGAACTGCTTGTTCCTGCTCGAAAGGCTCGCCCAAGTCCAGTATCGTCGCGAGCGAACTGATGAGTTCGGCATTTGATGACATCTCGTCTTTTCCCGATTGATCTCCTGCAAGGTTTATTAGGACGGCAATGGCCTTTTCGGTCCATTGGTGGTCGGTGGCCGTGAGTAGGGCTTGGAGCCCAGTGACTATGCCGGAAGAAAGGAGGTGGTCAGTGTTGGTGTGGCAGGTGGAGAGGTTGTACAGGGTGTGAAGGGCGTCAAGCCTGCACTGAGGTTCCGTCTCCTCCCTCAGAAGCTCGATTAGGAACGGCACGGCCTTGCTCGTGCCGACAAAAGGCTTCGCCTCCTCGAGGCATGATAAATTAAGGTACAGAGCAGTGGCGGATCTGTAGGACGGGTAGTCAATCATTTCCTCGAGAAGTGGGATAACTCCTGCCGCCACCATCATTTCCTTGTTCCTGCATGACAAACAAATAGTGGGGGACATGATAAACAAGGAATCCTTGTCACAAGTACTGAGTAAACAAGTGACGAGGTTATAAAAGATGGTATGTACCTGTTGTTGCTGACGGCGAGGTTGAAGAGAGCCATGGCTCCGACATCCTGAGCTGCCATATTTTGATTGCAGATGGCCAATTCTAGAAACCGCAGAAGGGCCACGACGAAGCCATTCGACCCCAGGAAAACTCTGGCCTCGTCGTCGTCCTTTAAAAGAAACCTGATTCGTTCCACCACCTTGCACTTTGTTTCCAGATCTTCCCCTCCATTCAAAATAGCCATAAACTCCTCGCAACGGTGAACGATATCATCTGCTTCGGGCTCGTCCTCCTTGTGTGACGAGTCATACTGCTCCTCAACTTCAGTCCTGCTTTCCTCTACAAGAACAATTGTTGAGTCCTTTAACTTGCAAGAGCTTACGACATCACTCAACCTGGTGTTGATATTTTCTGAATTCGATAAGGCGAGCCTCCAGTAGTTTAAATCGAGAGACTCGGGAGGGCCGTCAGGGACAGGAGCGCCATTCTGTTCACACCAACTCACAATCAGACCCTTCACGCAGTAATTGGGGGTCAAACCGAGATGAGATAACTCCTGCAGAGTTTTCGGACAAGTATTGTGGCCATCCGCAAACCACTTCTCGATACAGATTCTCTCATAGGTCTGCCCGGAGGAAATAATAACCGGGTCATACATAATCTGCAGTGATATAGGACACCTCAGTTCTTCCGGGGGCAAGTTCATCGATTTCCTTATACTCTGCCGGAGATTGAAAGAACCGAGCTCTGAGAACTGCCTGTTGAACGCTGGACTATTCCGGGTCGCTCCTTCGAGGGAGCCCGCGACAGTGGGTGAACAAGGAGCCGATCCCTGTGAGTCATTGTCATCGGAAATTTCGCCTCTGAACAACTTGGAGTATTTTCTCATGAGGTGAAGAAGATACGCGACGATTGATTCCTTCCGCTTATCGTCCTCAGCCCTGGCTCGATCGACGAGTTTCTTGAGAGCCCTTCTCTCAGTAAGTGCAGCCTTGGAGGAGGTGATGCCCAGTTGGGTAGCCGCTTGATGGAAAGACTCCAGCTCAATATTGTCGCAGCATTCGTTGAAGTTTCTTCCTTGTTGGAGCAATCCTACTATATCATCACCGATCTGCTTCTCCACTAAATCAAGCAAGAAAACAGCGGCCTCCAGGTCACTCACTATCTCTGAGATCTGCCAAATAAGCACCCAGAAAGATTATGAATATTTTTGCACCTGAAGTTCACTGATCATGCCGGGCCTTCAAGTAGAAACATTTTACCTGACAACCAATGGATTGTGGCACAATGTCTTCAACCTGCCGAAGGCTATCTATAAGGGCACAGCGAACCTTTTCAAACTTCAGGAGAACCGAATCTCCTGTTATAGCCTGCGACGTTGGGGAAGTTCAATCCCTATTCTAAACATTAGGTGTTCAATCCCGCAAAATCCAGAAATCATCATACCAAGTAAAGTTTGCTGCAGTCCGAGCAGTGTCGAAGAATGTTCTTAGTTTTCTCGATAGCTACGTGCAACGAACATAGCGCCTGAATTCCAGACTTGCTTCTAGGTCTCGCAGCTTCGAGTTCAGGGAAGATATTCAACACCCTGCAGTAGATTGACGAGAGTGTCTTGCACATTCCTCCATGTAACTGCAAAGAAAACTCGAATAATCAGCCCCGGAGTCCAGGGAACAAACACGAGAGTAGAAAACCTTCCTATTAGGGCTCAAATCAAATCACATATACGAGAGTTCATCCAACGAATTATTCCATATTCGAAGCAGGACGACGAGATCAAGACATTCAATTGTAGCAAACATCCTCCTCCCACAAGTGAGGAGGATCCGAATACCCACCTTAGCATCACTAGCCGCAAAGAAATTCTCCTCAACTTCGACCATATCCATAATTCAGATTCGCCGGGTCGGCAAAGCGCGGCCACTCTCACCGCGGTGTTCTGCAAAAGACACGGGAATCAGGGAAGACTACCAAAATCACACCATCTCATTCCATAAATCAAAAGATAAAGAGAGAGAGAGAGAGAGAAGATACAAACTTGATGATTAAACATTAAAAGGCATAATCACACTCCCACAAGGAATCAAATCAAACGACAATGAAGGAAAGAAAAAAGCCGCCCAAAAAATCCTCCAAAAAACCCGGCAAAACAAAGGGAAGAAGGAAAAAAACAAAGGAGAAATCACAACCACTGTCCTTTACCGGTGGCGTCATCGTCGTCGAAGCAGACGGGAAGATCATCAGGGCAAAAAAATAAATAAATAACGTGGTTCGAAAAATGCCGAGGAGAGGAAGCGAGTGGTGAGATTAAGACATATCATCAAACAAGGAGGAGCCTCGAAGCTCAATGAAATTCCTACCGCCCCTCCGACGCTTCAAAACCCAAGACCAAATCGCATCAAAAACCGAAACCCATTTCCCCCAGGCATCGACCTCTTCCGCTTCCTCTTCCTTCCCACCGGAGAAAAACGGACGGGGGATCGAGCGAAATTAACCTCCCTTCTTTTCTTCTCCTTTTAATGGACGAATAAATAATTTCTGATAATCGACGAAGGATTTTTTTGGGTTTTGCATTAATGCCAGAAAGATCTGTACACTCTCTCTCTCTCTCTCTCGCCTTGTGTCTGCCTGTGTGTCGGTTTCGGACAGAGAAGGGGACGAACATGAACAAGAAACAGAACGGCCGTCCTGTGCGTGTCGGTAATCATTAAATTGATTGAATTATATATATTTTTGGACTGCAATGGATGGGCCGCTCAATGCTAATTAATAGCTTCCGGATGCAAATACTTGTACCATTAATTTGACACGTAAATTTTCTATTTTTAAAATTGACAGAACTTTTTCCTAATTTCAGTCGTTGTCTTCACATGATCCTCTCGATTGGTTGCAATAAATACCAAGTTTGGCTCAACAAATAATAATTTAGATATGACGTGCGTCCTTTATTCCCAATCCCGTCGCATGCCCAAATAGTAAAATAATCGGACGACGTGTTGTCACTGACGACCCAAAAAATTTTTGTTTTTTATAAGTAACCCAATAAATTTTGCTTTATATACGATAAAGCCCTTAGCGTGTAATCTCATGTTACTAGTCATGGAGGTAATCATAAAAACTTCATTGTATCGTGGTGACACTGACACAGGAGGAACACCTAACTTTCTTTTGGAGTGGACGTGTTGGGGGTGCATGTTCCGAGTTTCCTCTCCACACAAACAACTCTTTTCCTTTTTGTTGAAAAGAACATTGATGTGAATAAATATATTATTAATAGAGCAGTTTAATCAAAATACGTATGCATACACATTAACCCCGTCCAAAAATAAATTAGTCATAATGTCCGAAATACATGAAAACCCACCCAAATAATCACATAATGACTAAATAAATTAGTAATTTATTATAACCAATCACCAATTCAATAAAATAATGAAATATTAAATTAAAATGACGAACAATGCCGAGAGAAAAAAAAAAGCCGAACCTATGAATATGTTGCATCATTCCTAAAAAAAAAAAATATAATTTTCTCTTTTATAAATGAAAGAATTTCTAACAATTTTTTGGAACTTAAGCATTTATGTATGTGTCCAATATTTCTCGTTATCACAAGGTTGCCACCAAAGAAAAAAGAAACTGGGGATGTATTTACTTATTAGGCCTTTAATATTTTATACACATTTGAAATTGACAGCCTTTTTATGTCTAAAATCTGACAAAGTTTTATGTTAACTTGATAGTAGACAGATGAAGACATAAGAAAAAGAAGATCAAAACGGGACAAGACGGGGAGACGCCATGCGTTGTTTGTGTTTATTTTTAAATAATTGTTGATACGACTTTGTTTCATTCGTTAATACTTAATCAATGTATTTTCAATTTAATATTTAATATACTTAATAATAATATTTTTACAATTTATAGCTTATCAACGCGAGCGTAAGCCATAACAAGACACATGTTATTAGTGATAGTTAAGTGAAAAGGATCTCAACAACCAAAACACGGCCTTCTTCAATTTTGGATCACAAAATATTTTAGATAATCAGTCACGTGTTTGTCTGGTTAGCTGTCGGTTCAAAACGACAACCCCCCGGCCTTTTTCAAAATTATAAATCTTGGCGCCGACCTTGCGAAATTTTAAGTTTATTAAAAAATATTAATAAACGAAGAGAAAAACCATTATTTTTATATTTTAATTTTTAATAAAATATCTGTCTAACGATGGTGACCGAGTTACTTGGAATGATGTAAGCGGAAGTTAAAAATAATCTTATTAATTGTATGAGATTGAATGACAACAAACTCACACTTGAACGAGAGAAACTCTTGGAACTAATAAATTCGAAATAATAGGTGAAATGAACCCAATGAGATAAATGATGGTTGGATCCAAAATTTAAAAACAAGGGGTTTGGAGGTATTCATTAAGAAGCGATGTTATAACAACGACCGCACGATCATATGCTCGGCACGTGACCCGCTTACACCTTTGTCTCCATGGTCCTCAACGTTTTTACCTGACAAAGACGCATTCACTTACTTACAAAAAAATAAAAAAAATAAAAGATGCATTCACTTTTTGGTGGTTAGCAAACACAATCTCTCTCTCTCTCACACACACCCACACCACCAAATGGTTTTCATTTTCATTCTTATCCTTATTAATACGTGTCCTTTTGTTAAGTCGATTTTTTTGAATTACTCCTTTCGGCCCACTTATAAAAGCCCAAGTATTGTATCTAACACTACATAGAATGGGCCTTTCAGGGCCTCCGTAAATCCATCTAGGCCCATTGAAGGAGGAGAGCATTTCCCCAAACCCCTTCAGTGGTGCGATCCTTCGATACATCTTCCGCTTTGACGGTCTTGATTCGGCATTGTTTTGGTTCCGTTTTATGCCGGAGTTTGTTCAAGGAAATTGAGGCTGGATACCAGCGGACAAAGTCCGGTGCTTCGACCAGTGATGGTTTCATTGAGGCCCTTTCGAAGTTCCCGTTGAGTGATGGAAGTGTGTAGGTGTTTGTGTAGGAAGTTTTTGTACGACCCTATGCATATTTGACAAAAAAAAAATGGAAGAAATTTGAGAAATATCACCCCAATGTTGAAAACATTACAACCACAAAACTCTTTGAGTCTTAATAATGCGGTAAGTGTCGTGATTTCCAATCGCGATAAAGATACGATTTTAAATAAGTTTTACGAATTATAACTGTGTTGCATAAATTTATTTTTAATTGTGTCTGAGAAGGTTTCTCTAGTACACGTGTCTTTGTGATTACATTTACTTTTCACTCCCAATTGGTCAAGAAATTATCATCGAGATTAATCCTTACATTTTGGGAACTGTTCACGCCGAAATGTGCGTGATCGAGTGGACTGAACACGTCGGGAATTGCTAGGGACTAAAACAGTATTGAAAGAAAGTGGTCGTCAGTCTTTTAGAAAAATAGTAGTTTAAAGAATAAAGAAGAGATTGCATTAACACTTACTTCCATTTCTGGAGAGCAAAATACAGAAAGACAACCAAGCAGCCCTTCGGGGTTTTTGAATAATTGTCATGTGTCTTTTACAGTAGCCCGACCGCATATTTATACTGAAACTAAATCCTATCCAAACGATAACTGCTAAAGAAACCGCTAACATAACCGCTAACACTACTGCTAGACACATTTAGCACATGCTTTATTAACACTAACAGTACACTACCTATTTCGTCCAAGTCCTAATGAAGTTCCTACCGAAAAATGACTAAGTGTTGCAACCTACACTAGGACTCTTCCTTCGAGCGTCGCCTTCTTCAATAGGGTCTCGATCGATCTTTACCTCGTCGCGCCTCTTCCGTACCGCCGCGCACTTGGTCCGTACTTCGACGTGTTCTGCTTTAATAACCTCGAACTTCGACCGAGTGCTCATTCGATCGTTCAATGATGGGCCTCGCCAGCATTGAAGCCTTTACTATGTAAACATTTAGCTTCCCTCGCGCGACATGTGGCACGCTTTGAGAGAAATGATTCAACTTCAAGAGTTTTAGGTGCACTCGCCTTTTCCAACCAACCGTACGCTTTCATTCCTCAAACATCTCCCTCAAGCGAAGAAACCTTTCGAAAACCCTAGAAATCGCCATGGCGCTTCCATCAGCAACACTCCTATCGGCGGTGCTAGACGACGTTTCCAAGCTATGTTTGAGTACCAGGATCCTCTGTGTCCTCTGGGCTTGACCTTAGATGTGGCTAACGGTGAGGCAAACTTCGATAAGCAAGTCCCTCCGGTGGTAACTATCGGACCCTTCTTTCAACCGTCGGCATTTATCCAGCAAAAGATAAAGTACAACTAACTCTATCCCCCTGTTGGTCTACCCATTCATAAGATGGATTTCACTGATCCTTCTTATTGGAGCAATCCTTCGGTTCAGGAAAGTTTATTTTGCTTCCCAACGGTTAGCACGTCTATGGGATATAGTGAATGGGCTCGCAAGTGGCTAGAAGCTCGTAGGTTAGAATGGAAGCTGGGAGGGATTTTTCACATAATTAGGTTATCAATCGAGGGAATGCGATGCAATCCTCGACCTCTAGCTGCCCTGCTATCCGTGTGGGATGTCGACACTAACTGCTTCCTTTTGCTTGAAGACCCTTTATCCGTTACTTTATAAGATATCTGTTTCCTTACCGGGTGTGATGTAACATGGGACTTTTCTTACTTTAGGAGAAAGTGATTATGACTTTCCCCTTCTAGGTCCGTCCTCGAAGAAGATTATTGCCAATCACATGGAGATTGGACCTAACAAATGGGGAATTTGAATTCTTGATTGTTTGGCTGTCGAAGTTCATCTTCAGTGGCAGAGGAAAGCAGCCCCTAAAGATGATGTGCCCCCTAGCTAGTTTCCTAGTTAGAGAGGAAAATGTAGCTATGGCTCCCTTGGCTTCATGTCTGATCTACCTAGAGATGTATGAAGCAATAACATGCATAAATACTAGTGCTCCAAAGCCAAATTTAACGAGGCCTCCGTTCACATTCCCAAATGTTCCTGGCACTGGCCTACTGTGGATAGTATATGGTTGGATCCACTTGTACTTCCCTCAGTTCCGTGAAGACTTTCAACTCAAAGAGCATGAAAGTGCTATTAACTTCTATGGGTCAGAGATAGCCAGGAACTTCTACAAGGAACATTGGGGAAATCTTACTGCCAGAGGTTATCTTGAGCAACTGTTGGAAAAGTACTGTGTTAATTAGAAGCCCATCCCCGAATATTATCAGTTTCATCAACTGAGAGAGAAAGCCGAGGCAGACTAATTTTGGAATGCAGTTCTATGCACCAGGGATTTGGTAGCTTTTAAGGTCAGAGGATTCATTTTCGAAGTTTATAATCCTCAACTCTATGCCAGATAGTTTAGGTTTGTACAACGGCCAGCTCTACCACACTTTGAGTCCTTCAACACGGACCTCTCGAGGCGCAACTGCATTCATTTTTCTCACGAGAAGGCTGTAAGTTCCTCTAAATCGATCTCATATTGGAATCCTCTCCCTATCGGATTACACTCTAACTTATATGAGTTCATCCACAGGTTCTTCATAAAATAACAAGATCGATGGACGTAGTGAATTTTCCAGCCTCTCATGCGGTGATTGGAATAACCCTGACTTTCGACCAAATTTGGAGCAAAACATTCAGAAAGATTAGGGGAACTGTCACAATTCCCTAGTGCTGCCACAGAAGAAGTAGAGCTTCCAAATGGTTTCCTGGCCGGGCTCCTTTACAGGCTAGAGAAGACTTTGTTACTTGGTAAGTTACTTCCTTTCACCACACGTATGGGCATCCGTTCAAACTTGATTGCAGATCTTTTGATCAGTCGACCCAAGCTCGTTAGGTTGAAGGAAAAGCAAACTTCTCAGGATAAGCCTACGAGGAAATCCCCAAGGTCAAAGAGAAAGGTATTGTGATTGCAGAGTCACACCCTGATCTCCCTCAGCCGAAAGCCAAGAGAAGGCTAAAGGTCGACTCCTCTTCAGAAGAACGGACTGCCTCTGAGGTCCCTCTATCGAAGAAGCCCAGAGGCAAATCCTTACAATCCAGGGCGGAATCGACTCAAGTACCTCTCCAGGCAGGAAGCAAAGAGCAACCCGAAGGAAAGGAGCCTGCAAAGGTAATGTCAAAATCCATTTGAACATTCTGAGTCTTGACAATTAACCTGACTCCTTGCTAATGGCTTCACAACCCAAGAGAGGACTTGTGGCGCCGAGGTTAGCCTCTATGTCTGTAGCAGTAGAGACTGATGATGCAATGTTCACATAAGACCCTCCTCAAGTATCTGTACATGAGCAAGATTACACACCCACTCGAGGAAGGGTAAAATTCTCTTTCTCAGTAATGCTAATTTCATGAGAAGATCGAATTTTACCTTCTTTTTGTTTATGTATGCTTAGTTGAAGAGATATTCTCGCCGAGTCCGAGTTGAACAGATCGACTCAAACAGTTCCACTGAAGAACAAAATGTCGAGGACGAGAACGTCGAGTAAGGAAATGTTGCAGAGTACGCTGCTGACAAGAACGCCGATGTTGAGGATATCGGTAGGGATCATGTTGAAATAGAGGATACCAGCGTCGATGGTGTCTCATCGATTCAGAGACCCTCTGTCAGATCAGTTGAGCATACTTCGCCACCTCTGGGGATTGAAGAACACATGAAATCAACGAGATGATCGAGGAAATTATGTAAATTCGTCCATTGTATTGTTTCGATGCTATATGTAGGTCTTAAACCATTTATTTACGCATGATCTAACATTTTCAGTCATATGAGCCCCCTTTGATTGGCACTGAAGTCCCCGATGAGGATCCTCCTGTCGCACCAGCTGACTCTCAAGTTAATATTCAGGCGGACCCGGATGTGATTCCGGATAACCTTCTTGAACAAGAGAAGTTGAAATTTAAGAAGGAGAGAACCAGGATGGAGAGCATCCAGACGACATCGAAGTGGAAGACCCAGAGGAAGAGCATTTGTCACAGCCAGGGTTCAATCCTTCATCCAGAGAATCATCATTGATTGCTCCTGCTGTATTAGAGTATAGTCTACAAGAAGATGATCCGTTGAAGGAAATTGAGGCTCTACTTCGACAAGATGTCTCCAAGGAATCTTTGGGTCGTCTTCGGGAAATAATGGGCATCATTGGGAGACTACTTCGGCTTTCGAGTTCCTTCGAGGGATTTGTATTGCTCTCGACTCATATTGGACCTCATGGGAATCCTATGCTGGCGCACTCACATCCAAAAAGATATGGGAGAAGTTTATGCAATCTCCCAAGATATGAGCTTAAAGCTGCTCAGTTTGAAGTAGAGGGAAAAGTAGTTGAAATCGAGACTCTAAGAGCCTCCCTCAAGTAGGAGAAGTTCGACAGGGTGTCGATGCAGCAGAAGATCCCGTCTGTTCTCCAACTAAAAACGATTGCCAAGTCCAAAGAAGAGGCTAGGCGTTTGATTCTGTTAATGTTGGAAAACAGACTTAGTTTTTACTTCAATATCAAGCATCCATATTTGCATCGACCCTTGCATGACATACTATCATTTAATGTCGACTTGCAAATCTGGCTAATCAATAATCGAACTTTTTTAAAGCGTTTACCGCTTCACAAGGCGATAAGGCTGACCTGCATAAGGTCCTGCACCAGCAATAAAGCTGTCAATATTCCGAGAATCATTCCACAGTAAATCGGGAATGTTCCGATTCTCAAGATCTTTAAAATTGATTTTCTGGATTAAATTTCCGAGCTATAAATAGGAGCTTTTCAGAAGACAAACTTCATCTCCTTCATCCGCGCTATTTGTTTGCTTCAAAATGTTTCATCGAGAAGCCTTTTCCTTGAAAACCATCTCTTCGAAACCAAAGCCTAAGTTCACAACCTTAAATCCCTTTAAAGCCTAGGTTCACAACCTTAGGCAAGGGAATTCTTGCGCCTCTCCTCTCGCCTCCACCTGGGTAGGAAGAGGATGTTGAGTTGAAAAATTCTTCTCATATCTTGTTCAAGGTAGAGAAGCACAAGATAGATGAAGTGTCCAACTTCTTGGATCTTTACCCCACTCTGTAAGAGGTGAATGAGCATGAAGGCACTCTTCAAGAGGATGAGCATAGCAGCAGGGGGCCAAAGGAAGGACCCCAAGGATGCACTGCAATAGAGCCTACCAGAGGAGTACCATCAGGGGGAGAGAGGGCAAGAATCGTCGTGAAAACTGTGATTGCAGTTGTTGCATCCGGCCTTTGTGTTCACAACAGTTCTCGGAAATCAAAGGACCGAGTTATGCTTTAGGCTACGACGGTGTATTAGATTTTGTCTTATTATTGCCGATCTTCATGTGTACCACTTTATATGTAACACAGAGATCGACAACAATGTAATGGATTACTCATTTTCGATCGATCCTACCAACTGTGAACACAACTCAGGGCATTTAGCTTGTATTTCCCTCAAATGTGTCTGCCACAGTGTGGGTCGATGTTTCTTGAGATATGTTTAAAGCATGTCGTTCACCATTCAAGGTCGACAAATGATATGCATTCTTCGAATACACGTCATCTACTCGAAATGGGCCTTCCCAGTTAGGAGACCATTTCCCAAGAAAGCAATCATTCTTCCCAACTGAGAGAATCATTTTTCAGACTAAATCGCCTTGAATAAATGATTTCACAGTGACTCGCTTGTTATAATTTATAGCGATTCATTCTTTTTGAACCTGGATTCGATTCAAAGCGTTGAAACGTCTCGATTCTAATTCTTCGATTTCTAGATACATGGCTTCATCATAGTCGCGAACATCTTTGTCTCATCGAGTTATAATGAGTTTCGATAGGAAGTATTGCGTCGTGTCCATACACTATGCTGTACGGAGACTGTCCAATACTTTCGCGTTTTATAACCCATAATGATATAAGGACCATCGACGCACCATCGACTAGAACTGTCAGCTTGCTCATTATCGACTAACTTACCCGCCGTAGAAGTACAGACATGTCGAAGTACGGATCAGTTGAAGTAAGGAGTCGTCGAAGCAAGGAGCCATTGAAACAAGTCTGGTCGAAGCAGCTGCAACCATGCATTGAAGATATGCATTAAAGGCGCCTTGACTGTCCAGCCATTCACGCTCCCACTATCTTGCATTCATGTTTACGTTTCCAATAAGCCATTTATGGTTCGTCCATGAATCTGGCCCTGCATGCATCATTTTTACATTCATTGTCTTGTATTTATGTTCTTGTTCTGGAGATCCCGATATAATGGGCGCCCTTGTAAGCTTTTGAAACACTTTGAATTAGATTATAAATCCCTTTGTAAGACTTTGTCTTCTTATCCGAAGTGAGTGGATTCTCCTTCAGCCTCGTTCTTCATTTGGTGGATTCCAAGTGCGGATTGAGTTGAGCGTATCAACCGGTGGTGGTGTATCTGTATCCTCCGGGTTGTGCCTCCCCCTCGTCTTGTTTGTGGTAGTGTTTCTGTATCCACGGCCAAACGAGTTTACCGAGTCTTCTATCATGGTGGTGTTATTGTATCCATGGTGGTTGTTCTCAGTCTATCATTCTTCTATCCCAGTTTGTCCCATTTTCAGCCGTACCCCTAAACACTACCTTCCGTCCATACCCCACGTCACTCCATTCCTCACCTTTAGTGACGCCTCCTTCCTTTTCGGTATTGGAATCATCTATTCCTTGCCGACCCCGTACCACTTAAGGCCTACAATGTATCCAAAAGCAAAGTGTGCCATTGCCGAGGATTACTTTCAATCATTTTCTGGATGTTGTTTTTGATAATTTTGTTCGTCGATTCAGCTTGCCCATTTGACAGTGCATAATAAGGAGACGAGTTAGTTATTGTAAATCCAAATTCCTTGGCAAAGTCCTGAATTACAGTGCCATTGAAAACAATTTCATTATTAACGACGATGTTTTGAGGGATACCGAATCGATATATAATGTCATTTTTGACAAAATCGTCGACCTCCGCTTGAGTAATATTCTTATATGCTTTAGCCTCGACCCATTTGGTAAAATAATCTGTCGCGACGATTATATAAGCATCACCCTTCATAGAGTTTGGTCTTATTTCTCCAATAATGTCCATAGCTCATGATCTAGAAGGCCATGATTTTATAACTGAATGTAGTAGTGACGCTGGTACATGAGAGATAGGACAATGTCGCTGGCATTTCTCACAACCTCGAACCATGGCGATGCAATCTTTCATCATTTATGGCGAGAAAAACCCATGTCTTCTAATTGACCAACACATGTTCGGTTCTGACAGATGTAGACCACATAATCCTTCGTGTGTTTCCAGCATTGTTGGAATTGCCTCTTCCATATCAACACATCTTAACAAAATTCCATCGTTATGTATTCGATATAGAACGCCGTTGATCAAGTTGTAGAATCTTGCCGACAACTTTAGTTGGCGGGTTGCCCCCTTTCCAGGATTGGAGAGGAAGTCAACAAAAGACGTTCTCCAATCTTGCGTGGAAGTAAACACGTTAACAACATATGTACCGTTTCAACAAAATCGTGCAAAACAGAGGACACATGTTGAATATCGCCTCCTAGTTGTCGGAACAATTGTGTACTGGGTCAGAAACCAGTCGCATGTTGTGCTAACTCATTGCCTACAACATTGGTTGTCCGGGGTATGTGCATGAACTTAACCTCTTTAAAAAGCGGAATTAATTCATGTACTTTATACAAGTACAATTGCAAATGATCAAAGGTGCACATGTTGACATGGTTAACGTGGTTGATTACTAATTGGGAATCTCCATAAATTACACAACAACAAGCCTTAAGATCGATCAAAGTACGCAAGGCCAGAATGACAGCTTCGTACTCAATCGAGTTATTAGTAAATTCCCCATCTACATTGTAAGCTAATTTATGGTGAACTCACAAAGGAGACACGATATGCATGCCAACACCACATCCATGCATCGATGCCGAACCATCAAACCATGCTTACCAATATTCATCTTCTTCTGGTGGAGAATCTAAACTTTCCCCATAATTAGCAAGAAAATCTACTAATACCTACCCTTTAACTGTCATATATGGTCGATATTGTAAATCAAAAGGAGATAGAATAAGACTCCATTTGCTTAGTCCACCTGTGAGCAGTAGGCCATCAAAGAATGTTTTCAATATTGGAGTGTTAGAGACTACTTAAACAGTGTTATTTCCAATGTATTCCCATATTTTCAGTACATAGTAGTATACTGAAAGGCATAACTTTTCACTATTCGAGTATTTGACCTCAATTGGAGTCAAAATGCGTGACAAATAGCTTGCAACACGTCTTTTGTGATTTTCATCCTCCTGGGCTAACAACGACCCAATGACCCGTTCTCCCGCGACAACATATAAAATGAAGTGTTGTCCAACCTTAGGAGATACCAACACTGGAGGATTGGTCATGTAAGCTTTGATCATCTCAAAGGCTTGCTGATGATCTTTTTTCCAGACAAAATCAACTTTTCCTCGTAACAACGTTGAAAAAGCTTCTGTCTTTCCAGCAATATTGCCAATGAAACGCCTTAGATAGTTTATTCGACCGAGAAAACCATATAATTGTTTCTTCGTCATTGGAGGAGGAAGATCCTGAATAGCCTTGATCTTTACAGGGTCAATCTGAATTCCCTTCTTATGCACTAAGAAACCAAGGAATTGCCCCGATCGAATGCTGAGCGCACATTTAAGTGGGTTCAATTTGAGGTTGTGCTTCCTCATATGGGAGAATGCTTGTCGTAAATCATCGACATGACAATCATCTGATATAGATTTGACAACAATATCGTCGATGTATACTTCTAAAGTTTTCCCAATCAAGGAATCGAAAATTTGATTCATCGCTCGTTGATATGTTGCTGCTGTATTTTTTAGTCCGAATGGCATAACAACCCATTCAAAGATCCCGAAAGGGCATCTGAATGCAGTTTTATAAATATCTTCCTCGGCAATGAAGATTTGATTGTATCCAAAATATCTGTCAATAAAGGACATGATTGGATGACCAAAAGTTTTTTTACCAAGTCATCAGCAATCGGCATTAGATATTCATCCTTAAATGTCGCTTTATTTAAGTATCTAAAGTCTGCACACTCTTACTTTACCATTTTTCTTCTTCGCAGGTACAATTGATGATATCCAATCGGTATACCTCAAAGTTCAAACATACCCTACGTCGAAGAGTTTCTTCACTTCATCGTAAAAACTTTGGCTATACTGAGGCGGGATACGTCACGGTGTTGTTTGACCGCTTTGATGTTGGGGTTTGTTGGGAGTTTATGTTCCACCAAACCTCTATCTAATCCGGGCATTTTAGTATAATCCCAAGCAAAGCAATCTTTAAATTCTTCCAAAGTACGCAAAATCGAATGAAAATGTTTCTCGTCGATCATGCTGCTAATAAAAGTTGGTTGAGGAACTTGTTCTGTTCCTAAGTTAATCGTTTTAAGAGCATCGCATGGTGTCATTAATGACTGTCGAACTTTAGAAGAACTCAAATCAGAGTAAAGACAACACGTTGTTTTATTCATCATAGGATGTACTACAACATTAGTCAAACCTTTACATGATTTCAAACCTAGTTTCTACTCATCCTCTTCAGCATGCTGTTCGGGACTATCAACGTCCAGCGAACTAGCATCAAAACACAACTCTAGACTAACCATAGTCTAGTTAGTCTATACGCCCGTAGTCGCTCTATGACATCAGCGACTACGTCTTCTTTGATTACATCAAGCATTGCTTCCTTCCTGGAGGAGTTTGTCGGGCTCCACATCCGAGTCAGCAACTACATTTCCGTCAGCATTATCGATGTTTCCATGTCATCATCGATCCCAAGCGCAGCCTTTATCGCCTACAGACTTTCAACAAGTTGTTCCTCACGTCGAGCTTGAGCAACAACCTCGACTTCTTCAGGGACCTGATTAGAATCCCTACCAGAGGGTGCATCAACATGTGGATGAGGAGGGCCTCCATATGTAACAAGATACTCAAAAGTTCCAGATGACTTGCCAAGCAGTCCAACATTTGGATCACTAAGATCGTATCTCTTCTTCAGGCTGAGATCTTTAACAGTCCCCAAGACTTCCCCTGAAAGGATTTCGACCAAACTATTATTAAGAGTAGAAATCGATTCAGCAGGAATGACCTCTACTTCCGATTCTAACCACAAAATTTAATTCTCGATGAAGAGTAGAAGGAATAATAGAAGCTTTATGCAACAAATCTCTTCCTAACAGAGCATTAAAGGTAGTTGCGACATCGATGACAAAGAAGACAATGTTCATGATCAGTCGACCATCTTTTAGTCGGATCAGGGTTGCGCCCATGCTATTAGACATAAAACCATTGAAGCCACTTATAGTGACATTCGTGGTCAGGAGATCATCTCGATTCAAACCAAGAAAATTGAACGTACTCAAAGGGAGTTTGGCTCCATTATCGATCAAGACTTTCTAGATTCGAACATCGTTGAAATCTGCCTCGATATATAAGGAATGCATATGATATTGCATCGAAGCAGTGGGTTTCGAAAACCAATGAACAGGGAAGCCCACAGGCCAACGAAGAACTTGAGAAGTCGAAGGTCCAGGTTTACCTGTATCCTGTCGACTAATACTTTTGTCCGTGAATTCTGAGGGTAGGATTATCATATTGCACTAAACATGGCCAACGTTCAGACTCGGAAAACCATCCTTGATAGGATTATAATCCGAGTCATCGAACTCGTCATCACCTAGAGGAGTAGAAGGATCGAACCGAATTGCTGATTTACGGGGTGGTGTATCAACAACAGGCATCTCCGTATCAACCTGACGGGCATAATTAACCTCTCGATCCAAGTTCATCTTTTTCTCCTCTACACGCCTGCGACGTCTTTCTTTCCCCCTCTTGTTACTTCGAGAAGTTTCAAACCTTTGTTTGGTCACCTGTTACCAACTATCATCGGTAGGCATTATAACTTTAAACATCTTAGATCAACATAAACCATCATTGAAATTAAGATATACCTGGATGTATTGCCTCAAATGAGGATCGTATCCCTCTATAGGAGAAATCACATTATCGACAACATCAACACAAAATATCTGATTAATCTCATTCGTACCTAACTTTGGAGTTTTTATACGTGTGATCTCGAACATGTTGGCAGATGACATGACAATCAGCTTCTTAAAGTAATTATAAGAGCATAGGTTACAAAGTTGTGAGATCAAAATCCTGTTATTTAGAATAGGGCGGCATTTGTAGCATACTCCATCTACTTCTAAGAACTGTGCAATAGGTGGACCTTCCTTCAGCGCCCGTGCATCGAGCTTAGGTGCGGGTCCTAGCCTATCTTTAACATCTCTGGATGTGGACCTGGCAGCATGACTGGCTTGACCCTCAGACATCTTAGAAAGATCATTGCTTTTCTTAGTAGAAATAGAGTCGCTGGTGGTAGGAGTAACCACCATGGTGTCAGCCATCCAAGTGGCTCCCTTCTGAGGTTTGGCAAAGTTCAATTTCTCTTTGTCCATCTTTCCTTTGTAACACCTACTAGTGAACTTTGGAGGTCCTCTGCGTTTGATCCCTAAAGCAGCTTTGTCGATCGGGGTAAGATCGAACCATGCCTAAGCTTGGTGAGATTGAAGGAACTTCTTGAAAATGAAACACCTATCCCTGGAATGGTGTCGTCCATATGCCACTAACAAATTTCGTTCCTGAGCTTCGAAGCTTGAATCGGACACGAAACGACTCCATTGTTCAGGAGACTTTTGAGAAGATTGTTGGCCACATAAGTTTCACTCGAAGTACGCGACCCCTGCAAGGCAGAATTGACAACATCAACTACATTTAATTCGAAGGTATGTACCTCACAATTAGCGAAAAGCTTTTTGTCGACAGAAGCAAGTTCATCTGGCTCCTTAAAACAAAGGACTTTTGACTCGATAAAGTCTTGAATAAGGTTCCTAAAAATCAAACAATCGCGAGTTGCATGTGTGAAAGACTCATGCCATTTACAATAGCTCTTCTTCTTTTCCTTATCAGTTTGTGGTAGCCTATGTCCAGGTTTAAGTTTAATTCGACCGCGATCTTCGAGCCAATCGAAAATCTCATCTACTTTATCCACGTCGAATGATTACTTGCACTCCTCATTCAACTTTTGGGAAGCATTTGCTTTGAAATTCTTCTTAGCCAAGACATCGCAGACGGTAGATTCCCCTTTAACGAATTCAGCCATGTCTACTTCGACGAGGGAAGTTTCGATTTGATATGCAAATTTAGTCGACTGGCCCTTCGATTCTTCTCTCAAAAGGCTTTCGTACTTAGTGGCCCTCTGAGCAAGATCGAATAAATCTCTGAACCTTTCTCCCTAGATCTTTTTTCAAATTCGAATACCCAAAGCTTCCTGTGCTATTTCAACAACTTCCTCCTTGGTCACAGAGGTCTTACATCTGCGTTGAGCCTTTCAAAACTGTTGCAGGAATGTTGTTGCTAACTCTCCAGGTTGCTGTTGCATTCGGGTTAATTCGGTTATGGTAATGGTTGCATCCAATGTGGCAAATGCCTACATGAACTGCTTTTGCATTTCTTGCCAATTATGAATCGAGTTGGGAGGCAGGTGTATGTATGAGTCAAACGCCGAACCAGTCAACGAGTTAGGAAACAGTCGAAGTTTCCAAAAAGCATTATTAAACGCTTCGCCAGTTTGGTGAGTAAATCGAGTCACATGTTCTATCGGTGTCATATCATCCTCGCCAGATAATCTAGTGAAATCCGGAATTTTATATCCCCTCAAATATGCATAATCTCTATCGATGTAATCTGGATAAGGCGTCTTGTAAAAGTTCTGCTCTTCTCTTCGCACTGCACCGGGGATCATCACGGGGGGCCAAGGAACATCTCTTTCGAAGGCCCTTTTCCCTCTCGATTTGGGGTCTCTCTCTATCGAAAGTATGCCTGTCCCCGTCAGTAACAGGACGTTCTCTAGGAAGTTCTTCGAAAAGATCCCTCCTCATTGGAACATCTGCAGTGGAAATTCCTTCAGGATCTTCGACTGTCGATCGAGTATAAAAAGCTCTCTTGTCGACGATGGGGTGGCGTATAAGCAGTTGGCCTATATTCACCCTCATTATCACCATCGAAGTTCTGTCCCAAGTGTTGACCATGCGAAATTGGAGTATAGGGCTCTCTAAGTTCCTGTGGGATCCTAGGCTAACTCGTTCCAACATGATACTCATCACTTGGTTGAAAATCTTCTTGACCCAAGTTTGGATCTAAAACAACCATGCGCTTCCAAAATTGACGCTCTTTTGGCCAAAGTAGCAGGAGAGTATTAATCAATTCTTTCGCTTAAGCCCTAGACTTGACTCTACATATCCAACAAATTTTCCTGGATTCACATTTGCATACTCAGAATCGCATCAATATTGACGGTTCATTGAGAATTCCGATGGTCATATCGCGACAGCAGCCAATTCTGCATATTTTCCCGGACATGCTATTACTCGGGCAGGGAATTACCAACAGGGTTGATCTGATCCCCTGCGGTATTTGTCTTAGAATCACTACGATTCATAACCATTGTCGCTATGCTCTGCGTTCTTGGCATTCCGCGCTTCATTTATGGTTACCAAAAATGTGTTCGCGCCGAAATGTGCGTGATCGAGCGAACTGAACATGTCGGGAATTGCTAAGGACTAAAACAATATTTAAAGAATGTGGTCGTCAGTTTTTTTAGAAAAAACAGTAGTTTCAAGAACAAAGAAGAGATTGCATTAACACTTACTTCCATTTCTGGAGAGCAAAATACAGAACGACAACCAAGCATCCCTTCGGGGTCTTTGAATGATTGTCGTGTGTCTTTTACAATAGACTGACCGCATAGTTATACTGAAACTAAATCATATCCAAATGATAACTGCTAAATAAACCGCTAACTTAACCGCCAACACAACTGCTAGACATATTTAACTGTACACTACCTATTTCGACCAAGTCCCGATGAAGTACCTACCGAAAAATTACTAAGTGTTAGAACCTACAATAGGACTCTTCCTTCGAGCGTCGCCTTCGTCAATAGGGCCTCGATCGATCTTCACCTCGTCTGTACTTCGACGCGCCCCGGCCGTACCTCGACGCACCTGGTCCGTACTTCGACGTGTTGTGCTTTAATAACCATAAACTTCGACCGAGCGTTCCTTCGATCGTTCAATGATGGGCCTCGCTCATTGAATCCCAAAATGACTTTACTATATAAACAGGAACAATGGCGGGAGGTCATGCGGCTTGCCAATTCTGGCACAAATATAAATTCCGTGATAATAACAGCGAGATGGGTTACCGTCCATATATTAATCTTTAATTTATACTAATTTAATGATAAAATTAGAGGGGAGACAGCATTAGGGATGGGCTTGGATAGTTTCCTCGTTCTACTTTTAACCTCGTATTTATATATATTTAATCCTTATTTTATCCAAAGTTTCAAAATTTTCATTCTTTACTTTATCAGGATAATCCCATTTCATCCTTTTTAAGTCATATTTTAAAAAGAAAATATCACTTTGTGACATCAAATAATAGCGAACTTCTCTTTATGGCTTAACGTTTTAAAAGTTGGGCTTAAATCATTATTGTGAATCTTTTGTATCCTTATTTAGACTAATTAAAAATTTGAAAGATTTACCATAACTAACTAATCCCTTTTCGACATGGCATAATTTAAATTAATAATTTTACTAAAGTGCGTTATTACGATGGGTTATGGATTTCCTTTAACCATTTTAATCTGGTTAATTTCAAGGGCATTCTTCATTGGGCGATTTCAAGGGTGTTTCTCACTACGTGATTTCAAGGGTGAAGAAAGCCATCACCACTAACCTCCAGGCGAGTACAATAAAGATTTGCTTTTAGATTCTAATATTGAGTTTAGATGATTGGGTTAGGTCAAAATAGTTAATGAAGTGGGGTCATTCTACATGTTAGGATGAAGATGATTTCGTTATTGATGCACATAGGTGGAATAGTATCCTTCGAGGACAGATTTGCGCGCAATGTTGTATATTCTTGATGTGGATAGCGATCTTTTGGGGTATTTTACCTTGATAGCCATTACTAAAGAGACCGGGTATAAAGTTAGGAGGATGTGGTATTGACTTCCGGATCAGATATCATCAAGTGTGAGGGAAATTGTTAGTGATAAGGGTGTATTAAAGATGGTAGATGGTTATTCAAATGCTTGTAGTGTGACCGCGTATTGTGAAGGGACGGTAGAGCCATTATTTGATTATGAAGTGCTTAATAGTGATGTTGATGTTAGTTCTAAGGAATTAGATCCTCAGTGGCAGGAAGTTATGATGGTAATGTTAGTGAAGGTGAGGAAGATGCGGGGGATATTGGGGTGCATGAGGTTGATGCTAATATTGGAGTGCAAATAGATGAGGATGGTGATATTGGTCAGCATATGCGGATGCATGATGCTGATGTTCAAGTTGGAGTGACTGATAATGATGTTCAAATGAAAGATGTTGGTGCTGTGAATGTAGAGATAGAAGCTGATGTTGATGTTCAGGTTAATGTACGAACTGATGGACATGGTGAGGAAGAGAGAACTGAGTATGAAGCTTTCTTTAGATGATGAAATGGTTCACGATGATGGAATCGACGATAGGTTATAAGAGGAAACATTTGAAAAAGAATTTGACAGCCTATGATAGACATTGCAATCATAACAATATCGTTATCAGGCCAGGATTGTATTTTAAGACACCGAGACAGATGCATAGTGTTATACAAAAGTATGCCATTATAGATGGGTTCAACCTTTGTTGGAGGCGTAGTTCAAAGGTTAAGTAGGAGATTGTATGTGAATTAGGCCGTCCTTAGAGGGATTATGGATCTTGGATGAAGGAGGGAATATTTGCAATTAAAGATGTGGTTGAAGCCCACAGATGTTCACGTAACATGCATAATAGACAAGCATCTACAACATGACTTGTCCAACAGTTTCTGGAAGGTAATATACATATAGTTGGAGTTATCACGAAAGAAATACAATAAAATGTAAAGATGAAGTGTACCCCTAAAGTTACCTTGGTGAAGGGTTACAAAGCATATTGGTTGTCAGTTGATTGTTGGTCAACACAGTCGATGATCACTTCATTAAGCTCCAGCCTTAGTTGGTTGCTTTGAGGGAAAAATATCTAGGGAGCTGTTTTGAGTTATCCTACGACTTAACTCTCTCTATAGGACTATGCAACACCAACAAAAAGTATGAAAACTTAATATGATAGTATTTAACATATTATTAGGATCAACATTTAAATATATATTATGCTTCACTTGCAGGGTTTGTTAAATAACATAAACTATCTTGAACCTGAAACCAATGCAAGAAATTTTTCAAGACACATCTACCAAAACTAGAAGGTAAAACATATAAAGCTTTTCTTGAAGAGTTGTTCTACAAAACTGTCAAGAGTACAAATGAGGTAGACTATAAAATTTCCATAAGAGAAATTCAAGTAGGTAAAAATGGTTATCCAGGATTCTTAGAAGCTAGAGTAGATTTTCAAAAGTAAGATCATCAATACTTCTGCAAGGCATTTTTAAACACATCAAGCCAATGTGGTACGTATACGACAATATCTGTGAAACTTTCAATACTTATATTATTGCTGCAAGAAGATTGTCACTCATTGACATGTTATATTGTATTAGACGGCTTTTAATGGTAAAACAAGTAAAGAAGAAAAACATTGGTCATAGGAATGATGAAGGAGGAAGGATGTACTTAGAAGAAAAACATTGGTCTTAGAAACACGGCTTTTAATGATGTATTATGTCCTAATGTGAGGAAGAAGATAGGAAGGATGAAGGAGGTTGCTGCAAAATATGTAGTGAAGCTTTCCATATCTAAAAAGTATAAAGTTTTTATGACATTCACAGAACAAGATAGGAGTTTGGTTAACCTTAGGGGGGATGTTGTAGTTGTAAGTTTTGGGACCTACATTGAGAACTACATTGATCCATGTTTCAAGATGGAAGTATATAAACAAGCATATAGTCATGTGTTGGAACCATTAGAAGGCTCCAAGTTCTGGCCACTTGTGAAGGGCCAGCCAACTAGGACACCTCCATACAAAAAGCTATCAGGAAGACCGAAGAAACAAAACATGAAGAAAAGCAAGGAAGAAGACTCAAAACAAATTCAGGTAAGGTGAGCAGAAAGGGAATGGGTATGAAGTGCTCTTCTTGTGTAAACTGGGGGCACAATAGAAGAAGTTGTTAATGGCAGCCTTCATCATCACAACCAACCTGTCGTAGCTAGACCTAACTCCAATCACACCTCACCAAGCCATGGATAAAACATATGGTAGATATCCTCAGTATAATATGTAATAACTTATGTCTTTTACGTCCGCACATTCTTCTAAACCAACCATCTAACAATTATATGTGTCATTTGTGGTATAAGTTCTGGATGTGTGTCACATCGAAAACGTATTCACCACGCAAGTGCACGCGATCGTACAAGTAATAAAGTGTAAGTAAGATATCGTTCGCACGAGGATTGATCCAAACTTCTCCCAATTATTAAGATACCGTCAATCTCTATTATCCAATTAAACGAGTTGAGAATTAATCAATCTAAATGTAAAGCTAAAGAAAACGAGTAAGTAAATTGAATTAAAATTCAGATGAGAAAAGCACCTAGGGCGATGATTTCACCGGACAATTAATCGCAAGTCATATCTCAATCAACACGCTTAAGATGATCTGGTTGATAATCTGGAATTCGGTTATCTTCCTACGCCCCTCCCGAGGTCATAAGAATGTACATCTCTGTAAATAGTAATAACTCTATTCCTAGGTAGATTAACTATCGAGTGCCCCTTAAGAATCAATTCCAATGTGACTACCTAGGACGATTGGGTATATTCCTATCCCGCTCGTTAATAATCCAGTCTTCCGACCAAGTTTACCCTAGGTTATTCCTATTCCCATGCTTAATCTAGGATTCCCCTTCCGAGTTCACCTAAATTCACTATTCAATCCTATTGGTGATCAGGCAATAAGAAAGCACTAAGAACGAACAGGAATAATCAAACCAAAATCATTCAAGTGTGTCAAAAGAGATTGACTCTTGACTAATCGTCAAGATCCATCTTAACCCTAGGCAAAGAAAATTAGTTCATAGCCGAAATAAACGAAAACATCGGATCCATCGTAGACAATAAAAAGACATAAAGAAAACTAAAAGAAAAACTCCCAAAGTCTCTGTCGACGCTCCTTGTTACCAGCAGCCTCCACCATCTCTCTAGGTAAAAATACAATGTTTTTATAATCCCCAAATAAACCTAGAGAATCTCAGAAAATAAGGAAAGAAAATCTTTTATTTTCTCCCCATCGTAGCTTTAGGTCTTGCAAGGGCATCCAGAGATCTTCCCTCTGCACAGAATCTTCATAATTAGGCCGAGATCCCCTTTTCTTCATATTTATCCTGAAATAGACCAGAAAACTCGGCAGTAATCCGTTTCTCGGGAATAATGTGAAATAACCAGGAATATTATGCAATGAACGCAATATTTCACAAATCTAACAAAATCTAAGTATGAAATCTAAGTATCAACCCTCTTTGGCATACTCATTCGATCCCTCTTTCATCTTAGAGCATGACTGACCATCCTTTACATTTGTTAAACTTGTCAGATGTGATGTGGGGAACATGAAATCGGGACCCGACGGAGCAATATAGCCTCGGTCAGAATGCAAGGGGATCAATCGGCAGGCCATAACTTCATCGTCTGATATCGGAATAGAGTGAAATCAGATTGTAGTACTCCTTCTCTCTTTTATCATTGTTGTGATGCATATATGGGATGATTTCATAAAGTTTTTACAAGCCTTGATTGACTGCATTTGCAATACAAGTGTTGGAATCCTTTTCTAAAAAATTGCATGCGTTTGTTTAATTTTTGTTTTGATATTCCATCTGTCTACAGATTTTGAAATTATTTTTATTTTTTCCGATCTTTCTTTTGACATATTATGCATTAAGTTTGAATTTGTGGTATGAAAGTTATGATTTTTTAAAGTTTCTCCCTTTTTCAGCCCTATTTTCATAGTACTATTTTATTGAAAATTTCATATCAATTTAAACTCTTGTTTAAAAATTCTCAAATTTTATTATGTTTTTATTAACATAATTGTTAAGGTATGTCTTTTTATTTCACTGAATTTTGATGTTTATAGACTGAAATATACTTAAAATGATTTCGATATGTAATCTGGTTGTATTCAACAGTCTTGGTTCTGTAAAACCAAAGCCATTTCTTGTTTGTAAATGTATTTGCTGTGAAATGTTACAAACATGATAATTTCTAATTTAGGCATCTTTGGACACTGATTTCACCTTAATTGGGCTTATGAATCAAAAGTTATGTATTTTTCTTTAAGTGGTCTACAATCAGATTGCGCGTCAGACTTAACCCAACTTCGTAGAATTTCTCGCTACTCTAGGCTTAAAGTCTTAAGCCCAAATTTTACATGACATATTACTGATGGGTTAGAAATATCTTTATAAAAGTTCATAAATTGTTGAGCCCATTTACATATTGTTTGATATGTTTCTTCACTATTGCACCATCTAGTTTTAAGCCATTTAACTTGTTCCGTTATTAGGCTTGCAGGTGCGTGTGGCTCGTCACCCCCGCAAAATTGTCAGACTCGATGGTCAAATTCAACACATCCCTAGGGTGGACTTGAAGTTGGTGGAGGGCTTCACAAGAGCAGCCCCAACTGACGATACTCAGCCGATGTATATCTATCCCGGCTAGGCCTCAGGTACAATACGGGAGGTGAGGGCCTCCTCAAAATTTTTAAATCTACATGTAATGGGTCGTGGACCCAAGTGCATAAGCCCACGATCACCATTCCTCCCTGCCTACTTTGATCTAAATACATGTATGTGGTTGAACGCATGTTGTTAGGCCCATAGGTGTATTGTCGCATGTTGTTTGCTGCTCAACAAACATGAGTTCGGGCCCAAAATCTCGAATCGGGACTAACATCGTAAAACGAAGACATGAGTCTGGAGTGATGTTCGGATCGGGTCCAAAGCCTATTAATCAGACACAAACTTTTTGGTGCAAGCGCCACCTTTTCGCATATCTAGTGTAAGAGTTAGTAATTAGGGATTCCCGAACCCACGGTTTTTCCGACTTAAACCGTTTTTTATAAATAAGTCGGTGGCGACTATGTAATAACCTCTTTAGGTTAAACAACAAAGATGTTTTAAACGGAGACATCATGGATGGGGGAAGGCGGCACGAGCCGCTCCGGATCCTTCCGAAGCTTCCTTCTCGGGTTATGCACCGCTTTTCGCCCGTCGCCTCCTAAGGAGCATGGAGACGATCGGCAAGGGCCCCGGGGCAGGCCTGATTAGGAATTGAGGGAGGGTTCACCCTGGTCTCCTCCGCAGTGCCCGATTCTCGAGTCGAGGCGCCAACCGGATGAGCTTGGGGGAGCGGGCTCGAATCCTCGTGTCGTCCGAACTGCCACGCGCGTGCTAGGCCGGACGGCACGCGTACAAGGAATAGAGATAATTGTTTCAAGAGAAAGATGATATGTTGTCTAAATTTATTGATTGTGTGCAACAACTTCAGTTGAAAGAAAGGAGATTACTTTGGGATTGAAACACTCGATGGAACTCAACTTTCGAGATGTTTAGTTATGCTATGAAGCTCAAGATGCTTTTAAAATGCTCCATCAATGTGATTTAGATTGTTGCCCTTTGGAAGATAAGATAGAGCTCAAAAGATTTGTTCATTATTGGAGCCATTTTGCATGGCGACGTTGATTATTATGCATTATCATATTCTTTCAAGAATGGCAGTTGATATTTTAGCCATCTAGTAAGTTCAATGGCTTCTGAAACTTCATTCGTTCATCCCTTTCTCCAAACACGGTAGAAGCAATGATTTGTGGAGGAGATTGGTTCACCATTCACATCGGGTGAAAAATAATGAAAAGGTAAGTTTTTGTTTCATTTAAATAATTCCTATTTGCGACTAATATAATTTATTAACCATGTTATTCTCTTTTGTCTATTTTAGAGAAAGGAATAACACATCAAGATATATTTATTTGCCCGCGTAATTCAACATCTTGAAAGTAAGATAACTAGTAATTTCAAAATGTACATTGCTCTTGTTATTGTTATGGTGATTGGAATACCTTTGTGTTTTCTTGAATGTAGGTACTCTCATTGTGGCACTCTTAGGATGTGCTGTTGAAGCTTAATCATCTGGTTCTTGTGGAAACGTTTTGGGAACATAGTTCATGTGGTTTTTTGTTGATTCATTCGTGTTTGGACTACTTCTTGTGGATATGTTTTGGAAAAGGTTCTTGTGGTTTGTGGCTATTTTTAAAAATTGTGGCGATGTTTTGATGTTTCTTGTGGAGATGTTTTGATGTCATTACTCGTAATATTAGGTTTCGAATTTGTGGTTTTTTACATGGCTGTTTATTTTTTCGAGCCGAATTCGAGCCGAGTTCAAGTCCAACGAGTCGAGCCTATCGAGCCTTAGAGCCTATATTCAAGCTGAGTTCGAGTTGCCCATTTGAGTTTAGGCTCAACCTATATTCGTGCCTATCAAGCCGAGCTCGAGCTCCTTAATACTGGACCGAGTCGAGCTCGGGATTTAGTTTTTTAGGCTCGATTGAGCTCGATCCAAATTCAAGCTTTGCATTTCTATTATCGTGCCGAGCTCGAGCCTAGAAGGGGTCGGTATCAGTTCGGCTCGTTTTCACCCCTAGTGGTATGTAACATATAAGCTTGTAATATTATCACTTTCTTTCGTGGTCTTGATAGAAAGTTTACAACATTGTTTTGTCATTTGATGTATTTCACAATAAACGAACATTGTGATAACCATTCTGATAAACTTAGCAGCTGAGCATTTGGAATATTCTTTTCATGAATTTCATCATTGTTGGAAATAATGATATATCACATTCAACCAAGATGAAATGCTCGGTATGATATATCACATTCAACCAAGAAATGATATCCAATAAGATGATTCCAACTTAGAAATAATGATCATTTGTTATTTATGTTCGGTATTTGGAAGTTTCAAACTTTGAATGGGGCTGTATTAAGGGCACAAGCCCTAGAAATTAAAAAATATCGGATAATACATCATTGTGGGGCTCCCATGAAAAATCTAGTCAAATCACCAAATCTGCAGCCAAATGAGTAACCAGAAAATCTAAAACTGGATCGATGACCTACGACATAGGGGTTAAAAAGGTGCCACTGAATTCAGTCAGTTGAATCCTCGCGGTTGGGAGACAAGAGCATAAAAAGGAGAGATTTTTTGAAGTACCTTAATATCGAATACCATCTGAGAGGATTCTAAGTTTTTTTAAGCTTGATAGCATATCCCAGCTAACAGTTAAGTCATTTCCTGGTAAGTCTGAAGTTATGAATGAATGAATAACTTCACATTAGGGGAAAAGAATACCTTAATAGGCGATGTTCTACAATTTCTTGTAAATGTTTCCCTGAAGCTGTTTTGAACGTTTTCTCTTCATACCTCAAATATGAATGAGGAAGGAACTTGGGATTATTTATACTTCTTGCACTTCCTGTATCAATGAATGTTATAATCGTTAAAGGCATAAGGTACAAACTAACCTTTACATTAGGGGATGGTTATGCAGATGCAACAACTGGAATTCCTATTGTTTCAATAGGTTGGACTATGCAAAGTTCATCTGATTCATAACTTTCTGATCCATCCGAGCTTGATTATCCTTCTAAACATAATGCAATTGTTGGTCTGCCTTTTCAACTTTCGAAAAAAGGGATTCAAGATCATCATTATTAAGAGAAGATCTAGTGATTTCTTCAATCTATGCTAATAGCTTATGATGTCGTTGTGGGCATTATTTTGCAAAATGATTCTTATGACATATGAGCATTTATCTGACTTTTTGTTGATGAGGACTTTTCTTTCTTTTGAAGTACCTTCGTCAGAATCTTCTTTTCTGTGGTTTTGGTTTGTGTAACATGATACCTCTTCTATGCTTCGTTTTGTCATATTTTCGAAAATAAGATAAATCTTCCTCTCAAAATCACAAAGATCTTTGTTTGTGCATTTGATATGATATCCTTGATATATGCTTTAACATGACATGTTTAGTCTACGATATTTGTTGAAAATGTTTTCTGCAACTTCTTTGCATTGACATAATTCAACTATTGCATTCATAATCTCTTATCGAATCTGTCTAGATGTCAAATCAACTAGCTTCAAGTTCTTCATATGCAAGTTCTTTTGTAATATTATGGATATTTCTAAAGGGAACAATGATAGAAACACCTCTTTAAGTATATGATCATTTACTAATCTTGCATGCAATTGTAGTATTCTTTGAAACTTTCTGGCCAAATCTTTCTCCTTATAAGAACAACACTTTCTTTCAAAAAATTCAATACTCTTGTGTTCTTGTATAGGAGCTTGTGCGCCAATGATCTGGTGATGGATATGTCCAAGAAACTCAATAAATGGTATTGTTAACATGTGACATTGATGTTGTTCTGTCAGCTGATTCCACAATTCTTAAAGAGTTCATGTAAATTGTGTAACTAACTCGGTTAGAACTTCCATATTGTCTATTTGTAACTTTCTAAGTAAACACCATATATGCATTTTTTATAGTCGTTTTGGCTGCTTTGAGTATGAAATATCATCAAAAGAAAACTTTATTCCAACAATAGGTTATCTAGTATGTCGTGACACATGATTGTGAATTTCAGATATATCACCATCATCTGAGAAGTTTACTAAGTGTTCTTTTGTCTATCATCTGTTTACCATATAAATCAAATGAATAGTTTTGAACTTATAACAGTATTTACCACAAAAGTATCATTGTCTAGTTCTGATGAAATATATGATATTATTGGATTTTTACTGGTTAGGGAACTAGTACAAGTTTGATAGGTTGATAATGAGCTCTAAGATTTTTTTTTCACCATTTTGTTATAAAAGATGGTTCTACCATCAACTATTGTGGTCGATAGTTCCAATATCTGCTTTTTGTGAATTTCCCGCTCCAAAATATTCATATGGAGGAACGTCATAATATCTCCAATATATGCCATCAACTTTTCCTTTATGTATCTCCTAATAGTTCCATTATCTATTTTCTGTGAGTTTCTCGTTCCAAAAGTTTCGCACAGAGGAACTTCAGGTAGAGACTTTGGATAAGTTTTATGAGGTAGATAACTAAAAATAGGATCCATGTAAACTTACAGATTCGTCGGTGCTGATTTTGTGGAGGTTGGAGAAACACCTCCACCTTTATTTAAGGCTATCTTTTTAACTTAGTGAATTTCTTCTTGCAGATCTTTTCAAAACTGCAGATTTGTTGTATCGCTTTCAATTTTCTTAATCCGTCTTTCCAAAAACTCAATTGCTTCTATAGCGTTTTGATGTGCAAGTCCAATACATTGTCCCAATTTATTCTCAACATTTGTAAACTAACTTCGAACGGTGGAGTTCTGGTAGACAATTCCTCGAAGAAATTTGTTCTGGGCCAAAACATTTGCAGTCTATCAATTCAAAACAGTTTCAACTATGCTATTTTTTTGTGTGGCACCGGCAACATCAACTCTTGTTTGAATTGGAGCTTTGCTATATATTTGCAATTATCAATGATATGGGATTCCTTAGAAGGAAATTCTTTCGGTTGCATCATATATACTTGAATTGGGGGAACCACTAGAGTGATTCTAACATATCTATCTTGAATTGTGGTAGTGATTTCAATATATTTTTCCTATGCACATTTCCTTTTGCCATTTAAGAATATGCTTATAATATCTTAATGTGGGAGGGACCACAGTAGTTAAAGGCCCAAAAAGGCAACCCCAAGGCGAGAAGCGAGGCGGGCGATGGAAAATCGCCTTTCCTTGTCTTTAGGCGAGGCAAGTTCCAAAGGTGTTGAACTTTTTGCGCATTTTCTCGCCTTTTGGCCAAAAGAAAGGCGACCTAAAGACTCCTTTTGTAAAAGGCAACAAGGCTGGGATGGAAGAGGGAGAAGAAGAGTGATGCATGGAAATAGATAAAATCACACTTGCGAACCTAGATCCCAGAAAAATGTTCCAGAAAGATGTTAACCGAAACTCACACAGACAACCATAACACAATCTCAGTCACTCCACCCAACACAGACACCACCGGCTACGCTCCGGCCACCTTCCGATCAACTCATACTCAACATCTCTACCTATGCCTCCCACACCTCCCACAATTTTCCCCAAACCCCATAAAATAGAAAATAACTTCAGCCTGCCTTCTCTTTCTTCAGTCCCCTCTCTTATTCCCTCCCTACAGCTGCCGCAGCAGTCCGTTGCCGGAGTTTGTTACGAGCTACCTCCCTCTTCCTTTTAAGTCCTCCAACCTTCCTGCTCTTTTTCATCTTCATCCTTCTCCTTATCTCCAATCCCTTGCCTTTGGGTTTGGTATACTGTCTCCGGCCTCTTCAGACTTTGGCCTTGTTCTTTCTCCACATGACCCACTAAACTTCAGCCCATCATTCTCCTCCCTCTTCTCATCAACGGTCATCTCGTCATCGGTCACCTCTGTTCGGGCTCCTCCTCCGGCCCACACAGCCATCCTCTCTTCCCTGTATCACTGCCCTCCCCTCAAAATCACTCTTGTCCTCAAAGGTGATGTGAGAATATTGTTGTTGAAGGTCAGTCAGGTATTCCCACGCTGCTTCCTCTTCTAGTCGATCCTTCCATTTTACCAGAACATGTGTAGCAGCTTTGTTTCCTCTCTTCACAAATTTCCTCTGCATGATATATTCAGGTACCGAGACCTCTGAGATTGTCTCTTGCAATAGCTGCGAGGTATGTACATTTGACCCTATTGCTTGCTTAAGTCGCGACACATGAAAAGTGTGATGAATCTGGGATGAAGCTAGTAGATTCAACTTATAGGCCACTTGAACTACCTTATCAATAATCTGGTAGGGTCCAAAGTAAAGAGGTACTTGTTACCTTAATGCCTTCCTTTCACTGAACTTTGTCTATATGGTTGTAATTTGACATAGACCCAATCTTTTCCAGTTAGCCACTTGTTGCATTCTGTTTTGTGCTATGTGAATGTGAAATCGCAAGTGCTGGACCATTTCTTCTCTACTAGTAAGTTCTAAATCTATTGCCCCTTGAGTTGTAGTCCCTTTAATATAAGGAAAATGGATAGGTGGTTCGTATCCGTAGAGAGCTTCAAAAGGGGACATGTGAATAGTAGAGTGATAGATAGTATTGTACCACCACTCCTCCAACAACAACCACTTACACCACAAGGTAGGACAGTCAGAGCACATACATCTCAAATAGGTTTTGAGGCACCTATTAACCACTTCAGTTTAACTATTCGTTTGAGGATGGTAAGTTGTGGAAAGCCTTAAATCCACCCCTTGCAGCCTAAATAATTCTTGCCAGAAGTCACTGATAAATATGGCATCACGATCACTTGTAATAGTACTTGGTAACCCATGTAACTTGAACACACTATTGAGAAACAATTCAGCCACCTTACCCGCTGTATATGGATGCTGGAGAGCCATAAAATGAGCGTATTTAGTTAGTCTATCTACAACCACCATTATCACCTCTTTTCGCATAGATCTAGACAATCCTACAGTGAAATCCATACTGATATCTGTCCAAGTTGCATTCGGCACTGGTAATGGCTGCAATAATCAAGGGGAAGCTGCCAAGTCATATTTGCATTTTTGACAGATCTCACAAGCCCGAATATAAGCTCTTACATCATGTTCCAACCCCTTCCAATAACAAAAACTGGCTATCTATTTAGTCGTACCATGAATCCCCGAATGCCCACCAGTTGCAGAAGCATGAAAGGTAGTAATTATCTGTTCTCTTAATTCCTTGTTATTACCTACTACCAACTTCATTTTTCTCAATAATAGACCCTGTTTTAGGTCAAATGCTTGGGATTCCCCTTTCTGTACTTTCTGCATAACCTGCTGCAACTAAGAGTCTTGCTGCCAACTCGCCTTAATTGCATCTAGCAAGGTTCCTTGATGCAAATCAAGGATAATAGCCATCACTTCTGCCCCCGGAATCCTCGAAAGAGCATCTGCTACAACATTTTATTTTCCTTTCTTGTAACTAAGTTCATAATTGTACCCCAATAACTTGGTTAGCCACCAAAACTCCATCTCGTTATGTAACTTCTACTCCAACAAAAACTTAAGCTTTGGTGATCCGTCGTGATTACAAAATGTCTTCCAATTATATAATGCCGCCACTTCTCCACTGCATAAACTATTGAAAACAATTCTTTTTCATAAACAGGTAGGCTCAAATGTCTAGGAGCAAGTGCATTGCTAATAAAAGTAATCGGATGCCCCTTTTGCATTAACACCGCTCCAAAACCCGATTGACTAGCATTCGTTTTCACCACAAATTCCTGGCTGAAATCAAGTAATGTTAGACTAGGCGTAGTTATCGTTGCCTTCTTCAACTGTACAAACGCATGTTGAGCCTCAAGGGACCATTTAAAAGAGTCCTTTTTCAGCAACTGAACCAACGGCTTACTTAGTGTACCATACCCTCTAACAAACCTTCGGTAATAACCCGTAAGACCTAGGAATCCCTCAGATATTTAATTGTCAGTGATGTTGGCCAGTTTTGGATAGTTTCCAACTTCTGGGGACTGGTAGACACTCCTTCAGCTTCTATAAAATATCCCAAATACTTTGTAACAACTCCAATACCATAGATAGATGAGTGACATGAGTCTCCAAAGTAGGCTATACACTAAAATGAAATCAAAGAACACCAACACAAATTTTCTTAAGTAAGGTCGAAATACCTCATTCATCAAGCTTTGGAATGTCGAAGGTGCATTAGTAAGCCCAAACAGTATGACCATAAATTCATAATGTCCCTCATGAGTCTTGAAAGTCGTTTTATGAATATCTTCATCCTTTACCCTTACTTGATAGTATCCTGATCGTAGATCTAGTTTAGAAAATAGAATGGCACGATGTAGCTCCTCTAACAACTCTTCAATTATCGGAAATGAGAATTTGTCCTTGATAGTTCTTTTGTTGAGCTCCCCATAATCAATACAAAGCCTCCAGCTATTATCTTTCTTTTTTACGAGTACCATAGGAGAGGCAAAAGGACTCGTGCTATGCCGAATTATCCCTTATTGAAACATTTTCTACACCAACTTCTCTATGATGTCTTTCTGGTAAGGTTTTAGATTTAAACCTTGCACACCCTCCTCCAATGAAATGCAATGGTCATGTCCTCTCTTTGGAGATAGCCCCCTCGGTTCTTCAAATACTGTTGCAAATCTCCCTAATACCTCCTGGATAAGTGCAGGAATGATTTGGTGTTGGTTTGTTGATTCCAAATACTTCTGTTCAGGGACAATTAATAACCTCATATATTTAGAATCCACCATAAATGCCCTTATTATCACCCTAGTAAACTCCTCTTCCCCTGCCGTTAAACACACCTCCTTCTCACCCCACTTATAATTCTTAGTTAGACTTGAAAAATCCCACACTTCAGTTCCCAAAGAGCTGAGCCATTCCATTCCAAAAGTTAACTCACAACCTTTAAAGAGCATTACCAACACCCTAGTCTGATACTTTGCTCCCTGCATTTCCCACACAAACGATCTCACCATTGACATACATTGCACTTTATCACCATTGGCTACCATTAGCCCTTTGCTGGGAATCGGCCCTGTTTTGCACCCTACTTGTTTAGCCACTCCCACATCCAAAAAGTTATGAGTGCTCCTTGAATCAACGAGTATCGTTAACCTTCTATTTTTGTATTTTCTGATCACTTTCATAGTTTTGTTCTTAAGAGATAAAGCCACCCCGTGTAGTGCATGTAGGGAAATTACTGGCTCTTCTCCTCCTTCCTCTGTGCAAAAATTCTCTTGCACCAAGTTTTTACTAGAAGTGTTTCCCTCTTCTGTAGTTACTTCGCCTTCCCTAAATTCCCCCTCGTCCTCGAACATAATTGCATGCATCCTTCTGTCATTACACTTGTAGTTAAATGTATACTTCTCATCACACCAAAAACAAAGTCATTTCAGCATCTTATCTTCAATTTCTACTGAGGTAAGGTGCTTGTGAGTTGATTGATAAACTGGGGGTATATTTCTTCCTATTGTTGGACCCCTGGCCCCATTATCAGGTACTCTATTCCCCATGATCCATCTAGTATTAGGTTTGTTCGTTGGAGTTGCTATCATGCCCTTGGGTTGGTTTTGCCATTATTCTCATCTATTTACCTTCGTAAACCCATCTCATCCTCTTCCCTCCTCCTCACAAGCCAAGGTCGTCCATCCTCCTCACAAGCCAATAGCATGTTGAAGTGTATTAGGATTGAATGCTGTCATCAACCTCCTATTTTCTCTTAAGACCTCCTATAAACATCGCCATCTGATTTTCAGGTAATAAATCCACTCATGTCACTAATGACACCAATTCTTCCACATACTCCTAGCATTGCAGCCGAATACTCCGCCCAACTTATAGGACCTTTTAGCTCTCGATTTATGAAGGCGTAATGCTATTCTATAGTCGGGCCATTTAAGTGGATGGATGCTACATTAACTCTCATATATGCTGGTGTTTCATCAAGATCAAAGAAACGTTCACTTTTTAATATCCATTCCGGCACATTACCCCCGTCAAAGGACGGGAACTCTATTTTTGCTTGCCTTATAATCCTGTCTTCCGGCCTGGGACTAAAATAGTCCCTCCTACCCCCCGATTGTCCCTCCTCTGACAGCTCTCTTTGCTTTCCTTAGTTCCGTCGCTCCATTTCATCCATCCTAGCTGTCAACCTTGCGAACTCCTCCCCCATTCCATCAAACTTCCTCATTAGTTCATGTAGCACCTCTTTGATTGAATCCAATTCCATGGCAACGTGTCTAGCTCTGGTATAATCAGAAACGGGGATTACCTGAACTGGGAATCGAGCATTCGCGCTCTGATACCAGGTTTGATGCTTGAAAATAGATAAAATCACACTTGCGAACCTAGATCCCAGAAAAATGCACTAGAAAGACGTTAACCGAAACTCACACAGACAACCACAACATAATCTCAGTCACTCCACCCAACACGGATACCTCAGGCAATGCTACGGCCACCTTCCGATCAACTCATAGTCTACATCTCTAATGCTTCTCACACCTTCCACAATTTTCCCCAAACCCCATAAAAACAGAAAATATCTTCAGCCTACCTTCTCTTTCTTCAGTCCCCTCTCTTATCTCTCCCTGCAGCAGCCGCAGCAGTCCGTTGCTGGAGTTTGTTACGAGCTACCTCCCTCTTCCTTCTAAGTCGTCCAACCTTCCTGCTCTTTTTCATCTTCGTCCTTCTCCTTATCTCCAAGTCCCTCGCCTTTGGGTTTGGTTTTACAGTCTCCGACCTCTTCAGACTTTGGCCTTGTTCTTTCTCTACATGACCCACTAAACTCCTGCCCATCATTCTCATCTGTCTTCTCATCAACGGTCATCTCGTAATTACGATTCTAAATGTTGGGCGTCTGTCTATAAAATATCATTTTATTCGTAAGATATTTGCTTTCTCGGTATGAGTGTAATAAATATAATAAAATTTTGTGGTACTCGCGGATTCTCCCCACATATATCAATACTCGCGATTTTTTTTTCGACTACCGATTCCAATCCCGAATATAATCACTTTCGAACCCGATTCCAAATACTGATCCCGAATTCTCGAAATTTTAAAATTTTCGAATTGGAATCGATATACTGAAATTTTGCTCTCCCATATTCCCTCTCTAGTTAGCTAATGTAAGGAGTATGGATAAAAATAGAAAGAATCAACCGAAGAAGAAAGAAATATTGAGGTGGGTAAGGGGGTAACCCTCTCTTATTGTCTTTTCTCTTCTTCTTGTTCATCCAAAGTAAGAGTTTTGACGTTGATTGCCTCCCTTTAGTGAAAGACATGAAGAGGAGTGAGATGTTGCTAAGGTTGTAGAAAGAGGTGAGCTCTGATTTGAAGAATTGAATTAACAGACACGCAAGTTTTACATTTTTAAATTAAAAAATCGGATTAAATAGGATACGTTTGAGTTTTCACGTCTGAACATGGTCACCTAGACACGGAAGCGGCTAAAATCCAAAAAAACGGGAGATTAAATCGTTTTGCGAAAAAATCTCGGAAATTTTTTTGTAAATTTTTGAAATTTTCGTCATTTACGAATCAGGCTTCGAAGAAGAGAATCACTAAAATTTTTCGTACAATTTTACGAAAATTTTTCGTAAATTACTGTAGATTTACGAACCGCATTCGCTATTTATTAACTATTCATAAAGAACAATATGTTTTTACGAAAAAAAATTCGTAATGGGCCTAAGAGGCTTCGTAAAAGCTTCGTAAAAATATACGGACTTTTACAAAATTTTGAAATGTGCTTCGTAAAAATGTACAAATTCTAACAATAAAAAAATTATAAACTAGAAAATTCTCAGCTTTACTAAATTTTTCACAATGGGCCGAATAATTTTCGTAATGGGTTCATAAAAATATACGAGCTTTCATGAATTTTCGTAATGGGCTTCGTGAAATTATACAAACTGAAACAATAATTTTTTTGTAGATTATGAAAAAATCCTTGTGAACAGTTAATAAATTGTGGTCAGGTTCGTAAATTTATAATAATTTACAAAAACATTTTATAAAAATCTGAAAAATTTTTCGTAAATTTTCGAATTTTCGTAATTTTCTAATCGTAAAACATTTTATATATTTTTACTAAATTTTTTCGTAAATTACCGTGAATTTACGAACGACTTGATTGTTTATTAATTGTATATAAGGAACAGTATTTTTAACGAAATATTTGCGTAATGAGCCTAGATGATTGGTAAAAACTTTATATGGCCTTTACGAAATTTTAAAATGATTTTCTTAAAAATATTTAAACGCATACGGTAAAATTTTGTAAAATACGGAAAAGTATAGTAAAATATAAAAAACGACTTAAACTCACTTAGCCTCTTCTCCCTAGACAGCATATTTGTCTTGGCTGTTTCATGTAGTTTGACGGACCATAATTCCGAGTTCCCATATGTGACCAAATCGACCGTGTCTTTGCTCGATTCAGAAGAAATCAGGCAGAAGTGATACCAACTCCCGCTTCCAGCGAATCCTCGCTCTTCGTTCGGATATTCAGGCTTCTTTCTGATGGAGGTAAGTCTGTAATTCCTCGGTTCGGTGACCCTGCTCGGTTTTTTTCCATGTGCGAAGTCGGGAAATCGCTCTCACAGAGGCGGCGAATGTTTTCCCATTTTTCCTCTTGATAGGAGAGCGGCATCGGTGGCAGAGATGCCGGGGTTTCGTCTGGAGGTGGGAAGAACGAGGATTTTGGTTTGTTTGTCCAAGGTAAGGAGAGGGTCATGTTCAGACCCACTGAGAGGAAATCTTTTTTATTTTTTACTTTTTGTGTGATCATTGGTCACCCGTCTTCCGATATTTTACGTTGTCTTGAATGCTTGACTTTTTCACGTGTTGGTAGGATCCCGGATGACCATCCTTGATAGTAGGTTTTTACTTCTTGGTTGCTGGCATATAGAAACACTAGTACCGGATATGCAATCTGATTTTATTGAGGAAATTAACATTTTGTAATGATATTTTGGAGCAGGAAAAAATTGATAAAATTCTGGGGCAAGTATCTCATTGACTCTGTTTTCTTTAGAACTGAGCCTGAGCTACTCCTGCTCGCCATAAGCTATAGCTTTTTTAATTGAATGTATACCCCTTGAAACAAGGTATGTATTATCAGTTTCAGGGGTGATAGAAGGCTGAGTGAATAGTGAATTGCTCTGAGTTATGGTGTTTTGTTTCAATAATGGGTGGCATTTTGATTTTGTGATTATAACCTCCTATTATTGGCTGTATGTCACCAAAGATCTTGGCTCTGCCCTTTGCTTTGCTTTGTCCCTTTATTGAAATTCAAGGGATCTCCATGGCTCTCTATTACTTGTTTGCTTTAACTGGAATGTTTTTTGTTTGACACGCAAACAGGGCTGGATGTTCTTGCCTCTGCATAGCGGGAAGAATCTAAGGTCGATGGTGGATTTAGGGTTCCCAAGGACAGAGTTGTCTTCTTTGTATCTAGTGAAGGAACTTTTCTCATAGTTTCCTCAGGGATTTCATGGTTAATGTGGCAATTCCTTTCCATAGAAGTCCCACAATCTCTAATATTACCTGTCTTCTCTTGAAAACATCGCCTGTGTACCCTTTTGCTTCATTTTCTTTTCATCTTAGCTCAATGAGCTCCTCCTTTGTAGTGCTCTTTGTTCCAGGACACATAAAGTGCCATTTTGCAATTTGTTGGGAAAGGTTTTCTTATTTTCTTTGTTTGCTGTTGCTGTTGCCTGATGAACTTGGCACTGGCTGTGAATTTTAAATTACAAAAATCCCACCTTCTTCTGCAGAAAGCAGTCCACATGATGGGATATATGAGACCTCAACTCAAAGAAATCACCCCCAAAATGTGCAGGTACATTTAGAAGTAAGTTGCCTGCTTATATCTACATAACAACATTTCGTTTGATGCGGATTTGATACTAGATGCTTGTGAAACCATGTTCTTGTCATTATTGTGTTCATACACTTCTATGGGCTATGTTATTTCCATCCTGAATGGGTTTGGATTTAGATCCCAGGTAGTTCATCTATAGAAGCACAGAGTGTAAAGGAAAATTCAAATAAGAAAGGCCGTGATAATGATGGGGAGATGCTGCTATATCATGAAGATGATGAAAGTGATAGTCAGAGGTCAAGAAAGTCATATAGTTCTGAGAATAGTGATCGGCATCGTATGAGGGACATGGTGGATCGTAATCAGCGAGATCATGATAGTGACCATAGAAGCAAACGTGGCAGAGATGATGATGATAGATGGACTCCTGGTGAGTACCTTCCCCTGACTGGTTACTGATTTCTGAAGTACAGCACTTGTTTTTCTTCCATAAAAACCTTCCAATAATGTTTATAATGCGGATTCTTAGAAGCTATTTGAGAACTACATGTTATAATTATTTTCTTTTTCATCAATTTGTTCTTAGTTTACATTGCGCTGCTTGGCCTTATTATTGACTTCCTTATTTTTAGGAAGATCCCAGCGGGATGATGGGAGATGGGAGTGGCAAGATACACCACGACGTGACAGTTACTCTAGCTCACGTAGGCATCATCAGCCTTCACCATCACCTATGTTTGTTGGGGCCTCCCCTGATACCCGACTAGTTTCTCCTTTGTTGTGTGGTTACACTTACACTCCCAGTTCTAATGGTCTGTCATTGTGAAAATTTTTACATTAATGTCTTTTGTTCTATTAAGTACAGTATTGTATATATAATTTTTCTTTCATGCATTTATTAAGGTCCTTCAGCATCACCTTGGGATAATGTGTCCCCTTCACCTGTTCCAAGACGTGCCTTAGGCTCAGCCAGATATGGGTGCTCCAGATACTCTGGAAGGAATCATCAACTGTCATTGTTATCTGGGAAGTCAGAATCTCTTGAGGTAATTCTTGCTTGCTTTGAGCTCTGTAAAAGTTTTCCCTTCATTGTTTGTTCTCTATTCTGTCACAGTTTTGGTGTATGGAACATCCTCTTCACAAATATATACCTGTACTCTACCGCTAATTATCTGATTTATTTTGATGGCCCCAGGATGGAGAAGAGGAGAAGATGAGTCCAATCGAGGAACAAAAGTACGAGATTTCTGAAAGTATGCGCATGGAGATGGAATATGATGCAGACCGAGCCTGGTAATGGGGGATCTTCTGTTATGTAACCTTTTCTTTGTGTTTCCAATTCCTTCATTTGTTTTGGTTGTTTGGGGTGTTTGTTGGGCATATGCTCTCTGATGTTAATGTCAATGTCAAAGAAAATTATAGCGTTGAATTCCTGGTGCACAGGTATGACCGAGAAGAGGATAGCACCATTTATGATGGGGATGGTTCTTCGGTTTTCCTGGGGGATGAGGCCTCTTTCCAAAAGAAAGAGGCAGAGCTCGCGAAGCGATTGGTGAGTTTTGCATCCTTGTGCTGCTACCACTTCTACTTCATGTAAAGAGTTTTGACAATTTTGTTTATGATGTGACAGACTCGAAGGGACGGCACAAAGATGTCTCTCGCTAAGAGCAAAAAGTTATCACAACTTACTCCTGGTAATCCTAATGCTCAATGGGAAGATCGACAATTACTCAGATCTGGAGCTGTCCGAGGGACTGAGCTGCAGACTGAGTTTGATGAAGAAGAGGAGTGCAAGGTTGTTCTCTTAGTGCATGGTTAGTATGCTTCCTGAAATATTGTTAAGATGCGTTCCCAAAGTTCATGTTACAGCTTGAGATATGTCTGGCTGAAAGATGACATCTACTCTCATCACAGATACTAAACCTCCATTCTTGGATGGGAGAGTTGTTTTCACCAAGCAAGTCGAGCCAATAATGCCGGTTAAGGATCCGACATCTGATATGGCAATTATTTCAAGGAAAGGATCGGCTTTAGTTAGAGAGATCCATCAAAAACAGAGTATGAACAAGTCACGCCGAAGATTTTGGGAGCTTGCGGGCTCCAAATTTGGGGATATCCTTGGTGTGGAGAAAAAAGCTGAGCAGGTGAGACAATTGAATCCAGAATTTATTGCTTTCTGTATTAGCGATATACATTTTCGTTTGGAGAAGTAACGACTTATGCTTTGTATGGTCATATTCCTGTCATATAGATTGATGCGGACACTGCTTTAGTGGGGGAGGATGGTGAGGTGGATTTCAAAGAGGAGGCGAAGTTTGCTCGACACTTGAAAAAGGATGAGGCAGTGAGTGATTTTGCGAAGTCTAAAACAATTGCACAGCAAAGACAGTATCTGCCAATCTTTTCAGTTCGAGATGAGTTATTGCAGGTTAGTTGTCTTTTCAGAACAAATGAATGCACAAGGGACAGTGTTCAGCCTGTTTATTCTAATAAGGTGTTCCATCTTGTGGATACCTTATTAATCAGTCGAAGATGACTTGAAGTTTAATTGCAGTTAGTGTAGGTAGTTATAGATTAATTAGATGGGTCTTTCAAGGGATGAACCTTTCTTGTTACATTGTTCTTTTGGACTGCTTTGTGAGCTCAATTGTTCTTGCATAGATAATTACGTGTTCTCTCTCCCTCGATTAATTCTTCCCTTACAATGTATCTCGTATTTCTTTTCATTGAGCAGCTATTTGTTGTCTTTGTTTTTCTATTCTTTTCTCCTACTTTCCCTTGTTCTTTAAACCATTTCCATTCATCTTTACGTTGCACTTGCTCTAATTGATGCCCCCCATCTCTCAAAATATTATTCATTATTCTGGCAGGTTATTCGTGAAAATCAAGTTGTGGTTGTTGTGGGAGAAACTGGTTCAGGCAAGACAACTCAGTTGACACAGGTAGTGCTTTAATCTTTGAATTTTTATCATCTGATTGAATGTCTTTGAGTGGATTACCCAGATCGATTCTAGTAATAATTGCTTTATATTTCAGTATCTTCATGAGGAGGGATACACAGTTAATGGTATTGTGGGCTGCACCCAACCAAGAAGAGTGGCAGCCATGAGTGTTGCTAAAAGAGTTAGTGAAGAGATGGAGTCCGAGTTAGGTGACAAAGTCGGATATGCCATTCGATTTGAGGATGTTACTGGGCTGCATACTGTAATTAAGGTACTTAGTAGTGGATGGTGTCTTTTTTATGTAGTTAGGTTCTTAGTTGTTTTCATTTTTCCGGTAGAGATGACATTTTCCCACGATTTTTGCAGTATATGACTTATGGAGTGCTACTTAGGGAAACCCTGAAAGATGACGATGACCTTGATAAGTACCGGTATGTTTTATTTTCATTTTTCTTCCCAGCAAATTTACTGTCATGTGGTTATCCTTATTTGTATGATGAAATGGTTGCAGGGTCATCGTCATGGATGAAGCGCATGAAAGATCTTTGAATACTGATGTGCTCTTGGGTATATTGAAGAAAGTAGTCGCACGAAGACATGACTTTAAGTTGATTGTTACTTCTGCCACTTTGAATGCTCAAAAGTTCTCCAATTTCTTTGGAAGGCGAGTCTAAATCTTAATTCTAGTACAGGCTTCTATTACTGTTATCGAATATTTGTTAGTTTTGATTTACCTTGAAATTCTTTTTATAAGCTAAGCCCTCTTCTGAATTATCAAATTACTGAATGGGATGCCCAACTTATTTGTGTTTTTGTGTTGCAGTGCCCCTATATTTCACATTCCTGGAAGAACATTTCCAGTCAATATCTTGTACAGTAGGACTCCATGTGAGGACTATGTCGAAGCAGCGGTTAAGCAGGCCATGTCAATCCATATTAGTAGTCCGCCTGGGGACATCCTGATCTTTATGACTGGACAGGACGAAATTGAAGCGGCTTGTGATGCGCTTGCAGAGCGGATGGAACAACAAATTTCGTCCACAGCCAAAGGGGTCAATAAGCTGTTGATACTCCCGATATACTCCCAACTGCCAGCAGATTTACAAACAAAAATCTTCCAAAAAGCAGAAGAAGGTGCCCGGAAGTGCATTGTGGCAACTAATATTGCAGAGACATCCCTGACTGTGGACGGTATTTTCTATGTCATTGATACGGGCTATGGCAAGATGAAGGTATACAATCCCAAAATGGGTATGGATGCCCTCCAAGTGTTCCCAGTGAGTCGGGCTGCTGCAGATCAACGTGCTGGTCGTGCAGGTCGTACAGGGCCTGGCACTTGTTATCGCCTATACACAGAGAGCGCATATCTCAACGAAATGCTTCCTAGCCCCATCCCAGAGATCCAAAGAACCAATCTCGGGAATGTGGTCCTGCTGCTTAAGTCTCTGAAAGTTGAGAACTTGCTAGATTTTGATTTCATGGACCCTCCTCCGCAAGATAACATCCTCAACTCGATGTACCAGTTGTGGGTACTAGGTGCGCTTAACAATGTCGGCAGTCTGACCGAGTTGGGATTGAAAATGGTGGAGTTCCCTCTGGATCCTCCCCTGGCTAAGATGCTGTTAATGGGTGAACAACTTGGATGCCTGGATGAAGTTCTGACGATCGTCTCGATGTTATCCGTTCCATCGGTGTTTTTCCGACCCAAGGATAGGGCTGAGGAGAGCGATGCTGCAAGGGAAAAGTTTTTAATGCCGGAGTCGGACCATTTGACACTGTATAACATCTATCAGCAGTGGAAATGCAAGCAGTACCGAGGAGATTGGTGTAATGACCACTTTTTGCATGTCAAGTTATTGAAGAAAGCCCGAGATGTGAGGTCGCAGCTTCTAGATATCCTCAAGACCCTCAAGATCCCGCTAACCACGAGCTGGCCGGACCTGGACATCGTGAGGAAAGCTATATGCTCTGCCTATTTCCACAATGCCTCGAGGCTCAAGGGTGTGGGGGAGTATGTGAACTGTAGGACCGGGATGCCATGCCACTTGCACCCGAGCAGCGCCGTCTTTGGGATGGGCCACACCCCAGAGTACGTGGTGTACCACGAGCTGGTCCTGACAACGAAGGAGTACATGCAGTGCGCGACGGCGGTGGAGCCACAGTGGCTGGCGAAGCTGGGGCCGATGTTCTTTTCGGTTAAGGACTCGGACACATCATTGCTGGAGCACAAGAAGAGGCAGAAGGAGGAGAAGACAGCAATGGAGGAGGAGATGGAGAACCTGAGGAAATTGCCGGCAGAGACGGAGGTGAAGAGCAAGGAGGAGGAGTGGGATAGGAGGGAGAAGGAGCAGCAACGAGTGTCAATGCCCGGGCGGAAGCAGGGGCCTTCCACCTACCTTAGGCGGCCGAAGAAGCTTGGTCTGTGACGACCCGACTTGTAATTTGTATATATGATGGAGGAACATTTTGACCCTGAATCTGTGATTTTGTCTTGTGATTTTAAGAAGTCGTTTCAGAGTTAAAAAAGGTCTGGTAGTTTGGGATGAGCTGCTATTTTGAGGAATGTTCCTCCTTGTAGTTAGTTTAAAAATTTTTTTTTTAATATTGTTGCGAGTTTTAAAATTTTTTAAAATTTCGTTTCAAAGAAGTCTATATTTCTGGGATATCATTACCTGTAAGTCAATAGTTTAAAGCAGAAATTTTGTGATGCTTGTAAAATAAATACTTAAAGTATCTATCTTATGATGATTGTAAAATCGCTATTAAGACGACTTTATTTTAAAAGAACTTTCTTTTTCCAAATTTTAAATTTTATATATTCATTTGCCTCTTTCAAATTTTATCTATCCATTTATTTTATAAATTTTAATTAGTTTTGCTTTTAGTTGTCCATTTCTTTTCTAGTTAAAAGTAAATACCATTTTTTTATTAAATTAAAAATTATTAAAATTGTCAATTATTTTTTTTATAAATAAATTCGCTATTTAAAATTGTAACAGACGAATGCTCCAGTCTTGTTTCACAATAATTTTTAAATTTGACGGTAGGACGTATTCCTGGTGCTATCTATCTTGGTCTCGTATTTTACAAAGAAAAAATGGTTCGATTGAGGAGTAGGAGCTTTTGTATTATTATTATTATTGGTTCTTTATCGTTTTCGTAAACAATTAAAAATTAAAAACTGGATTAGGGCAAAACTCGAACAAGGGTAATTTCTCTTCCTTCCTTTCCGACCTCTCCATCCCCTCTTCCTCCTCCTCCTCCTCCTCCTCCTCCTCCTCCTCCTTCTTCTTCTTCTTCCCGTTGGAGGTAATTGCACCTTTTTCTTTCTGCAGCATCCTTTATGGTTCTAATGAGTTCGGTGTGATTTAGTTACTTTTTCCCGATACCGAATTGGATGTTTTTCAATCAGTAGGAAGTACGAACGATAAGATGTTATCGTTTCTCCCATTGACTTTACTTTGTCCGTCTGCGATGATTTAATGCTACCATTTGATTATCCGAGTCGTTTTTCTTCTACCCCCCCCCCCTCTCTCTTTCTTTTCCTATTTGGAACGAAAATGTTTGATGGGTTTTGGCAGATGGAGTGTTTTTTGTTTGCTTTAGTCATTGGTCCCTAAGGGTTTTCAACTCGGGTAATGCGTGGTTGCGCCGAACTTTGGCTGTTGAGATGAGTTTGTGTGACTTTGATATGTGGATTGTGATATTCACAGTGCACCTTCGGGTTGAGATTTAAGGTGGGAGCTCCTTAAATCCAGGGATTTGTTACATGGTATGCTTCTTTAGGATCCCTGCTCTCTCACAGATTGCTGTTGTTCTGGCCAAATGGTCGAAATCTAAATTCGTGTCATCTTCTTTTTGTTGATTTCCAGTCGGCGCTCTTCAACTTCCACTCGTTTTTGACGGTGGTGCTGCTGGGAATTTGTACTTGCACTTTCGTGAAAATGCAGTTCCCGGCAATCCTGGAGCAGAGAAACGGGTACGTATCCTGAGGTCGTATGGCGTTTTCTTTATATCAGCAGAATCATTTCCATAATATCTTTCGATTCTCTTACATTGTATCTTGCAAAGCATTCGCGCCATCACCTTTTCTGGATTTTCTAAGGTGCTGTCAAAGAGTAAAATTTTTGTTTACTGAGGATTGTAGTTAATATCTCTAAGCCAACTGCATCAGAAAATGCAGGCTTACTATCCTAAGTGAGGTTGTTCTATGCTGAATCATTCCCAATTATTTGCTGTGGTTGCATAATATTTAATCTGTCTAATATTTTAGTTGCTGCAATATTGTGTCTGGCTCTGGGCACTTACCTTTCTTGAAGTGAAAATCTAGTGATGGTGTTGTCCTCTTTTGTGAACTTTGGACTTATTAAACCAAAAGGGTTACTTTAAAAAAACTAGTTTTTCTTAGTAATTATGCTCAAGGTGGTGAAGTGGATGCTAATTTTTCACAATTTTATTTTCATGTATATGTTCTTTAGAAGATGGGCAACTTCTGACTAGGTTATATGTTACTACAGATTCCGTGGCTTCTTCTGGAAAGCTGCACGCATAGGTATGATGTCATTGTGGTTTAGACGCTATTCATCCCTCTCTTTTACACGCTATGCTCTTGTGCTTTTGAGAATGTGATGAAAAAATGGGGTATTGAGACTTTCGTCTATTGGTTGATGATTTTGTAAATGTGTTCTACTCATTTGCAGTTTCAATTAGAAATGTTGCTGCATTAAAATTAAAATGATCATTTTGCAGCCTAGTTTTTCTGGCAATGCGAACCCTGTTGTCCATGTATAGGCTTCTGGTAAATAGCCAGTGATGCAGGAGCATATTATTATTTTTAGATCTTATAATATTATAGGTATTTTAGAAATATCACATTAGATTTCTTTTCTAGTATAAATAAGGCTTTAGGTTTTCTAAGGAGGACAGTTATTATTTTTACCCTATTATCTGATTTTAAGAATTTCTTGAGGTTTTCTTATAAACCCTAAAATTTTCTATCGTTCTCTTCATCCTATTCGTTTTCTCCTAGTTTTTTCTGTAATTTCTCCTATTTCCATGCTACTCCATCAATTGGCATCAGAGCCTGAGTTTTACCTTATGGTTAGAGTTTAGGTTTTATGATAGCTAATTATGGTAGAGGCTGTGGGAGAGGGGTTTGACATCAACAGACGGAACTTTATGATATACGAAGTATGCTTGAAGATCTATCGCAAGCAGTCCAAGATTTGCTGCTACTGCGACAAGAACGCTTGGGAGCCCAAATGGAGATTCCGGAAGGCAACCACAACCTCTTAGACATACCGGAAGGTAGTACTGAGGATGAATCTGATGAAATCGAAGACAATCCTTTCCGTGAAGCCGAACCTGTAAACAACACAGGAGGAGGTGGATTAGAAGAGAGATGTGCCCTAGATCTCAAAGGGGGTGGGATCGAAATTGAAGTTGCAGACTTTAGCAAGAAGATGCACGCCGGTGAATATCAAGACTGGAAGGCTAAAGAAGAGTTCGATGAAGAAATAAAGCCTATTTATGATGAATATCCCGATGAGGACGAAAATATTATTGATGTGTATCCAATCGATGGGGAGTCAATCGTCATCGAAAGCGCCATGTCAATTGCTCAAGTGGAAGTCAAAGATTGGCATAGGGATATTATGATCGATGCTCGTGAAAGTGAGGTTTGTGATGTTATAGCACATAGTGAATGCTCACAGATTGTTATTTTCACATATGCGGAGGAGACTTATTTCAGCCCTTATGAACAGAGCAAGATGTACACATTCCATCCTCTGAGGAAAGACGTCAAAGGGTTGGCTACAATTGAGGAAAGAATTAGATGATCTTTTAATGACAACGAATTCATGGACAAGAGCAAAGAAGGATATGATAACTACACAAGAATTGCTAAGCCGTCAGAACAGTGTTTACTTTTCCAACGCGGAGAGAGTGATATGGGTGGTATTGATGAAGCTGCCTTAGATCGACCATCACTTGTCACTCGGATGACAAAGGATATACGTGTGATGGCATCTGGAGGAAATGCTCGTAAAGGTGGTGTGGATGTGCCTTTTGCTTGGGATAATAGAGAATATTTAAGGAAGATATGCATTGAAAACGAGGTCACTTTCAAAGTAGATTATGTGGTGTCGTCCATCGGTCGAGAGTTGAGCTCTGTCTTTCTAGATGACAAAAGTGTTGCTTTATTGGTCGAATCCGAAGGTTGGGCAAAGGTCAGAGAGTATTGTCAACAGAAAGGAGATGCGTGACCCTTCATAACAGAGCTCATTCGTCTCAAGGAACAAGCTAAACAAGGTCTCGGTCGTTGGAGCAAGACTTTTGGTGCTACTGAGGCTTCCATTATAAATATTCTTTCATCTGCTATTGGTAATTCCAACAACTTGGATGCCATGGGTTTGCTGGCTGCAAGTAAAGGCAGGCTCATGCAAGGACTTGTGAAGTAAGTCCGCTATGGCAGCACGCTTCGGGTGTATCTGCTTCCAGAGTTTCAGTTTGTTCAAGTTTTCCTCCCATGAGTCCAGGCTTCTTCATAGGGCAAGAGGACAATCACCGAGAATGCCCCGGAAGCAAAATCAGCTTCAGAAGAAGCAAATGAAGTTGCTTCCTCTGTCAAGAGGAAGAAGCTGAAGATATGGATGAACTATGTAGAGGGACAGGAACAGACAAACGGATCGTCTGTCAAGAACAGACAGAAGGAAGTGCTTAATGTGCGGATGACGAAAGTCTTTGGCGGTGGTCAGTTCTATATCCGGACAATAGGGGATCTCAAGTTAACATCCATACAGCGCCAGCTTGTTGCATTAAGCATCCAAGAGGCTCTTGTTATTGGCACCTTTAATCCTAAGAAGGGTGAGATACTCCTTGCTTAGTACAGTGCAAACAATTCCTTGAATCGTGCAATGATTGTGAATGCCCCCAAAGCAATAGTTAGTTCCGATTCAGATAAGTTTGAAGTTTTCTACATAGACTATGGGAATCAGGATCCTGCGGTGGCCTATACGGCCAGTTTAACTCAATTCTGCCTGCTCACTCACATAAAGGTTCCGAGCATGGAGGAGGATTTTGGTCAAGAAGCGGTCAAATATCTGAGCGACCTGACTCTTGGCTGTTCACATGAATTTTTGCTAACCATTGAAGAAATGGATGCTTCAAGTGGAAAAGTGAAGGGTCAAGGAACTTGAACAATATTGCTGGTCACTCTTAGTGTCACGGACTCCGAGCACAGCGTTAATGCAGTCTGGGAGAAGGCGGCTATTGCCCAAGAACGCACTAACAAGGAATCACAACTCATGAAAGATGCTTTAAGGGTTGAATTTTCAAATGATTTGGTAGCTAAGGATGGGGAATTGAAGGATGATGTCAAAGAGTTGAGAAAGCCAGCAACGGAAAGTACCTGGATAGCGGAAGAAGAATTGAAGAAGATTGATCCTGAGATTTATGCTGAGATCATCGAAGTTTTCGCGCCGGAGTCGCGAACTTTTCCAACGCGAGGAGATTGATGCAGGAGCATATTATTATTTTTAGATCTTATGATATTAGGGGTATTTTATAAATATCACATTTGATTTCTTTTTTAGTATAAATAAGGCTTTAGGTTTTTTAAGGAAGACAGTTATTATTTTTATCCTATTATCTGATTTTAAGAATTTTTTGAGGTTTTCTTATAAATCCTAGAATTTTCTATCGTTCATTTTATCCTATTCGTTTTCTCCGAATTTTTTCTGTTATTTCTTTTATTTCCGTTACGCTACTCCATCGGCCAGCCATCCTACTAGTGAGCTCGCAATGGTTTAGTATAGCTGACAATTCTGACAGTCTTACTTGGAAAAGCCTTTTGTTTACCATAAAATGAGCGCAATGATGTTTTCCATGAAGAAGGAAACCGGATTTGTATCTGACAAAGATATTCAGTTGGTTATTTCTTATGTTGCGGTCATGCTATTGACATCCTTTCCCTTGATCCTGGAACAGGGGAGCGGTTGAGTCCTTGGGTAGCTGCTGGATGCTTCGTGATGGGTGTATCCATAATTTTCTTCTGAGCCAAAATCTCTGTTGATTGATTCTACATCATTGATTTTTACCTTCGCTGTTAATGTTAGTCATATTATATACCTGATCATTTGAGAGGAAAATAGATTGCTTTTTGCATGATACATCATTACAATCAGTGAAGCCTCTTGTCTCGCTGTAGTGCGGAACCAGAGCTTGCTCCGTCTTACATGATTCAACTAATCGATTTTTCCCCGACGGACAACCTAAGATTATAAAAGTACAACATTCAATATGGAAAAACTAACTCATATATGCACAGGATGTTGGCAACTGTGGAAACCAGGAACCTCTGTTCAATCAAGGAGTTCAGTTCGTCCACAGCCTGTTAAAAGAAGGATGATGGAAGAACATGATAATCCGAGTAAGGTGATCAAAACGGAATGGGATTAGGAGGATGATGTTCCTTTCAAGCCCTTATTGTCACACTACACAAGCATAAACCTGGGAGCTTTATCTCCGAAGTCTTCCACTCACAGCCTGGGGATCATATATCGACGTACAGTAACCGGGAATCTTCTCCATGGAGAAAAGCAGGAGCTTCCCATCTAGTATACCAAATCGAAACCCGATGCTCGAACTCCCAGTGAGCGGCACAAGCACCATCTTCCATGAGTTATCCTCGGGGTTGAATATGGTCAGCTTTCGCTGATTCTTCCATTCCATACAGAACAGCTCCTTCTCGAGCACGGCATGCGCAGTTACTATCACACAGCCATTCTTCATCTTGCACAAGGAGTGCCTCTCGGGGCTGTAGATGTCGATGCACTTTGAGTTTCCAATAGTGAAACTGGATCTACCGCCCATGACATAGAGTTTACCTTTGAATCCACAAGCAAAACACCCCACCTCGGTCGTCTGAGGCTCTCTATCTGTGTCCATTTTTTATTCTCAGGGTTATACACTTCAACACTAGAAAGATCGTTGCCTCTCGACACCATAACCTCCAGCCACGATCAACTTCCGCTCATGCAAAGACATATCGAGCCATGTTCATGCTAGCTAGTCTGCTCTAGCTACAATTAAACTTAACACATCAGTAATGATCCATACGGCGAGACAGGTACAGCAAGGACGAACCAAAACTTGGGGGCAAAGATACCTGTCGAGGCAAGAATCATATTGGAGAACTTCTGCTGAGGTGGAGAGATTCCCATCCACCATCAACTAGCCAGCCATCACAAGCAGCTTACCATTGACAACCACCATCCCAAAAGCCTTATCTGCACCAGGCATCGGTGGGAGCCACCGAATCTTGTGCCCCAAACAGTCTTAACACATCCCAGTGGCTTCCCTTCCCCATGGCATTCGGCATCAACACGTATAACCACTCCTCCATAACCTTACCTCATTCCCACATTACCTTGCCTATTTGATACAATATAATTATAATAAATATTTTATCGTTTTTTTTTAATTCCCATTGATTTTTGAATGTGATGTTTCACTAAGCCTACATTGGTTTTTTTTTTTAAATACGTCAGGGATTATGAGATCGAGGAGAAGGCAGTAAGTAGATGGAGTGTTAATGAGATAAGACGGAATTTGGAGTAGTAGCATATCGTGAATAAACATATATATAAAGTTTGTATTTATTAAAAAAATATAAATTTTTTTATTTGATGACATATAATCCATAAATTTATATAAAAATTTTGATATTCTGTTTTTTTTTTTGCTTGTTAATCGCTCTTTCAATTGTTTTTAAATTGGGAAAAATTTCAATTATTTTTAAATTGGGAAAAATTTTAGTAATTTATTTTTCGTTATACTATTTTACCTAAAAAAGGAAAAATACTTATTACTTTACTAAATTATTTTATCGTTTCATTACCCTTCTAATTGTTTTGGTGAAACAGGACATTTAATTTGTAAATTATTATGTATTAAATGTAATTCTTTTGTTAACTATTTTAAAATGTATTTTGTAATAAAAAAATAAACTTATAACTTGACGAAATTGTCACTTTATGAATTTACTTAACCTACATAAATTCTGTTTGTCAAACTAATGATTTGTAGTTGAGAAAATAAATATACTTGCCAAATTTTTTTACGCTTTCTTTGTTGTAAGAGATTTTTAATTATTTTGTATTTTATATGGAGTAATTTCTTTATAAATAATTGCTCTAATTTTTTTAGGACATACAATTTAAATAAATTTTAGTCGGCAAAAGAAGGTAGATAAAACTAGCAATTCTTTTCTAATTCTTATCGGTTGGACGGATGAAATTCGATCCGGCCTATTAATAACATTCTACCTAGGGCCCATTATGAAGGCCCGGCCCGATTCCCCCGCCCGATGCTTCTAGTCTTTTTTCCTACCCAGGTCTCTGCTCCGTTCTTCCTGTGACGACGCGTAACGGAAATCTGTTCGCCTCTGTCGAACCAGGTTCCCCGCTCCAAACCCGACCGCTTCCTCTTCTTGCTTGCTTCTTGTTGTTGCCTTTGATTCTTCTCATTCAGCGCTGCGTGATTTTAGCCAATCATTTTGTCGCCGTTGTTGCTTCGCTACTTAATTCCAGTTCGACTGGTTGGGCGGCGGTTCGTTGTCAACGGAGATTGACGTGCCTGATGAGTGTTTGCATGAATTTTCGGAACTTTTTCTTTTTTTTACTTTGGGTCATGATTGCGTATCTTTCGATTGAGTGTGACTATACACGCCCGCTGAAGGCTGGATAATGTGGAGGAGTTCAGGTGTGGTGGTTGTGACAGGTCTGAATTGCAGTCCCTTCAAATAGTAGCCCTTTCTGAGGTCATCTTGGTAATGAATTGATTACAGAGATGTTGGACCTTTATTCCGTGAACAGTGAATTCGATTAATAATCAGCCATCATGCGCAATCTGCTGTTGTCTAAACTTAGTTGTTCTAGTTACAGTGACAATTTAATTGGGCAAGGTGAAGATCCAGATCGTTGTACTGCTGTTTTGATGTTTACATCTGGCACTGCATTTGGATGCTCGACATGGTTAATTGCTTGATTGAGGAGGGATGTTTGACTCTGACACATAACGTTTAGATGAGTAAACTTTGACATGATGGTGCTTTAGCCGTGTTTTTCCTGTTACTGTCCTCTATCTTCTTCATTTATTATTCAATTCGGAATCATAGTTGTAACTGTTTCAGAAAATTATTTAGCTATCGGGAGCTTTCTAGGAGATATTTTTCAATGATTATATTTGTCGATGAGGCATTAATCAGTAAGAAAATGTATTGAAGGTACCTTCCCTTGGATATGCGTGTGGAGATACTTCTAATGTTTGAAGCTCTAGATTATATGTATCTATTTGCTTCTTTGTATAAATTAATTTTATGAAATTTCTGGTTTCTCTTTATGCAGTCGATTCTTCTCCGGTGACGGCAGAAGTCAGAGTAGGTAAAGAGTTTTTTGGTCTCTTGAAACATCCGGTGCTAAGGTTCAACGCGTGCCTTTCTTTTACCCCAATTGTATGTCTCACTTCTTTGGATTTACATGATGTTCAATTGTTAATCAGAAAGTGCAAAAGTGTTATGCAGCTTCTGTTTGTAGCAATGTGCAGAACGGATATTCGCTGTGGTGGCCAGCTAAAGACATGAGATGGAATTCGAGTCGAGTCAAATTTTAGTCAGATTGAACTAGCATCTGTTGTTTGAAATGCCAGTCATCTCAAGCTCCTTCCTCTACCTCCGCCACCGCTTCGCTCCGATCCTCCATAGTCACCATCTTTTCCCAATCGCCAGGCACCGGAACCCTAACAACCTCTCCTCCCGAAGACAAACAAACCCTACCCCCAAACCTCACTCCATTCACAAGATCCTACACTCCTCCACTCTCTCCTCGACTCTCCCTTCGGACCATGTCCCAACCCTCTCATCTTCCCAGGCCATTGGCACCGTTGCTGCCTCTCAGGCTAATTTCATGCGTGTCATTGTCCAACCTCACAACTTCCAACATGAGCCAGAAGAACAATCCCCTTCAATTGGGATAGAGTTGTTGTGCGTGGTCAAGGCAGTGCTGAAGAAGATAGGGAGGAAGGTGGTGGTTGGTGACCGAGTCGTGGTTGGTTCCATTGACTGGGTCGACCGCAGGGGCATGATTGAGAATGTATTCGAGCGGAAAGCTGTCATGTGGGACCCTCCAATCGCTAATGTCGACCATCTGCTTGTTCTTTTCTCCATGGACCAACCAAAGTTAGAGCCCTTTCTTTTGACTAGGTTTCTGGTTGAGGCTGAGAGCACTGGTATTCCACTGACTCTTGCCCTTAACAAGGCAGAGCTCGTGGATGAGGAGTCGCTGGCTTCGTGGAAGTCTAGGCTGCGTAAATGGGGATATGAGCCGATGTTCTGCAGCATAGAGTCTGGCCTAGGCCTTGGTGCTCTTGCCTTTTCACTGAGAGGACAGACCACGGTGATAGTTGGTCCAAGCGGAGTTGGAAAATCTAGTCTGATCAATGCTCTGAGGAACAACAATGCAGCTCCTGATTTGACCAAGGCAGATGATAATTGGTTTGAGCCTGTGTGTACTCTTAATATCATTGATAGTCATGGTTGTACTTCAATTATTAATCAGCAGTTTGTGATGTAGATATTCTGATGCTCTGCTTGGCAGATTCTAGGCAGCAAGTGGTTTGAAGATCAGCGTGTGGGTGAAGTGTCATCAAGGAGTGGAAGAGGTAAGCACACAACTCGTCACGTTTCGCTGCTTCCATTGGTTGGAGGGGGATTTCTAGCAGATACTCCAGGATTCAATCAGCCTAGTCTACTGAAAGTCACGAAGCAATCCCTGGCCGATGCTTTTCCGGAGGTAAGATGATTAAGCTATGTCGATCACATAATTTGTGAGCAAATAATATTAATAATGTATGTTATTCTGATTTGCCTTTTAAACTTGTTGGTTCTCTCAATGCATATCAGATTAGAAAGAAGCTCGAAGAAAGCCAGCCCGCTACATGTGCTTTCAATAATTGCTTGCATCTTGGCGAACCGGGCTGCTTGCTGGAAGGGGAAACCCTGGAAAGGTATCCATACTACTTTCAGCTCCTTGATGAAATCAGGGTGAGGGAGGAGTTTCAGTTGAGGACTTTTGGGACCAAAAAGGAGAGTGATGTGAGGTACGTCAACTTTTGTTTGCTCACTAGGATCTATCTTTTTAGGAAGATTACCTCTATTCTGAAGTTAATTGAAAGATGAAACTACCAAAACAACCATATAAATGCATCCCGGACTTGAAAAATATAGAAGGCTGTATGAGTAGTAATTTGGTGGGATTTTTCTGAATGTCTTAAAAATGATGGTGTTGGATTTATCTTCATTCGCCTGAAGCTGCACTGATGCGTGGAGTATTTTTAGCAAGTGTTTGTTGCTGCCTTTGGTAATCAGAAAAGTTTTTGATGCGTATGGCTACTAGTTTTTGATACCTACTAGTATCAGAAGGCTATTGCAGCATTAATCAGGCCTCACGAGCTGTTGGGGATTGTGACTAATCCTTGGTACATACCTTGTGTAGGTACAAAGTAGGAGGTGGGGGCATACAACAAGCAGAGCCGCGTCTGGAGCCTAAGAAGCACAGGAGGCAGTCTCGTAAGACTATCAACCAGTCTATTCTGGATGAGCTCGACAAACTGGACGATGATGACGAAAGCCTTTTAGAAGATGAGAATGATCCGGTCCTGAGAGCATTGAGGAACGAAAGCAGGTATTAATTCCTGCCAAAGCTAGTGAATGTAAATAGCTAGGGGCTGTACTTTTGCTGAACGCTCCTAGTTGCAGAGATCCAAAGTTGACCACTTGGTGCGATGCTCCTGTTGTTGATGATGGAAAAGGAAGTGCATATGAAAAAGCTATGGTACTAGTTTTTCTTTTTCTTTAAAAACAAATTGAGATTGAAATGAAGTGATCTTTTCACCACGTGAGAAAACTTGGAATTTCACATTGCTTCTTGTAGAAAGCTTACGAGAGAGAACAAGAAATCACATAATGGTGTCATGTTCTCAAAACATTCGAGAAATGCATTGAAAACCAGTAATCCATATCCCATAGCCGTAATCTGGGACAAAATTCGTCAGCCAAGACCAAAAACTGTTACCAAATGATCAACGATTCAACGGGTGAGCCTCCCAACAACTTCTATGATCGAAAGATCCAGCTCAAGCAGCAGCCCCGCTCCACAAAGCCTGTGATTTCCTGGACTTGCTGGTAGTCAGCTGCGTCTCTGGCTGCAGAGAATAAGAATGGGGCAAATGTTCACATTACGGGTTGATGCCCGGGTTGAAAATTTACGACGGACCGCTATTTTACCTCTTTCCTTACTGCTTCTTCTTTCTCCGACAAGATCAGCTCGATATGGCAAGGAGATGACATATAGGCTGCCAAGAACACCAAAGGCACGTGTTAGCAAAAGGAGGGGGTGGACATAAAGGGAGGAGTTGCACACAAAATTGTCATGTCGGGAACGTACGGTTTATTCTTCCATGAGCTCAGTAGGTTCGGCGCCTCTGTTTCTGGGCCTGGTTGACCTGGATATGAGAGATGTAGAGGGAGTCGACATCCAAACCCTTCACCTGAAGAAGGCAATGGGCATCGGCATTAGATAGGATGAAAATAGAACCAATCATGGTCACAACCATCACAAGTAGGCCACAGGAGCAACATACCTCAGCATTGCTCTCAGCATTCCTCAGGAGATCAAGAATGAACTTGGCAGACTTAACCGGCCAGCGACCCTGTCCATTAGAGTGCCTATTTTTCGCTTGAGCAGTTCTTCCAACACCCCTACAGAACCTTCGGAAGGGAATGGCCTGCTTATGGGCCAGGACATCCTCCAAGTACCTTTTAGCCTTGGCAAGAGGCAACTTCCTTATGGCAAAGGCTGTCTCCCTCGTGTTCTGGACGAATATTAAACAAAATGCACCTTAGCCCATCAGGTGCTCAAGCTATCAAGTGCATATACACATTTCTATGCCACAGTAAAAGGAATCTGACAAATTTGCCAATCTGTAACGCAAACAGTCATTCCATTGGCCACAGAATCCTACATGATGATGACAAGGAATCTTCACGCTTCAACTACAAGATCACAAGACGGGACTTCCACCATACATCAATTATGCTGCCAAAGATATTACACTTGCCAACATGAACCAGTGTAATTAAGGTGACATCGCCCCCCATTGCCCGAGGTGCTAGCCTGAGTGATTAAGGTGCCACAGATAAAATAACACCTAACTAACACCCTAACATTTCCTAATTCCAAAAGAACATCCTAAATAACACCTAAACTAACATCCTAAACCCACATTTCATGACAAACCTGGGTCGGCAACCACAAGGGAGGAGAGACTCGGCTAGGGCCAGGTTTCGGGAGGGTAGGGGGTGGGTGGGCAGTGTGCGGAGATTCAGCAAGGGGAGGGGTAGGGGAGAGGTGGCTGAGGAGGAGACTCAGCAGTGACGGGAGCTCTCGGCTCGGTAAGAGAGGTCTCGACAAGGCTAAGGGGTCTTGACAGACTGAGCTACGGCTACTCAATATCTGTGGGTTAGGAGTTCTCACATCCAAGCGCCCTAAATAGCACCCCAACCAATGCGCTCCCCCATGTAGGGACTTATAGAAGGCACTTGCCCTGGCTTGTTTAGGGCTGGGGGCTCACCCCACGTCACCACCAGAGGCGCCTTTGACAACATTGAGATGAACAAAGCATCTCGATGATCGATTAGGAGAAAACTCGTGGTCCATGCGACGTAAACATGCCACAACTACCATACCATTATCCAGTGCTACCAAAATGAGCTGCTTCGCATCTCAGATCGATACAAATTTTACCCGACAATCATTATCCGGCAATGACAACTACAGAAACTATTAAACGGCGAAAAGGTTACCTTGAAATGTACCCTAAGATCAGAACCCCGCGCCTTGCAGGCTGCATCCACAAGGGAAATAAAAAAACCCAGGGCACTCGGATCACAAACACAAGAAAATGCAGCTAAGAAAGTAAAACAACCAAATCTCCGACCGTTCCTTTGCTCAATCCATACACCGCCTTCAATAAGCCTTCATCAAGTCCCATCAGACGGATAAAATCGCTCATTCAACAACCTGCTTCTCAAGTCCTTGAGTATATCCTGGCCAGTAAGTTTAACCAACATCATATTTTGGCCACACAGATAGAGCAGTTTGCGTCTTTGCAGCTACCTACCGACTTTTCTCGCCAGTGGTCCCAAAAAGGTTATACCCATTTTCACTTTGGAGCTATCAGATTAGTTCTAACGTACCATGGCAGAAAAGGTTTGCCCGTGACAACTAGAATGGCTTTGCTTGACACAAGATTTGTGGAATACCAACATGTTTGCATAGGAACGGTTGAGACTACACTGAATGCAGGAACGGTATTTGTTACTTTGTATCCTAACTTCTGTATGTCTCTTCAAGATCCCAAGCTACTAATAGCTTTGCAAGTACAGCTACAGATTGTTGGACCTCAATCCAAACTCCATAGAAGCTACCCTGCACTATCAAATGTCTTACCATGTGCAGAACCATGCTTTGGATCTTGAAGTCCCTGGTGATGCTAATGATCCTTTGATTATTACAGCTGATTATCATCACTCGACTTCTCCCACATGTTTGCATGTACCCAGACAAATTTCAAGGAATGAGTTAATCAAACTCCTCCCAAAAAAGTGGGTGACGAACTATGAGCAGCTACAGCAGCATGTCAGACCAATCCAGTCTACCGAATCCAGATTCATCAAGGAGAAAGATGGATCGGTGACTATCAAGTTTGATAGGTCACATGAAAAGGATGCAGTCACGCCATCCATCTTCCCCACAATGTTCATGGTCCAACAAATACCAAGAGGTAAGAAGCCTGACTCCCTGAATAAAATCATTCACTCTTTTGATGGACAGAGAAAAGCAGCCTACTTCTTACGAAAGCCCCAATCAGACCATTGCTATTGGGATGTTGGCATATGTAGAAGCGACTGTGATTGCTATGAAGAACCAGAGGAAGAGGACTATTCCTCCAAGAAGAAGAAAACAAATCATCGGTCACACAACCTTCCAGAATCAGACAGTGACAGTGATGATGATGATGGCACAAGCCAGAAGCCTGCGGTTACAGTTATAGCAACGCCTCACCAAGAGAGCTATGGTGATTGGCAGTTCTTGATGGATATGGCCAGAAAAAAGAGGCCACTGAAGCAACCATCAAAGGTATTACCCTGCTATAAGAATATTCTTAAATGGCAAAAGAAAAATCCTTCCCAGCAGGTAATCCCAAGTGCTCAAGAGCCACCAGCAGTTGCGCTAATAATACCATCAGTATCTACTCCGGTAGAACCAGTAGTTGAGCCATTTGTTCCAACATCTAAGCCACCAGGCTTAACAAGCTCCTGTGCTCAAGAAGCTTCTAAGATGGCACCTATTTCCACAGCTCCAGTACCCACAGTAATGATGATGGGTAGCACAGGTTTTAACTTTCCTCCTATTGACGAACATATTGTCGATAACGTTCAATATTCTGCAAAAGTTCCTATTCCCACAGAGCTTGACAGGAATGGACATCCAGTACGCAACAATATTGCTAAAACAGTCCTCAACTGGCAAAGCCAGGATGCACTGGTACAGAACTCAACATTAAACACTATTTGTCATAAAATTGACTCTGTGCAGGATCAGTTGAAAGGAATAGAAAAGCGCCTAAATGAAAAGCTAGATACTCAGCACAGTAAGACCCAAGAGGTATTACAAACTCTTCAGAAAAAGTTAAACAAATTTTAGAGAGGAATTTTTCCCTCACACTTTAGATCTGACCCAGATGTTGAGATTGCTAAGCTTAAGCGACAAATTAAGATGATAGAAGATAAACAAGTAGAAATCTCCGAGAAACCAAATATGTCAGACTTTTTGAATTTTGAAAGGCCGAGATCTAACAATTCAGATTATTTGAATTTGGAAAGACCTAAACCTTACAACCCTGACTTTTTGGACTTTGGAAGACCATATATGTAGTCTACTTCCCAAGTACAGGATACAATGCACCCTATCTTTGGACAAACAGGAAAGAAAGACCCAACTGAATTGAGAAATATGATACGCGAACAAAGGCGTAGAGACAGAAAACGTGAGGAAATACGTGAAGGTAAAAAGAAACAGGAAAGCACTTCTGAGAAAAGACCTTCATCAAGACACAGGTCCTCACAATACAGGTCTCCTAGTTCTAGTCCAACTTCTCCAACTCCTCCAACTCCTCAGTTAATGATCAAAGAAAAGGAATACCAATCAAAAGAGAATAAAGAAGTCCAAAAACCGGAATCTAGTGATATTATTTCACAAGATTCAGTAGATGAAAAAAACTCTGCTATTGGTTATTATTTTGAGAAATCTTCGTAGATTCTTATGACAGAAAGTCTCAGTTCAGAAGAAGAGAGTCAATCAGGTGAACAAACCTCAGATGAAAATTCATCATAAGGTGTACCTTAGATATTAATGCCTGACAGAGGTAACCAAGGTCCCATAATCGATGAGCCTATAGACGAAAGTCTTTCAGATCAGTCAGCAGAAAGACAAACGCCTCATCTGAGAATGAATGAAGGAATTACTAATCTCAAGTTTACTTTTGATGACATTCCTTATACAAAATGGCCCCAGCGCATTCAGGATTTCTACGTTTGGTGTTTGCACGAGAAATTAACAGTTTTTAACACATCTGATATCCTTGCAGACTTAACCTCCAGGTTTACAGGAACACTCCTAGTTTGGTGGAGTTTGTTTCCTAATCACAATCAGGTACAGATGATGAGCGTACCCCTTCAAGAATTTATGGGTAACCTTTATACTCATTTCATTGGAAGTCCTACTAATATTTTAGAAGAGAAAAGAACAGAGTTTTTCCAGAGAAATTGTTGTCATACAAACTCAAAGATCTTGAGAGACACTATCAAAGGCTTTTACACTTGTTTATAAATCTTAGAGGTGACAATTCTTTAAAGCCAGTATTTTTATTGTCGATACCTTCTTCGATATCAGCAATGGTAGAAAAAATTTTGACTAACAAGCATTTGAAGATTACTGATCTTACAGTGGGACAGATACAACAGGAAATCCACTTGGGCCTCAATGAATTATGCCAAAGAAAAGAGATTATTCAAGGATTCCTGAAGCAAGACAAGAGACTTGACACAGTTTGCCAGAACAAGTCAACAAGGTACAAAATTAAGTGTACAAAATGAGACTTGTGTGATTGTTCAGATATTACAGGTTCTAAACATCCAAGGCATAAATTCAGTAGAAGGAAACAAAATGAGAAATTTGGACAGAGGACAAGACAGTTCAGACCTTCTCCTAGGCGTTGGAAATGCTTGTTAAGGATAAAAAAAAGGAGAAATACTCAAAGCAAGTCATCCAGGTGCTTCATATGCAATAACAAAGGTCATTTTGCTAAGAGTTGTCCAAAAGGACAGAAGAAAAAACTAATCGCTCAAATTGAGAAATTTTCTGGTATTTCACTACATGATGGTGACGTTGAATCAGTTTTCTCTATTGATGATGAGCCGTCTTTACAAACAGTTTGTTGCCTTGAAGGATATATAAACTCAGATGAAACAGGTTCTAAAGAAGAGTCTTATACATCCTCATCAGAAGAAGGAAATAAAAGGATTTGTACAATTAGTGCTTATCCTAACCCGGCAGAATATCATGAACGATTCCCGTACATAGCTTCATATCCCAGAAGGATACCATCCAGCGAGTCAGTAAAGACATAGCTTCTGAATTCCTAGTGCCAGAAGAGAGAACTTTCATGGCCGCATCCGGTGAACTACTCACCTGAAAACCAAGTCTTTGAAAATCATGATATTTCCTACATGCACTATCAAGACTTGTTTAATTGCAACTGACCTTCCAGGAAGAGATCTAGTTTTAGGTTGGGATCTTTTGCAGCAAATGCCCGACCTCAGAATCTTGACTACAGGAATTAGACACAAGGGAAATTTCAAGCCCTTCACAACAATCACAAGGATGTATTCCATTGAACCAGTTGAAAAAGTACGTAATCTGTTTGAATCATCCTTTGCAGAAAATCACACTGAATTCCTGCAGAAATGCCCAAATCCTCTATGGAAAAACCCAGACTTCTTCATTAGATTGGCATTCAAGCAAAACGAGGATATCAATCCTACTAAAGCGAGTCACCCTGGTATGAAACCCACTGACTCCTATTTGATAAAAGAAGAATGCATGTCTTTATTGCAGCAAGGACTCATAGAGCATTCTAATTCACAATGGGCATGTGAAGCATTTTATGTGAATAAGCGTTCAGAACAAGCCAGAGGTAAGAAGAGATTAGTCATAAATTATCAGCCTCTGAATCACTTCTTACAGGATGACAAGTTTCCACTACCTAACAAGACAGCCATGTTCTCATCATTAGCCCAAGCCAAGGTATTCTCTAAGTTTGACCTTAAAAGCGTATTTTGGCAGTTAGGTATACATCCTGATGTCAGATGGAAAACAGGATTTTGTATCCCCGATGGATATTTTCAATGGACAGTCCTACCTTTCGGTTTGAAAACTGCACCTTCATTATTCCAGAAAGCAATGACTCGTATTTTCTGGCCTATACAGTCTTCAGCTTTAATTTACATTGATGATATTCTATTATTCAGTCCTGACAAAAAATCTCATGAGAATTTACTGAAACAATTTACTGAGCTAATCCAAAAACATGGAATAATGCTTTTAGAAAGAAAGGTGAAACTATTTGAAACTTCAATTGAATTTCTTGGTATGAAACTTTCATATGGGAAATATCACCCTGGACCGCATATTGCCCAGGAACTGCTAAAATTTCCAGACACTCGTCTAACCATAAAACAGGTTCAACAATTTTTTAGAATTGTAAATTACTTAAGAGATTGTCTGAAATGTCCTGATGAGAGATATCATACAAACACTCTAATCTGGATGAGGTGGATTTGAGGAATGAAGTGCTGGAGTCTAGAGTTACTGGGGCACTTAGAACTACTGGATTATCCATGTGTGGTAAGGCAGGGCAATGGCCTTTGGTAGGGCACTTAGTCTCTCTTTCTCCTTCTCTGAAAAAAGAGTAAGAAAAGAAACGGGCAATCTGGATAGGACAATCTAAGAGTATAGACTGATGAGTACGTATCAGAGAGAGAAGTGAGATACAAAGGACTGGCTCTAATACCAGGGATACGGCGATCGGCTAACAACTCATTAAGATAACAGGATACATACAAAGGAAACTCAAGGAAAAGATAATGAGTCGTACGAGATCGGAAATCAAAGGATCAAAGAAGATTTACAGCGAAAGATTTAACAAGAACTCCAATATAAACAGGACTTCAAATACCAACGAAGATAAGTCCTATACTGGCTGAAGATTTTAAGCTTTTACCAGCTTCTACGAACCTGATAAGGATAAGGATCAAGAAATCAATTTTTCTCAGGGTTGATCTCTACTTCATAATGGATAAGAGCATCAACCTGATTAATCACAGACTTGATAGTCTTATATTCTAAGTAAAGACCTATCCGGTGGATACGAAATTGTATTCGTTGGATGAATGACGGACGCCTCCATTCATGGATCTTCTTTCCCTAAAGACAAACTCTTGAATATGTCGATGGCGTATTCTCCAATTTAGTGGAAAGGAATGAACTTCAGTGTGCACTTCACTATTATTCGCACAACCGGATCAATTGGGATGAATTGGCCCAAGAATTTTTTAAAATGGTTGATCTAGAGGACGAAAACTCAGGACCATCAAACACAGCCCCAAGACCATCATCCAGCAACAAACGACATGATCATGACCCAGACGATCCAAATCCACATGGCAAACGCCCAAGGAATGATTGAAGATTAACAGATGCACAAGCCGCCCATGTGATGATAAGATTTTACTACCTTTTGACAAAACTGCCGCCCAAGGACGACAAGATTCCCTGAAGATAAGGCGTCGGCAAAAGAAGACAAAAGGAGACAAGTTTAATCAGGCTTTTGTAACGCTGGTAGAATGAGCAGTTGAAACAAAATCATGTAAGGCGCATGTTCTTGCACTTTCTGCGAAGTCAAGTATGACACAACTGCAGTAGGGATTGGTCGAGTCCTATTACAGGAGAGGAGGCCTATCGTTTACTTTAGTGAGAAGTTTAGTGGCGCCAGATTTGGAGTCATTATCTATTGTCTCGCGAGTTTGTGCTCCACTCTGACTATGAGCTCTCAAATACATCAATGGTCAGCAAGCTCAATCGACATCTAAATGTTGCAAGAATAGATTGTGATGTGTTAAGTGTGTCAGTTTCTACTATGTCATCTAAATTACATATAGTAATGCAAGTCATATCCTAGAGTAATATCGAAGTTTGTTAAAACTAAAAACTACATAAGCATTGTTGTGTACAAGTGATTAACTTCATGGAGAAAGTTATTAGTAATTATAATAATAAATTATTATTATTATTATTAAGTATTTACGTCGATTATATTTTAAATTATTTTATAACAGTTTTTTAGTGACTTTAATGCCAAGGCCTCAGGCACATAGCAGTTGAGTATTCAACGAGAAGGAATGTGATTATATGAGAGCTGTCAGATGAAGAGGTGGAAGTCGAGGAGAACCCCGCACTTATATGGGATATGGAGGAATTTGATGAATATACATGCGAGGGAGAGTTGTTTGTCGTTTGAAAGCCTATGAGTATGAATCTTGCTTGAGAAGAAGGTCAGCGAGAGAGGATTTTCCACACATAATGCATAGTGAAGGATAAGGTTTGCCCGTCATTTCGATAGTGGCAGTTGCACCAATGCTGTCTCGAGTACCATGATCGAGAAGCTGAAGTTGCATGTCATTCCTCATTCGCATCCATACCGTTTGTAATGGCTCAACAACGAAAGTGATGTTTGAGTTACACAATGCACTCAAGTATCGTTCTCGATTTGGGAAAACTATCAGAATGAAGTGCTTTGTGATGATCGTACAATCGACGATCCCAACATGATGGATTCCATAATGCTTATTTCATCAATATTCAAGAGAAGAAGATCACCTTGATACCCCTAACGTCTCAACTAGATGAAACACTGATAAGTAAGAAGTCCGTCCAACTTCTCAAAGGTGTGGAACTTATGCAATTAGTGCGACAATGTGAGGAGGCTTTCATAATGGATTTGCTCGAGACCACCCAAGACTGGATTCTGTAGACTGGATTGGTCTGACATGTTGCTGTAGCTGCTCATAGTTCGTCACCCACTTTTCTGGGAGGAGTTTGATTAACTCATTCATTGAAATTTGTCTGGGTACATGCAAACATGTGGGAGAAGTCGAGTGATGGTAATCAGCTGTAATAATCAAAACATCATTAGCATCATCAGGGACTTCAAGATCCAAAGCATGGTTCTACACACGGTAAGACATTTGATAGTGCAGGGTAACTTCTATGGAGTTTGGATCTTGTTGAGGTCCAGCAATCTGTAGCTGTACTTGCAAAGCTGTTAGTAGCTTGGGATCTTGAAGAGACATGCAGAAGTTATGATACAAAGTAACAAATACGGTTCCTGCATTCAGTGTAATGGAGTTTTCTGCAAAGAATTGCTAGGAACTCTATTGAGAATGTATGGAATTGTCTTAAGTGCCTCACCTTGTAGATAATTGGGCAAGTTGCACTTATCCATCATACTCCTTACCATATCTAGTAACAAGCAAGAAGATTAGGAACTCGACCGATAATGAAGACACCACCATTCGACAAAAGGGTTAATTCTTAGTCAAAACCATAGTCAGCAACTACAAAGAGGCATTACAACCCATCATCAAGGCTTGAAGTGAATTCAACTGACCGAGAGACCATTGGGAAGTGTTTTGAATGCAACTCATCCATTCCAAATCTACCAGCCTATTTGTTCAACTCAGATGATATTAAGAAGTTGTAAAAGTAGGTAGATGAGCTACATCAAAAAGGCTAGGTTCAAGAAAGCATGAGTCTTTGTTCTGTGCCAACCATATTAGTGCCCAAAAAGATGGATATTTGAGGATGTGTATGGACAGTTGAGCAATCAACAAGATAATAATGAAATATCATGTTTTTCATTCCTCGATTAGACAATATGTTGAACGAGTTGCATGGTGCACAAGTGTTCTCAAAAGTAGATTTGCGAAGCGGATATCAGCGAATCCACATGAAGAAAGATGAATGGAAGATCGCCTTCAAGACAAAATATGGGTTGTATGAATGGCTCGTGATGTCATTTGATCTTTTGAATGCCCTGCACCTTTATGAGGTTGATGAACCATGTGTTGAGGCCATTCGTTAGGAAGTTCGTAGTAGTGCATTTCATTGACATATTAATCTACAGTCGGAATACCAACGAGCACATCCAACATTTAAGGGATGTGTTTGCAACACTTTGAGAAGAGAAGCTATTCGAAAATCTAAAAAAGTGCAAGTTCCTTGAGTTGAGCATGGTGGTCCTTTAATACATATTGTTGGTTGAAGGGATCAAGGTCGACGAGAGCAAGATCGAGTCGATCAGGAGCTGGACGATACCCTAAAGTTTTCACAATCTTTGGTGTTTTCACAGAATAGTGGATTTGTATATTGAATCCGAGCTTGGATGATTTCTTCGTGGGTCAAATAATTGAATCCATTTTCCCTGCATAACTTCTGTTTTAAAAGTTCTTTGTTGGCCAGGGAGTCTTCCCATTCTGAAAAACTGTCATCTATACAAAAAAAAGTTAGGGAGTGTGGTAAATGTGCAAATTCATCAATTATATTAATTGCAACTAAGGCTTGAAGCTCTGGGTCATAGTGCCAATGTCTGTGAAACAAATAAGTTGAATAGACAGTAATTCCAGGATACTTTGAAAAATTATCCCTGTGAATTTCAAACCAATTCTTCCACTGGGTTAATGGTGCAAACCAAGATAATATATCTGCTAGATATGAATGTGTCCTTCCGTGGGGAGTATAAGTCTGAAGATTTCCCAAATAATTCAAATACTGAAGTATTTCTTCTGTCGGAAATTCCAAAGCAACTGTATGAACATTAAAGAAATACCATATAAACCATTTCAGCTCTTTGGAAAAATGTCAAGCGGATGGACTGGAATAGCTTGTAAAAAGGGGTATCTTGGATGCATTCCATCCGTTGGAAAGAACATTTGTCCATGTTTCTTGAAAATATGTACCAAATACTTATTCATCATATCATAAGCTTTAGACAACAATTCTCCAATCTGTTCATACCGAATAACTTCTGGAAGAAGCAAAGGGTACTCTTGTGGTTTGAGAACCTTGGTTGTAAACATAGCCTGTAATTTAGGATGTTCTAACAAAATAAGATGTGCAATATCAAAGGGTCTAGATAAGAAATCTACCACGACATTCGAAGTACCTTTGATATGTCTTACCGTAAAGGAGTATTGTGAAAATCATTCTGCCAACCTTAGCAATTGTGCATTCGGTATCTTCTTTTGCTTGAACATAAGCATAGAGCTGAATGAAGATAAATCACTTTCAACAATAAAATGATATCCAACCAAGTGAAATTCAAACTTCTTTATACCATACTTGACTACCAAAATCTCTTTGATGGTAGAATGGTAATGCTGTTCTGCGTGGTTGAATTTTCTTGATTTATATGCACAAATATGTTTTTTACCTTCTTTTTCTTCTAATAAAATTGCTGCCCAATAAAGGTCAGTGGCATCTGTCTGTAGTACTCGAACTCCATCTGAAGGAATCTGTAATGGTGGAAGGAGTTGTAACTGTGTCTTGGGACTTTTTGGTAAAGTTAGCTCATAGGCTTTTTGACTTCTTTTTGTAAAAGATAGAAAAGGCAACGTGGCTTAACCACATCCTAGTTTTCTTCTTTCACCTTGTATTATAAATACCCCCCTCGATCAGAAGGGAAGGCAAACTGGAAAACACAACGAGAAATAGAAACACTTTGAGCTTTCCATATCCATGAGTTTCTAAGTTTCTCCCTAGGGGCAATAGCTGCGGTAGTGGTGTCTTAGTTCTCAACCTCTCAACAAACTTCTCTATCTTCGATAAACCCACAAACATTCGAAAAACCAAAAATCCAAAAACATTGAGAAAATCCAGAAAACCCAAAATCTTTCTATTTTCATATTATCTCAAAGTTTCCAAAGATGTCTCCGTTACTTATGTTCTTTTCCAATGATATCGTCATGGATCGTTTCTGGTTTATTATTCATTTTTAGGAAAGGATGTTTCAGGTATTGACTTTGATTAGGTGATCTCTGTTATACCGTAAAGCTACCAGCTTCGCCCAAGAGGACCAAATCGCCGCTTAAGCCAGGAGGGCTGTCAGGCACCGGTCAAGGCTTGATATTGGTAGTAGGTAAAAGTATGAGACCTCCTTTGAGAAGGCAACTCCAGAGAACAACCAAATCTCCGACGCCACCATTACTTTGCTCAATCCATACACCGCCTTCAGTAAGCCTTCATCAAGTCCCATCAGATGGATAAGATCGCTCATTCGACAACCTGCTTCTCAAGTCCTTGAGTATATCTAGGCCAGTAAGTTTAACCAACATCATATTTTAGCCACACAGAGAGAGCAGTTTGTGTCTTTGCAGCTACCTACTTACTTTCCTCGCCAGTGCTCCCAAAAAGGTTATACCCATCTTCACTTTGGGGCTATCAGATTAGCTCTAACGTACCATGGCAGAAAAGGGTTGCCTGTGACAGCTAGAATGGCTTTGCTTGACACAAGATTTGTGGAATACCAACATGCTTGCATAGGAACGGTTGAAATTTTGAAGAAGCAATTAACGGCCTCAAAGTAATGAATGGTTGGTTGCAATGAAAGATGAATTGGAGTCTATGGTGTCTAATGATGTGTGAGAGCTCTCTGAATTGTAAACTAGTCAAGAGGCGGTTGTAATCAAGACTAAGAAAGATGCCAAAGTAAATAATGAACGTCATAAGATAAGGCTAGTGGCAAAGGAATTCACTCAGCGAGCCGGTGTTGACTAGACTGAGGCTTATTCTCCAATTTCCGCTAAAGATGCGTAAGTATTATAATGGTGCTTGTTGCACATTTTGATCAGAGTTACATCAAATAGACGTGAAAACAACTTAGGTGAAGTTATTTATGTGCTTGGGATTGGGATTTTTCGAGACATCTTGAGGTATGTTGGGGTTGAGCCAATGGGCTTGTATTAATAAGGTGCTTGAGATATTTTCTATTCAGTCCTACAAACATGAATAAGTACCAATAACGAAATGAGATAAATTCAATAAAGATCAAATTTCTCAAGAATGATATTGGGAAAGAGTCTAAGAAAGATGTACCTTATAGCAGTGCAGTTGACAACTTGATGTATGGTCATGTATGACCAGATCTTGACTTTCCTATCAGTGTTCTTGGTAGATATTTGTCTAATCCAGGAAAGGAGCATTAGACGGTTGTTAAGAAGGTAATGAGATATTTGCAACAAACTAAGGCTAAAATGTTGGTTTATAAGAAAGATGATGGCCTTGAGGTGGTCGGATATACATATTTTGATTTTGTCAGTTGTTCTGATGACATGAAGTCAAACTCAGGTCATATATATTCATGTTGACTGAAGGAGATTTCTTGAAAAATTGTTAAACAGACACTTATAACTTCATCGACCATGCATGTAGAGTTTGTTGCATGTTATAGGGCATTTTCTCATGTTGTTTAGCTGAAAAAATTTATTTCAGGCATTAGGGTTGTTGATTTTATTGCTAGACCATTGGTGATATTTTTTGTTAGTGGGAGTTTATGATACTCTTTGGGGTAGTATCCGATAGTTTTTGTTGGATATTAAGTATCTTGTCATCGACATTGCGTACATGCAATTGCTTTTATATCATGTGCACATGATAGGTATTAAAGAAAATCTGGAGACTAGGTACTTAGTCTCGAGTATGACGATATTATCACTAAAGTTTGTCACTGATAAAGTACTGTAAAATTTGAATGCATTGAGGTTTATGAGACAAATATTTGCTTTATGGCTTGTTATGAGCGTAAATTTACGAAAATATGATGATCGACTAAGATATCATCAACTGTGATCATATAAGGGATCATCAACGACACCACCACATTGCCTCGTAACGACTTTATTGCTTAGTGTTGTGGAAAACAAAGATGGAATTGGACCGATTCTATAAATGCCTTTCTGGTCTTATATCGTTGTTAGATGATATGTCAATCATAGTTCGAAGATGGGTGATTTAGTTCGTCGAGGTTGTTTAAATTGTTATCTTTATATTACCCATATAAATGTGACTAGAGGAGAGCAAAATTTTCGGGAAACCGATTCCAATCCCGATTTTTTAAAAATTTGAAAATTCGGGATTGGTATTTCGGTATTTGGGATCGGAATTGAGAATATGTTTTTATTAAAATGGTATTCGGTATTGGGATCGGTAGCGAAAAAAAAAATTCGGTATTTACCGAATACCGAATTTTTATAGGGCTAATACAATTTGGGCCCTCATTTAACAAAAGAACCCTACCTATCAACCCATATGGAAGCAAGGGGCGTCACGGACAGGAATCACGAGTTCCTTACCCAACCCTTTCGCCGTCCGAAACCTCCTGCCTCCTCTTCCGCTTCTGCCGCCACCGCCTCCTCCTCTTTTGTCGTAGCCTCCATCTCCACCGCCAGCCGGCCGTTGTCGCCGTCTGAAACCCCATGCGGCCTCCTCCGCTTCTGCCGCCGCCGCCTCCTCCTCCTTTGTCGTAGCCTCCGTATCCCCCTCCAGCCGGCCGTTGTCGCCATCTGAAACCACCTGCCTCCTCCTCCGCTTCTGCCGCCACCGCCTCCTCCTCCTTTGTTGCAGCCTCCGTCTTCGCCTCCTCCTGTGTCAAATTCATGCGGCCAGACCATGTGATTCGGATGGATGGTAAGTGGTTAACTTTGCTTAGCTTGCTTTAGTGCTTGATGAGTGCACGGCTTTGTCAAGGTCAATAGAGGGGCAAACGTTTAAACTAGGATTGATTTTCTTTTCTTGGCTAAACTAGGATTGATTTGGTAAAGACAACCTTCCAGATAACGTTTGATCACTTGAAGCGAAACAAGCTTGTTGTTCTTATCATACCTTGGAATCCTTGTTCGAACCAATCATAACTTGGAATCCTTGTTCGAATTTTTAAGGATGAAGTTTTGTTATTTCATACTTCTTTTGATGTTGTGGTGCAGAAAACAATTGCTTCCCCGGGTCGAGGTATCCTTGCTATTGACGAGTCAAATGCAACCTACGGGAAGAGATTGGCTTCCATTAGTTTGGACAACAACGAGACCAACCGCCAAGCTTACAACAAAGAGAGGTTGGAGTCTGTGGTCAGCTGGAGGCTTTGCCAGTTGTAGCTATTTACGTTTATCTTCCCCAAGGATGAATTTTGGTTAAACCATGACTGTCTATTTTTTTTTTCCAGTAACACACAAATGACGGGAGAAGGAAGTATTCCGCCGATTCCGCCAATACCGCCATCAAGTCAATCGGATTCAACAGCAACATCTAGTAAAAAAAGAAAGCAAATGGCCCCACGGTCAGCCTTTTGGGTTGATTATGAGAGGTTTCAAATGCAAGATGGTGCATGATAGCTAGATGTAAGTGTTGCGGAGAGGAATTGCGAGCTAATACATCAAAAAATGGAACTTCTGGGCTGAAAAGTCATAGTAAAGCGTGCAACAAAAGGATTCAGCAAGCTGATACATCTCAAAGTATTCTTGCATTGAAACCAGCGGGCGATCTTAGTGGAAACACTATAACTAATCTCAGGTGCGCTCCCGAAACAATCCGAAAGTCTTTAGCTAAGTTGATTATAACAGCTGAGTTGCCATACAGATTCATCTCTCACCCCGAGTTTATTGAATTTATGTCCATTGTGTGTCCAAAATTTAAAGTACCTTTAAGATGGACAATTCAACGTGATTGTATTGATATTTTCATCGGTAAAAAAGAGAAGTTGAGAAGGTATTTCATAAACTCAAAGCAAAAAGTTTGTTTGACAACTGATAGATGGACTTCCTTAGCGCAAAGTGATAACTACATGTGTTTGACTGCGCATTTCATTGATGAGAATTGGGTTTTACATAAACGAGTCATAAGTTTCAGTAAATTTTCTTCCCATAGGGGAAAGGATATTGGACTTGCTATTGACAAATGCTTGCGAGATTGGGGAATGGAGAATATTTTTACTATAACGGTGGACAATTTTAGTTCAAATGATGTTGATGTCCACTTTCTAAAAAATAAATATTGCAACAAGGTTGGAAGTGTTTTGAAGTGTGATTTAATTCATGTGAGGTGTGTTGCTCATATCATCAACTTGATTGTCAAGGATGGGTTAAGATTGATTTCTGATTCCGTGAAACGAATTAGGGAGATTGTGAATTACATTAGAGGATCTTATCAAAGAAGAGCAAAGTTCAAAGAATGCATTGAAGTAGAAAATATTGAAAGTAAGTGTGCATTGGTTCTAGATGTTCCAACTAGATGGAATTCTACTTATCTAATGTTAAGTACTGCACTTAAGTATGAGAAAACATTTGTGAGATATGATGATGAGAATGCATGTTTAAGAAGCGATCTCGAAAATGAAGATGGTATATGCATGGTCCTGGACTCATTTAATTGGGACAATGTTCGAAGGCTAGTCCCACTTTTCAAGCTATTTTATTAACTTGCTTTGAAAGTTTCTGCATTAAAGTTTGTACTTCCAATTGTTTTTTTCCATGAAATGGTGACTCTTGATGAGTATTTGAAAAAATGGAAAACGCCCACCGATCTGGAAATGGCTACAATGGCTATCAATATGAAATGCAAGTATGAGAAATATTGGAGAAATGTTGAAAAGATGAATATGTTGTTGTTCATTTCAATTGTCTTCGATCCTCGTTCAAAGGTGGAATACTTGAAATTTTGTTTAAATGATATGTATGGTGATAAAGCCGATGCATTGATTGGAAAAGTGAAAGATACTTTGAATGCATTGTTTGATGACTAGAAGAAGAGATGGGTGGCCGAACATGGAGATGATACTATTGATGGTGATTTGAACTATGATCAAAGCAGCAAAAAGTACTTGGAATCAGATTATGTGTTACATAGTGAATTGAAAATGTTGGAAAGACTAGAATGTTTTGACAAAAGAAAGAAAGATGGAAGGGGTCGAGATGGCAAGTCGGAGTTACAAAGATACTTGGTTGAAGATAGAGAAATGATTAAGAGCAATGTCAAATTTGACATCTTACTTTTTGGAAAGGCAATGCTCTAAGATTTCCAGTTGTGTCTCAAATTGCTCATGATGTTTTGGCCATGTCTATCTCTACCGTCGCATCTGAATCTGCATTTAGTACATGTGATTGTTCATAATTATCATATTGTACAATGATTCTTTATTATCGTATTTTTTTCTCCTAATATTTTATTATACTTAATAGGTGGACATATCCTTGATTCATTTCGTAGTTCTTTGGGACCTAGGAGTGTGGAGGCTCTTCTATGTACCCAAGATTGGTTTCGTGGATCAAATATACAAGAAGGAATTGAAGAGAACCCATTGGAACAAGATAAATTTGATGATGGTAATATTTGATATTTAGTTTGTACAAAATTACTATTGTTTGTATATTAATATTTATAGATTTGGATCATTTTTTAGAAATGGCAGCACTATTTGTAGATTCTCAATCAAGGGGGACTTGTTTTACTACAAACATATAAGTGGTGTGGGTGTCAACATCGTGGTATCCACCTCGTGCCTTGCCTTTTGAACTGCTCATATTTTTACACCTCTTGCTAACGTTCTCCATCTACTACAACATCGCTTGATGGATGCACATGAAGAAAATAACTTGTGATTTTTGTTTGTCCAGAGCATTGACTATGAATCTTCGCCTAGCATTGTTGAATTGAAGTGTCAAAACCAACTATTTCAGATGAAGTATTAGTGGAAGCAGATAAACTCTCTTTTTCTTGTTCTAAATGTGGACTCAATGTCGTCTTAGCGTTGTTTAATGGAGATCAGAATATTGTTGATCCTGGGTTTACTTGGTTGCATTACTAAGGTAAGGAAAAAAATCGGAAATTTGGTATTTACCAAAATACAGAATTAAAATTCGGTAATTTACCGAAATACCGAATTTTAAATTTGGGATCGGGATTGGGATCTAAAATTTTAAGGTTTTTGAAATAAGGCATTTCGGTATTCGGTATTTCAGAATACCAAAATACTGAACGCTCACCCCTAAATGTTACCGCCCAAGAGTCATTTTCTAAAAATATTTTTCATATACAATTAATGTTGCTCAAGTGGGAGAAATGTTAAAATTTTTTCTAATTTGAGCTTCTATTAATCGTATATTTTACATTATCGTTTATTTGATTTATTTTTATTAAAGTGTGTTTTATAAAACGGGTTGTAACGTAAGACAATGCATGAAATTCCACTAAAGTACCGTGATCACTAAAGTTATTAGGATATGCACATCTTGTTCATTTGATGTGATTTACTGCTGAGTGTAGGCTATTTTTAGATCTTATGGTCTGTTGATAGATTAGATCATATGTTATATGGATTATGGTCATTTATGACCAAGTCTCTTCCCATATCATTTAGACTTTTATTTATTAAAGGGCGAAACCGATATTTCACTTCTCATTAAAGTTAAAGAGTGGATGACATTTACACATATGTATTTTTTCCTAAATTTTCGGTGATCGTAAACTCACGTAATTGATCTACGCTTCTATCGTTTCCTCTGTTTCCTATTCATGTGATTGAGTGATTTCTTAACCCATGGACAATGGCTGGGTTGGTGTTGCACCCCAACATTTAGGCAAGAGCCCAACAAAATCTACATTCATGTGTTAAAGAAGACATTTGTGAAATCACCCCGGTCTGGTCCAAGAATCCAAAGCGCTGGGCCTCCCTTACTTTGAGGTAGTCGTCAAGGAGACCCTGATGTTCCCACCCTTGGCCCGCTACCGAGGACACATGTTGGGAAGTTCCTTGTTCCTGCTGGGACCACCGCGATGGTCAAACATGTGGGCCATCGCACATGAACCGGATACATGAACTGACCTTTCGGAGTTCAGACTGGAGAGGTTCCTGGGTGAGGACATGTCCATGATGGGCTCGGTCCTTAGGCTCGTGGTACATGGGACTCGCGTCTCGGCTTCCGGTGGGAACCTGAAGCTCCGTGCTCACGAGATGAAGAAGCCCGTGATATGTCGGGCTATTCCTAGGATATGAGAACGGAAATGTAATTCTCCCCATCGTATCGTTGCATTGTACTCCATTAAGAAATGCAATAAAATTACTCGAGCACTGTGTGCCGTTAATTCTAAAAAAGCCCGACGACATCGTTTGGAGTTTGTATGCTAAATACAACATATAAATTTCATGCTCCGTTTCTTAGTCGTTTTCTCCCCGGAGGAGTAATGGTTAGAATTTCCAACAGGTCACGGGCTAAGTATCTGACTTGTCTAGAGATAAACTTTACTTTTTGCCATCCCTTTGTTTTTCCAACTTACCTGAATGGCATCATTCAGACAAAAAGCAAAAGCCAATAATAATAATAATAATTTTTGCGCTTAACTTACTAAAACTTTTTCGTTAGTAAAAGTCAACTCAGATTTAGTAAAAAAAGTAGTAAAATTTAATAATATTTTTACTAACAATACGTTGACTTTACTAAAAAACTAACAACTTTTAATAAAGTCAACGTACAATTAGTAAAAATTCTAGTAAATTTTACTAATTTTTTTACTAAATCTGAGTTGACTTTACTAACAGAAAAGTTTTAGTAAAGTCAGCGAAAAATTAATAAACTTTAACTTGTTTGAACAGTAAAAAAGTAGTAAATTTTACATACTTTTTTACTAATTCTGCGTTGACTTTTCTAAAAGAAGACCGGTTTTTAGTAAATTTTACTACATTTTTTACTAAAATCGCGTTGATTTAGTTAGTAACGGTCAACTTTTAGTAAAATTTACTAAAAAATTTTAGTAATAACTAGTAAACCACGTAACCGTTACGTGCACGTACCGTTAGCCGCTTCCGCTAAGGTGACACATTTTTAAGATCATATTTTTTGATACGCAACTTTTGGCTTGGGGGTGGAATATTGAATGACGCGATCACCTGTCGCTGGTTTACTCCTATTCAAATAAGGAATGAGAACCCTGTAACTGTGGGAAAGTGGCCCTAACTCATTTGCCATCATTGATTATAAGTTGTTCGAGATGTTTTCCTTGGAAAGTGAACTGGATCACGCTTCTGTCTCGTTTTTCTAGCGGATGATGATAAATATATATGTACAAGTACAACCCTCGACCAATGAAACCCTACCTAATAGTACCCAGGTCACCCCCACCACTCAAGGTCCCGATTAGTCCCAACCCATTCTAAATTTCGAGTGTTTAAGTAAAGTCCCATAATTTTTTTCCCCCTTGACGTAAAGGTCAAGAAATTTAAACACAAATATCAAGTGTCCAAAATGCCATTTGTCTGTATTTAATTGGAAAGAGGAAACGGGGTGAGTTGCCCTTGTAGGATTACTTCAAAATACCATTATTTAATAAGTGAAATAATAAGCAGTGCGGAGAAGAAAGGTCAAAAAACAAAATCCCATAACCAACAACAAAATAAAATAATTACTCTGATTAGTAGGCCATTATTGGCACTCTACTCTTTTTCCTTTTTATTGAGGAATAATTAGGGGATGGGACGGGATGGGACAGAGACACCTAATCGATCGGTCGCTGACGCGACGTCGTTTCATCCACCGCACGCGACGTCGTTTCATCCACCCCCCCAAAAAAAACAAAACAAAGAAAAAGAGAACCCGACCCACTCCCGACTCTAACGCACGACACCTCATCTATCAATATGATTATCACTCGCCATCCTAGTGGATTACTCTTCAACGTGGCGTAATCGTACAGAAAGTGTCTCCCACGCGCGATGCGATCGAGTTTACGAGAAATCCGCTTAGTAAAGCAGACGATGAAAAGGGGAGGAAGGGAAAGAATTTTGAATTCACGAACACCCACAAACACCCTCCTCCTCCCCCCCACACAACTCAAAATTCCTCCGATCTCTTCCCAGGCATCATTCAGGTAATATAAGGAAAAGGGTTCTCCTTTCCCCCTCCGCTTCGATGCTCGTAACCGCCGTAACTAACTCTTAACCGCCTAGGGTTTGGGGGTAGGGGCTCCCGTGTTGTTCGTGTGTCTTTCAACCGTTGGGTTGTGCTGCCTGAGCTTGATGTGGAGCTGGTTTAAGGTCCCAAGTGTGTTTGTTGTGTGGTTCCCCCTGTTCTGTCCTCTGGATCTGTCAGCTCGGACTTCCATCCCTCTTGCTCTGTCCTAGAGAGTCTCACCCTGTCTGTCCTGATTTAGGAGCCGCTGACCTTTGGAGTGTTACTCGCTGAGAGGGCTGTTTGTGGTCGCTGCGTTTGAACTTGTGGGAGTTGGGAAACCTTCGTCCGTATATTGCGTGTTCGGAAGCCGAGTTTAAACCCCAGTCGTGCAATTATTTGGTTAGGTTCGTGCTTCCTCTTCCAAATTTCTTCCTGTTCGGAGGGTTTCGGGTTGTAGGTTTGTCATGTACATAGACTTTGTTTTGCAAGTGTTTGTTGAGGGAGATTGGGGTTAGAATGGAGCAGAGATGAATTCAGAACGAAGAGCAATGTAGTTGACTTAATGAATGGGCTACACTCGATGTTCATGGCTTACAGCTGCTGTTAACAACTAAATTTATCCTGTAACTGACTAAAGTAGCTAGAAAGTAATTGAGCTAACTAACTGAGTTAGATCTGAAACCTTCGATGCCCTGAAATCATTTTGAGTTATGTAGTTTCGTGGCGTTTATGGTGAATAACTTTGGCTCAATAACACTGACCAGTGGACCGTTGTTTGTTAGGTGCAGCTAGCCGTCTTTGAACGCATTGTCTGGGGCTGCCAATAGCAAATCTGATTTTGGCCTTCCGTTTGCGTTTGCATTGAAGTATGCAGAATCGGAGAAAGGAAAGCGTACGAATTGCTGCTAGGGACCTCTCAAGTCCTAGAGTCTCAAGTGTCCAAAAGAAGGTCTCTGAAAATGCAGAAGTAGCAGATAAGAAAGCTTCGCAGTTGATTACTTCCTCACCTAGAAGGCAAAAATCTTGTCAGTTAGCTTCAAATCTGGAGTTCCTCGGCTGCACCTTTTTGTTTTTCAAGTTGGCAATTACTACTCAATTGTGCAAAACCAAAACCAAAAACAATTGTCATTTATATGTTGACTGGCCGAATGTCTGTTGTTGCCTGTTTTCAAAAGCTAATTGTAAAATGCACCAACATTGTTAAGGGGTCCTGCATATGCTTTGTTATATTTTTCCTGTACGTCCTCTGCCTTTATGTTATAGATGTTTATTCTTTTGCCTGTAAATGTACGTATGAACATGTTGCTGATGTCTTTTTCACAATTCAGGTACCATCCTTCAGAAGAAAAAGGACGCTGTCCTTACCACAAAACCAGCAAACAACAGGCATCGTTTTGTCCATGAGAAGAAATCGGGAGTGCATCTACCGAATGATGCTGTTGATGATAATTCCTTTCATCAGGAGGTCATTAAGATTTCCTTGATTCCATTTGAGGAAAAATGGATTTTTCTTCCCATTATTTCTTGGAAGTAACTAGAATGATTCCTGAACGTTTCTCATCAGCTGGGAGTATAGTGGAATGTCGCTGAACTGGATTTGAGTTGACTAACTGTCAATCAATTTTCTATAGGTTAAGTTGGATAGGCCCCTGATAATTAGTTATATCAATAGTTGGAAGATGTATGAATTGGAATTATCACCTTTTCTCTGTTTTTCGTCTCTACTATTTCTATTGACTGCCTGTCCTCTAAAGACTTCTTGGCGGAGACTCTTCTTGACATGCATGTTCTATTTGGTTTCTGCTTTTCTTATTCGCTGCAATGTTTAGTTTCGCAGGCCTGTGAAGTAGAGGAAACTACATCAGAGTCAGACACCATTTTTTCTCCTTCATTTCATGCCCACAGAAACATCGAAAGGGTGCCACCGAATGGAGGTAGATGGGAAACGTGATCTTTTTCCTGATCACGGAGCCATTGTAACATGTGTTCCCCTCAGTCCTATCGTATATTCATATGTTATTTTTGATGTATTAGCGGTAATATTCAACAAATTCCTGCAGATGACATGGGCAGGTCATATCAGGTTGGGCCAGATAATCATCAACAAAATGTAGAGTTTTCCCTAGAAAAAGTTGGAGCTGTGAAATTTTTCAGTGAGCATTTTTCTGAAGACAGATGTATTTCAATGAGTCAGACTTGCTCAAATAATATGGAGATGGATCATAACAGGTCGTCCGAAAAATCAGATGCTAGTGATACTGAGATGGTGGTCGAACAAGATACTAATGCAGAAAACCATCACGTTGGCATGGCTACAGATGAGGCAAGATTTTCATCTGAAGCATCAGCAATATATTTGGCTATGAAAAACTCAAAGCTTGAATGCATTGACGAGCAAGGTCATGATGCAATTGAGGTGGAAGTGTGTGCCGGGAATGATGACTATGACGATTATGATGATTTTGACCCTTACTTTTTCATCAAAAACTTGCCTGACTTGTCATCGGTAGTTCCATCATTTCGGCCCATGTTACTGCCTAAGCAGACTCGGAGCTGTCCTCCTACGACTCTTGTGCTTGACCTAGATGGTGAGAAGTAATTTTATTCTTTTCACCGTACTGGTAAATTCCAAATTTCATATGTTGTTGTCCAAAGTCCTGTGGATACCAGAGTTGTAGATATGACTTGTCTATCTGCTGCTTGAGGTTTCTTTCATAAATAAGTCTTTGTACTTAACCGGACAGCTGCAAATTGTACTGATTTGAAAGCCTCTGTTGGTAGATGTATATCATAAGCTTGTTCATTCTTATCTTGGAATTGCGAGTAGCACATTTCCTACATATCTGAAAGTGAATGGAAGCTGGGTTTGTAAGTTACTAGCATTCCTTTCCAAGGACTGGTTTCCTTTCTTTTCTGATGTATGTAGAGTTGTTTTTCATGTCATCATTCAGCTTGTGCTTATCTGATATGGTTTAAACTTGCAGAAACATTGGTGCATTCTACCCTGGAACACACCGATGATGCTGATTTTACATTTCCTATTAACTTCAATCTCCAAGAACACACAGTTTATGTGCGCTGTCGCCCTCATCTGAGAGAATTTATGGAGAGAGTCTCAAGCCAATTTGAAATAATCATATTCACAGCTAGTCAGAGTATATATGCAGAACAGCTTCTGAATGTGCTTGACCCAAGAAGGAAGATCTTCCGCCGCAGGGTATATCGAGATTCCTGTGTATATGTTGACGGGAATTACCTAAAAGATTTATCGGTTCTTGGTCGGGACCTGGCACACGTGATCATTATAGACAACTCCCCACAGGTACGTCAACTCTTTTGCTCATTGCTAGCTGCCCAAGTGTTTCTTGTCCAGTAATCCATATTGACTAATCTGCCGTTTCTCCCTTTTCATCCCCCTATTCCATCATTAGTCTTTAGAACACTGTTGAAGGTTTGTCCTCCCAGGGAGTTGAGTATCCTTTCCATTTTCCACTTTCCAGGCATTTGGCTTCCAAGTGGACAATGGAATACCCATAGAGAGTTGGTTTGACGATCGATCCGACAAGGAATTGCTGCTATTACTCCCTTTTTTGGAAAGCTTAGTAGGCTTGGAAGACGTTCGACCCGTCATCGCCAAGAGGTATAATCTTAGGCAAAAGATAGCTTCAGCAGTCTACCCTCCTTTGAACTAGGGATTGGGCTTCATATTTATTGTATGGAGTAAACAAAAGCACAGGCAACTGAATTGTACTTTAGCGATTGTCTGATTTATTGATTTGGTAGCGATTTTCCCCGTCTCTGTGTTGATTTGTGTTGTGGGATTTGGATCTGATGCCAAAATAATAATAATAAAAAGGAATCGTCCGCCGGCAGAGGAAGTTTCATTAGGAAGTCGTTTTCGGGTGGAAGGAAATTTAAACATGGTCTCGTAGATGATGTGGTCGATGATGATGAGGGCATCATTTCTTTTGTTTTTCAAAAATGGGTGTAGTCAAAGCGGGAGTGGGTTATCTTGGGATAATCTGGTTAGATTTGAGTAGTGATGAGGTGTTTTTGGGGGGGTCATTGTTTATTTTAAAAGAGGGAGATTTTAATTTCAAAATCAGTCCTTGTCGACTAATAACTACGTGTCGAATACGACTTTCATATTTTACCATTAAATGTTTTTTTTTTTTAACTTTTATAATGACTACCCAACAACACGTGTAACTTCCAGAAACCAGTAGCGGCACCTGGAAATCCAAAACGCAAAACCCAATAAAAAATCACCGTCCGATCTGGAGCCCCCCTGCCCCCTTCCCTCGTCTCTATTTCCCGGATCCAACAAACAACCCCGCCGCCCCCCCGCGGTTCCTTTTACGTCTACGGAGATGGAGTCCAAGAAGAAGTCGTCCTCCTCCTCCTCCTCTCCCGTCGTCCACTTGAAGCGTTTGGAGTTCGTGCGGCTTGCGGCGATCCGAGCGGTGGTCGCTGTGGCCTCCCTCTACAACTTCGCCATTCGGAGCAGCGGTCCTCTCAAGTCGACGGCCACGACTGTCGAGGGATCCCTCACGACCCTCCTCCGCCCCGTCCACGACAGGGTTAAGGGCTGGCCGTTGCATCTCCTTGTTTTCCTCGACGATAAGGTGGTTCTGTTGCTGATGCTTTTGTCGCGTGACCGGAAATGATTTGATTTCTGCGGCCATGCGTTTTCTGTGACGATTGTTTCTGTGCTGGATTTTTGTGGTTGGACTTGAGACTTGGAGGTTTGTGATTAATATGTGGATGTTCTGTCAATGGTTGGTTCCTGAGTTGAATCGATCCATTCAATTGCTGCTGTAAAATCTCAAAAAACAGAATGTAATTTTTCAACTGCTTGTCTCCCTCACTTTATAGGCATTAGAGGAATTCACATGACTTTTACCGAAGGGATTTATTTGGTTGCTGTTAATAGTATAGTGACTGAAGGGACTGAAGAGTTTGGATATTCGAATTCTCTTCTCTTGCCTAATACAATCCTTTTGGTGTTCTTTTGTAACTGGAATGTTTGCTTTTCGGGGACATCTTTTTCCGATGTCCGCAGGTAGATCAAGCAGCCCATAAATTCGATGCGCATGCTCCCCCGATTGCCAAGAAGTTTGCCTACCAAACCTGGGAACTGATTGGGAAAACCTCTGAGAACACTCGCGTACTCGCGCAGGAGGCACAAACCGGAGGCCTCCATGCTGCCATACGCTACGCCTTTGCAGAATCCAAGCAAGTCGTCTTAAACCAAAGTGTCAACGCATGGGTGAAGCTGAACGAGGTCCCTTCCCTACACATGGTGGCTGATGTGGCTACTCTGTCTGCCGCCCACTGGACCAAGAAGTACAACGACGCCGTCTCGCGCATCCGGGAAAGAGGTTATCCCTTGTCCGCCCACTTGCCTCTTGTACCCGTAGATGAGATCGCAAAGGCATTTAAGAGTGCCGAGAAGAAGAAAGTAGAAACGGAAACCCTTAGGTCGGAGTCCGGGTGATGCTTGCATATGGGAGATGCTTTGCCTGGCTTGCTTTGTGATGTATGCTTAGTCAAGGCCTTAGTATACCCAAGGTCATGGAGTTGAACTACCAGAGTGGAACTGTAATGTACACAAATGTGCATAGGTACGTTAGTTTTGTTGTCTGTATGGAGGATGCTTGCTCTGTTGCTGCTGCATGAAGCGACAATGTTTATCCTTCGTATTACTATTCATCTGGTTGCGACCCTATCCTGTCTTCAATCACACTGTCTTCTTAATTCCTTCTACTGCTCTGAAAGTTTCTTTCCCCATTTTCTTGAGAATGAAGTTAGAACATGTACTGTTTGTTTTACTTGGGGCAGGATAATGTTCATAGATGGAAATCTTGGTATAAACTTATGAGACTGCCTCCGGAATTGACCCTTATATTTATTTTACTAGATAAAATATTTATATTTAACATAAATTAACTTTTTTTTTCAAACTCCTAAAAGTTTATAAAAACGGAAACCCCTGCAGAGCTAGACATTTTTTTTTTCTAAAACAATTTCTGATTCGTTAATTCTGTCTTCTAGGCGGCGGATTTCGGCCCATAATTAAACTACTTAAAATTCTATATTATATGAATCACGAAGCAAATAATGATCGTATCTAAAGATAATGACACCACATGAACTAAGTTTACTCATAGCAGACCGACCAATTGGAGTATAAATAAGGAGTCCAGTCACAAACCATTCGGTAGATACGCAAGAATTATAATAAATCAATTATTCGATGCGATTAAACAAGATAATAACGTCTATGTAAGTATATCATATCTCTTAGGCTATAAACAGTTGTTTTACTCTCCATTTCGAGATCACACATAATGCTACTTTAGTATCTCACATATCTCAACTGCTTTTTCACTTCCATCTTGATTATTATAATTTCCATTAAACATCTGTTTAGAGTTCTCTTTTATGATCCCTTCAAAGTACATCCTTAATTTTTACAAATAATAAATAATTATTACAAAATATACTTATATTTTACAAATTAAGTAATAAATTATTAATAAAGTAAAGCTACAAATTTAATGAAAATTTTAAAAAATAACTTTCTTGTATGTTTTGTAAATTGAGTAGATATTACCAAAGTTAATAACAAATTTATAGAAAAATTATAATTTTTAAGAAAATTAAAAGAAAAAAATAACTATTGGGGGAAGTATTTTTTAAAATTTAAAAATTACAAAAGATATTATAAGCCACTAATTTTGAAATGTAATTAAAGAAAGAAGATGCAACGAATTAGTCATTTCATAACTTAAGGAAGTCTTGTCGTCATGGATAAGTTTGTCCATGCCGCATGATTAGAAAGTAACAATGCAACTTCTTAAGCAAATAATCCAATTTGGTTTAATATTTCAATTAAAGAGTCACATTCATCTGGGATTTATAATTTGATTGAATACGGTGCTAAAATCACTTACAAAATCCAGGATCACGAACCACTACACCATCGTCCTTTCATTTCGTAAAAAGGAAAATGAAGAACACCCGTACACTTGCTTTTTCCTTATCTCTCTCCTTTATGTTTGTTTCTTTTCTATACTACACTCCAACCAACAAACACGCACACTCCTAAAATAACCCAACTTTGCTCCCTCCTCCATTGGGGTAACATCCTTATCCCCTTTTATTTCCTTTTGCTCTTGCGCCCTTCCAAACACAAACGGGCCTAACCTTCTTTTAAGTCTTGACAAGCCTTTCGGATTCATTTCTCTAAAATTCAGCATGCCTATAATAAACTTGACACATGATTTCTCATCCGGCCACGCCTTGAAAGATTGGTTTAGAAGTTTATACCCATATGAGCAAGATTTTGTCCAGACAAATCTGGGAAGCCTCGTTGGACCTCATCGATGTCGAGCTAGATTTGGGATTCCTGCATAATTTACTGACAAAATGGAACCCGAATACTTTTTCATTCAAGTTAGGAGACTTTGAGTTATCACCAACATTAGAGGAGTACTCACATTGCACGACTCCCCCATATCCACAGTTTGCTTCCTCTAGAGCGTACTAAAGAATGATCTTCCAATTGTTCTCAATGTTACACCAACTGCAGCATCGTCACTAATTACCTCCCATAACCATGTGAATATTGAAGAGCTTCTACCTCCCTCCAGATAGACTTGATGTTCGCCACCAATATCTCTTGGCCCTTTTCTTCCGGCCTCGGCCGTGATGCCCGTCAGTCCATCCTCAACTGTCTCTTTTTAATATGGGTTCCAAGCAATAATACCTCCTCCACAAAAGCACCCTTGTCCTCAAGTGTATTAGCTGGGAATCTGTTCTACAAGTCATATAGGAACTCCCGGGTGGCTTCCTCAACTGGCTAATCTTTACACTTCACCGAAATCATGATTGCATCTCGATTGTCACGTTCAACCAATTACCTCTTCAGTATGTATTGTAGAGCTACCTCTCCATACACCCCTACTGGTATAGTGGGTGAACCCAAGAACTTCTAAAGTTTCGAAACATGAAACGTGGGGTGCACTTGGGAGTTAGTAGAAAGATCCAATGATAACTCCGAAAATGAAGTTATTTAGCCACTCATCTGAGCATTAATGTGATAAATTTGTTGAGCTTGGACGTTGTTTTGAGTTGTTTTTTCGTTGATTTTCATTGCGTGGTTGAATCTTTATATTTTTTTGTTTTATTAGTTTAATAAGTTGAGGTTTCAGACGTGGAATGTCTATGAATGAAAGTTGAATGTGGAAGTAATGAGCCAAAGACGAATCGAGAAAGTTGACAACATCAAATTTCAAGAAGACTAGAGACGGACGCATCCGTCTGACCAGAAGGATGCATCCGTGGGGCGACTTGCTGGACTGACTATAAACGGACACATACGTTTGCAATGGAGGATGTAACCGTGCTCGATCTGATGTGATGACGAGATTTGGCCAATCTTCCACTTTTAGAGATTGTCTTTCCACATTAGAAGATCTTTTAATTTATTTTTAGGATATTTTGTCATTTATTCTTATTTAAAAACTATGTAAGGGTACTTTAGGTATTTTACGAGAATATTTTCTAAGACTACCCTAGGGTTTAAATAGGGAGTTTTCTTATTATTTTTAGGGGAGGGGACAATAGGAGGAGGCTGGTGATAGGGGCCGACGACTGAAGTCTACTTTACCGAATTTCTTGCTTTAGTTTTTTGATGTCATTTACTTTCAAACTTGAATTGATGTTTTTATTTATTTAAGTTATGAACTAATTTGCTTTTATAGGACTACGGGGAACCTCGTGTTCCCATGTAACTCGTGATTCATTTTTCTTAATGCGATTCGAATCGTTATAATTGTTTATCCCTTCCTGTTCTTAATGCGTATTAATTGCCTGATCACCAGTTAGCACTGACCCGATAACCTAGGGAGACTCGAGAGGGTAGTCTAGGTTAGATCTCAAATTTGATTACATAAGTAGTTTATGAGTTGAAAAACTGGACTAACTGTGTGAAGGATAAGAATATATCAGAACACCTTATGCAATCAATTAGGATTGAAACGTAATGGGTCACCACTAGTTTTTTGCCTAGGAATTGGATAATGAATTTGATACATGGTGATACGTTCCCGTATGTTCGGGAGAAATACGGGGAGATAATCGAATTCTTGATTAACAATTAACGTTTTGATAGCATTAGAAGGGGGAAGATCGAATGCATAGGATGCAAGGGGAAGTTGGATGTCATATATCTTTTAATTATTGATAGTTTATTTGGTGATTTTGTTCGCCGTTTTCTTTTAACAAATCTCAATTTTATTGTTCGCTTGACCTCGATTGAGTGCTGAGAACGACGTTAGAAGTACTTTGTCAGTACAATTCTCTTCTCTGTGGGATCGACCATTGCTTGCCCTTGCTATTTTAGTTAGGTCAAAATATGATTTTATTTTTGTTGCGTTTGACGACGCACATCATCCAACTTGTATACGATTGACCCCACTTTATCTAGTATCTTGTAAGGGCCACAATAAAGTAGAGATAGCTCGTGCGCAGCCCTCCCTTCAACTGACATCTGCCTATAAGGTTGTAACTTCACATAAACAGATTCCCCAATTTGAAACTCTATATCAGATCGCCTCCTATTTGCCATCTGGATTATCTGATGTTGTGCCATATGGAGATGGAATCTCAACAACTGCACCATAACCTCCCTCTCCTGGAGTTCCTTATCAACTGCTCTATTAGTTGTTGTGCCTTTAATATAAGGTAGGTGAACCGAAGGAGCATACCCATATAAGGTCTCAAAAGGAGGTTTTATTGAGGAATGTAAGTTTGTGTTATACCACCACTTGCCAAATTTAACTAATTTTCTCCAATTTTCAGGACGTTTAGCTATCATGCATCTCAAATATGTCTCTATGCAACGATTAATAACTTCGGTTTGCCCATCTGTTTGAGGATGAGAAGCCGTGGACAACCTTAACTCCACCCCTTGTAACTTCAATAAAGCCTACCAAATGTCACTTAAGAACAATGCATCACAATCACTCACTATACTGTTTGGAAGCCCATGCAACTTAAAAATGTTGTTCAGGAAGAGTTTCACCACTGTTTGTGTTGTAAAAGGATGTTTCAATGCTAGAAAATGGGCATACTTAGTGAATTTATCACCACCACCATTATTACTTCCTTCCCTTGAGATTTTGACAACCCAACAATGAAGTCATGGCTATATCTGCCCATACAGCCGTTGGAATTGAAGAGGTTGCAGCAGGCCTGGGGATGCGGCTGTGTCATACTTGTAATGTTGGCAGACTTCGAATAAACGGATGAAAGTTTGGACAACATTTTCTAACTCTCTCCAATAAATGAAACTTGTAATCCTCATTGTCGTCGCATGAACCCTTGAGTATTCTCCCATTGATGAGTGGAAAAGCCGAATTATGTGTTGTCCTAATGCAGCATCGTCGCCCACTATCAGCTTCCCATTTTTTTATAAGACCATTCTTCCATTCAAATCTTGTAGACTGACCATCTGCAATCTGCTGCAATATGGAAACCGGTTTGTTATCCTGCAATATGCAATTGATTTTATTTAAAGGATTTTTTGGTTCCAAAGCTTCCTTGCCAAGCCACTGAAGATGTGGACCTAAAATTAAGGGGTGAAGATATTATCATGGGGGATGATATAAAAGAAAAGGGAGAAAAAATGGATTCATTCTTCCCGTTCAAAGAAAAAGAAAAGGAGCAGGACGAAAGAGCCGAAGGAGAGCTCGAAGAAGAAGGGAAAAAGAAGAAGAAAAAGAAGAATAGAGGGCCGAGAAGAAGAAGGGGGTTTCGAAGAGGAAGGGCAAGGACAGACGTGTGAGGCAAGAGAGGATGCCCAGGAGAGGTCGGGAATTAAAGGGGCAAGCCGAAGTGTTGGGAGGTACGACCCCATCCCTTTCTCTCTCTCTCCTTTAAATCTTTGGGCATGTAAACTCTTAGCTTTATGGATGTTGTGGTGTATGGTGCGAGTCTGTTGTTGTGTTTAGGTCGAAAGATGATTGATCAGTTGTATAAGGGTCGAGTGATGGCCGATTTGTTATGTGGATGATGATTGATTCGTTGTGTATGGACTCGTGATGGTTGGTTTGTTGTGTAAGGATCAAATGTAAACTTTATGGGTTAAGTATACTGATGTGAATTGTAAAGGGGGACAGGTAAGATGGTACGATTAAAAGTGTGATAAAGAAAGTATAGAATTAGATGAGTGGAACAAATATAGTGGGTGGAGAAATAATTGAATACATGGCATGGTGATGTAATAGTCGGATTGGAGGATTCGGTCCGTGATGAGTATGATATGATAAACCGGATGAGAGGATACGGGCTCGGTATTCTTGTGAAATGGATCAAACGTGAGATTCCGAGTTCAAGTATGCGGGTGGCGGGTGAGAGGACCCGGATCACTTATACCACAGGATGGGAGGATTCGTAAGATGGTGATGACATTATAGAGGTTAAATGTGATCCGTGCCGGAGAAAGGAAGATAATGGCCGGAAGGGAGGATTCAGATCCGCTTGACCCGGGGGTGAGGACCCGAGACTTGTAAAATGATGGGAAGATCCCGACTAATGTAAAGTTTACAAATTATAAATTTTAAGAAATTTAAAAGAAAAAACTAAGTATTGAGGGGAGTAAAAAATTACAAAAGATATTATAAAATACTAATTTTAAAAAGTAATACATTAAAGAAAGAACACGCAACTTGAGTAAAATTGCACAAATTAGTCATTTTACAACTTAAGAGATGGAGACAGAACTCTTGCCGTTGTGGATGAGCTTGTCCATGCCGCGTGATTAGAAAGAAACAATGCAGCTTCTTGAGTATATAATTTAATTTAGCTTAATGTTTCAATTCAAGATTCACATTCATCTAGGTTTTAAAATTTCTGACCGAATGTGGTGTCAAAATCATAGTCAAAAGTCAAGAATCATGCCTAAATCTCCATCCATTACCAATCATCGAGCCACTACACCATCATCCTTGCATTTTGTAAAAAGGAAAATGAGTAACACCCATATACTTTTCTTTCTTTCTCCTACCTTCTCTCTCTCCTTTCTGTTTCTTCCTTTTCCCAGACTACTCCCTAACCAACAGATGCACACACCCCTAAAATAAATAACTTCGCTCCCTCCTTTGTTGGGGTAACATCTTTATCTCCTTTTATTTCGTTTTGGTCCTCATACTTCTTCCCATCTTTCATATTGCTCCTTTCCCATAGGCAACCCAAACGGGCCTAGCCTTCTTCCAAGTCTCCCTCCTCTAGATGGACTTGATGTCCACCAACAATATCTCTTGTCCCTTTTCTTCCGGCCTCGGCTACAATACCCATCGGTCCATCCTCTACAGCCAACTGCTCCTTTTTTAATATGGGTTCCACGCAACAATACCTCCCCCATAAAAGCACCCTTGGCCTCAAGGGTATTAACTGGGAATCTATTCTGCAAGTCATATATGAACTCCCAAGTGGTTTCCTCTACTGGTTTATGTTTCTTCAATCAATAGGGAATCAGAACAACAAATGGATCCTATCCCTTTTATAATTCCTTTTCCATTGTCACCAAAAGTGATAGAACCACCATCCTGAAAAGTAAGAGTGGTGGATAAGGAGATGTCTCCTGTCATGTGCCTCAAGCAACCACTGCCCAAATAGCACTCATGATCCTTGGCAATTTTCTTGAAGCATCCCTGAAATGAAAGAGCAGCTGAATTTAGTCGTTGATTTTATTTAACAATAGAACCATCAATTTTAGAAGAGATGCCCTGCATATCATTTCGTCTAACATGACTAGTTCTGATAAAATGACCTGGCCTTCTATAAAAGTAGGAAAGCCTAGGTAATTTTTGAACAATAAAATGGGAATTATCATTCTCAGCATAAGCACCATGTTTCTCATGCTGCGAATTTCTCGTTTTATGCAATCCATGCATGCAAGATGATTGAGCAGTATTTAATTGCTTTTGCAAATCTTCAATATTAGATTTAGATTGAAAGAGTTGCTTTTTTGCCTGCTTAACCTTTGCTGATAACTCCATTTTGAGAGTAGCATTCGCAGTATTTAAGAATTTATTCTCTTCTTGAGAACTTTGTTGCTCGAAGTCAGTGACTCGAGTTTATCATATAACTTCGTAAAGAGATTTTCAATTTTATCAGATGATAGAGCCGAGGGAGAGAAAGCATCCACCTTCTCAGTGTTCGTATCGGTTTGTGCCATATAGTAGAGATTTGCCGTTTCTTCATCCTGATCTGATTCCTCATCACTATCACTCCAAGACGCCAATATGACGTTTCTCTTATATTTTGAAGATTTGCATTTATCATTTAAGAGAGGGCAATCTGGCCTCCTATGATCAGGTTTATTGCATTCAAAACACACACCACATTTACCTTTGTGTGGTTTTAGTTTTTTCTTCTTGCATCTCGCTTTCCCTTGAATCTGTTTTTGCGAATATACTTTTTGAATTTCCTTGCCATCAAGGAGATTTTATTATCTGAATCAGATGAAGACTCATCCTCAGATTCATCATAAGTATCAACACTTCCTTTAAATCCAATAGCATTAGAATTCTTTTCTTCAGCAAACTTGTTTTCATTCTCATAAGCGACAAGAGAACCAAGTAGCTGTTGAAGACTTAATCTAGTCAAGTCCTTTGCTTCTTCAATTGTCGTTTTCTTGGCTTTCCAAGATTTAGGCAAAGAGCGAAATATTTTTCTGACCAACTCAGAATTAGAAATGGTTTTGCCAAGAGATTCCATGGCATTAGTGATATCAGTGAGTCTATCAAACATTAGATTTATCGACTCATCCTTTTTCATTTTGAATGCTTCATATTGAGTTACTAATGCATTCACTTTGCATTCTTCGACTTGTTCTGTTCCATCATAGATCAAAGCAAGTTTATCCCACATTTCTTTCGCAGTCTTACAAGTGGATACACGATTAAATTCATTTCCTGCAAGAGCACACACTAAGTAGTGCCTTGCTTTAGTGTTGAGAGAGATGGTTGTCTTTCTTTCAATTTCATGTCGAGTATCGCTGGGATTAGGTAGAGGAACCGTAAGGTCTCCTTCCATTATAATCTGGCAGCAATCGACTCCTTCCATTATTATCATTTTTTTAAGATGAGAAGTGTTGTCCTGCAAAGAGCGGGGGACGTTCGGTCGAATGACTATTAGTTAAGAGCATCGACACTTTTGCTCAGTTATGAGTTCTTATAACTCAGTAGCACCTTACTATGCTTAATGTAAAACTTTGAGTAACACGCTGTTATGACCCTTAGGTACAACAACATATTTTTGTACTAGCAATCACATAGAAAGCATTCCAGCAAACATGCCCTGATACCAAATGTTGGATCATTTATGTACACTAATAGGGGGATGAATTAATGTTTATCACATTTTTTGCCCTATCTCAGTGTATGCGGAAGCGTACTGTGTCACAGCAACGCGTTTATTAGAAGTGAAGTCGGCTCGTTGTAAGCTTTATGATTTTGATCGTTAGATACTCGTATGGATGTAAGCACGATCGTAAGGGACACAATTGTTTTATAGTGGTTCGGCCTTAATCGACTTACGTCCACTTTCCACCGAAGAAGTGATTCCATTATATAAATATAATGGGTGCAAATGAAACTTTTGAACTAGGCTTTCGGTATCTCAACAAGTGAGATTTAAAATCTTTTACAAGAAAAGATCACTCATGGGCAACGATCAACTCCTCACACAGTGGACGCCTTCCCTTTTCTAGTAGAATGATGTTCACACTTAGCAGTTGATTGCTTAAAGGATTTCCACACAACTTTTGTCTCTTCTCAAGATGAGCCTGTAAGGACTCAAGAGACAACCACAAAGAGTCAAAGAACAAAAAAGATAAAAGAGGTTGGTTCCTCACACAGCAGAACCTGACTTCTCACATAGCGAAGTCGGGGTATCCGTCCTACACTCAGTTAGGACGTGCACGGTTACCACAGTCGTGACTCACTGTACTACACACCCAATGCCTGGGTGGAATTTTCAGTTCCGGCGGCTCCCACGCAACCTGCTCTACTGTCCCTTTGTATTAGGACGTCGAAACTTCTGCACAACACCCTTGTGCTCGAGAGGACCTCTTTCCACTCCGGCGGCGTTTTCAACTCCCCGGCACGAGATTTCTGGCGCGCACCCACAAGTGCGTGCCTAACTGCTCAAACTTTGTCGGTTCGAGACTTCCTTGCGAAAAGACACAACAAAAACGGCTTCTTGCCGATGGCTCAGCAACTGGTTACTGCAATCTGCACGGGTATTCACTTAGCTTCCCTTAGACGATTCGCCAGCCGCTCGCTGAACGCACCGAGAACACACAGTCCCTCTCACGACAACCAAGGTAGCACATACCCCTTGGCACTCCTACATGCAGTTTGCAAGAGGTAAGAACCAAACGATCACTTAGTACATTCCGTTCTCCGCCGATCACACATCTCACACAACTCTTCCAAGCTTCACGCAGATCACATAGGCTTTGGACTAACACACAGACCACACAGACGCGTTTTATTAGCGTATGAATGTCGTCTGGTTTAAATAGGGAATGAATGAGATGTTTTGTTCCCCAAATACCAGATTTCAGCACGTTGCAATCAGGCTCAGCAGACAGCTGCTTAACGATCACTATGACCAAGAAGGAAATGAATCTATATCAACTTTCCTAATTCGTGTGATTTGACCCATTCATCTTCAGAATGATATATGATTATTGTTTCAATCATTAGCAAGGATAAATCCGGAATAACAATATTCTCTAACAGCCATAGAGATAAGATAGGATAAAATATGTTGCTACAATTAGAGATTTCATTTTCAAATATCTCTAAACTTAGCTATCTGATCCCCACATGTATTTATCTTATTAAGATAATGTAATTTATCATAAATATGATAAGATCACAACAATTAAGCTGAAATAATAATTATTCCCTCGTTTTGGTAATTGTAGCGCTGTAATGCAGTACAACTTTGTTGTAGTGCATCAACACACTTATCAAGCGATACAGTTATGGATTTCTCATGCGCACGTCATCATCGAAACAAAGGTCAACACCAACCAACGTCAGGCCCAGTTTCCTTTATTTTTGCTTTTGGACTTATTTTAATTAACTTATGTTTTTCACTGGGATTTAAGGTTAGCCCATTTTTGGTCCTTTATAAATAGGACTCTTGTGCTTAGGTTAAGACAGAACCTTTTGAATATTTTATCCAAATTTGGCGGCCGTCAAGTTCCTGTGTTTGGTGGATTCCAGCCGTCAAGAACTTTCCGCAACTTCTCTTATCGTTTGGTGGATTCCAAGCGTGGCGAGATTTTATTCGAGCGTTCCCATAATCGGTGGTGTTTCTGTATCTGGTTGTGTGGTGTTCAAACCTCGTGGCAGTCCTGATGGTACTTTGGCTGTATCCAGCGACGGTCTGAGTTCTATCCCTTTCGTTCATTTCCTTCGATTTGTTCGTTCGTGTGTTTCGTCGCCATTGTAGTATTTTTCTGTTTCTGCATTTGGAAAGCACATCAGGACCGCAAATTCCTTTCGACTTCGTTTGTAGAGATTTTGATGGGTAAATTGGAGACAATCGGAACTTTGAGAATTACGAATTTGGTATTTGAGGAATTTTGGAGTTTAAAAGTGAACATAGACTGGAAGTCGTATTTTTAAAAGACGACTTATGGTATTTTAAGAAATATTTTTAAAATAGTTTTCACTTATCCCGTATTTTAAGAAATATTTTAAAAAGTAAGGTATTTTGGAACTTTTCTCCCTAAGTTGGGGACAACTCTTCTCTATACCAACGTTGATTTTACTCTACACAAAGTGACCCACACAATTTGGTGATCCACACACACTATCTTAAAACTCCCATTAGTCCCAAGTCCCTACGTGTCTCATATGTTTCCTACAAAACACTCTAAGCCCAATGAAATTGCATGGACTAATGAATAAATTCAGACCCGATATAAGGTTTTACATTGATCTCATTCGCTAACCTGGGGAGAGGAGTTGTGACTTCTGCTTAGTATCGGTTTGCTTAAGAAGAAGCAATTGTTTCGCCTACTCCTATGTTGCCCAATTTTCAGCAATCGCTCGACGCTCATTCGGATGAGGACGTGGAAGCTATTATGGGACATGCGTCTCATGGAGCTAGTTGGAGTACGATGTTATGTGGAAGAAAAGGAGGCTTTAGGATACTGTGTGTATTAATATCAGTGGTGGAGCCAGGGGGACAGAAGGGGGCCATGACCCCCTGGCTTTTGAAAAAAAATTAAAGTAGTTAGTTTTTATTTTAATTTTTTATTAGTTTAAATTAAAAAATTAAGATATTACAGTTTGGCCCTCCTTAAATTTTGTGTAGTTTAATTTGGCCCCTCTTAATTTTTCTAGCTCCGCCACTAGTTAATATGGTGTTGATGATGAATCAGATAAAACCTTGCCTCTATATTCCACATAAGCTTGCTTAATACGCTATAGAAGTTATTGTAACAAACCTAACCTTTTGGCGAGGATACCGTCCGAGGAGGAGAATGTCCAAACATCTAATTACCATTGTTAGTCACGCTAACCCGTGTGACCTGTTACTTCTGAAAGTGCATTACCTTTTGGTGCATTTGTTATAGAGGGTTGGTCTTGTATCACCTTCTGCATCATTGATACGTTCTGATTAAATAATCAACCTACATTTTGGGTGAGAGTAGACGTAAGTAGTCTCTACTAAACCACTATAAACTCGTGTCTCATTTTCTTTTATTTGTCAATTATTTCATTATTGTTAATCATATAGAAGTCGAAAACAGAAGGATAACCACGCAGATACATAAGGTTGACCAACAAGTTACATGAGGTGGTGTTGTATTACTTCTATATTCTCATCCGTTTAAACCTGAACTTCTAAGGTTTCGAAAGTTGTCAAAAATTATTCCATTGGTCCGATTGACGACGTATACCACATACCACTTTTCAGATTCTGTTCGATAGCCTCTGTAGGAAACAAAACCTCACAAAGGTTATATTCTTAGAGGAGGTCAAGTTTTCCGCTCTCGGAGGTTTTGTGAAAAAGTTTAAAAATGATTGTTTGGGCATTAATACTAAGTCACCCCTCCTCTTAGTCTTAATCATTGGGCCAACAACGTGACTCAACATGAAGAGGCTTCTTGGGATTCAACACCACCATGGAGAAAATGGCATGGCCCTAAAATAGTTGAGATGCAACGTCTTAGCATGAAGATAGTCCCAGAATCTTAAGCAACAATTAGGAATTTGTATAAATAGACTTTCATAGAAAGTAACAATCAAGAATAATAGATAAATCACAACTTTATATATAGTTTTGAACTCTTAATTTTAAGCATACTTTTAATCTGTCCCCGTATTTCTTTATTCGGTTGGCAACTACACTACCATACCAAAAACTGAACCCACATGTTCGTCTAACCTATATTCAATGTCTACTAATCAACTTGTCTTTTGGCGACCACATTGGGAGTAGATGCACGAAAGTAAGATATGGCTGATGGAACATTTGAGAACGACCTCGTGAATCGTGAGAGTCGGATGATGTCTTTGTCAATGTCCAAAATGGGGAGATATAGGTAAATGAGGGGCTCTTGTAGAAGAGATCATACAAGTTCCATTTGGAAACCGACATCTCAGTTATACGATAGATACTTTGATTCTCATTGGAGAAATATATGAAAGTAGACGAGAAGATCGAGAGTTTTGAACAAAACATCAAAACTAAAATTGAAAACATGGAGTGAAACTTGAAACTCATTAGTAAGACTCATGATTGCAACCCTGCATCTAGGCACACACATGAGTCACTTGAGCACGTCAATCTGATGAGCCCTAAAGCTTGTAAAATTGTTGTGATATAAGGGAAAAGAAAGGTAGACCCTTGGATAAAGCGTATATGACCTCAAACGGCATGAATGTACAATTCCCTTTGACGAATCAGATCGTGCCTGTTGGGCTAACATGCATCCCGCTTGGTTCCTCGATGAGAGGGAACCCACGGTGCGTGGTGAAAATGGGGCAAACTACGAGCCTCCGCCTCGCAAACATGAGAGTTTTTACTATAGGCCTCCGAAATTTTAGGAGAGGATCTTCAATGAAGGGGAACCAATGAATCGCCCGCCTAGTGGTAATGTTACGTCGTTAGGTAACATTGCTAATATAATGAGTACGTCACCAAGTGATAGAACAAGCAATCTCTAAGATGAACAAGTGGACTGGGGTAGACCTATACGGGGCTCCATACCCGAAAATCATATAAGAGATTACCCTTTCCCTCGAGGTTATCAGATGCTTGATTTTGCTCGATTTTTCGAGGAAGAAAGAATGTCTTGGCTGAGCATATCGCCTGTTGTGCACATTAAGCGAGCAAAACGATTGCTAATAGTCCCTGAAAATTAAGGCACTTTTCAAGATTCCTCAAGGGTTTCATGGTATGTGAACCTAACCTCAAATCCGATAAGAAAATGAGAAGAAATGTAAGTATAATTAACTCCAAATTTTGCGCAATCAGACAAGTCAATTGTCTATAGGATTTAACTCAGATGAAGCAACTAATGGGCGAATCGGTAAATTTCTTCCTAACTAGGCTCTAGAAAGCTCGGCTGAGGTGTAACACGTCTGCATTGAAGGATGAGCTAATTGCCAATGTTAGGATGCTCTTTTTCTTCGGCTGATGAAGAAGTTGAAGGGGGAGTATTTAGAGACATGAATGAGCTCACCAGGAAGGTAGTTAGATATGAGAAATTTGCTTTAGGAAAATATGTAGGCGAAAGGCAATTACACTATAGCGCATGAGGTCTGTCACGTCGAAAATGTATTCACCATGCAAGTGCACGCAATCGTACAAGTAATAGAGTATAAGTAAGATATCGTTCCCACGAGGATTGATCTGAACTTCGACCAAGTATTGAAACACGCCAAACCTCTATCATTCAACTAAGCGAGTTGAGAAACAATTAAACTAAGTTCAAATCAAAGGAAAACGAAACTTAAACGAAATTAAAATTTCAAATGAGAAAAAACACTTAGGGTGACGATTTCACCTGATAATTAATTACAAGTCATATCTCAATCAACACACCTAAGATGATCTGGTTGATAATATGGAATTCGGTTATCTTCTTACGCCTCTTCCGAGGTCATAAGAACGTACATCTCTATAAATAGTAACCACTCTATTCCTAGGTAGATTAACTATCGAGTGCCCCTTAAGAATCAATTCCAATTCAATTACCTAGGACAATTGGGTATATTACCTACAACCGTTCCTAGCCACGGGGAGAACATTAATTGATGTCCAAAAGGGGGAACTGACGATGAGAGTTCATGACCAGGAGGTAACCTTCAACATTTATAATGCTATGAAGATGCCTAATGAATCTGATGAGTGTAGATACGTGGACATAATTGAAGAAGTCGCCTACGAGACGTTCCTAGAATCGTGTGAGTTGGAGTTAGATGAAGAAAAGCCGCATGAAAATGCACCACATGATGAGGAAATTAAGAAAGGAGATGTGGCATATATACATCAATTCCAAAGGGTGGAACCTCTTGATCGTCCTTCATCGACAGCAAAGCCATCCATTGAAGAACCTCCGAAGTTAGAACTAAAACCGTTGCCCGAGCATTTGAGGTATTCTTACTTGGGTAAGGAAAACGCTATTCCAGTTATCATATCATCATCATTGACTAACAGGCAGGAGGAGATGTTGTTACAAATGCTCTGAGAGCATCAGACGACCATTGGATGGATAATCGCGGACATCAAGGGGATTAGTCCAACACTTTGCATGCATAAGATCGTGTTGGACAATGACAAAAAGTCCACAGTTGAACACCAACGAAGACTAAACCCGCACATGAAGGAACTGGTGAGGAAAGAAATTATTAAGTGGCTTGATGCAGGTATTATTTATCCGATCTCGGATAGTTCTTGGGTGAGTCCAGTATTTAGAACTTGCTAAACTTTTTGTTGACATTCAATTAAGTTGTAATAAATTTTCCTTAGTTCCAGGACTATTTATGATGCACGATTAATCACGTTTGACTAGTCTTCTCTCTTGGAGCGTTTTCAATTTTTTCAAGAGGTTTTATGACAGTCGGTCGTATTTACTCTCTCCTTTTGATCGGTTTTAATGATATAACGCCAATAAGGGCTGTCAAGATTCTCTATAGCTCTTTCACGGGACTCACTGGACTTTCACTTATGGCTTTTACCTCACTATAAATAGGCTTGATTTTTATGTGAAAAACACACATCCATGCATCAGAATGTCTTGTCGAGATGACGTTTTCCTCTCTCTCAAAATGTCTTCTCTCAAAGCCTATGTTCACAACTTTCGATCCCTTGAAAACCTAGGTTCACAACTTTAGGCTTATTTTCCTCGCGACGCCTTGCGGTTTTCTCCGTTCTGACATATTGCAACTCAACTCCTCCTTTTCACCAGATGATCTTGGAAAGAGAAGAAGTCTGCTCCTAGAGAGAAAGGAACTCGCGGCGGCTCTCGCTTTGATTTGGCTTCCTGCGGCGAAGCTGGAGAGTGAGAAGGGTCCTTCCCACATGTTTTGGCCCCATGATAACGGATTGAGGTTCCCGTGAAGAAGTGCCTGTTTACAACGGATCCTTAGATGGTCCGCAGGCTGGACAATAGACGATGCTTCCATGCTGATCGTCTGGATGTTCGAAAATTAACTATCATATATATCTCTTCCGAATGTTATAACTCCCTCTATAATGTGGATTGTTATCTGTAACGGGCTTTATTATCAAAGAAATATCTTACTATTCCAACTGTGTCCATAAACTTGGGAATCTCTTCCTCAAGACATCTTTATGTGTTTCTGAGATAGTTGGCTTGTAGGACTTTAATTACTTCCCATTGATTTTCAACTCATGCAAACGACCTACGAGGTCAGCTAAACGATATGCGTTCTTTGGGTATACTTCCTTAATTCGAAATTGACCTTCGCAATTAGGTGACCATTTTTTGAGGAAGTAATCTCGACCTCCTATCGGGAGGATCATATTCCATATTAACTCTCCTTCCTTGAAACTCTTAAAATGTACCTTCTTGTTGTAATACCGTATTATTCTTCTCTTTTGAACTTCCATTTTGTTTGCTGCTCTTGTGCGCAGATTATAGAGAAACGTCTTCATTCTGACTCATGTTTTGACTCTCCTGATTAACCCGAAAGGACTTGTACTTGACCTTGATCGGTACAATGGCTTCTTGTCCATACACCAGATTATAGGGCGCTTCCCTAGTACTATCTCTTTTAGTCACTCTCAAACCCCACAATGTCTCGAGAAGTATCTCACGCCATCTCCTGGGATTATCATCGATCATTCTCTGGACTGTATTCTTAATAAGCTTATTTGTAGATTCTGCTTGGCCATTAGATTGCTGATAATATGGTGAGGAGTTATTAATTGTAAAACCAAATTCTCTCGAGAATGCCTGCATTTGTTTTCCATTGAACACAGTTCCAATGTCCCCACTATGTTGTGTGGAAGTCCAAAATGAAAGATGATATTCGCCTTGATAAACTTGATCACCCCTTTTTGGTTGCTTTTCTGATAGGCTTTTGCCTTTACCCACTTAATAAAATAATCTGTTGCAACCAATATATATGTGTCTCCTCTACTCGCGTTGGGTTTAATCTCTCCAATTCCAAAGCCCATGATTTGAACTGCCAACGTTAGTTACTAGGTTCAATTCCGTTGCCAGAACTCGAGTTATAGGTCCAAATTTTTGGAATTCTTCTTCATATATGGCCAATAAACCCATGTCTTTGAATCATCCAATGCATTTTCACTCCCGACTGGTGAGTGCCACGCAACACATCGTGTGTTTCTAACATGATTGGTGTGGCCTCATCCATATCAATACATAATAAAACATCTTCTCGTGTTTTCTTATATAGCAAGCCATCTAAGAGCACATGTTGTCTGGCTGCCAGTTTGACCTTCTTTTCGGCTTGTGAGTTGGGGTTTTCTAAGAATTGAATGTACGGTAGCCTCCAGTTTTTATCTGCTTTCATAACATATATCTTATAATTCGATGTAACTTTACCCTCTTCTTCCTTGACGGTAGGTAAACGCATCTCGGGAATTGCTCATCCTATTTCTTTCTTATTGCATCACTTGATTTTTATCCTGATGCTAATTGGGCTAATGAATTGGCCATTACATTGTTTTGTCGACCTATGTGTTCCGGGGTGACCTGCTAAAACCTCTTGATCAAATGCTAGGTTACAACCAAGTAACTAGTAAATATTCATCAACTGCTAAAACCTCTTGATCAGTGCTAAATTTAGAACTTGCTAAACTTTTTGTTGACATTCAATTAAGTTGTAATAAATTTTCCTTAGTTCCAGGACTATTTATGATGCACGATTAATCACGTTTGACTAGTCTTCTCTCTTGGAGCATTTTCAATTTTTTCAAGAGGTTTTATGACAGTCGGTCGTATTTACTCTCTCCTTTTCATCGGTTTTAATGATATAACGCAAACAATGGCTGTCAAGATTCTCTATAGCTCTTTCACGAGACTCACTGGACTTTCACTTTTGGCTTTTACCTCACTATAAATAGGCTTGATTTTTATGTGAAAAACACACATCATGCATCAGAATGTCTTGTCGAGATGACGTTTTCCTCTCTCTCAAAATGTCTTCTCTCAAAGCCTATGTTCACAACTTTCGATCCCTTGAAAACCTAGGTTCACAACTTTAGGCTTATTTTCCTCGCGACGCCTTGCGGTTTTCTCCGTTCTTACATATTGCAACTCAACTCCTCCTTTTCACCAGATGATCTTGGAAAGAGAAGAAGTCTGCTCCAAGAGAGGAAGGAACTCGCGGCGGCTCTCGCTTTGATTTGGCTTCCTGCGGCGAAGCTGGAGAGTGAGAAGGGTCCTTCCCACACGTTTTGGCCCCATGATAATGGATTGAGGTTCCCGTGAAGAAGTGCCTGTTTACTACGGATCCTTAGAATGGTCCGCAGGCTGGACAATGGACGATGCTTCCATGCTGATCGTCTGGATGTTCGAAAATTAACTATCATATATATCTCTTCCGAATGTTATAACTCCCTCTATAATGTGGATTGTTATCTGTAACGGGCTTTATTATCAAAGAAATATCTTACTATTCCAACTGTGTCCATAAACTTGGGAATCTCTTCCTCAAGACTTTAAATACTTCCCTTTGATTTTCAACTCATGCAAACGACCTACGAGGTCAGCTAAACGATATGCGTTCTTTGGGTATACTTCCTTAATTCGAAATTGACCTTCGCAATTAGGTGACCATTTTTCGAGGAAGTAATCTCGACCTCCTATCGGGAGGATCATATTCCATATTAACTCTCCACCCTTGAAACTCTTAAAATGTACCTTCTTGTTGTAATACCGTATTATTCTTCTCTTTTGAACTTCCATTTTGTTTGCTGCTCTTGTGCGCAGATTATAGAGAAACGTCTTCATTCTGACTCATGTTTTGACTCTCCTGATTAACCCGAAAGGACTTGTACTTGACCTTGATCGGTACAATGGCTTCTTGTCCATACACCAGATTATAGGGCGCTTCCCTAGTACTATCTCTTTTAGTCACTCTCAAACCCCACAATGTCTCGAGAAGTATCTCACGCCATCTCCTGGGATTATCATCGATCATTCTCTGGACTGTATTCTTAATAAGCTTATTTGTAGATTCTGCTTGGCCATTAGATTGCTGATAATATGGTGAGGAGTTATTAATTGTAAAACCAAATTCTCTCGAGAATGCCTGCATTTGTTTTCCATTGAACACAGTTCCAATGTCCCCACTATGTTGTGTGGAAGTCCAAAATGAAAGATGATATTCGCCTTGATAAACTTGATCACCTCTTTTTGGTTGATTTTCCGATAGGCTTTTGCCTTTACCCACTTAATAAAATAATCTGTTGCAACCAATATATATGTGTCCCCTCTACTCGCGTTGGGTTTAATCTCTCCAATTCCAAAGCCCATGATTTGAACTGCCAACGTTAGTTACTAGGTTCAATTCCGTTGCCAGAACTCGAGTTATAGGTCCAAATTTTTGGAATTCTTCTTCGTATATGGCCAATAAACCCATGTCTTTGAATCATCCAATGCATTTTCACTCCCGACTGGTGAATGCCACGCAACACATCGTGTGTTTCTAACATGATTGGTGTGGCCTCATCCATATCAATACATAATAAAACATCTTCTCGTGTTTTCTTATATAGCAAGCCATCTAAGAGCACATGTTGTCTGGCTGCCAGTTTGACCTTCTTTTCGGCTTGTGAGTTGGGGTTTTCTAAGAATTGAATGTACGGTAGCCTCCAGTTTTTATCTGCTTTCATAACATATATCTTATAATTCGATGTAACTTTACCCTCTTCTTCCTTGACGGTAGGTAAACGCATCTCGGGAATTGCTCATCCTATTTCTTTCTTATTGCATCACTTGATTTTTATCCTGATGCTAATTGGGCTAATGAATTGGCCATTACATTGTTTTGTCGACCTATGTGTTCCGGGGTGACATGCTAAAACCTCTTGATCAAATGCTAGGTTACAACCAAGTAACTAGTAAATATTGATCAACTGCTAAAACCTCTTGATCAGTGCTAAATTTAGAACTTGCTAAACTTTTTGTTGACATTCAATTAAGTTGTAATTAATTTTCCTTAGTTCCAGGACTATTTATGATGCACGATTAATCACGTTTGACTAGTCTTCTCTCTTGGAGCGTTTTCAATTTTTCAAGAGGTTTTATGACAGTCGGTCGTATTTACTCTCTCCTTTTGATCGGTTTTAATGATATAACGCCAACAAAGGCTGTCAAGATTCTCTATAGCTCTTTCACGGGACTCACTGGACTTTCACTTATGGCTTTTACCTCACTATAAATAGGCTTGATTTTTATGTGAAAAACACACATCCATGCATCAGAATGTCTTGTCGAGATGACGTTTTCCTCTCTCTCAAAATGTCTTCTCTCAAAGCCTATGTTCACAACTTTCGATCCCTTGAAAACCTAGGTTCACAACTTTAGGCTTATTTTCCTCGCGACGCCTTGCGGTTTTCTCCGTTCTGACATATTGCAACTCAACTCCTCCTTTTCACCAGATGATCTTGGAAAGAGAAGAAGTCTGCTCCTAGAGAGGAAGGAACTCGCTGCGGCTCTCGCTTTGATTTGGCTTCCTACGGCGAATCTGGAGAGTGAGAAGGGTCCTTCCCACACGTTTTGACCCCATGATAATGGATTGAGGTTCCCGTGAAGAAGTGCCTGTTTACAACGGATCCTTAGAATGGTCCGCAGACTGGACAATGGACGATGCTTCCATGCTGATCTTCTGGATGTTCGAAAATTAACGATCATATATATCTCTTCCGAATGTTATAACTCCCTCTATAATGTGGATTGTTATCTGTAACGGGCTTTATTATCAAAGAAATATCTTACTATTCCAACTGTGTCCATAAACTTGGGAATCTCTTCCTCAAGACATCTTTATGTGTTTCTGAGATAGTTGGCTTGTAAGACTTTAAATACTTCCCATTGATTTTCAACTCATGCAAACGACCTACGAGGTCAGCTACACGATATGCGTTCTTTGGGTATACTTCCCTAATTCGAAATTGACCTTCGCAATTAGGTGACCATTTTTCGAGGAAGTAATCTCGACCTCCTATCGGGAGGATCATATTCCATATTAACTCTCCTTCCTTGAAACTCTTAAAATGTACCTTCTTGTTGTAATACCGTATTATTCTTCTCTTTTGAACTTCCATTTTGTTTGCTGCTCTTGTGCGCAGATTATAGAGAAACGTCTTCATTCTGACTCATGTTTTGACTCTCCTGATTAACCCGAAATGACTTGTACTTGACCTTGATCGGTACAATGGCTTCTTGTCCATACACCAGATTATAGGGCGCTTCCCTAGTACTATCTCTTTTAGTCACTCTCAAACCCCACAATGTCTCGAGAAGTATCTCACGCCATCTCCTGGGATTATCATCGATCATTCTCTGGACTGTATTCTTAATAAGCTTATTTGTAGATTCTGCTTGGCCATTAGATTGCGGATAATATGGTGAGGAGTTATTAATTGTAAAACCAAATTCTCTCGAGAATGCCTGCATTTTTTTTCCATTGAACACAGTTCCAATGTCCCCACTATGTTGTGTGGAAGTCCAAAATGAAAGATGATATTCGCCTTGATAAACTTGATCACCTCTTTTTGGTTGATTTTCTGATAAGCTTTTGCCTTTACCCACTTAATAAAATAATCTGTTGCAACCAATATATATGTGTCCCCTCTACTCGCGTTGGGTTTAATCTCTCCAATTCCAAAGCCCAGGATTTGAACGGCCAACGTTAGTTACTAGGTTCAATTCCGTTGCCAGAACTCGAGTTATAGGTCCAAATTTCTGGAATTCTTCTTCATATATGGCCAATAAACCCATGTCTTTGAATCATCCAATGCATTTTCACTCCCGACTGGTGAGTGCCACGCAACACATCGTGTGTTTCTAACATGATTGGTGTGGCCTCATCCATATCAATACATAATAAAACATCTTCTCGTGTTTTCTTATATAGCAAGCCATCTAAGAGCACATGTTGTCTGGCTGCCAGTTTGACCTTCTTTTCGGCTTGTGAGTTGGGGTTTTCTAAGAATTGAATGTACGGTAGCCTCCAGTTTTTATCTGCTTTCATAACATATATCTTATAATTCGATGTAACTTTACCCTCTTCTTCCTTGACGGTAGGTAAACGCATCTCGGGAATTGCTCATCCTATTTCTTTCTTATTGCATCACTTGATTTTTATCCTGATGCTAATTGGGCTAATGAATTGGCCATTACATTGTTTTGTCGACCTATGTGTTCCGGGGTGACCTGCTAAAACCTCTTGATCAAATGCTAGGTTACAACCAAGTAACTAGTAAATATTCATCAACTGCTAAAACCTCTTGATCAGTGCTAAATTACAAAATTTCGGTTTTTACAACACTTACAGACATAATGAAAAGGACCAAACAACAAAAGGACGATGACGGGTCTTCACGATGGACGACGGACGAATGGCGGTTATGACGGATCCCTTTAATGAAATCTACCTTGGTGGATCGATGGTCGGATGTGGTGAGGGTGTATGGTGGTTTCAGGACGCTACTGGGAGAGCAAATGCGGTAGATCAACCTTGTCGAATTTGGACTTATGGAGTTGATCGTGTTCTTCTCTCCGTCCTTTTTGCCTTTTATGCTCCGAGGATCTTGCGGATACAGTTGTTTAGTTTGAACATGAACATTCTAGATCGTGTGCACGATTGAATCCAAGGAGCCATGCACATCGTGCCTTAGTCAACATTTTTTGGTTTGCCACGTGTCCTTTTCATTGACATGGTCAAAATATCCTGACACCTGTATTGTTTCTGACCTACTCGAGATGCCACAACTTTTCCCGAGTAGTCACTAGAAGTTACTCGGGACATGTTTCTCGAGTGACATTCAAGCCTAACGATTACTCGGGACGGGTTTCTCGTGTGGCGTTCTTCCCGAGTCTTTTATCCTCCTCTACTTATCGAGGACGAAATCCAAAATTCATGTGTCAATAAATATTGATTTTTAGATAAGTCCGCCATGATCCATCGTTTGGATTAATTAATTTTTTTCAATAGCAACATCTTTTCTGTTTCTTATTCGTTCTCTACATGACAAAGTTTCCATTATTACTGCATACAGTAAGTACAATACAAGAAAACCAATTACCCACTTTTAAAACCTTGCTTCTGCTAAAACCACAATTATGAAAAGTCACTGTTACATAAGTTTCATTGAGCCATCGCATTAAGGCCATATTTGGTTACCTTAGAAAAGCATGGAAAAGGAAAGAGACGACGTGGTTTAGGTGGAACATCTTGAAATTTGAAGCAGCAGCATCGGCGTTTTCCATGTAAGGAAACGCTTTCGATTAACTCTGATATTTTTAAATTTAATAATTTAATCTTTAATATGTTTCTAAGTGATATACATTTTAATACGCCTTCGTAAAGTATGTTTTATTTAGAATATTTTAAAATTAAAAACTCCAGTTTAATGACATTAATAATTAAATTTTTACTATAAATTCCTCTCGATGGCTGACGCTAACCCTTAAAAGAAATGCCCATTCTTAACTCAACCTCAATATCTTTTTCGACGGTGTTGGATTGGAGGTCTTCGCCAGCTGGTGATCTTTTTATTTTTTATTTTGTTAAATTACATTTTTTTGCAGGACAACAATCGAACGATTCTATCAAGGATTTTCTTTTTTTAAAGAGAAAAATATTTGGTGGGAATTGAATTGTGTTCGACAATATTCAGGACGTACTTGCCACCCGTTGAATATTATCAATCAAGAGCCGGCTCATAATTTGGGTCTCCCCCCGCCCCCCGCCCCCCCACTTCGTTTGCGATTAGAAACAGGAAAAGATTGCGATCGAGATTCCCAGCCGGATCAAGCGACGATGGTAAATTCCTGTCCCCCTTTTGATCTTTGGTTTCTTTCGCGATCCTGGTTGTAGGTTTTGATTCCCCAGTGCATGTGTTGTTTTGGACACCGATCTACCCTGTTCGGAGGATCGCATGCGCTCGTACACTAGCGAGAGATCGTTCTTTTAAGGAGTTAGGGATTGAATCGCGATTTGATTCCTTAGATTCGATGTCCTTATTAGGGATTGTTTTTCTTCGGTGCTGATTTGTGGTGAAAGGATCGGTTTTGAGGATAAATTCTTTTGAGAACTGGTGGGATGACCATGTGTTGTTATTATTGTTTTGGATAGACGACGTCAAGGCGATTGGCTGATAGGAAGGTGGATAAGTTCGAGAAGAACATAATGAAGAGAGGGGCTGTGCCGGAGACTACGGCCAAGAAGTCCAAGGACTACCCTGTTGGCCCCATTTTACTTGGGTTTTTCGTGTTCGTGGTCATTGGCTCCTGTGAGGCTCTCCTTCCCCCCTTGACTTTTGTTTTTTGTGAATCTGATGTCAGTTCGTGTGGCTTGTCCTTGCCTCCTGACGTGATTTTACCCCCTGTTTTCTTTGGCAAATCTTATCAAATGTACATTTCTTGAACCCGTATCAGTGTGTTAGTCTGCCTAACTATGCCTGTGTTTCCTACAATTGGCATTCCAGCTGGGGAAGAGAAATTGAAGATGAGATTGGCTAGAACATTCCTGTCTTGGCTGGATACAAAAATTGGAATTTATAATACTAAGGCCGTCCCCAAATAGTTTTGCTTAGATTTGTTGGCTTGTTTGCATGTTTTATTGCTCATGTTATCTCGGATCTGTTTTCTCTTAGTCTGTGCTGTGCATGACACTTTTGAACTCATTTCTGAGAAAGATTCTCTCAACTCATTGTGAGCATATTGTTCTCCAATATATTGAAATTTGAAGAGAAAATCTTGCCAAAAACGGAATAGTTATTTTGTGCATGGAATGAGAACAATAAGTGTAATTGTGACCGCATAGAGAAAACTCAGGTATTGCATATTTTACCAATATTGGACAACCTTCATTAGATTTTGTCTCATCTGCCTTGTGTCGTCATTTTGGTTGGGGGTCCCATGATTATGAGAAGTGCTACCTAAAGCTAGATGCAAAATTCCTATTGATGTATTGAACTTTTGGAAAGGTTTTGGACAGCGGCACCCGTGCACACCTATGTACACATGGTACTTACGGTTATTTTTTTTTTTTTGCATAAAACAGCTCTCTTTCAGATCATTAGGACAGCAACAAGTAGGGGAATGGCTTAGAGAGGGAGAAGAAGGCCACCCTGAAGACCTTTTCTTTGGGAGAAGGAACATCTCCTCAAATGTAAGCAATGGGCCGCCTACATGGAAAAATCGAATAGAAGCTGGAGGTTGTTGAATCCCTAATTTAATGTCTCCCTAGTCTGCTGCCCTAATGTATACATGGTCTCTAGTAACATCTTGCGTTGTGCACTGGTCGTTTTGTCTGAATGGAAGTCTCAAACTTTCTTCGTTTTTTTTTTTAATTCTAAGTTGCCGGTGCAAAAAGTTCAAAAGAGTGATGAATCCACCAGATATCCAATAAGAATTTCATGGATTATAAGTCCATCTCATCCTGGTACATAACGAGTGATGGGAACTCTGTCAATACTACTGATGATAAGAGGTCACCCCATCCCGATGGTTTAGGAAATAAGGCAACCGCAGCTGCACATGGCTAAAAAGCAATCCCTCATGCTATCCATTGCCTCTTCGGTCCTTGCGGGAAAGTGCATGCCGGCACCTTTGACCATTCCTTTGTGCCAGGACCTCAACGGCAAGAGGACTAAACCCTTTGTTTAAGCGGTAAATTAATTTTGGATTCACGGAAGAAGAATCGTCACAGCAGGAGAACTATAGTCGATCAAGCTCGCATGTTTCAGAGCTAAAAATTTAGGGTTTTGTCAGTATGACAATGATATTTTGTAGAAGTGTGCATTTGTAATTAGGGCGTATTCATTATATGATGATCAAGGGTAGTTACAAATGCACACTTCTACCATAAATATGACTAACCACTTGTACATACATCATGTGACTAACCCAACCCGTCCATACACAACGTGACTGACTTCGGCTCCTCACTAAGGCACTGTCAAACGTGGCTTAGGGGCGTGGTTTAATAGTTACCACTCGCCAAATGTGGCTTAACGGCTACCACCCGCCAAAGGTGGCTTAACGGCTACCACCCGCCAAACATGGCTTAACTACTATCACCCGTCAAACGTGGCTTAATGGCTACCATCTGCCCTGTGTATGACAACCCGTCACACGACTTTCCTTGTACACAATCTGTTTGACTAACAACCTGTACAATTAGAACAAAATAGCTACAGCACGAACAGTCTGCAGCTACGGAAGACGCTCTCTCTCAAAGGTGATCGGCTCAGTGAATGCACGATGGACGCTCTCAGCTTTTGCAACGGTGACGGCTCAAAGATTTCCAGTAAGCTCTCAAGTAGAACGACGAAATGGAGTTATGTCTTCACCCTTGCTTATAAGCTTGTCCACAAAAGAAGCTTCCTAATCAATCATAACGGCTAGTTGATATCTTGCCATTTACTCCAAGATTCGATCCTATAGGATAGCTTCCAATAATATAAACATTATCCATAAAACATTAGATAAATAAATAAGACTTCAAATCAAGGATAATGTATTTCGCACAGAGGCTGTTTTTTTACAATAGTAGAACCATCACTTTGTCGTATATGGAATTGGCATTGGGATTTATTTGTTTCCTTTATATGAAAACATTCCCATTGTAAAATATTCTCACCATACAAGGGAGATTTCAATTTGATTATGTCGTGGCCGAATTCCATAATCATATAGTTTAGGAAATATATCTCACGATATCTTTCCAAATCAACTTAAAGAATGATCTTGACAAATAAGTCAAATTTAAGAGTGAATCTAGATTTAATTCCTGAGTTAATTCAATAAGAATTAACTTTAGGTCGTCTGAGATCATTATCTCATGTGCTCGCTTAAATAACAATCTCCATCAAGGAAATTGTCATTCACATAAGTGTCATTCTGTAACTCGTTATAAGTACTCCAGCAAGGAGAGTTATAGCATCTATGACACAGAAGCTCATCTCTACGATAGAGATAGTGGACTCGATAATAGATCTTGTCCTCAGAACACCATTTCTGATGGCTAAATCGTTTCCTCCGTTGAAGTCCTCCACATAACTCTTTACGTATTGGTCAGATAATATAGACTAGCTTATACACTCGAAGACATATTCTTTTGTACACTTAAATAGCAAATTAGCAATACATAACATTTGTCATCATCAAATCCAGATTATATCAACAAGAAGTTTCCAGTATGAAGACTCTAATCGAAGAATTCTAGTTGGAGGATCACGATTAAAGTAATCCAGTCGAAGGTCGACCATTGACAATAGAAGTGAGATTTAAAAGTTAAAGTATGTTGTAGTTGATGGCAATTTATAAGAATAATTATCAACGGTTACGTTAGGATTTAAACGCATGTTTCTTTCGTGTCTTATTTTTCAAAATAAAGGAATAGGACAATCATTTTGGACCTCATGACATTTGGTTATCGGCATCTATTTTGATTGTGTCACAGGATTATTGTACTATGATACTTTGTATTTTTAATGTAATTTTGTCATCAATGGAAGTAAGTTCTCGCGATTTAGTTTTTCTTACTATTTACTTTTCATTTATGACGATTGCATTTTCGAATTCAATTTTCCACAGTCAGAGCCAAATTGTTTGTTGTGAAGCTGTGAGGTGTCTAGGCTTAACATAAGTAGTACAACAATGCTAGACAAAACAGATCATGGGAATGGGGAATCTGAAGTCAATTCAGCTGCAAATTCCACGTCCTCACATAATCGCACAGTGTATCCAACACGTGAGTCGCCCAATCGAAATGCACAATCGATCCCGCGTCACTTGTTGACAGTAGATATCCCCTTGGGATGTCAAACGCAGTGCCTGGATAGAGGTAGCACCCCAGGATGAATAGCACCAGCTCGGCCTTGAATAGTTCACCCGTCGCTTGCCGATCACGCAACTTCTCCTCGACAGACTTCATTGATATCCGCCCAAGTTTTATGTGCTCCCGTAACTCGGGTCGAACACATTCGAGTGAGCCTTTCATTGGAACGGGACCCAGAATCGCTTCTACGTCTGCAGGTCTCAACTTGTGTTCCACGTCGTCTATGACAATCACTCGTCTCGTTGGGTCGAACATCCTCAAGCAGAGCCTCAACACTCTGTGGTTCATGTTGTGGCTGGCCATGTGCAGTAGCCCCCTGAACCCAACTTCTCTTACCACGGCCTTCCTATCCTCGTCGAATGAATTGAAAAGCGCCCACAACTTCTTCGGGCTACACCGTGTGAATATGTAATCCTACGACAATACCAATTGGAGTTAGCATAAAACCTTATTGCTCCAACTTCTTCGGACGCAGGACGGACGACCGGGAATTCACCTTCTCAAGGCCAGATGACTTGGTCCGTTTACTGGCAGACCGATCCGCCGGATCATCTCTGAAATCTTCCATCTCTTGGTCTTCACGAATATTGATGTCCTCCATATCCATGACTGATATACCTAAGCAATCGAGGGTATCAATCAATACTCTAATCCGTCCCGACGGCGAACACACCCACACATAAGCAACAAACATAATAACAAACCCACGCGAACGAAACCACACCAATCCATTCCAACTATCGAAGAATGGGATTAATCCCTGCCCCAATACGCCCAAGCGAACATCCACAATACCCACGGCACCCACAGTGTACGATTAAACCCTAAACACCCAAAGCCCCGAGGGAACGACCTTGCCCTAATTACCCACGTCCACGGGAAACCACTTCACCGACCACTTCACCGGCACGAACCCACTACGATCCCGCACCTGACGATACCCACAGCCACCGCCCCGACGGACCAGCACACCCCACGTAACCACAGCCCGACAGATCGGTAAACCCTAATTTACCCCACTGGAAGCCCCATCCATCCCGTACCTACCCATGAACGTACCTTCGTTGTCTGGCCTGATTTCCTGAAGTAGCATCAAAGGGAGGTAACGTGCTCGGGGAGAACAAACTGAAACGCGAAGAGAAGAATCTGACCTTCCGGGGGAAACTCACCTGGGAATAAGACCAACACTCAGACCAAGTCTTTTGGGGAACGGGGGTTTGTCCAAAATTGTAATTTCACGTTGACGTCGGGTTCGGATTTAGGCTCGGTTTTGTTAGTAATATACTAAAAACGTACACAATGAAATTAGTTCCGTCAAATATTTTGCGTTTTGTTATTACTAACAATGTACCAACTACAGTTTCAGTAAAATGTACTAATGGATACTGTTTTTGTACTAGTACAGTTAGTACAATGTACTAATGGGTACTGTTTTTTGTACTAGTATAGTTAGTACAATGTACTAATGGGTACTGTTTTTGTACTAGTAATTGTCTATACAATGTACAAAACTTTTTTAGTACATTTTTAGTACGTTACAGGTGTACTAATTGGTACAAAATAGTAACAGTGATTTTTAGTACATTGTACAAACCATTACTATTACAAAAACAGTAACCATTAGTACAATGTACTAATGTACAATGTAATTACTAGCTACAGTGTTAGTACATTGTACTACTAGTCACTGTTTTTGTACTAGTAATGGTTTGTCCATTGTACTAAAAATCGCTGTTACTGTTTTGTACAAATTAGTACACCTGTAATGTACTAAAAATGTACTAAAAAAGTTTTATACATTGTACCAACCATTACTAGTACAAAAACAGTGACCATTAGTACATTGTACTAACTGTACTAGTACAAAAACAGTACCCATTAGTACATTGTACTAACACTGTAGTTAGTACATCGTACTAACACTGTAGTTAGTACATCGTTAGTAATAAAAACTGTACTAATTGGTGTTAGTACATTGTACTAAATCAGGGTCGGAATTAGTACAATGCGGGGGGACGTCCCACGCACGGGACGTTAGCCGCTCCCATCCCTGATCGATCCAAGTTTCGAGGTGGCCAACCACTGGAATTATTTTTCTACATTTATTCCGACGTACATCTGTAAGTGGCATTTAGCCCAATAAAAGCTTTAGCATCCACAAGAACAAAATCAAATTCCAAACGGTAAACATTCTATCTTTCCTCCGTTGATGAGTTATCTCTTCCAACTACATTTTCCTTTCGCAGATCATTCCAAATTGTTAGCAATATGTCTTAGTCCGTAAAACAATATGTTTCATGTCTTGTCTTACTCTTTCTATTCGTTTTCTCAATGGTACTTATATTGAGTTTCAGGCTACCTCATTGCTTTAATTCGCCTTGAACACTCCTTCTTCAAGTATCATGACTCTTTCACCAAAGATGTATTGGGGAGATCATCCACAGTTAGGTCCTTTCATCCCTAATTATAGGTAAAGTAAGTTACGAGAACCCTTATCTCTATACTTTGAAAGCCTTCACCTTTCATTCTCTTGGTATCCGATTAAAAAATGTTTTCATTCTCCCAAAAAACTTTTGTTTACAACCTTAGAAGGTTGTGTTGCTCGCTATTTTGTTCATGTCCCCCGTTTTACTTTTACCTTGTGAGCGAATCCCAATTTTGTGTCTTTGGTGACTGAGAGGTTGCACAGACCCAACATGTTCTAGCTAAGCCTGTGGGGCGAAGTAGTTGATAAACGGTTTCCCCAACAAGTTTTATGTTGAGGACTTGATTGAGTTCGAAAAAAGGGTGTGCCGTATATAGTGATTTGTACATATCATCTACCAATGAACTTCAAAGGAACCGCTCCAATGGTGTACATATATTTCATGGAAATCCATCTTTTGTTAATCTTGTTATGCGCTTGGGGACTTTTGAAGAGCATTACGAGAAATCCTCCGCTAGTCTGCAACAAGAAGAATTATAGAGCTTAAGTATTTTCACGTATGTTTCTTCTTAAGGATAATCCTTAGTTAGATTCCTATTCTCGACAATTTGCATCCATAAATATGGGCATATTTTCTTAACGTCTTATGTCTTTCCCACATCGAAGGTTTGTAATACTTCAAGTACTTTCGATTGATTTTAAGGTTACGATGATGCCATCTAAATCTTCTAGCTTGTATGCATTAACAATGGAAACCTCTATTATTTGAAATGAACCCTCCAAGTTGTTGATTCTTTGAGTAGCTTCATTTTTCATACCAAGTCTATTATTTTGAAGACATTACTCACCTCCCTATTATTATAATACCGCGACTCATTCTTTTTGGGCCATAAAAGAATTTAACGCGATCGCTCGATTGATTTCTTAGTTCACGGTCTAAAGATGCATGTCCTCTTCGTACCGTTATTGCCACCAAGATGCGTATGCACTCTATGGGACTTATAAATGGACTTCGATTGGTAATGACATCGTGACAATTAACTAGATTAAATGTTTTCAATCATTTTGCGTATGACCCTTTAATCATCTAATGTATCTCAACTTGCCCGTTCAACTATGCATAATAAGGCAATCAATTTAGCTTTTTAAAGTTAAATTCTTAGGCGAAGCTTTCCATCATATCACCATTAATGACTTTAGTGTTATCAACATGATGTCTTGCGGAATCACATATCGATATATATATTATTAATTTTTTTATGAACTCTATAACGACTCACTGATTGATAAACCTAAATGCCTTAGCATTTATCCATTTAGTGAAGTAGTATGTGGCTACCAGGATGTAAGCATCACCTCGAGTCAAACGTGGACAAATTTCACCAATGACATCCATTGTCCAAATTCTAGAAGGACATGGTTTTACAACGACGTTTATATTGATCGCTGGTGCAAGTATATTCTTTCCATGAAGCTGACATGGCACCCGCAGCTCTCGATGTTACTCGATTTTCTAACTGCATATGTATATACGTTGATGCGGCCACAAGTAATTACTCAAAAGGTACTCACGAGTTTTCTCTAAACCCTATTTCTTCTCATGATATGCAACCTCAAAACGATATAATTTCACACTGAACTTAGTTCATTAGTTGAATTCAATATCTTCAACCAATCGGATAGCTTCGTATCCCAATCCACCTTTTTCAAAATGGTTTTTGCAGTTAGTAAAAAAATTCTTCTCAATATGTCAAACAATCGAAAGTTTCACGATTTTTGGAAACTATTATAACTGCATTCGTCATTGTTAATTATATGTCAATAACAATCATATAAAATTTTTTGGCAAGTACTTTGTTGAATATCTTAAAGCTCAAAATTAGTCCTCCATTTGCTTTTAGTAGAAATGAAAAACACGAGCAAAACGACGTATTAAAGCATAATACTCCAGTTGCATCAAGTAATAACACGAATCAATGCAATATAAGTTAGATGAGGAAAAAAGAGATGTGTTATACCATCATCATCATGCTCGATACTATACCTAAATCCACTTTCATTACGTTCATCAACTAAAGCTTGAATCATACTACGCCCATCTAAGTATTCTCGAGAAATTAAAGTTTCCTATTATATGCATTTTCTTAATAGCTTGGAGATCACAATTAGTTTTCTCTAATGATGAAAGAATTTGATGAGGAGTTACACCTACTCAAGTAATTTCTTTACTAATATAGCCCGTTTGTTTTTCGGAATGGAATGGGAATGGAGAAAAAATATAGTGACTATAATGGGAATCGTTTAGTTGGAGGATAAGAGGAGAATGGGTATTCCCTATCATGAGCTAAGGAACGCCCATTCCTTCCCTTCTTCTTCAAAATTAAGAAAATGAAAAAGGAAAGGAATAGAATAAAATGATATGGATAACAAAAAAAAGGCCTGATGTCATTTCTCCATAATAACCTACGAGGGCGAGGAATCAACATTAATACAATTTATCGAATGCATTAGCTTCACATGCAACGTCAAAGGGTTGTTGATCGACAATGGTCGTTTCTGTTGAATAAGGGAAACATAATTCCTTAGCCTTTTTAAGATATTGTATTAAGATACTAAACACAATTCAATCTCTAGTCGTATGAGTAAATGAACCACGTCATTTGCAATAACTTTTTCATTTATCCCTTTCAAGACAAGGTGCGTGATGTTCACTTTTCAAGTCAATTCTCCCATTTTGCAACAATAAGTTGAAGATGGCATCCGCTTATCCTTATCAAATGAGTTCTTTCTCTTATCTATTGACCTCAACGAGGCTTTTGCCCTAAAATTCATTTTTAGTAAGGGTTAACAAGTAAAAGGTTGTCCTTTAACATATTTGTCATATCAACATTCACTAATGTGTCTATTTGGTAGGCGACCATGATAACTCTATGAAAATAGAGCTAAGGGATCATGTTTTAGACTTGAATTTGGTTAGTTTTAGGCGTTTCTATCATTTAATTGTTAGGTATTTTGGTTACTTTAATGTCTCCTCCCTTTCGTATATTCTGATTGTGTAGGTAGTTAAAAATTAGAGGAAGAAGAGTGAAAGACGGACGGAGGAGCCATGAAAAAGTGGATCCAAATGGTCGGTGTATCTGCAACAAAATCAGTGCAGCTACACGAGACGCAAGTGAGGAGGCCGAACACTTGGTGCAACTGCAACGGTGTTCAGTGCAGTTGCAGCGAATGGGCGGCCAGTGGACAGAATAGTTGGTGCACCAGATTTCTGTGCAGCTACACGTACGGACGTCGAGAATATTTGCTTTCTAGATTTTCTTAGGTTTTCTAGAGTTATTTCAAAGACATATATAAAGACTCTTTCTATCTCTTTGAGGGGGAGAGTCGACCTAGGAAGCTGCTAGTGACAATGAGCCGTCGACGGAGATTGAATTGATGTTTTACTTTTTCTTTATGTCGTTTTCGATGTTTAAGATTGAATTGATGTTTTCGTTTACTTTCGTCTTAAACTAGTTTTCTTTGCCTAGGGTTAAGATGGATCTTGATAATTAATCAATAGACTATCTCTTTCGACACTCTTGGATGATTTATTTTTTATTATTCCTATTCGTTCTTAACGCTCTCTTATTGCCTAATCACCAATAGAATTGATTAGTGAATTTAGGTGAAATCGGAAGGGGTATCCTAGATTAAGCACGGAAACATGAATAACTTAGGTTAAACTTGGTGGGAAGATAGGAGTATTAATGAGCGGTATAGGAATATACCACATCGTCCTAGTTAATCGAATTAGAATTCATTCTTAAGGGGCACTCGATAATCTACCTAGGAATAGAGTGGTTACTATTTACAGAGATGTACGTTCTTATGACCTCTGGAGGGGCGTAGGAAGATAATTAAATTCCATATTATCAGCCAGATTATCTTAACTGTGTTAATTGAGATACAACTTACGATTAATTGTCAGATGAAATCGTCGCCCTAGGTGTTTTGCTCATTTGAAGTTTTAATTCAGTTGAATTTTTGTTTTCCTTTGCTTTGCACTTAGTTTAATTGTTTCTCAACCCGCTTAGATGAATGATAGAGGTTTGGCGTGTTTTAATACTTGGTCGAAGTTCATATCAGTCCTTGTGAGAATGATATCTTACTAACACTCTATTACTTGTACGACCGCGTGCACTTGCGTGGTGAATACGCTTTCGACGTGACAAGTTTTTATCTCCACTGTCGAGGACTGTTTTCTAGATTTTCAGCAAATATTAATTTCAATTAGATCTCCATTAGCCAATTATTATTTTTCTTTAAAATTCAATTTTAATCTTGATTTTCGATTTATTTGCAGAAAAAAATAGTGACGTTGCATGCGCAGTAGTGAAGTGGTTCCTTTTGATCCAGAAATAGAAATAATCTTTCGGTTACATCTAAGAGAGCAAAAGGAAGCCACACGCCAACAAACATTGGAGAACAAGAATCAAGAAGTTAAACCGAGAATCATGCGTATGAACGCTCTAGCATAGTGAAGCCGATTATCCAAGCCAACACATTTGAAATCAAACTGGAATTCATCATTATGTTACAAAATTCAAGTTACGGGGGATATCCATTGGAGGATCCATATGGGCACGTCACCAACTTTCTGGAAATTTGCGACACTTTCTGCTACAATGGAGTATCGAGCGAGGTCATTCAAATGAGACTCTTCCCATTCTCGTTGAGGGACAAGGCACGAACATGGCCTACTCTTTGCCAGAAGGGTCCATCACAAACTGGGAGGAGATGTCCGGAAAATTCCGATCAAGTATTTCCCACCTAGCAAGACCATTAAGATGCGGAACGACATCACTTCGTTTCGACAACATGGAACATAGTCACTTATGAGGCTTGGGAGAGATTCAAGGATTTTCTACGAGTGTGCCCACATTGTTCGCAGAGACGCACACGCAAGTATACGGGTCGCAAAAGTAATAAAGTAATGAGTAAAAGTCATTCCCACGGAGATTGTTCAGAATATTTTGTCGATTATCAACTTAACAAGTCTCAATCTAGCCAGTAGAGTTTTAATTGTTTAAAAGATTTAATGTAAGAATGAAAATAGCAAATAAACAAAAGCAAGTATAGAATAAATCAATGAATGAAAAACCCAGGACTATGAATCCCCTATCGTTCGTGAACTATCTGCACTCTCTCTTCCTCAATTCCTTCGATTTCACGTTTACTAACCACAAATCTTATAGATCGTTAGACCTCTCTCGAGTTTGTAACGGGGAATTATAAATTACCCGTAAACCTATATCTCTATAGTGATGTACGAACAATTATAACCCTTTAAGTGCCAATTGTTGTCTTGGTTACCTAGGAGCGTATATCTCTATACTCCTCTGAGTTAACCTGACCTCTCAGGCTTAACCTAGGTTATATTCTCCCCCTTCTAATCCTAAGTCCCTCTCTCGAGTCCACTACAGGATAAGAAATCAAACAAATCGGTGATCAACCCAATAGCAAGCAATAAGCACAAGAGAACATAAGCAAACATGAAACTTTACGAATTGATTCCGGAAAGAGTTTAGACAATCAACTACACGAGTCGGTTCGTCACCGTCCTAGATAAAAGATTTAGTTTCGCATAGTAGCCAACAAACAAAACAATAAAAGAAAAGAAAAGAAAATCTCCATTGTCTTCTCCGATCTCTCTTTGTTAACCATCGCCTTTCAGCCTCTGTTCCCCCAAAAGTCACAATTTACACCCTTTTATTGCTAGGGTAAATCTTCCCAAAGCACCAAGATTTTAGGAAGTAATATAAAAAGATTCTCTCGCCCCGTGTGGACACACCAGATCCTCGTGTGGCTACACGAACCTTCCTGTCCACCAACTTCCCTCTCGGCAACTCTACCATCGGTCTTCTTGTCGGTCATCTTTCAAGATGTCTTCCTCGACATAAATTTGGCGTCGTATCGACCCCTTTTCCTGCAAGGAACATCACAAGTGCAAAAATACCCAAACAAAGCGACTAAATCGAAAATAATATGCAACTAATTATATATGCAAATAAATGTCGGATATTTAACACTAATTAGGCTCATAAATGAGATATATAACTCTAATTTTTGCTAGTCCCTTGCAAAATAGAAAGAAAACAATGCACCTAGAACACTTTAATGAAAACTTAATCATGGTCGTCAAAGTCATCAACCAAGCTCTTTGTTCTCATATATCAGCTACTCAACCAGCGTAGTCAGATTATTGCCCTTACCCAACTCGTGTTTCGACAACCTCATGTCCCTATCCTCCACCATTTTTTCATAAAAACATTTTCAACAACCACGTTTTCAGCTTAAAACAAGTCCATCACTCAAATAACACATTTCAAAAAGATGGTTTGCAAAACTACCTAAACACCTCGATCTGCTTGCTCCAGGTATCGCAACGTACCACAAATTTCTCAACATTTTTTTCTCTTGCTCGACTCTAAATGTCTTATCGGTGATAATGGAGACTCATGTAACGAGCTTTCGACCAATGACTCCTGAACCAGTCGGTCCAAGGCATTAGGTGATAAAGCACCCCTCAGATCTAATAACTCATGCCACCACTATCACGACTCACACCACAATAAAGCATTTTATTGATTTCTCATACTTTCTTTCTTTTTCTTTTCTTTTTTTTCTTTTTTCGCCTGAGCATTGGTACTCAGAGGCTTGGCAAGATGTTTTTGTTTTTTTGTTTTTTGTTTATTCCACCTAGAGGTTCACTTCACAAGGTTGTCTAGGTGGTTCTACTCCTCCCTAACTTCCATGTGCTCTCAAAGATCTGGACTCGTTTAAGCCATAAAAACAATTTTTCCCCTAGTTTTGGATAGGAACACAATATCACCTCACACAAGTCAGAGTTCAGACATCATTGAACACAATTATACCAACTCCGACTCCCTAGATTGAAAATGCAAATCTAATCTCATGCAATCAACTAATAATATAACCTAAAAAGAATGTAAATGCAAATGAAAATCCCACCAAACCTAGATGAAGAATCGTCCCGATGATAAAAGAAATTAGAAAAATAAAAGAAACAAAATGAAAAAAAAGGTAAAACGATACGCATACGGGTTAAAGATATGTTGTTCCGCAGGTTGAGACATATTACCTTCATTGTCATGATGTTTGTGATCAAAAGCTTGTGACATCTTGTTCAAGGTGGCGCCATTAAGCGACTTTGGAGGATGGCGCAACTCTTCCTTAGTATCCCAAATTACTCATGCTCGTCTGCATAATTCAAAAATTATAGCGGGGAACCATATCCCGAGCTTGGGATCCTGTAATGCTTTTGCTAGCAAGCGATAAATCAACGCTCCTATGTCAATTTGCTTACCTTCCATGGTGCAGAAGATTAACACAGCCCTTTCCGTGGTAACATGAGTCGTGTTCGTTCCAGGAATAAGCCTACTAGATATGAATTGTAACCAAATGCGAGCCTCAGGATACAAATTACTATTTCTAAGGGCCAAGGGCTTATTCTCTTTAGACATTCTCCAAGTCGAGCCGTTGGCTGTGATACATTCTAGTACATCAGCTAGATTAATATCTTCCTCCATGGCTGCTTGAAAATCATCACGTTCAATTCTTGAAAACTCATAGAGTTCGGCTATTGCTGCAGCACTAAAGCGAACCAATTTTCCTCTCACACAAACGACATCCGGTGGGTTTCCGGCATTACCAGCATTGGCATAAAATTCACGCACAATCGGCACTACAAACGAACCCGACGATGCTACCAACTTCTCCTAATGAAATTTTGCAATTAAGTTCCGAAATTCGTACATACCCGAATGATTAGCATCAATGCCTCGTTTCGGGACAATCGTCCGATTTGTCAATGCTTGACAGTAGCGTTCCTCCGCTTCCTCCGACATATTCCATCTCACCCTAGCCCTAGTGGTGGGTTTCTTCAATTGATTTCGACTTCTTCTTAGGTGCCATGGTCAGCCCAACTCACACAAGCACACAATAACAAAAAGAAAACCCCAATGTAGATGGTAACCAAAAAGAGGTTGGTTGGAGGAGACAAACCGTGTGATTCGAGTTGCCGGTTTTGTTACTAAAGGGGAAGAAACAAGACCACCACTCCTAGTTGATGGAATCCGGTGGGGCTCTTCCGCAATCGGCCGGCGCGGGTGGAGGTCGTCATGTGGTTGGAGGTCGTCACTCATGCGGCCACTGAAAAATGTCTTGTGGCTGCACATAACCTTCTGTAGTTGGAGATGGTCGCTCATGCGGCCACACAAAAATTTCTTGTGGTCGCACAAAACATTCTGTGCTTGGAGGGTGTCGTCCGTGCGGCTGCACAAAAGGGTCTTGTGGCCGCACAAGGCATTTTGTCCATGCTTATTACCTGCATAAAAAAAATAAAATAAAATAAAATAAAATAATGCATAAATTAAACTGAAACGAGATATTGGGTTGCCTCCCAATAAGCGCTTGATTTAACGTCGTCGGCTTGACACTTGACTCTGTTAGGCGTCTTCCATCATTAGTGTCTTCGGGTCCCTGTTAACAATACCACCAAAGTAGGCATTCGGCTCACATTTACCTTAAACTCGATTGAATAATCATTTCCCAACAACTCGAGAACTCCGTAAGGTAATACCTAGGTGATCTTGAATGGTCCGGACCTACGGGATTTAAGTTTTCCTGGAAACAACTTAAGACGTGTTGGGACGGTTTTGACGATGAACCGGACCCTCTGTACTACAGAAGGTCGAACATTCTATTCTACAGAAGCTTCTTATGTTAAGGGCTTTATGTAAGAATTATTCTTGTAATTAAATGATTAGTTATCAATTATTTAATTACGAAATATACATTATCTGATTAAGATATTCGTCTAATCAGATTACCATGATTTGATTTCCAAATAATCTTCTTATAGAAGGAAATAAGATCTCTATTTATGGAAAGGTTCTACTAGTTGGTCTACAGGCTTCTGTAAGCTCTTACGACCTCTATATGACCGTTATTTGGATACCTATCACCACCACCTGTCCAGATACATTCTCACGTGTGTCTTTATCAGGATGGAACGAACATTTACCCCAATGGAAACAAATCTTCGATTGTTTCCATCTGTAGAAGGCTATCGAGCAGAACCTTCTGCGATACCTTCTGTGCTGCATTATTTAGGGAAATAATCATATCCCTATTTTATTTTGATATTATCATCTCCATTGATGAATGCATGCACGTGTATTTCATTCTGTTTATTATGTAGACTAACTTTTAATTTCTTATTTTGCAGATTACGTTTTTATATTTTCCCTTTTGTATTTTACTCTTTGAACCGTGTATATAAATAGCCATGCTCTCTCTCATTGAAAATAGACTTTCGGAATAAACCTTATTCCATCTCATTCTGTCCAGAGAGAGCGTGAGCATCAATTGCTTCAATTGTTTTAGTTCTTTAACTCTTTTGTTCGTTTGAGTTAGCCACACGAGGGGCACTAGCGACGGACGGCTGCATCGTTGGTGAAGCCTTCTGGGAAAGTGACTCGGGGGCTCGAGGGACTCGATTGGAAGCTGTAGGAGACGTTGTTGGAAGCGTGTCGACATGGGCAACGTGCAGTGGGCCGGAGAGAAGGGTTGAACCTCGAGAGCACAGAAGGTGAGGGACTAACCAGCTTCTGTTGTGTAGTGTTCTGTGTGCAGGAGAAGCCTTGAGCAAGGGCGTTGTGTTTGCTTGAAGCCTTGAGCGAGGGCGTTGTGTTTGCTTGAAGCCTTGAGCGATGGCGTTGTGTTTGCTCGGAGAAGCCTTGGGCAAGGGCGTTGTGTTTGCTTAGCCGTAGTCTTAAGGGACCACACAAGGGAGCCTTGGGCAAGGGCATTGTGTTTGCTCAGTCGAGATCTTAAGGGATCGCGCAATTTGGTTACTTTTGTTAGTCACACTTAAGTGTGCAACTCTCTGTAGCATAGAACTCTATAGTCTGTATATACATTTTCTTTGTCACTTTTGCTACAGAACCTTACGGTCTGTTCAGTAAAAGGTCGACAACTCTTAGTACAGAATCTTTCAGATTATGCTTCTCAATTAAGTCATTTCCTATACAGAACCTTCTGTTATGGATTGACATTCTTGGTACAGAAGCTTACGGTCTGTGCTATACCTTCTGTGATACAGAATCCTTGGATCTGTTCTATAGAAGGTTGACGCTTCTAGTACAGAATCTCTTGATTTGTGCTATAGAAGGTTAACACATCCGACACAGAACCTTCTGGTCAGTGTTGTGCTTTAACTTCTTCGACACAGAACCCTCTGGTCTGTGTTGTGCCTAACCTTCTACGATGCAGAACCTTCTGGTCTGTATTAACCTAAGTTACTATAGTACAGAACCTTCAGGTTCGTGCTTCGTAACAAGCCTCTACGGTACAGAACCTTCTGGTCTGTGCTCTGCCACTCAAGTCTCTATTGTACAGAACCTACGGGTCTGGTTGTAGTTGCTATCACTTGTGTAATTTGTACTGAGATACATTTGAGTGGAAACCATCCAAATATCTGGGTGAAGAGTGGACGTAAGTAATTTGCTGAACCACTATAAAAATTCTTGTGTCCAATCAAATACGGAGTGAATTAGGAATCTGCCATCCTCTGTAATGTCTTTCATAAGACAAACAAAAAGTTAAGTAAGAACTTTAGAAACTTACTACAGAAGGTACATTCTTGTACACTTTATTACAGAAGGTATAATCCTCTGTTTCTATACTACAGAAGGTACAATGTCGTACACTTCACAATAGAAGGTCGTATATTTAGCTTTCTACACAATAGAAGGTTAAATTCCACCATCTATCTTACAGAAGGTATAACAACATGTATACCTTAAATCCAACTTTAGTAATTTCCAACTAATCGGAAATTTACTTATGGAGATATCGAATATCATCCAATAAAATATTTAGATATAATCAGAAGCAAATAAAATATTTGTTTTGATCTATATCGTCCCTATTAGGAAATTAAAAAATCCTAATAATTTATATTTGGATATAACTATCCATTATATTTGGCTCTTCTGTGCAGAAGAAGCTTCAACAGAAGGTGACGAAAGATTTTATTGCCTTGTTGAAAACCCATCCGTTTCACTCGGCTTTCTTTCCCACTTTCTCTAATGCATGTCAGTTGATATGACATCTTAAGGAGATTTTTTGGGCGGGAAAATATTTTGTTCTCAAAACCGCCTTTGGGAGCACTCCATAAAAACTCACAACCGTCACCCATTCTTTACACGCATTTTTCATCCTCAGTCCTGAAACTCTCTCGTTCTTGCCCTAACCTAGAAACCTTCGATTTCTCTGTGTCCATGGCACCCAAAGCGAAATCCTTGAGGAAAAAGGCTAAGGCCGGAAGAAAGAAGGCTCGCGCCTCTGGATCGGAGAAGCCTGCATGATCTGCGAGCAGGACTCCACACCCTTCCTCGCCGGAGAAACCCATCTCTCATGCGAAGGACCAGACCATTGCTGCCATTGAGACTCTCGATGGCATACCTCTCATCTCCACAGACGAAGGGCCCTCAAAAGTCCAAGTCTCCGTGGAAGATACAACCCAGAAGGAACCTCCGATCGTCATGACGGTGGAACCCTCTGTCTCTGAGCCTTCTGTGCCTAAGTCCTCTATTCCTGAGGCCTCTTTTCCTGAGGCCTCTGTCAAGGGTTCTACTGCGGCAAGTGATACACTTCCTGTCGCCCCTACTGCTGAGATTGTCGCGTCTGATGAGGAGGTGGAGATCCCCCCTGCTGATGATGTGCCTGACGAGTCTGACAAAGAGGTTTCCGCTCCTGTCATAACCGTCTCCCCTGATCTCAAGCTAAAAGGAGTCGCTTCTGAGCCGCAGAAGGCATCTCGGAAGCATGCAGCCACTTCTACCAAAAAGCTTCTCCATGATGCCATGAAACCCGAAGGAGTCTTCTCTAGGACCAGGCTGAAACGGAAAGAGCCCGAGACGGTCAGCACCTCTATCATTGATATGGCTGCCAAAAAGACCAAGTCCCCAGAGAAACCTGTTCCTGAGGACACCTTCGCAGAGGACCTGGATTCGTTTATCTTTCCGGTAAATCCTCTTGTCTCTAAGAAGGAGATAGAAATTGTTTTGGCCGATGATAAACTGCCTAAATGTGATGATGCGGGTAGGCAGATTGCCACCTTTAAGCGGATCGACTTTAACTGGTTTGCGGCTAATGGACTTGATATTGCCCCTCTGCTGGATAGAATCGGTTTAAGAACCTTCTGTGAGACCTATGCAGAGCTGCCTGTCTCTCGTTTGTGAGAGTTCTATGCAAACATCACATTCCATGAACAGGGTCCGCATGCCAAGTTCATAAAGACAGTCATTGAAGGGGTCACACTGGTATTCTCTGCCCATGATGTGAATCAATTGTTCAGCTGTATGGAGCATGATCCTCTGACAGACATGGGAAGAGAAGAATCCTACAGCATCATCTTGGGACAGAAGGTCCAAGCGACCAAGTACCTTGAGTCCACCAAGCTGGATCTCAAAACTCGTATTCTGCATCGAGTGGTTATGTTCTGCCTTCTACCAAGAACTGGAAGCATCGACACCACATCACCTCAAATGATGCGACGTTGATGGCTCATATCCTGAAGAGCATTCCCTTTAATCTTGGTTTGCTGGTGTTCTCCCACATGAAAAGATGTTGCAATACGGCTGGGAAAGCTCTCCCTTATGGCCAGGTAATCGCCAGCCTTCTGAAATTAGCTCGTGTCTCTACTGATGCTTCTACTTTTCAAAAAAAGTGGAAAGTTGGCACTGTTGGACAACAAATTATAACCAGCATGCATTATGTGAGGAAAGGCTCTACCTGGACCCTGAAAGGGAGGTCACAGGATTCTGCGCGTGATGATGAGGATAAGCTTCTGGAGGCCAAGAAGAATGCTGAAGCATCTTCTGCTCGACCCTCTGCTGCTAAACCTGCTGGTCGGAGACGTCCTTCATCATCTGCTGAAGCTCAAGTCCCTGTGGATAACATGGCTCTCCTCAATCTTGGGGAAGACATCCGCGTCCTTCAGTGAATGGTCACTGACCTGATTCGCTTAGTGGAACGCTAGGACAAGCTTCTGCGCAAGCATTTGGAAAAGATTCTACTGAGGAGTGATCTCTTTAGTTGCTGTTTCTTTTCTTTTCTGCATTTCTAGCTAGACCAAAAACTGATTTATGTGGTCTATAGATTGTAATAAGTGCCACCTCGTGGACACATTTCCTTTCAGCAGTATGGTATTGAATTTTCAGTCACACCTTCTGCACCACATTCTGTATGATGGTTTTGTACTCTTTGCTCTACCCTCTACGAGAATTAAAACTACCTTCTGCATGTTCGTTATGAACAATATGTCATACCTTCTGCAAGAAACTTACTCTTCTTTTTCAACCTACTTTCATCTTCTTTTTGATGTGACAAAAAGGGGGAGAAATTGTGTTGAGGGGAGTACCTAGCTCTGTATGAGTTACAGAAAAATCCTTATTTTTCTATAACTTATATGGGTCGTAGAAGGCTATACCGTCTACGGTGTAGAAGCCTATGAGACTGATACAGCTCATAATCGTAACCTTCTGCAGGGAATGCGATTCGTGATCTTTTTAAAGTTACTATTGCTGGGAGTGCAGAAATGAAATACCATCATTTTTGTCGGGCTAAATACAGAAGCTCCTCGCTCTGTATGAATCACAGAAGCCTTTGTGGTCTGTAAATAACCTTCTTTATAACAGATGCTTCTATGCTCTATTTCACAGAAACCTTATGGTTCTGTACAAACGCGAGACTCTTACTCTCATCTATTTAAGGGGAGTTAGGGGGAGTTCTTGCAAAAACATTTCCCTCAATAATGAATGTTTTGTCATCATCAAAAGGGGGAGATTATTGGGACGGTTTTGACGATGAACCGGACCCTCTGTACTACAGAAGGTCGAACATTCTATTCTACAGAAGCTTCTTATGTTAAGGGCTTTATGTAAGAATTATTCTTGTAATTAAATGATTAGTTATCAATTATTTAATTACGAAATATACATTATCTGATTAAGATATTCGTCTAATCAGATTACCATGATTTGATTTCCAAATAATCATATTGGAGATAATATTTCTTATAGAAGGAAATAAGATCTCTATTTATGGAAAGATTCTACTAGTTGGTCTACAGGCTTATGTAAGCTCTTACGACCTCTATATGACCGTTATTTGGATACCTATCACCACCACCTATCCAGATATATTCTCACGTGTGTCTTTATCAGGATGGAACGAACATTTACCCCAATGGAAACAATCGAAGATTTGTTTCCATTGGGGCAGAACCTTCTGCGATACCTTTTGTGCTGCATTATTTAGGGAAATAATCATATCCCTATTTTATTTTGATATGATCATCTCCATTGATGAATGCATGCACGTGTATTTCATTCTGTTTATTATGTAAACTAACTTTTAATTTCTTATTTTGCAGATTACGTTTTTATATTTTCCCTTTTGTATTTTACTCTTTGAAACGTGTATATAAATAGCCATGCTCTCTCTCACTGAAAATATCGGAATAAACATTATTCCATCTCATTCTGTCCAGAGAGAGCGTGAGCTTCAATTGCTTCAATTGTTTTAGTTCTTTAATTCTTTTGTTCGTTTGAGTTAGCCACACGAGGAGCACTAGCGACGGACGGCTGCATCGTTGGTGAAGCCTTCTGGGAAAGTGACTCGGGGGCTCGAGGGACTCGGTGGGAAGCTGCAGGAGACGTTGTTGGAAGCGTGTCGACGTGGGCAACGTGCAGTGGGCTGGAGAGAACCTTCTGGTCTGTGCTCTGCCACTCAAGTCTCTATTGTACAGAACCTACGGGTCTGGTTGTAGTTGTTATCACTTGTGTAATTTGTACTGAGATACATTTGAGTGGAAACCATCCAAATATCTGGGTGAAGAGTGGACGTAAGTAATTTGCTGAACCACTATAAAAATTCTTTTGTCCAATCAAACATATTGCGAACACACTCGAACGTTCTGTTGTACAGAAATCTATCTACGGTTCTGTTTAACAGAAGCTTTCTTCCACTGCGGGGTAAAACGAAAAAGCGTTAAAATTCGAATTTGGAGATTAACACTAATTCACCCCCCTCTTAGTGTAACAAGATGTGAGTTAAATAAAAACATGAGCTAACTTGGAAAAAATTTACGATCTTTAATTCGACGATCATGCCACACTTTGGTTTTCTCTTTATAGATTCGGGCATTCTCATAAGCTTCTGAACGAAATTCTTCCATTTCATTCAGTTGCATAAGCCTATGTTCTCCTGCTACAGTTGGATCCATGTTGAACTTTTGAATCGCCCAATACGCTTTATGTTCTAGTTCCACTGGCAGATGACATGCTTTTCTAAAGACCAACTTGTGTGGCGATGTCCCAATTGGGGTCTTGAATGCTGTCCGATATGCCCACAAAGCATCATCCAATTTGATCGACCAATCCATCAGGATCCTCTTTATTTCTCTATTTGACACTTCCACTTGGCCAAACATTTGTGGATGGTACGGTAATGCGATCTTATGCTTGACTCCGTACTTTCTCATGAGTGCAGTGAATTTTCCGTTGCACAAATGCGCTCCGCCATCACTAATAATGGCCCTTTGTGCTCCAAAACGCGTGAAAATCTGTTTGAGAAACTTTAACCCTCCATGAACATCATTAGTTGGCAATGCAACCGGTTCTATCCATTTAGATACATAGTCAACAGCAACTAAAATGTATCTATTCTTAAAAGAGTCAACAAAGGGGCCGATGAAGTCTATTCCCCACACATCAAAGATTTCCACTTCTAATATGTTTTGTAAAGGCATCTCATCACGACGAGAAATGTTTCCCACACGTTGGCAACGACCACAATGGGCAACAATATTATGTGCATCTTTAAAGAGGGTGGGCCAAAAGAAACCTGACTGAAGAACTTTTGTTGAGGTTTTGTGACCGCCGAAATGTCCACCATATGGAGCTGCATGGCATTGCTCAAGAATCGACATTATTTCCTCTTTAGGGACGTATCACCGAATGACCTGATCTGCACATTTCTTGAAAATGAGAGGTTCATCCCACATATAAAACTTAATTTTATGTACAAACCTCTTGCGTTGTTGACTTGTGATGTCCGAAGGAAGAACGTTTGCTATGATGTAGTTTACATAATCGGCGTACCACGGTGCAGCTGCATCAACAGTAAGTAGTTGTTCATCCGAAAAAGAATCATCAATTATTGTTGAATGTGCAGTCACATTTACCTCTACCAATCTTGACAAGTGATCTGCCACCTGGTTCTCAGTCCCTTTCATGTCCACAATAGTTAGGTCGAACTCTTGCAACAATAACACCCAACGAATTAATCTTGGTTTTGCGTTGACTTTATAAATTAAGTACCGTATAGCTGCATGATCATTATGAACAATAACTGCAGATCCAATTAAATACGATCTAAATTTGTCAAAAGCAAACACAATTGCTAACATTTCTTTCTCTGTTGTGGTGTAATTAACCTGCGCTGAATCTAGTGTTTTGCTAGCATAGTAGATTGCATGAAAATGATTATCCTTTTTCTGCCCTAAGATAGCTCCTACAGCTGTGTCATTAGCATCAAACATAAGTTCAAAAGGGAGAGTCCAATCAGGAGCTATAATGATCGAGGCGGAGACTAACCTTCCTTTCAATTCAAGAAATGCTTCCATACACTTACTGTCAAACACAAAAGGTGCATCTTTCTCCAAGAGATTACATAACAGTTTGGTAATCTTGGAGAAGTCTTTTATGAATCACCTATAGAATCTGGCATGGCCCAAGAAGCTTCGTACACCCTGTACCGATGTTGGAGGCGGTAGTTTCTCGATTGTCTCTACTTTAGCCTTGTCAACTTCAATACCGCTATCAGAAATCCCGTGGCCAAGAACAATACCTTCTCGCACCATGAAATGACATTTTCCCAGTTTAAAATCAAATTTGTCTCTTCACAACGATTTAGGATAGTCTCAAGATTACTTAAACAGTTTTCAAATGTTAATCCGAATACGAAAAAATCATTCATAAATGCCTCAATTGTCTTTCAATCATGTCAGAGAAGATTGCTGTCATGCACCGCTGAAAAGTGGCAGGTGCGTTACATAAACAAAACGGCATTCGGCGAAAAGCAAACGTACTGTGAATGTGGTCTTTTCCTGATCCTCTGGTGTGATTGCTATAATAACCGTCAAGAAAACAACAATAACTTTTACCTGCAATTCGATCCAACATCTTATCAATAAAGGGAAGTGGGAAGTGGTCCTTGCATGTGGCTACATTGAGTTTTCCATAGTCCATGCATACTCTCCAGCCCGGGACTATCCTTTATGGGATGGGTTCGTTTTTTATATTTTCAACCACCGTCATGCCTCCTTTCTTCGGCACACATTGATCAAGAGGTTTTAGCAGTTGATCAATATTTACTAGTTACTTGGTTGTAACCTAGCATTTGATCAAGTGGTTTTAGCAGGTCACCCCGGAACACATAGGTCGACAAAACAATGTAATGGCCAATTCATTAGCCCAATTAGCATCAGGATAAAAATCAAGTGATGCAATAAGAAAGAAATAGGATGAGCAATTCCCGAGATGCGTTTACCTACCGTCAAGGAAGAAGAGGGTAAAGTTACATCGAATTATAAGATATATGTTATGAAAGCAGATAAAAACTGGAGGCTACCGTACATTCAATTCTTAGAAAACCCCAACTCACAAGCCGAAAAGAAGGTCAAACTGGCAGCCAGACAACATGTGCTCTTAGATGGCTTGCTATATAAGAAAACACGAGAAGATGTTTTATTATGTATTGATATGGATGAGGCCACACCAATCATGTTAGAAACACACGATGTGTTGCGTGGCACTCACCAGTCGGGAGTGAAAATGCATTGGATGATTCAAAGACATGGGTTTATTGGCCACATATGAAGAAGAATTCCAAAAATTTGGACCTATAACTCGAGTTATGGCAACGGAATTGAACCTAGTAACTAACGTTGGCCGTTCAAATCATGGGCTTTAGAATTGGAGAGATTAAACCCAACGCGAGTAGAGGGGACACATATATATTGGTTGCAACAGATTATTTTATTAAGTGGGTAAAGGCAAAAGCCAATCAGAAAATCAACCAAAAAGAGGTGATCAAGTTTATCAAGGCGAATATCATCTTTCATTTTGGACTTCCACACAACATAGTGGGGACATTGGAACTGTGTTCAATGGAAAAAAAATGCAGGCATTCTCGAGAGAATTTGGTTTTACAATTAATAACTCCTCACCATATTATCCGCAATCTAATGGCCAAGCAGAATCTACAAATAAGCTTATTAAGAATACAGTCCAGAGAATGATCGATGATAATCCCAGGAGATGGCGTGAGATACTTCTCGAGACATTGTGGGGTTTGAGAGTGACTAAAAGAGATAGTACTAGGGAAGCGCCCTATAATCTGGTGTATGGACAAGAAGCCATTGTACCGATCAAGGTCAAGTACAAGTCATTTCGGGTTAATCAGGAGAGTCAGAACATGAGTCAGAATGAAGACGTTTCTCTATAATCTGCGCACAAGAGCAGCAAACAAAATGGAAGTTCAAATGAGAAGAATAATACGGTATTACAACAAGAATGTACATTTTAAGAGTTTCAAGGAAGGAGAGTTAATATGGAATATGATCCTCCCAGTAGGAGGTCGAGATTACTTCCTCGAAAAATGGTCACCTAATTGCGAAGGTCAATTTCGAATTAAGGAAGTATACCCAAAGAACGCATATCGTTTAGCTGACCTCGTAGGTCGTTTGCATGAGTTGAAAATCAATGGGAAGTATTTAAAGTCTTACAAGCCAACTATCTCAGAAACACATAAAGATGTCTTGAGGAAGAGATTCCCAAGTTTATGGACACAGTTGGAATAGTAAGATATTTCTTTGATAATAAAGCCCGTTACAGATAACAATCCACATTATAGAGGGAGTTATAACATTCGGAAGAGATATATATGATGGTTAATTTTCGAACATCCAGACGATCAGCATGGAAGCATCGTCCATTGTCCAGTCTGCGGACCATTCTAAGGATCCGTTGTAAACAGGCACTTCTTCACGGGAACCTCAATCCATTATCATGGGGCCAAAACGTGTGGGAAGGACCCTTCTCACTCTCCCGCTTCGCCGCAGGAAGCCAAATCAAAGCGAGAGCCGCCGCGAGTTCCTTCCTCTCTAGGAGCAGACTTCTTCTCTTTCCAAGATCATCTGGTGAAAAGGAGGAGTTGAGTTGCAATATGTCAGAACGGAGAAAACCGCAAGGCGTAACGAGGAAAATAAGCCTAAAGTTGTGAACCTAGGTTTTCATGGGATCGAAAGTTGTGAACATAGGCTTTGAGAGAAGACATTTTGAGAGAGAGGAAAACGTCATCTCGACAAGACATTCTGATGCATGGATGTGTGTTTTTCACATAAAAATCAAGCCTATTTATAGTGAGGTAAAAGCCATAAGTGAAAGTCCAGTGAGTCCCGTGAAAGAGCTATAGAGAATCTTGACAGCCTTTGTTGGCGTTATATCATTAAAACCGATCAAAAGGAGAGAGTAAATACGACCGACTGTCATAAAACCTCTTGAAAAAATTGAAAACGCTCCAAGAGAGAAGACTAGTCAAACGTGATTAATCGTGCATCATAAATAGTCCTGGAACTAAGGAAAATTTATTACAACTTAATTGAATGTCAACAAAAAGTTTAGCAAGTTCTAAATGTTACTCTTCTCAAATCTTGTGCTACTTCAACACGGCCTCAGCTAGCACAGTTTTTAGCGGATGCTTAATTAGTTCTGCGACGACTAACTTCATAGCTCGAGCTTTCTCGAGTTTAGATAAGGATTTTGAAAGAATCTTCTCCCGCTTGGCAAACTTCTGCATTTTCTCTTGCACAATGCGTAGACGATAACTCTTGCGCTCAATTTTTGCGTATAAGAGATTGAGCTCATTTTGGACTTGAGCCTCTGCCAACTTGATCACGCTTGTCGAAGGCGGCAAATTAAATACTCTAGCAAACCTAACTAACTTGTAGATAGGGTAAGTAGAGGTCGATCCCACAGAGAATCAACAGAGAAAAATTCCTAACGGTCACACGTTTAACGATATCGAGGTCAAGTCAACAAGATGAATGATAATAAAAGAGAGAAATAAAATGCAAATAAACGGTAGTTCAATCAAATATTAAAAGCCTAGGACTATCAACTTCCCCTAACGAATTATCTAACTCGTTCTTTCCTTTCTCCGGTTATCAAATTCTCAAGTTACTAACCTAGGGTTCGATTATCTCCTTGCGCCTCTTCCGAAAGCTCTAAGGACGTATTCCCTGTATCGAGCTAATTACTCTATTCCTAGGCAATTAACTAGTGGGAACCCATTATGCAACAACCCTAAATGGCTACCTAAGGCGATTCGGTTTATTCCTATCCTTTTCGCGAATTAGCTCCGTTTTCCAACGAGACGCTAACTTAGGCTATTCAATCAACGGCTTAACCTAAACAACTTTTCCAAGCCCGAATAGGTCTCCATATCAAATTAATTGGTGATCAGGCAATTAATCGCATTAAGATCAAGATTTGAATAAGTAACAACACGAATTCGAATAACACGGAGAAAAGGAATTCACTCGTTAAATAAAATCGTTAAGTTCCATTGAAGTCCTAGAAAAAGGAATTAGTTCATAGCGTAAAAGAAATTCATCCCAAGTTCAAGAGAAAACAATAACGACATAGAAATCAACGGGGAAGAAAAGAGAAACGCCCTCCCGATCTTCCGATCCGGGAAGTAGTAGCCTCGTCCCGATCTCCGCTTCAACCCTAACCGTCACCTCTTTCTCTGCTCCTGAGTCGAATGTCTCCTCCTCTTTCCTCCCCTCTGAATAAATCCCCCTAAAGTTCCTCTAAAACAGAATATCTCGTTTCTCCTCTAGAAAGATTTCCTATTATTCTCCAAATCTAAATAATATCTCTAGGGAGAATAAAATAAAATAACCTAAAACTACCAAAATAAATGCCTAATTGATCCTCTATGTCTTCATAATGTAGTCTCCGGAAGATTTGAAGACTCCTTGAGCGATTTGGAAATAGGTTCGTCGGTGGTTGCTTGAATCCATTGAACCTTCAAGGACGTGTCCCTGAGAACTGAAGGACGCGTCCTTCTGCTCTCTGGACAATTCTTGCTCATATGCACTTCACTTCGTCCCAGCTTCAAGATCTCCTTCATTTTCCTACATTAAAACATTACAAACCAAGAGGCATCAACAAAATAAAAGATTCAAATCAAAATAGATTCAAAGACTTCGAAAATAACAAAAATCAACTTAAACTAAAGCTAAACTAAAAAGTACTCAATTCCAACTAAATTCCTATCAATACTCGTACGACTGACCACATAAAACATCATTAGAGATACGAAATAACCCTACCTTCATAGAGTTATCACAACTCCTGTTAAGCTTCAATCTCTAGGGCTCTATGCTTAGAACTTTGATCGCGCTCATAGTTGAACCAGTGAATCCAGTAGCGTTCTCTAGCGAGATTGCAGACAACTATTTGATTCATTGTCGGTAGAGGAGAAAAGGCAATTCTTGTGACCATCATTTTGATCTCCGCAATAGTAGAGGGTGAGAACAAGAGTCCCCAAGCTGGTGCAAAAGTGGTGGTGTTAGAGATAGGAAAACTTGAGGCATTCTCGATCATGTTGGCAAGAAGTTCTTGAGTAGTCTTGTTTGCATAATTATTGGCCATCTAAATTGATTGAAACTAACCTCTATATAAATAATTGCAGTGAAGAGGAAGTCAATCACAAACTGAAAGTCCTCTTGAAACTGCTGAGCATCATCTAACTGGTTTCCTTCCTCGGGAATAAAGTTGTCATCTATGATGTCTTCATTGAAGCCATCATTTCCGAAAACATGTGTTGCCGCTGGAGATCGAGGCCCCTATTTGAATGATAAATAAACAGTCAAGAAGTCCCAAATCTTGAAAGTTTAAAAGAAATGGCATTTAACTTATCTCGGGAGGAATGTTAACTAGAAATGAACCAGCTGAGGTGTCTCTTCTTCAGTTGCCTCGTTAGGATTAACAGGAGGAACATTAACAAACTCCTTCATCTCCGTCTCACGAGATAGTGTGTTGTCTCGAGTTGCTTTAGCATCCTAAGGAGGTGAAGCATGTTGAGTCTCCAGAATATCCCGAGTTGCATCGACAATGTCCTCGAGAGGCAGAGAATTTCTCAAGACTCTGCTTTAGTTGTCCCAGCATGCAGGCCGGCCTGTTTCATCCTCTAATGTGAGGAATATGAAAAGAAAAACGAACTCCAAGAAATGATAACTTGGAAAATAAGAATACCTCATCATCAAGGACGGGTATGTTCGAGAACCTTCTCTAAGATCCGTGACCATAGGGGTTCCTCTAGTCAGCCAGTTTTGGTCTGTCTCGAAGTTCCCTAGCTGTTCAGGAGGAACTTTGGTTTACTCGGGGAAGGACGAGGTAGATATATTCGCCTTAGAGCTCCCATCTAAGACCTGGACAGCAGGTTCCTCAAGTACAAATTTCATCGACCTCATGAGACTGCGTTTTTGCCTTTTTGGAAGAGGTGCTTCTTCATTGTCCGTCTCCTCGTGAACGACGGTATTCTCGAGCTTTGGATAGTTCTTTTATAAGAACTTCCTTTTCAAGAGACCTTAGAGTCCGAACCCTGCGTTTCTTCTTCGGCTCTAAAAACTCTTGCAAAATGGACATATTTTAGGTCAAGCGACAATTGATGGCATAACTCTATGTTTTTAAAATAATACTTTTGTGATTTACTCTATCGGTCGGGACCGGGTGCGTAGAGGACATTCAAGGGAGCGTCCAAGATGGTCATAACGCTTCGTAGCTCAGACAACTTCATAATCCCGTAGATTTGAAATAGCTCGGAGCAAAAAACTCCATTATTCTTTGATAAGGTAAATTCAATTTGAGATAGAGTAGCACGAGACAGTACATCATCTACCCCCTTGAAAGGAATAGTCGCAGTCTTCCCATGTATGAAGTTGTTAAAAGATCTCGAGAAGGGAACACTGGTTCCTTTGTCCTAGAACGGCTCCCACCGTGTAGTCGCTTGCATCGCACATTAGTTCAAATGGTAAATTCCAATTGGGTACAATAACTATAGGGGCAGAAATTAACCTTTGCTATCATCATCGAAAGTAAAGGACCTGTCCTTTTCTAAGAGATTGCAAACTGCCTTGGAAATTTTGGAAAAATCCTTGATAAATCTTCTGTAAAATCCCGCGTGTCCAAGAAAACTCCGGATTGCTTTGACTGATGTTGGTGGCGGCAACTTTTCGATCGTTTCTATCTTTGCTCGATCTACTTCAATCCCCTTGTTTGATATCCTTTGTCCATGAACAATACCCTCTCGAACCATAAAATGACATTTTTCCCAATTTAAAATAACGTTTGTTTCTTCACAACGTTTCAGTACACGAGCTAAATTTGTCAAGCATTCATCAAAAGACATTCCAAAGATGGAAAAATCGTCCATAAAAACTTCAAGGCACTGCTCAACCATATCAGTAAAAATAGACATCATGCATCTCTGAAACGTAGCTGGGGCAATACATAGACCAAAAGGCATTCGACGAAAAGCAAACGTACTATACGGGCATGTAAAAGTAGTCTTTTCTTGATCTTCTGCTGCTATTGCAATTTGGTTATATCCAGAATAACCATCTAAAAAGCAATAAAATCCTTTACCTGCCAGACGATCTAACATTTGATTTATAAACGGAAGTGGGAAGTGATCCTTTCTTGTGGCTTTATTCAACTTCCTATAATCCATGCAAACTCGCCAACCAGTCACCGTTCGTGTGGGAATGAGCTCATTCTTTTCGTTTGAGACAACGGTCATCCCAACTTTCTTAGGTACACACTGCACAGGACTCACCCAAGAACTGTCAGAAATCGGATATATTATACCTGCATCAAGCCATTTGATGATTTCCTTCTTGACTACTTCCTTCATGTTCGGGTTGAGTCGTCGTTGATTCTCCACCGAAACCTTATGGTTTTCTTCTAATAGAATCTTGTGCATGCAAATTGACGGACTAATACCTCGAATATCAGCAATTGTCCACCCTAATGCTCGTTTATATTCCCTCAAGTCTCGAAATAATTTTTCTTCCTGTGTCACTGTTAATGCCGATGAAATAATAATAGGTAGAGTTTTCATTACTTCCAAGATATGCGTACCTCAGGTGTTCAGGTAATGGTTTTAACTCTAATTGGGGTGGTTCTTCAATCGATGGTTTCATTGGATTATGCGGCCTTTCCAAAGCTTCAAAAAGTGCTCCCCTTAACATGTGTGGTATTGCATCTATTGATTTTGCCGCTTCTTGTACTTCTTCATTGTCGGATGACATTAAATTCATTGCAATTTCAAGTGGATCATCATAGGGCATCTCGGTAGCGTACCTATTCAAAACATCAATAAGAAAGCATTCATCAGGTTCACTCGGGCATTTCATCGATTTTAAAGCATTAAAAGTTACCTCCTGATCATTAACCCGAATGGTCAATTCACCTTTTTGAACATCAATGAGTGCTCTACCTGTTGCCACGAATGGCCTCCCTAAGATGATGGGGATATTCTTATCTTCCTCAAAATCTAAAACTATGAAATCCGCTGGAAAGATAAACTTATCCACTTTAACAAGCACATCTTCAACAATACCTCTAGGATATGTTATTGATCTATCAGCTAATTGCAATGTCACAGACGTAGGTTTCACTTCCCCCAAACCTAACTCATGGTATACAGATAAAGGCATAAGATTGATACTTACGCCAAGATCACACAAAGCCTTACCATGAAATTGTGAACCGATAGTACAAGGGATAGTGAAACTACCTGGATCTTTTAGTTTAGGAGGAAGTTTTCGTTGCAATATGGCACTGCATTCTTCCATTAGTACAACGGTTTCAAACTCACCTAACCTTCTTTTCTTCGATAGAATGTCCTTCATGAACTTTACGTAACTCGGCATCTGCTCAAGAGCTTCTGCAAAAGGAATGTTAATATGGAGTTTTTTAAATACGTCGAGAAACTTACGGAATTGGGCTTCATCATGCTTCTTAGCTCTTTGAGGGAATGGAAGTGGTGGTCGTTCTATCTTCCCCATGTTGGGTATTATCCAAGTGGGACGATGTGGTTGTTCAGTTGGGGGAAGGACACATCCTTCAGATGGCAGGGTCGCGTCCTTCTGTGCTGCTTCTTCCACAGAATGTTCATAGACGCGTCCTTCAGATCCGGATGACAAGTCCTTCTCGGTTCTGTGAAAATTCACAAATTCCTGGTCTTGTCCTTTGTTCAGCCTGGATGTGTTTGTCTCCTCATTGATTGGCTCTCGTGGAAGATCACTAATCTCACTTGACTTTTTATTATCACTCGACCGAATCTTTGGTGGTACTTCTTCAAGTGCCCGGCCGTTTCTCAAAGTTACTGCTTTAACATATTCTCGTGGATTAACCTCAGTATCACTTGGCAACCCTCCTTGTTGACGCGAATTCAAGGCTTGAGCGACCTGACTGACTTGATTCTCCTAGTTCCTGATTGATGTTGTTTGGTTCTTTATTATGGCATCTTGATTCGCCATGTACTTCATCATCAAATCCTCAAAATTCGTCTTCTTTTCTGGTTCTGGGGCTCTGGATTGCTGAAATCCCAGAGGTTGTGTTGCTCGATGATCAACTGTTTGTTGCCCTTTCCAAGAAAAGTTAGGATGGTTCCTCCATCCCGGATTATACGTGTTGGAATAAGGGTTGTTCCTTTGATTTCCAATAAAATTAGCCTCTTCCATGCTTGCAGAACATTGATCTGTTATATGTCCACCACCGCAGATATCACATCCTCTAGTTGTACTTTGGATGGACTGTACATTCACCGTCTCGAACTTCTTAGCCAACGCCGATATCTGTGCTTGAATAGACGTGAGTGCATCGAGTTCATGAACACCCGTAGTCTTTTTACTTTTTATCCGGTCAAATGATTGACTTGGTACACAAGTCCTCCTCATAGTCTCCAGAAGCTATCTTCCTTCCACATATGATTTTCGTAGGAATGATCCGTTCGATGCTAAGTTGAGGTCTTTGCGCGATGATGCCGTCAACCCATTGTAAAAAGCTTCCAGTTGTCGCCATCCCGGTAAATCATGATATGGGCACTTGATTAATAAATTTTTGAAGCGCTCCCAAGCCTCCACGAAAGTTTCTGTCTCATGTTGCTTGAATGTGCTGATTTCATTCCTCATCTAGGATATCTTGGATGGCGGGAAATATTGGTCTAAGAATACTTCTTCCATCTGTTCCCAGATACTAATTGATCCAGCCGGTAGCGAGTTCAGCCAACTCCATGCATTGTCCTTCAAGGAGAAGGGAAATAACTTCAATCGAACTGCATCCTGTGGTACTCCGTTTTGCCTGAAACTGTCGCATATGCTTAAGAACTTGCTTAAATGCTCATGTGGACCTTCAATTGGTGATTCTCGAAACATCACTGAATTCTGAATCATCTGAATCACCGATGTCTTTATCTCATAGTCCCGAGCTTGAATCGCAGGCACAACGATGCAGAACCGGTTAATGTGAAGTTTTGCTGAAGTGAATTCCACCATCGGCCTGTTATCAATGTCCTGTTGTTTCTCGTTCCGTTGAGCTGGAATTAGGTTTCCATCCATGTTGCTCTGTTGTGCACTAGCTTTCTCATGAACCCGTCTATGGAAAGTCCTTTCGATTTCAGGATCAAAAGGGAGAGTTTCTGTGCTTCGAGTTCGTCGCATCTACCTAAAATCAACATAAAAGAGTAAAGAAAATTAAATAACTTGAACGTCAAATAGCTAAACGTGATAACAATAGAAATGAAAATTTCTCAGAATTGATTCCCCGGCAACGGCACCAAACTTTGATCACGCTTGTTGAAGGCGGCAAATTAAATACTCTAGCAAACCTAACTAACTTGTAGATAGGGTAAGTAGAGGTCGATCCCACAGAGAATCAACAGAGAAAAATTCCTAACGGTCACACGTTTAACGATATCGAGGTCAAGTCAACAAGATGAATGATAATAAAAGAGAGAAATAAAATGCAAATAAACGGTAGTTCAATCAAATATTAAAAGCCTAGGACTATCAACTTCCCCTAACGAATTATCTAACTCGTTCTTTCCTTTCTCCGGTTATCAAATTCTCAAGTTACTAACCTAGGGTTCGATTATCTCCTTACGCCTCTTCCGAAAGCTCTAAGGACGTATTCCCTGTATCGAGCTAATTACTCTATTCCTAGGCAATTAACTAGTGGGAACCCATTATGCAACAACCCTAAATGGCTACCTAAGGCGATTCAGTTTATTCCTATCCTTTTCGCGAATTAGCTCCGTTTTCCAACGAGACGCTAACCTAGGCTATTCAATCAACGGCTTAACCTAAACAACTTTTCCAAGCCCGAATAGGTCTCCATATCAAATTAATTGGTGATCAGGCAATTAATCGCATTAAGATCAAGATTTGAATAAGTAACAACACGAATTCGAATAACACGGAGAAAAGGAATTCACTCGTTAAATAAAATCGTTAAGTTCCATTGAAGTCCTAGAAAAAGGAATTAGTTCATAGCGTAAAAGAAATTCATCCCAAGTTCAAGAGAAAATAATAACGACATAGAAATCAACGGGGAAGAAAAGAGAAACGCCTTCCCGATCTTCCGATCCGGGAAGTAGTAGCCTCGTCCCGATCTCCGCTTCAACCCTAACCGTCACCTCTTTCTCTGCTCCTGAGTCGAATGTCTCCTCCTCTTTCCTCCCCTCTGAATAAATCCCCCTAAAGTTCCTCTAAAACAGAATATCTCGTTTCTCCTCTAGAAAGATTTCCTATTATTCTCCAAATCTAAATAATATCTCTAGGGAGAATAAAATAAAATAACCTAAAACTACCAAAATAAATGCCTAATTGATCCTCTATGTCTTCATAATGTAGTCTCCGGAAGATTTGAAGACTCCTTGAGCGATTTGGAAATAGGTTCGTCGGTGGTTGCTTGAATCCATTGAACCTTCAAGGACGTGTCCCTGAGAACTGAAGGACGCGTCCTTCTGCTCTCTGGACAATTCTTGCTCATATGCACTTCACTTCGTCCCAGCTTCAAGATCTCCTTCATTTTCCTACATTAAAACATTACAAACCAAGAGGCATCAACAAAATAAAAGATTCAAATCAAAATAGATTCAAAAACTTCGAAAATAATAAAAATCAACTTAAACTAAAGCTAAACTAAAAAGTACTCAATTCCAACTAAATTCCTATCAATACTCGTACGACTGACCACATAAAACATCATTAGAGATACGAAATAACCCTACCTTCATAGAGTTATCACAACTCCTGTTAAGCTTCAATCTCTAGGGCTCTATGCTTAGAACTTTGATCGCGCTCATAGTTGAACCAGTGAATCCAGTAGCGTTCTCTAGCGAGATTGCAGACAACTATTTGATTCATTGTCGATAGAGGAGAAAAGGCAATTCTTGTGACCATCATTTTGATCTCCGCAATAGTAGAGGGTGAGAACAAGAGTCCCCAAGCTGGTGCAAAAGTGGTGGTGTTAGAGATAGGAAAACTTGAGGCATTCTCGATCATGTTGGCAAGAAGTTCTTGAGTAGTCTTGTTTGCATAATTATTGGCCATCTAAATTGATTGAAACTAACCTCTATATAAATAATTGCAGTGAAGAGGAAGTCAATCACAAACTGAAAGTCCTCTTGAAACTGCTGAGCATCATCTAACTGGTTTCCTTCCTCGGGAATAAAGTTGTCATCTATGATGTCTTCATTGAAGCCATCATTTCCGAAAACATGTGTTGCCGCTGGAGATCGAGGCCCCTATTTGAATGATAAATAAACAGTCAAGAAGTCCCAAATCTTGAAAGTTTAAAAGAAATGGCATTTAACTTATCTCGGGAGGAATGTTAACTAGAAATGAACCAGCTGAGGTGTCTCTTCTTCAGTTGCCTCGTTAGGATTAACAGGAGGAACATTAACAAACTCCTTCATCTCCGTCTCACGAGATAGTGTGTTGTCTCGAGTTGCTTTAGCATCCTAAGGAGGTGAAGCATGTTGAGTCTCCAGAATATCCCGAGTTGCATCGACAATGTCCTCGAGAGGCAGAGAATTTCTCAAGACTCTGCTTTAGTTGTCCCAGCATGCAGGCCGGCCTGTTTCATCCTCTAATGTGAGGAATATGAAAAGAAAAACGAACTCCAAGAAATGATAACTTGGAAAATAAGAATACCTCATCATCAAGGACGGGTATGTTCGAGAACCTTCTCTAAGATCCGTGACCATAGGGGTTCCTCTAGTCAGCCAGTTTTGGTCTGTCTCGAAGTTTCCTAGTTGTTCAGGAGGAACTTTGGTTTACTCGGGGAAGGACGAGGTAGATATATTCGCCTTAGAGCTCCCATCTAAGACCTGGACAGCAGGTTCCTCAAGTACAAATTTCATCGACCTCATGAGACTGCGTTTTTGCCTTTTTGGAAGAGGTGCTTCTTCATTGTCCGTCTCCTCGTGAACGACGGTATTCTCGAGCTTTGGATAGTTCTTTTATAAGAACTTCCTTTTCAAGAGACCTTAGAGTCCGAACCCTGCGTTTCTTCTTCGGCTCTAAAAACTCTTGCAAAATGGACATATTTTAGGTCAAGCGACAATTGATGGCATAACTCTATGTTTTTAAAATAATACTTTTGTGATTTACTCTATCGGTCGGGACCGGGTGCGTAGAGGACATTCAAGGGAGCGTCCAAGATGGTCATAACGCTTCGTAGCTCAGACAACTTCATAATCCCGTAGATTTGAAATAGCTCGGAGCAAAAAACTCCATTATTCTTTGATAAGGTAAATTCAATTTGAGATAGAGTAGCTCGAGACAGTACATCATCTACCCCCTTGAAAGGAATAGTCGCAGTCTTCCCATGCATGAAACTGTTAAAAGATCTCGAGAAGGGAACACTGGTTCCTTGGACGAAGCTGAGTTGTCGAGCGCATAGTTGGGGATTGTACATCTCGAATTTGAACTTGTTTCCCCGACCAACTCCCACCAAATCTCGATCTGTCAAAGCGTTGTCCACGTAAGACCACTCGATAAGGGTGCCTCAGGCAGCATAGAATTTGTTGGGATGATAAGGCTCTTATTCCTGCTCTCTCTATTGATCAGCAAGTTCACTCATCAGGAAAGATATGGTCTTAAAAGACTAGGTACTCGAGTTGTTGCACGCACAAAGGGCAATATCAAGCCCAAATCACCTCTCGCGCATGAGCACAGACTGGTCAAAAGAAGTCAGCTGAGGAAATCAGATGTGTGCCCACAAGTGCAATACCCATATTGGACCCCCAAATGGATAATTTAGAAAACCCTTTGCCCTCTCGAGAATAGAAGCGCTTCGGAGACTCCAGTACAATAATTGAAGAAGGAAAGGCGCAAAAGCCATTGTCACTTCAATATAGACCAAGAAATTGTTGATCTAGGACCGGTAAATAACAACTTGTTTTTCAGGACAACAACAAATATATTTGTTGAGCCACTCGAGATAAAATTCAAATTCCTGCTTAGGACCCCATGCCTTCTTTTTATCACCCGTAGCCATGAATAAGTCCATGTGACCACTAACGGTGTTGCGGATCTTGTGATCTTGGTACTGAAGTTTGTCTTCCTCAACTTTATGGAAATGAACAACAGTTCCTGTGGCAGAGCAACCTGTTAATAGGCAAATATCTTCTATGGTCACCGTCATCGACCCTTCGGGAAGGAAGAAGACATTCAACCTTGAGTTCCAAAAAGGGATTAAGCACAGATCATAGGATCAATTCTCATTCTCCTCGAGATGGCTACTGTCACAGGAGTAATTTCGCTCTATCAAGTGAACCACCCTTTGGGCATCGTAACTCCCCCTTGAGCACGATCAACCACCCAAAACACACAACTTAGCGGAACCTTTCAATTATCTCACGTTCCCTTTCAAGTAAACCCAACCATTTATTAGAACAAAGAATGTACAACTCTCAATTACATAGCCTCGCCCCTTTACAAGCCTTCTTATAGGGGTTCGTGGCTGCTCACAATACAATACAACATTACACGAAGAGATGCATTGCTTCGGGGGGTGCCCAACGCAACCGCCCCTTAGCCACCCTTTGGGGTCCCTCCTTTTCGGAAGGGGGCCCCCGTAACGACCCCGATTTTCATGATTTCGAATGAGCAACTAAAAGTACGTGAGCTAAGAGAAAGCGAAAGAATGAGTGGGGTTGACGTATGTGCGCAAGTGAGAGTGTGCGCGGGTAAGGCGAGACGACCAAGGGGCACCGGATGCCCAAAATTGAGGGTCCTTAGATCGGCCCGGGATGTATACAAGGTAATAAAGGACAAGAATTAAGTCCCTAAAGTGGGTGTTAGAATTTGGAGATGGGTCGTAGATCGGGCGGTAGGGTGGTCGGTAAGGGTCGGGGGCGTGGGCGGCGGCCGCTGGTCTAGGGGACGATGGCTGCCGACCCTAGCACGACCGAACCTCAAATGGTGAAGAGATAGAAACCCGATCAGGGGGCGACCCTGGAGGGGCCTCCTAGAGGTCTGAGGAGCGACAGAGGGGTGATAGCCGCTGCCCTTGGCACGCCCAAACCTCAAACGGTGAAGAGAGAGAAAGTCGATCAGGGATGCCTTAGGGAGGGCGATGCGGGGTCGATCAGTGGGCGATGGCCACCGACCCCGGGGCACGCCTGGGACGCCCGGAGGGCATCTTCGAAGGTCATTTCGGCCGAAAAATGGCCCGACCCAGAATCGAAATTAAACGCCTCGGGGGTCTTAAGGAGGTCATTAGGAAGTGTTTAGTGGGATTATATTTTTAAGATGAGTTATAGATCTTGAGATAATCACGGACAAAGTTGGCCGTGGAAGGGGCGTCACGGATTGAGCTGGGGTCGACAGCTGCCGACCCCAGGGGCGACGGGCGTCGCCCAGGGAACGCCCAGAAGGCGCCCAATAGGGGCCAAGAGGTGGACCCGAGAGGACCCGGAGGGAGGCCAGAGGTGAGGTGACCCAAAGGGGGGGTCAGAAGGAGCCCAGAGGGGGTCTAGAGGGGACCCAACGAGGGCACAGAGGGGACCCAAGAGGGGTCCGAAGGGGGGCTGTCCGGGAAGAGAAGAGGGCGCCCACCCGAGAGCAACATGGGCCGTTGGATGAAGAAAGTGGGAATAAATAATAGCCCTTGAATCCAATTGGGGAACAAGATTTAATATTAGCCCTTGGATTCAACTTGGGGAAATAAGAATGAATGTGAGCCCTTGGATGAGATGGGAAATGGGACAAGACATGGAGTAAATGGTAGAGGCCCCCTTGGAGGAAAAATAATAAAATAAATAAGTACAAGGGGTAGGGGCCCCGCCCCTCGGTGAATGAAGGGGGGATACAAGACCCCATGGGGGAAGGGAGTTCTCTCATTCCCCCATACCCATTTCCCACGCACCATTCTTGGGGAAAAAGAAAAGAGAGAAAGGGGGAAATGAAGAAGGGAAGAGGAAGGAAGGGGCGGCCGTGCGTGGGGGTTGGAAGCTAGGCCGGCCACGTTGGATCCCGCGCGAGGAAAGCTCAAGGCCGAGCTAGCCCAAGGTGGAGGGTCGTGCTTAGGCAACCCTCAAGGGCGGAAGACGCGCGGAGGAGGCTAGATCTCGCCCCGTTTACGCAAAGCCACGGAGAGGTAACCCTCCGCCCTTTCCTCTTACTTGTGTTGGGCTGAATGTGTTGGGTTTGAATGAGTTTGAGACGGTAAAATGAGGGGGTATGGGGCTGGCCGGACCTCGGAAAGGGAGGAAAGTCGTCCCCAGACCCGTGGAACGAGTGATGATACTTGTGGGATTTTAAGCGTCGAAAGACGGAATGGGTGGGGTATGTTGGTCCGCGACCCGTGAGGGGTTGGAAATCGGCCTTAGGGCTGGAATGGGGGAGGATCCGAGAAGGGGAAAGGCACGGGAAAGTCTCCCTTAAGGATGAACCCGAATACGTGCTCTAAGAGCAGAATCGCGAGACGAAGTCTCGGAATACACTCGGCCAGGGGGGTGGAATCGCGAGACTTGAACCTCGGAAATATGCGGCCTTCAAGGCTGGAAAAATAGGGGAACCGAGGAGGGTGAGGCCACGTGAGGCCCCCTCAAGGTTGTACCCACTATAACGCTCGTAGAGCGGAATCCGCGAGACGTGTGTCTCGGAATGTGCTCGACCGAAATGGGCTGGAATGTGGGGCTGAAACGAAGTCCCTTGGGGGCCTAGGAAGGGCTGTCCCTCGTGCGAATGAGGCACGGAAGATAAGCTCGGGGGTGAACGGGAGGTTGAGCTACACGAAGTCCGTGAAGTCGGACCCGATCGTGCGCTCGTAGAGCGGAATCCGCGAGGCGAAGCCTCGGAACCAAACTCGGCCGTGGGGCTGGATATGGATGGGGTTCCAAAGGGGGAAGAAGGCACGGAGAGGTCCTTCCCAAGGATGGACCCAGATATACGATTAGAGAGCGGAACCGTGAGACGAAGGTCTCGGGAAGCAAAGCGGCCGTGGGGCCGGAAAGCGAAGTGTGCGCAACCCTTGAGGGGTTGGGACTCGGCCATGGGGCTGGAAATGGGTAGGAATCCGAGAAGGGGAAAGGCGCGGAAAGGCCTCCCTTAAGGATGGACCGGATAAGTGCTTAAAGAGACATACCGCGAGAAGTAGTCATCGGCCGTGGGGCTGGAAAGAGGGACCCGGATGGGGTCCTATGGAGGCCGGGAAGGCTGACTTCTCGTGCCAAGATAAGCACGGAGCATATGCACGGGGGTAGTTGGGAGGATAAGGACGGAGTATGCAAATACTCAGTCGAAACGAACACGGACGAAACGGATGCTTCAGGCGATATTTGGGCTGTTTTGAAGGGCGCCCTAGAGGGGTTAGGAAACCTCGACCCTTGCCTCGTTGGAGGCAGAAGGGACAACCATAGGGCTGGAAGGACCCGCAAGAGTCGGCAAATTGTGCCGAGCGTGAGCAGATGGAGGTGGTGATAAGTGGTGACGCTCGAAACGAAGCAAGCGCGAACGAAGCGGACGCTTCGAGCGAACCTTGGGCTGCCCTTGTAGGGAGACCTAAAGGAATTGTAAGCCTCAACTCCTGCCTTGATGGTGAGTGAGGAGACAGCCGAGTGGGCTAGGATAACCCCGCATAAGGGCGGAGTGTGAAATGCCGAATGCGGGGCGGTTTGGATGGAAAGTGTGATAGGAAACCGTTCAATGGACGAAGGTCCAAAATTGAGGAATTCTTCCTGTATAGCTGCGCGATTTAGCATGTCTTGATAAATGAAAGTCCCTTGCAGGGCTAAACAACTACACAAGTGCGCGCAGTGGAAGCGTAGTAGTTGCGGGTTTTTTTTTCAAGTCAAATTGTTACCGTACTGTAATAGACTATTGTACGTGTTGAGTAAATAAATTAAGTTTTTAAAAATTTTCGAACTTGCGATCCTTTCAGCCCCCCCCCTTCCTAATAGTCGCCCCTCTTCAAGGGGTGGACGTTGTCCTCTCAAAGGACATGTCCGTCCATGGACGCCCCTTCACCAACGGATGCGTCCAAGCACTCTTTCGGCCTCTCGTACCTTTGCGACCAAGATCATCCACGTTCGTGCCTCTTCACGAACACTATGCTCATGAGACCGCCCACGAGTATC